>BMAU01020110.1:0-640888 GCA_019973935.1 Trichonephila clavipes | reverse complement strand
ATTAGTGTATTTTTGTTTGAATTAATAAAAACGTTTCACATATATTTAAATTGTAATTTTTTTCTTGTAATTTTTATTATCAAGGAAATATTGCCAACATAAATAGTGTTTCAATGAAATATAAATTCCTCTTTATAAAAACCTTTTGTCGAGATAAATTCTAAAATTCACATAAAATCCAAAAAGAAAAGTTTTAAAAATTTAATGAGAGCAATAAAAATTTATCATTCTGTTGATAGACTGTACGTTATTTTTAAAAAAGATAACTATTTATTTTACTAGCATTGGGTGCGAAATTTGGTTATTCAATAAATGGAACATTGACGTGTAAAGATATCGTTATTAACATGATAAAAAGTTACTTTATAAATATTGAAGAAAGGAAGAATTTTTTGAATGCTAAGATTTCTAGTAAGAGGAGTGACAAATATTTAAAGTTCTTAATATTTTTCTCAATTTTCCAATGTTGTGTATATTACTTTCTCTCTTTGCCTTTTTCATACATTTCTGATGGATCTGAATTGGATTACTCATTGCTGTCGCAAAAAAAGCATGTGTGCTTGTTGAAAATAAAAGTTGCTTAATTGGAAATGTATTAGATATTCACATTATAAGGACTGTTTTCCTTGGCTCTACATGTTTCTTCAATCAGTGAAAATTCATAACGTTTATCAGATGTCTCATTCACAAGACTATTTCAGACTGGAGTAAAAAAAAATACTGTATCGTATTTTTTACATTATCAGATAATGATTGTATTGATGTTTATCTACTGCCTTTCGAAGAAAGTGGATGTTTAATCGATGAGGAAGATGTAAATGAAGATACATTTATGTATATCAGCCTTTGTTTCTGGTAGAGTTGAAATTCTTACAAATTTGGATAAGGAAGAGAGATGAACATATCGTGAAATCACATTGAAAATGACAGACTAGTGTACACTTGCCTTTGGAAAGTGAGTGCTGATTAAACACAGTTACAAGGGCCTGTAACTAAAACCAAAATTTTTTGCCAAACACGAAAGGAGAAAAATGGTATTTCTCAGACAATTCTTATTAAAATGTACAGTGAAGAAATTTGTCGATTATATGCAGTAAAATGTAAATTCCTTACTGTTATCTGGATTGCGTTCACAAAAAAATGTTTTTATGAATAATTGTAATTATTTGTTCTGGTGATAAAATCCACAACATTAACTTGATTGAGTAATATTTAACGTTTCGGTGATAAAAGTTTATGTTAAAAACTCTTAAAGATCAAACCATATGTGAGTCACTCGTTCTCCCAATAGAGGGCACTAGTTGCGTCATATGTATACAGAAATTGCTCTTTGTATAATGGAACAAAAATCGGAAATCCGAGATTTTTTCAGTTTCTTTTTTTCACTCTGGCGAGCTCTAGTACGGTCGCGTCGTCTATACCCTCCGTACTAGCTTACACACTGCACACCAGGTCATAATAGAAATCAATCAGGCGTTCCTATAGCTCTTTTCAGAGCTTAAAGGATAGAGCGCTAGCTATTATTGACCTGAGCTGTATTTAGTACAGCTTTTTACGCCCTTTTCTTGCCTTACTTACCACTCCTCAACGACTCGGATATGACTATGGAACACCAATCGGATATGGAATTTGCCCACTCTACCTCTCTGACATCCTCTAGGTCTTCGACTCCTACCCTGACCTACTGTGAAAGGCTGCAAATGGTCCAAGCGGAACTGAGAAAGTATTCTGTCATGCATAGTGGTGTTAGAGACACACCATTAACTCCATTGCTCCCTACGCTCCTCATGATAACCCGGAACTGGCCGACCTGTATACCAAACACGCCTACCTTGATGAAAGACAACAATAAGTGATTAGTGAGTATATATCTCTTCCTCGCTGTAACACCCCTGGTTGTCAAGTACATTCTATTCAGTTAAACTCTCCTACTAAAATTAAAAATGGTGAACTTGTGACGGGCTCACGCGTCTTTTCTTTAACATGTCCTTTGGGTTCTTTGAGTCCAGAATTAATGGTATCTTTTCCAACCAAATCCAAGAAGTGAAATGTGAAAGAAAGATGCAAATTAAGAACCTTTTAAATATCCGAAGTTAGAGTAAGCGCGATGGCAATTTGTGGCAAGTGGTGGCAATTAGAGGAATGTAAATAGTCCGTGGTTCTAGATTGAAGAAGTTTTAGATAACGTTCCGTGGCGAACAATAGTAATTATACGTGATAGAGATCCAGTAATCAAGATGCACACGAAGTATCGCAAGACCTCATCTAAATCTAATGTGATCGTTTACTGATACTACAACAAAGTAGGATTGATTATTTAATATCAGGATCAGGGATTGTATTAGAATTGAGTGTAAGCGATTTAGTTATTGATAGTGGTCCGAGTTAGGTTAAGTCGTTATTATAAATATATTGTGTGTGGTGTGTTTTACCATCGTAGATTATCTCACATAAATTATTATAATCTAATTTGTTAAAGGTTTAAGTTGAATATCTTAATAAAGACATTAAGATAATGTTTCCGTCTAGTTCTTTTATTAATCCTATGTGTCTAGCTCACGCTGATACTCCTAGAGACAAATACCATAGGGGGGATTATCACAATGGCACCCAACAAGATTTAAATTTTATGACCCCGAGATGAGAAACGCGAGAGGGTTTAAAGTTTTACCAGAAGTGTACTTTTACGGGTCCGAGAGCGTCACCGAGTTTTTGAAGGGTATTGACAATCAAATAAAATTACTTGAGATACCCAGGGATTTATCGTGGGCTTATTTGAAAGGTCATCTCATGGGGAGGGCCCAAGATTGGTATCAGATATCCGGATCAGTGTTAGTGCAGAATACCGCCACTGACTTCATGCAGCTGAAAGCAGCATTGTCGAAAGCATTCCCTGCCATCCAAAATAGAAAAGCTTTAGAGACCAGGTTTTATGCGTCTAAACAGAGACAGAACCAGAAGCCGACGGATTTTGCTTACGATTTATTAAAATTACATAAAAAGTTAGAACTGGGGATGTCAGAGAAAGCCCTGGTAGATCATATTTTTGTTAGACTTGAACAACAAGTCCAGGATTACGTGGAAGTTCGAAATCCAGAAAACACGGTTCAATTGTTGGAGGTCTTAGCTAAGTTTGAGGAAAGATATTTATGCAAGGAAATACGGGGATCGAGAAATAGTGATAATGTGGAAGGACGAGGTTGGAATGAGGGTAGGATGACTAGTGTTGATAATAATCGAGGAAATTGGAGAAATTCTGAAGTGATGCGTAGACCGAGTAATGGTAGAAATGATTATAGGGGTAACTACGATAATAGCCGCCAAGGAAATCAGTAGTTCAAGATCAGGAATAGATTTCAGAAGGATGATCGAAGATTTAACGATAGGGATATCAATTTAGAAACGGAAGTAAAAAAACCGATTTTGGTAGAGGGAACCACAGAAATAGGGGTTCGAGTGAAAATTTTAGTCGGGGCGATACAGCAAAGGAGACGATTGAATGTTTTAAAAGTTAGTGATGTTTAAAGTGATCAGATGCAGTCAATAAATGAGGTACTGATTAAACTTTCGGCAATATGCATGTCTCCAGTGGAACTTCCATGTGTTCCTATTTTATTGAACGAGACTTTTACGAAAGTATTATGGGACACTGGAGTGGAGAGGTCATTTATATCAGATGAGACATACAGAAAATATTTTTTTTTATAAACTAGTAGAGAAATCACGTACTCAGGTATATACGGCACAGGGAGATAAATGTCAGAATATTGGAATTGCGGAATTGAATATTCAAATAAGGGAGTTTGAAAAACCTTGGTTGTTTCATGTGTTGGCAGATTTGGAATACCTATGTATTCTCGGGATAATTTTCATAAGTGGATCAAAGATCATTTTGGACTTTGATCGGAAATCCTTGACGATTCCTGATTCGCAGATGGTAAGGTGGTTAAGACGATTGAGGAAGAAAAAATAGAAATAGATCTTTCTAAGACAAAGTTAGAGTTAAAACAGGAACAGGAGTTGCGAGATTTGTTTAATAGTTTTCAAGGATTGTTTTCAGATAAACCGAGGCTTACACATGTTTTGTATAATGAGATTGACAAGGGAGATAACCCACCGGTTGTTTCTTGTCCGTATTGTACGATAGGGTGAAACAAGAGATACTCTATTATCCTGTAGACAAAATGTTGAAAGAAGGGACAATAATTCCCATTCAATCCCCGTGCGCGTCACCAGTTGTGTTATGTAGAAAAAATAATGGGTTACCGCCGGATAATCCGGAAGCTTATAGATTTGCTGTCTATTATCGGAAACTTAAGGCAATTACAAAGTACCCCCGTTATCCCTTACCCTTAATAGACGATTTAATAATGAACATACCCCATACAGCGATAATGTCAGCTCTTGATCTCAGATCGGGATATTTTCAGCTGGTAGTAAACCCTAGTGATATAGTTAAGGCTGCGTTCGTCACAAAGAATGGAACTTACGCATTTCGCCATATGCCATCTGGCTTGTCAGGGGTGGCTCCCAATTTTTAGAAGGCAATAGATATAATTCTCAAACTCGTGATAGGAAAGTTTGTGAATGTGTATATGGATGATGTTATCATATCGTCTCCATCATTCAATCAGCATATTGAACATTTAAAGGAAGTTTTTCGATTATTACATGATGCAGCGTTAACTTTGAACAAGGATAAATGTAAACATGGTTGTGATTAATTAAAATATTCAGCTTTAATTATTAATAAGGAAGGAATTAAAACAGATGAGACAAAATTTCGGGGTATAGTTGAGATGAAACCACCACGAAATTCTAAGTAGGTGTCGAAATTTTTAGGTATGCCCCAATGGTAGGCAAAATTTATTAAAAATTATGCTGATATTTGCAAGCCCCTTTCTAATCTTAAACGAAAACAAGAAATTGTGTTGGTCAATAGAGGCGCAGAAGGCATCGACGCGGTCAAGGTGGCCATAATGAAAGCGCCAGTTTTAAAATTGCCGGATTTCAAAAAGCCTTTCGAGTTGTTTGTGGATGCTAGTTCAATAAGGGTAGGAGCAGTTCTAAACCCGGAACACAGACCAGTAGTATTTGCTTCTCGCACGCTTAGTATTGCGGAGAGAAATTACACTGTAACAGAGAGGGAGTGTTTAGCAGTGGATTGGGCTCTGAATAAATTCAGAACATATTTAAGTTCTTTGCCAATCAAGGTTTTTACGGATCACGCTGCGTTGACACGTTTAACACATGGTAAAAATTTTTCAAATAGAATGATCAGGTAGGCACTAAAATTAGCAGAATTTAATATAGAATGAGAACATCGTCTCGGAACTCAAAATGCGGTAGCCAACGTTTTGTCGAGAAACGCAGTTGAAAGTATAATAAGAAAGAAGGTTAATTGTGTAATAATCAGGGATTTGGTACTTTCGTCACGAGAACAGTTAATAGAAAAGCAAAGAAAAGACCCAGAATTAGGTCATATCTATAGATATCTGGAAAACCCAGAAGATAGCTCGGTTAATGCGACAATAGGTGAGAATTGGTCAAGTGATTTTGGATTAATAGAAGGTTTGTTGTTTTATGCAAAATATGAAACTTCATTAGGTGAAATGCGAGTATACATTCCAAAGACTTTAAGGAATGAAATAATGAGAGAATTTCACGGTAAGCCTATTGCAGGTCATTTTAGACGTTTTAAAACTTACCATAAAATAAGAGGCAAAGACAACCCCTACATCGCATTATGCTCAATTTACACCATAATTTGCCGGAATTATCATTTGAATTTATACAATAAAGTACTTCTTTACACTACCATCTTGCAGCCCATTTTAACTTATGGTTGCCCTGTGAGGGGATATGCAGCTAATTCTAATATTAAACTTATGGAAAATACTCAAAACTCACTTATTAGAAGCATAACTAGAGCATGCAGATTCACCAAAAATAGGGAAATTTATAAAGTTCTTACTTTTAAAGCTTATATCCAAAAATTAGGTAAAAAAGTTTTCAACAATCTCACAAAGATCAATAATGCAAATATTCTATATAATAAATCTTGAAAATTATGATCCAACATTAATAAAAAGAGGCCCAGAAGAATTCTTCTGGGGATTCGTGCAATCCCCATTAACTATAATTTATTGTCATTCCCATGTGGGGAATGACCCCTTCTAAATTCTAAATTTTGTCCTCTTAATTTTTTCATATTCATTTCTCCTAATCTTTAATTTTCTGTGACCCACACAGGCAAACCAACTTTTTCTAAAACTTAAAACTTTTAAAATCTCCTTGACACCAAGACAGCGAATAGAGTGCCTGCTCATTGATCCCTGACGACCAATAGCAGACGAGCTTCTCGTCTGCTTGCACGAATTTGGACTTTGATTTTTGATACCACTGAAACCAGCCAGCTTAGCCACTCTCACCTTCTCCTACCGCATCCACCAATCAGGATGCACAGACTCAATTAAGGCCTCCCAACGTCAAGAGCTTAATACATTCAGTAGGGGAAAGAGGAACGCTTCGCGTTCCTGTGCCCAATGATATCCAGCGACTTATATAATGGAAGACGCGTGCACTGTAATGATCTGTGTTTACCTCTACTAGTTAGTGTTACGCCATGTGTTCGTTTGTATATGTTGTTTAGTATAATGTACTAATTGTTAAAAAATAATTTCAATTCAATTCAATTTAACATTAACCAGTGAGTCATCAATTCTGAATTTGATGTTAGCTAACATTAAATCTGATACACCATTCTTTTCTCCCCGAAAACAACAGAAAAGGTAGGACAGTTTTTTATTGTATTATATAGCCTACCAAGGACTTTTTTTTTTAATTTACTAAAAATGAAGAATGATTTTTAACAGTTTGAAAGGTTGAAAACGAATTCGTAAAAATGCAAAGATTCTAAGACCTGTCCATGTATTTAGGGTGAAATTGCAAATACCCTCAAATGAGTGGAACGTGGAACAAATAAAAATACGTGGATGGTCTGATATCTCAGATAATGAAATTAATTGTTATCAATTCAAGTCTCCGGTACGACACCAGTAAAAAACATCATGACAAATGAGAATTAACCTAAAAATAATAACAAAGATCAGTGAAGAAGTCTCTTTTAGTGAGAAACAGTTGTGAGTGTGTCATTTTTGCCCTTCAAGCTTTATTGTAGAATAAATTACTCAGATACAGATTTACAAAGAGCTTCCCTGTAACGACCAAGCGGTTAAACGCTACGTCAAACCTAAGACGGAATCCTTTCGGAAATTATGTCATGATAAAGGAAAACACGGTGTCATCAGAATTCCTGATTTTATCAAGAACCATACCCATATTTTCTCAAAAATTTGGCTTATTGCATTATTTGCATTCAAATATTGGATGATTTCACAAACTATATAATTAGTAACAGATTTACTTATAATGTTAGATACACTAAATGAAATATATATATTTAACATTTATTGTTTTGCTTATCAATGATAAAAAAATAAAGTAGAACAAAATTAGAAAATATTTTTAATTTTAATTAAAAAATATGCTTTTTGAGCTTTCTGCACAAAAAGAAATATTCACAGATCTTAAGTTTTTTTACCTTACTCCTCATATCCTAAACTTCATGTTTAAAAAAATAATGTTACGCTATTGATAGATTTAAAAAAAGTTATAAAATTTAACAAAAAACTATACATTTTCTGCATTTCTTAAGACTTCAAGTGCAAGCTGCAAGCAGAAGATAATTATTTATTTATTTATTTGAGCCATTTTTCTTTTCTGGGCTTAAGGATATTTTTCTAGGATATAGCGATTGAAAAAGAAAAAAAAATCTTTCAGCTATATCTTAGTATAAAATCCTTTATCTGAAACTGATGATGGTAAATAATGTATTCAAAATATGGAAGACTACACCATAAAGTGGATTGAAATTTTTCTCTACTCAATATTCAGCAAAATAATATTCTGTAGCCATATTGAAAAGTCCGCTTGAAATACGGTTTACCCAATCAATGATAATGGGCTGCAGAATTTGCCAGTGCGGTTATGCTACCTTCTAAACAATAAAAAGGTATTAAAGGTCTTAAAGGTTTTAAAAAGTAGCATTGAAAGATTTGCCCCTCTTAAGCTAATATAGAGAAATGATAAAAACGCGATTTAAAGCCCTAGCTGACAATTGTAATCGGGAATGATCACATGAAATGGGCAGAAGGTATTCCTACGTTTTACTTTGCAGTAGACACCCGCAACTAAAGGTCAGGCGGCTACTTTTCTTCACTTTGCCCGTAAATATTACACAAGGTTCAAGGTAAACAGTACACATTCATTCGTGACATCTGTGTAATTCACAAAGATCTTTTTTTGGAGAGATTAGTCCTCTTATCCCAAACCATTAACCTCGTTCATCAACTAAATTTTTAAAAAACCGAGTGAAAGTCAAACAGGATTGTCGTAAACGACACGCTGAAAAAAGTAGAATTCCATTCAACCCTAGTGAAAGTATTTGGATCACAAAACATCCATTCAGTACCAAGCAATGATTATCAAAATTTAAAATTAAATTTCTTTCTGGCTCTTCAGCAAGGAGTGTGTTAAAATCAGAAAATGAGGATGTAACCGATACCCTAAACTATTACTGTAGCTTACACTATTAATTAGCTTTGACTTTTACGCTGCTTGTTAGCACCACCGCACAAGTTGTGAAGGTCTCCTAGGACCTCACTTTGAGAACGAGAATAAATAGGAGTCATGTAAGAACCAGTAGCCATTTTTATAAACAACTTTCTTTATTTGGTTATCTTATCCAAATAGAATCAAAGACTTATTGACAAATTTATCTAACTAGTATTATGAAGTTTTAAAGGTAATATCCTTTAAATTAACTTAACTAATTAATGATCCAATTAATTAATTTATTAAATAACGATCACGCAGAGATTACCACGATAAGAGATCCCAGAATTATATTTAATAATGTTCTCATTGAACATTTAACTTTAATCTCACTCTAAAACTTTAATGAGACTTTAATTATAAATCTATAATTACCAACGGAATCTCAACTCTTCTTGAGATTAAATTATCTCCAACAAGAAATCTTCAATTCAAATTCGCTATAACTTTATGCTTCAATATCTATCTCCTACTGCTCTAACTTTACTATTTCGTTTGACTTAAATACTTTATCTAATCTGCATATATAACAAGGAATCCTGTTCGCTTTTTTTTTTTGGAGTTGATTGGAAATAGGTAGGGAATTAAATTTCCCTAAAAAGGTCGACTCAGAAGGTTAGTGATAAAGTTCCGTATAGATTTGTCACAAAGTGAGCATCGTAAAAAAGTTAGCCAATGTTATCATGCTGAAAAGCAACATGTCCTCTTACCACCAAATTACTTGCATCCTATACTTCACCTCTGCAATATTTCCTATTAGTAACTTTGTGTGTGTATGTAAAAACATAAACATAAATGTATAGTAAAAAATAGGCATAAATGTTTATATCATGTGAGTGTGTGTATGTCTCTTGTAAATATAGAAAATTGAAACTATTTTTTAAAATAGCTATATGGTTGGTATTGTAATAGTAATTTTTCAAACAAAGGCTAATTTTTGCAAGAAGTACGATTATTTTTAGTGATTAACTTTATTGGTAATTAGTTTTTTACTTTTTTTTTCTTTTAATTTTTTGTTACATTTTTGAGAAAGAAATATACCGTAAAATCCAGGGTATAACGCGAACCCATACTTTCAAACGGCAATTTTAAATTTTTAGGTATATTCTCCGTATAACTCGCACCCCGTTTTTTACGAAGAAACTAGAAATGTGCTTTCGCAATGCTTTTATGTTCTTAAATCATTTATTCGATGCATTACACCAAGCTTCAGAAAAAATAGTACTCTTCTATAATTATTTTTTAAGTTCATAAGGAATGTCATTTCTTTTGAATAAAAACTATTTCAATATATGTAGAAGCCATTTCTTTCTATGCTCTCTCTCATCATGCCTTTATTTTGAAAGCTCTCGTTTTTAAACCCGGCATTTTACAAGCGCCCGTAAATTTCGATCTTATTTTTTTGTGTTAAAAATGCGCTTTATACGCCGGATTTTATGGTAAGTTAAACAGTATTCAGTGTAGACAATATAAGTGGGTAACAGAGTCTCTCTCTCTCTTCGCGTCCTTCCACTATAATTCCTAAAGGGGGGAAATACTTTTCTTACATTGTTTGATTGGAATACCACTTTTTGGAAGCGAATCGAGGTCTAGACAAATGAGAGATATTATAATACAGGGTGGGCAAAAAGTCCGTAAAAATTTTAAAAATTCATGAAATCCGGAGAAATGAACGAAAAAAAACTGTGTTTGCAGGATCAGCATTAGTATGTCACGGGATTTTTTTTAAGCTAGAAAAAAATAATTTGAAAATCATCCGGTAGGTGGCACCGATGTACGCAAATCAAAGAAACAATGCATAAATAATGAAAAGAAAACTTTCACAACTTTATTACACCAGAATATGTTCCACATGATTACCACCACAGGGAAGAAGACATTCCAGACGAGTGACAAATCCAGCAACGGCAGAGTGCAACATGTTCGGATGTATGGAGGATACTTCTCTGCGGATCGCATCTTTCAGTTCCGACAGACTTGATGGACCGGATAGATACACGCGAGATTTCAAATATCACCACAACCAGAAGTCTGCCGGTGTTAAATCTGGAGACCGATGAGCCATGCTATCTGCAACACCTGCTAACGATTCTGTCTTCCCCGAACGTGTGTATCAGGAATGCCTTAACCAGGTTAGCAGTGTGACTGGTTGCTCCATCCTGCATGAACGTGACATTCGAAATCTGACCTCGTTGAATTAAACATGGCACGACAGTCTCCCGCAGAAGCGTTAGATAACGCTGAGCATTTACCGTTTCCGTTATCCATCCATTTACTGGGCACTGCGTTTCAAAGAAGAAGGGTCCTATGATAAATGAACCCGTGAAACCACACCATGCTATCACTTTTGGGGAATGCAATGGCTTCTGTGTGTACTCACGTGGATTAGAGGTCGCCCAAATGCGACAGTTATGGTTGTTAACGTCACCATGAAGCGAAAAATGAGCTTCATCTGTCCACAAGATGTTAAAATCCCAGGTGGGATCCTGTTCCATTTTAGAGAAGGCCCACTTCGCAAATGCTTCCCTCTGTGCGGTATCTGCTGGCAAAAGTTCATGGCACGATTGCAATTTGTACGGGTACAGCTGGAGGATTCGACGAAGAATATTGCGGACAGATGATGGTGGTAAGCCCAATTGTCTGGCAGCTTCACGAGCACTGCTGGTCCCTGAAGCTGCTTCGGACGCAATCGCTTCCATTTCGACAGCAATGCAGGGTGCACGTTCTTCTTTCAAGTATGGTCGTCCGGCTCGTGCTCGATATTCCAACTTTCCAGTTTCCTCAAAACGTTTAACAAGCTTTAAGAGACCTGCAGGTGTTAAAGGGCCTTTTCCACTCTTCACATTTTTCTGAACTCGGAATTTACGCAAGGCTGATTCCTCGTTCATGTAAAATAACTTCACCAACAAAGCTTTATCCGGCGCACTGAGCATCCTTGTTCACATTCACTGTTTGTAATGGTAAAATGAATGTGGATTCATTGAGAGCAAAGGTTTTTATATAGCCGTCTAATTTGCATATTTCCACCACATGCGCTTGTAACAGCGCTACCTACCGGGTGATTTTCGAATTATTTTTTTTCTAGCTTAAAAAAAATCCCGTGACATTCTAATGCTCATCCTGCAAACAGTTTTTTTTTCGTTCATTTCTCCGGATTTTATGAATTTTTAAAGTTTTTACGGACTTTTTGCCCACCCGGTATTTAAAGTTAAGTGTAAATTGAGTTGGAAGAGGAAGATAGCAATTCAACGTATTAATGTTAGATTGAATTATAATGTTCATTTGAAACGCTTGTGTATTTCTAAAAAGGGATTAGGACCTTCATGGTCGAATGCAAGAAATTTAACTGAGTACATTTGATGGTAAGCATTTTTTCATTAAACATATTTAAAGTAGGCAAACACACTGACTCGCTTCTCAGTAGCTTATTTAAAAGTCTCTAATAATTGTCGGGTTACGAAGTAGAAGTTGTTTTTTAATGATAGTTCTTCCTTCTTTAACAACGCGAGTGGAGGTTTGCTACAAGTATTTTATCATAACATTCTTTTATTACAAATATTTATGAAAAAATTATATATTTTAAGATAAGATTCATCAGATATATTTTAAGATAAGTGACATTCGTAAAAAATTTATGTAATTAAACTTTGCGTAAAATATTTTCACAACTTTAAAAAATATATATGATAAAATAAATGACTTAATAACGAATAGAATGATTTTCTTATTATTTTACTTTTTTTTATCCTGGTTTTACATAAAAAAAACATCATTATACATTAGATTAAAATTACAATTATATAATTTATTTGAGGAATTAAGATAATTTTCCAAGAAAAGGGGGAACTAAAAAATCTAATTTCATTTCATACAAAATTGTGGAAGGAAAAATAAAATAGCATTCGTAAATCAAGGTATTTATAATTCTAAAAAAAAGTACTACTCGTATTAGAAAGCACAAGAAAATTTTACTTTGTTTAAATACTATTGTACATCTCATAACGACCAAAAATTATTTTTTGTATAAATTTCATCATAATTTTAATCTTTAATAAAAAAAATTTTAAATTTGATAAAAAGATTTATAATTACAGCAACAAGTTGACAAAAAATAATTCAAAATTATCTAAAACATTTGCAAATATCACAAATTATATTTTTCTATAGATGGGAGATTTTGTCCGCTTCCTCAATTTTCATCCACACACATATAAAGCTGTGTTTAAATAATCACAAAATTCAAATAGCAAAAAT
Source organism: Trichonephila clavipes (assembly GCA_019973935.1). Classification (NCBI taxonomy): domain Eukaryota; kingdom Metazoa; phylum Arthropoda; class Arachnida; order Araneae; family Nephilidae; genus Trichonephila; species Trichonephila clavipes. Next base: position 627,958 of record BMAU01020110.1, on the reverse strand, counting down.
CATAACTAATATTAAAAAAATACAATTTCTAAGGGTAAAAAAATTGCAATGTTTGAGAATTATTTAGACAAAAAAGATATACATAACATTTCTAAATAAGTATATTTTCTTTCTTGGTGATTTTTAAAGTTTAAAAGTTATAAATTTTATTTATACAAAATAGTGTAATACAAAATATTTAAAAAATAGCTCTACACCTACAAGATGTATCCTACATATTTATGAAGTATTTTGAAAAGTAATTTATTGATATCTATCTCTGATACATCTTGTATAATGGAAAAAAATATATAGGGAAGATCATGGAATTTATTTACGCAAATAACTGCAAAAATTATTAAAAATTCATTTTAAAATGCAAGTTCTTTTGTTGATTATATTTTAATTTATCAGTCCGTTACAATTACCAAAACATAAAATATAACACTTTAAATTTTCAAAATCTTTACAAACTATTGGTAGCGTTTTAAATTGTAAATGTACAAAAAATTTCATAAGATTTTAGATTAACATCCAAATTAGCCAAAGTACCTGAAAACCAACAAAAGAGAGCCATTTTAACCGGTAGAAAAACTTTGTTGATGGCCATTTTGCTTCCTTTATAGAGACTGATTGTTTGGTTTTTGTTCTAAAAATAAAATTCGTTTATAAATAATTAGAGGTAAATAAGACACATCATAAAAAATGAATAGCATAAACATTTGTGAAGAATTATCAAATTTAAATTATAAACTTGATTTGAAATCACTTACGAAGATATTTAACAGAAATTATATAAATTTCAAAAATTCGTACAATATTTTATACAGGCAGTCTCAGACAATTATGCAATAGGGTGCAAATATTTTTATAAAAAGTGTTAAACAAGCATTTTCGAAAGATTGAAATATAATGAAAAATAAATATTTCATCAAATCACATTCTAAATTTCAATAAATAAATAATAATAATTGGAAATTAAATGTTTTAGGTATGTGATTAAAAATAAGAGATCAATATATAAATTTTAAGATTTTTCATAAAAAAGCTTTTGGTTTCCCTTAATCAAAGTTCTATACTGGAATACCAATATTCCCTCATCAGTTAGTAGGAATATAACCCTGAACTATATACCGTGAAATAACAGTATAGTACCACACCAAATAGGCAAAATAAATTACTCAAAATTTTCTTGATTCTTCTTCAAGTATTGCATTGAACATGGCTATTTAATTTCTTGCTAATATCATTTATAAAAACATAGAATAGACTCTGAAATTTTTGCGTTATTATATATGTTTTATTCTGTTTCCTTGCATACTTTTTCTTTTATACTACGCTAAATATTATATGGCAGTCTTCTCCTTTTATTTTTATTAATATTTATGATCAATTATAATCTTATTTTATAAATAGCGCTATTTATATACATATTGTTCTATTTTCTTTTTCAGGGTTTGATCTTTCTTAATAAATTTCTATGAAGTTTTGGTATATTCTCAAGTATTGGTAGCTTCCGAATTTTCCCTTTTTTACTTATTGAAATATTTGAAAGTGCTATTTTTTATAAAAGGGAAATGTATCTTTTACCAAATATTGCTGTCTTCAGTAATGTACATATACATAACAAATTTTTTATAAAATGCTTCAATATGCTATTGTATAATATACTGCTCTCTCTCTCTCTTTCTCATTATATATATACACACTGCTGGTCACCGTAAATGCAACTCCCTGAAGGAAACATGCAAATAACATGAAATTTACAACATGCATTAACGGAGGTGAGATATGCAAATGATTAGAATTTCAGCGCAGACACACATCACGCGCACCTGTGACGCCACCTCAAAGCGCTATTTAAGGCATGGAGATTTCGACGATTTCAAATTCGGCAGTTGTGTTTTTGTTGTGGTTTTTTCAAAGAACGATCAATTATGTCTCGTAGGAAGCCACGATCAGCTTTTGATCAAGTATCCGAGTTTGACAGAGGAAGGATAGTGGCCTACCGAGATTGTGGATTATCTTTCAGGGAAATCGGTAGTCGTGTTAGACGAAACCAAACAACGTAATGAAGATATGAGACCGTTGGATGCAGGAGAATACGACGGACCGACGTGGTCGATCGCGTCCACCTCAGTGCACCACTTCATGTAAGAACAGGCAAATTGTGTGCATGGCAGTGACGGATCGCTCAGTCACATTACGAACCGTAGTACAGCACATTGAGTCTGTAACGCATCATTCAGTGTCTGCGCGTATTATTCGACAACGTTTACAGCAGAGTGGTCTGTCCGCAAGACGACCATTGCTTTGTTTATCCTTGACGCAGAACCACAGACGTCTCAGTCTCCAATGGTGCGATGAAAGAAAGATATGGGTGGCAGAATGGAATGAAGTTGTCTTTACTGACGAGTCACACATCTGTCTGCAACACCACGATGGTCGGATTCGAGTCTGGAGACACCGTGGAGAGAGGATGCTGAACAGCTGCGTTATGCACCACCACACTGGTCCTGCACTGGGTATTATGGAATGGGGCGGTATTGGATATCACTCTCGCACTACTCTAGTACGCATTGCCGATACTTTAAACAGCTAGCGCTACATCTTCGAGGAGTTGGAGCCAGTTGTCCTTCCGTACCTTCAGGGCTTGGCCACAGCCATATTTCAACAGGATAATGCGCAACCACACGTGGCACGCATTGTCCAAAGGCTCTGCATCAATCCTCAGATTGAATTGCTTCCATGGCCGGCTCGCTCTCCGGATCTTTCGCCAATCGAAAACATGTGGTCCAGGGTTGCTCAAAGACTGAACCAGATTACACCCCCAGGTACCATACCAGATCAACTTTGGCAACGTGTGAAAGCTGCTTGGTCTGCTGTACCCTAAGAACACATCTAAAATCTCTCGGAATCAATGCCGAGGCGTGTGGCAGCCGTGATATCCAACATTGCGATTACTCTGGCAGGAACCACACTTCACAGAAGTCTATAAATTTAATAATTTGATACTTGATCACATGTTATTTACAAAATAAATTTTGTTGTGCTATCTCTTGTCTTTCGTATTGTTACATTTACGGTGGCCAGCAGTGTATATATATTTTAGGGAAAATATTTATCTATAGATTATTTACAAGCAAGTAATTTACAGTCTCAGTATTACCAAGCAAATTTATAGCCTGCATTTCTGTGCTCACCATTTTTCACATAGTCTTCCTAATAATTTACAATAATCTTTCTTTTTCTACAGCCCATTTACACCTATAAAATGTCATACTACATAAAATAAAGTTAATTTAATGGAATAGGGGATATTCTCGAAATACACTTAAAATTCCTTTTCAAATATAAATAAAGAAATGTAATGCATTCCAATCAGTGTGCTTAAGTTAAATTTTCTTAATATATATTTTTTTTACTTTTAAATTAAAACTTTCAAATTTCAAGTATATTAAAATTTTTACTTTTTTCGCGTTTTCTAAGTTTTTATACAGAAATATTTCACTTGGTACTGTTAGTTGTTCCTCTAAATTCGTGATTCTCAAAACCTTTCTGATCACATACCCTTAAAATGAAAATAATTATATGCACACCCATTATATATATATAAACACATAAATAAATAAATTATATCAATTGTCTATTTCTTTCGCGTATTTCTAACTATTTTTCTGGTATGTTACTTTGAAAACAACAACTCTAAAGTGCAATATTAAATAAATTCAATCCGAATGAAACATTATTTCTACAAGTAAACAAGTAATTCCTTCCCATTAAATTTTGTTAAGAGAAATTTATTTGCCTATTTATTTAAAATAAACGGGAAAAAATAACTAATGGAAGAGAAATAACAAAATAAGTCAACACTCTTATTGCTTAAGGTGTAAAAAACTAAAAGAAAAACATTTTCGACTAGAAAATCATTTTTTTCTCACCACATTTGTTCCCTTTTATATATTATCCCAAATCCTCGCCTCACGCTTCTGCCTCGTGACTGTGACTTGGAAAATAACACTTTTAATTTAATTTAATTTAATGTATGTAACTATGTAGTAACTAATGTTTAATTAAATTTATATATGTAGCTGTGTGGCAACGAACTTTGGATCATGTGCGTTATGTAAAACTCAAGACGTGATTTCGTCATTTATCAATGAAACACCAACTTATTCTGCTCAGTTGGCTTGCGATAAAATTACGCATTTTTTTTTTTTTTTTTTTTTTGCTTTTTTTTGCTTAAATTTTTTCAGCGACTCTCAACATCGCTCTTAGCCCATGTAAAATTAAAGTAGGCTTAATTATTTTTATTTTTTGAAGTTAAGGTTAAAAATTTGTGTTGACATATATCATACGAATACTTCAAACTTTTGGTAATTTTCGTTTTTCATTCATTATAAATGGATTGTTTTTGTTATAATATTAAAATAGAGGAAATCATGTGATTCGTGTGTGGATCGGATAACAACAATAACTCATGAATGAACATTCTATGAGGACTGAAATAACACGGAAAATTATCTCTGTCGACTGAATCTACCACAAACCGATTTCCTTGGCAATCTGCTCATACATTGATTATCACGCTTGACTTACATTATCAACACCATTAATTTTTACATTATTTTTTTGGTAGGAATATCTAAGTGCACAAGGTTTCCAAAATAGCATAAACGGTGAATAAATCAATACTCTCACTGAAATTTATTACTCAAATTATTAACTGTAGTATAACGAGTCTACATTGAGAAAAGCCGCATCACAAGCAAAACATTCCTGTAATTGCTGCAATATTTAAACATATGTGAAATGAATATTTTGATTTGAGTTTTGTTTCCTCATCACTAAATATTTTCGTATCATTGAATTTGTTTAGTTCTAAATTTACTTAATTTGAGAATATTATTTACTTTTCTATCTTAGAATAAACTACTTTCGAAACCTCTCTGTGTTCAAATCTTGTTTCATTTAAAAAAAAATTATTCTGAATTTTGCTTTTGTTTTTTTGAAATTATAAATTATTTAACGAACAATCTTGAAAAATATTCTTGAAAATATATTTATTGGTTTGTTCTTCTCAGTGTCTGCTATATATATTTTTGTGTGGACATTTAATAACATTTTTTCTTCAATTTTGTTTTCACTATTTAAAGGGGGGAAATTAGATCTAAGCGATATAAAAGAAATTTATGCAGCAAAATTAAAGTTTTGCAAGTTAATGAAGCGTATTTTTCGAAAATGTGTACAACATAATATGATAGTTTAGTTATTATTTTGATTATTTAATATTTTTATTGATTTTAAGTCAAGTTATTTCTTCATATTCATAAATTTAATTTGGTCTTTAAATCAAATTTTTTAAAAAAACTCCCAGTTCTCTAAACTCTTAAATTGCCTTTTTATTCAAGACTTAGTGCGTACTATATTCAATGAATGCATAATTATTCTATTAAAAGCGTTCAGTGTATTATTTTAGCATTAATACAAAATATTTTGTGTCCATTATTTTCGATATCTATAATATTAATTATGTTTATAATTAAAATCAAAAAGAGTTTCAGAGATAAATAAATTGAAATTAATAATAAATTATTAATAAATAATTCTATATAAAATTGAAATATCTCCCCATTTATTTTAGAAATCATTTTTATATTTAATAACAATCGATATAGGACTAATTTTCTAAGCTTAATTGGTTTTTTTAACTCTGCATCTTCGAAAAAATACAGACGCAGTTTTATGAAGATTCTTTTGGATAATTCTATTTTGTAAATTGCCATTTTTATATTGCCATAAGAGAATTAATGTTTGGAAAAATCTGTACAAACTTACCTTCTTTTCTGCATTTTTTGCAGATGAACCGTTTTCATCGAAATGAAATGTTTCAAGTTGACGTTCCATTTGATTCGATGTTGGAGGCTAATGATGAAATAAAATTAAGAATAATAAGTAAATTCACTATATAAATGAAATATTCTTTACTTTTAAGAAAGTTAATGTAGTTGCTTGACTTTTATTGTTTTACAAATATGTTGCAAAAAGTTTTGATGAATTTGAAAATTATTTTGTAAATAAAAAATAGAAAGAAGCTCATATGTTTATTTCCAGTAAATGTTTTAATTAATTTCAGAAATAAACTGTTTGAAATTTTTAAGATCCAAGTGAAATTAAAATTACATCAAACTATTGTTATTTCACACACTATTTAAAAATTAACCAAAATTAAACGAACAATTAGCAGAAAAAAAGAAAACACAAAATATGTGAGTCGAATTTTAACGTTTGTATTTAAAATAATACAATAACAAATAAGATAAGGTATTAGTATACGCATAGGATAAGATAAGCTAATAAAAAAATTTATATGTATTGGGTAAGATAGGCGAATAATCAAAAATTTTGAATAAGATTAAAAAAAAACAGTACAAACATGCATTATAATTATACAATAAAAATGCGCAAAAACGTATTATTTTAACGTATAAATGCAGTAATTACAAAATTATTAAATTTTGGCTTCAAAAACATTGATAAAAACAGATTCGGTGGGATTTTTATATAATGATGTATCACACAATGCATAAATACATTATGTTAAAAATAAGTGCTAAAAATTTGGTTATTTTGCTAAAGATAAGTGAATAAGGAATCAATATTTTTAGAAACTGAACATTATGAATAACAAATATATTTGCTTATTAAAAATAAATATGTATTATTTGATCCCCATACATCGAAATTATGTATACGGCCAAAAATTATAAATATAATGTGAATTTAATATAATTTCCCCAAACATATGTATAGGAGTATATTAAGAAATTAACTTCTGTTTTGATATAGCAATTAAAATTAAAAATATACATTGCTTATTTTAAATCGAGATTTTCTTATGGAAAGGAATACCTGTGTACTAAATATTTCCCTAATATCCGAATACTAAGCCTTGTTGTGTAATGTACTTCGTCGAATGAAAAAAAAAATTCTCCAAGATTTCAAATATTGAAATTATTAGTCTTTCGGTAAAAATGCTATATGTATGTAACAATAGATATTAGTAAAAAAATCAGTATTTAAAAAGAATTTATATCTAAAAAATACGATATTTGGAGATCATACTGTATTTAAAAGTAATTATCAGGTATACCATGTGTATGCAGTTGACTCTTGAAGATTCAGACGTCTGGTTATAACCAAAATAACTGCTATAACTGAATAGTCTATTTACTTTGGAAGAAAGTTGTCCAGTAATGTCTCATCAGATTACTTTGACGTAGAAATCGTGCACTTTGATTTATTACCAGAGTGTAACTTATATTCACTTGTCATTCAAGAAGTTTTGGAATGAATATTTCCGGGAATTCAGACAACACTAAAAAGAGTTATATAATTGAGTTTCCCGTATTCTTTAACTGTGTTAGATGGAACCAATGCCCTGAAATGGAAATTTAGGATAATATTTTAATTAAATTAATTTCTAGGCTAATGTTTTATGTTACTGTAACTCACAAGTAATAAAAAAGATATAACCTTGGACTCAATTATGACCAATAACACTTAAATAAATATTTGGAGATAAAAAATAGCAAATATAAATTACAATAACCTTAATATGTTGGCTGGGGTTGGTTTCTTGGAGAATGTGATGAACTGTATTCACAAACAAAAAAAGGGGGGGTGGGGAATCACAGATTTTTTTAATTATTCATGTTTGATTATTCCTCACTTAATTCTTCTGGTCTAGAAACCAATTTAACTTATTTTAAAAAAAAGTCAAAACAATGAATTAACATTGTCTTGTAAATTAAATTATTCCAATATTAAAATATCCGACTACGTTCGGAGCCGTGATTTTAAAAAAGAACATAAATGGATAATTTTCATGATATTTAGTGTCACTTAGATTAGAATACATGTATAAAATTGTTTTAAGGATATTTTGACAAAAAAATATTTAAATACAATATTTTGGCAAAAACTTAACTTAGAATAATCTTTTTTCAAAATGTTCTCCTTTTGTGTGAAAAATGCTTCTAATATAATAATATTTTGCCTGTATATAGCTCAGATCTCTGTACAGAGGCTCAACTATGATTTTTAAAAAATTCACATTACTTTCAGAGTTACGACTGATTGAAATAATTATTAGTGTTTTTTTTCTTAAAATTTCACCCCTCTGTTGTCGTAAAATATGGATAAACCCACTTCTAAGCTATATATTTCAAAAATTCTAGTTGGGCCTCTGTACAGAAGTCTGAGCTATATAAAGGCAAAATATTATTACAATAGAAGCATTTTTCACAAAAGGAGAATATTTTGAAAATTGGTCATTCTATGTTCATTTTTCGCCAAAATATTGTACTTAAATCATTTTTATTGCAATACTATTCTTAAAACAATTTTATATACATTTTGTAATCTAAGAAGTGACACTAAATATCATAAATATTATCCATTTATACGCTTTTGCAAAATCACGGTTCCAAACGTAGTCGGATACCTAAAAAAACTTATCCACGTATTTCAAACTACTAAAATCTTACATTTCAGCATTATCATTTCTGTGGAAATAACGACATTTTTTAAAATGTTAATTTTCAAATTTCATTATGTATATTTCTTTTTTCATTACAAACTCATATTATGCTCTATTAAAGCATTTTTCAATATTTGGGTCAGATTTTAATAAGTATGAATGTTTTCCCGTAAAGAAACGAGTAACTGAATACATAAACATGATAACTTTTCACTTTAATTTTTTATGAATAGACGCTTTATCTTCTGTTTCATACCTGGGATAGTTATTTTCACGTATTAACACTTATTTCGAGGAAATATTGCGCTCAAAATCACTTTACTTTATAAATATTATTAAGTTCTAAATGTTCACAATTTTTAGAAAAGTTTAAAACAGAAGCTCTATTTGGGACAAATGTAATATTTTTGAAAAATTAAATTTTATTTTTTATTGACGAGTGTTGTAACAGAATCACCCTTTTTACATAAAAATTTCTCATTCAAACTTAAATTATGTTTTTTTTCTGATTAATTGAAGAATCTGCGCGCACACGTATGAACGCATCTTCTGTAGAATAACCTAAAATATTATGACTCGTTATTTCTTTTACCCAAGTAAAAAGTTTGGTGATTCTCTTAGTATAGAGAATTTGCAAACTAAACATTTATTGGTAATTAACCGCAAAGAAAATTAATTTGAGAACAAATATTTGCATATACATGCGAATATGTTGATAATTTATCCTTTAGTGATGGCAAAACAAAATATAGTAGGATCAATATGTATGTGTGAGCTTATTACACAAGCTTTTATTTAACTTGCAATGTAAAATGTTCGGGTGGAAACTTGCAACTCAAATTTGAAGCTGATGTCTTCAACCGATTGAGCTGAAATTTTGTAAAGACGTTTAGATTGGATGCCAATGCATGTGTGCTTTGACCATATATATTCCGGTATCACACAATTAGTTAAAAAGATATTAATTAAAGTAATTTGTTCGGGTGGAATCTTACAGCTCAATTTTAAAGCTGATGTCTTCAAACGATTGAGCTGAAATTTTGTATACACGTTTAGTTTGGATGACAACCCATGTTTTTATTATTTATATTTCAATATCGAAATTAGTTAAAAATATGTTAATTCAAAAATTCTTACCGATGTTAGAAACTTACTTTACCTCTCTCCACGGTCCTTCGTGGCCTAGAGGTTATAGAAGCTGACTTAAAATGAATCGCGCCGGGTTCGATTCCGGAAGCTTGCAGCTTTTAAATTTACTTTAAATCAATTTAATTTTCCTCCGAGAATTACTTATCTTGATAATATTTAAATTTCCACGTTCTATCCTGTTTTTACAAGTTTTTATTTAACTTGCAATGTAAAATGTTCGGGTGGAATATTGCAAATCAATTTTGAAGCTGATATCTTCAACCAATTGAGCTTAAATTTTGTATACACGTTTAGCTTAGATGACAATGGATGTTTTAAGCATTTATATTCCGATATCACAATTAGTTAAAAAGATATTAATTAAAGTAAATTTTTCGGGTGGAATATTGCAACTCAATTTTGAAGCTGATGTCTTCAACCGATTGAGCTGAAATTTTGTATGCAGTTTGGATGGCAATATATTTTTGACCATTTATAATCCAATATCGCAATCAGTTAAAAAATATTTTAATTAAAAGCCATTTACTCCTGTTAGCTTTTTATTCTGCCAAGCATCTTATCGGATTGAGCTTAAAGAAGTTTCGATTTTTCGACCTTTTTTAAAACCAATTTTATTCTTTCTATCAAATAGAGACAAAAAAAATTACATAATCAGAAAGATCATTTATTTCGCCATGATACGGTTTAATTCGTTACAAATATTATATTTTCTATTTATTACGATTTTTTTCTAAAATGAGTAAAAATCGATGCATTTTCATGAAAATGATTTCTAAATCGTTCCGTATGAATTTTGTTTTCGTGTTAATGAATAGATATTCTGAACTAAAAATGTCCAGGCCTTTCTCTTTTAGAATTAGTCATTAAAAAATAAAAAAAAAAACGAAAACTTTTTTTTACGATTTTTCAAAAAAATACTCAAATTTTTAATAAAACTTTTAAAAACTTCGTTATTTTTAAATATAATCGCACGAAATATTTTTTTCGTTTGTAGAATAAGTGTTATCCAAATTCTACACAAAGATTTAAAAAATTGGTTGAAAATTACGGATTTTAAAAAACATTTTGTGTTTTTCGTTTTTAATATAGTATTATAGTAAAAAAAAAGAGCTTTAATATTTTAATGAATTATGCTTTGTCTAATGTTGCTTTAGTCTAACAATGTTTATCCCCCGTTCCCATTATCCTCTTGTAGCAGCTCGAGTGAAATTTGTATCATAAGTACATGGCCCGGCGGGAAAGTAGATTGAGTACCTCTGAATTAGCCTGTTCAAAACTAACCGGCAAATATTTAGCTACAATGATGCGCTGAATGAAATGAATAGACTGAAAATCCTGTCCAGCGATAACTAAAAAGTTAAAAATAAATTAAAAGTAAAAAAACTTTTTTAAAATACAAGCTTTTATTTAATTGCTCTAAAAAGAATAAAATAAAATTTATTTTAAAACATTTTGCTATCAACTTATAATGTCATTACACAATTTATGATATAAAAGCTTGTCGTGAGATTTTCCTGCGTAGATAAACAAGCAAATTAAATAACTTGATCTAATTGATTTTAATTTTTAAACTAAGTAAATACGTGTACTTAAATCTCGCGACAAGCTTTTATATCATAAATTGTGTAATGACGTTATAAGTGGATAGCAGAAAAAGTTTTAAAAGAAAAGTTTATTTTATTCTTTTTTAGAGCATTTAAATAAAAGCTTGTTTTTAAAAAAGTTTTTTTACTTTTAATTTATTTTAAGTTTTTATTTTTTTAATTTCATTCTTATGTTTTTGGTTTAAAAGTAACTGCAATCTATTTTCAAATGTGAAACACAATATATCTTATTGTACTAAAATATCCACGAAACATTTGTTTTCTTTGGTGACCATCATATGACGATCACCATTCAAAAATAAATATGTATGACTCTGACCAGAAAATAATACATTATTTGAGATAGCCAGTGTGGTCGCGTAGTCGAGAGGCCATGGCTGCAAAATAGTTCCCAGCGTTATTAATTTGTGTGTTCAATTTCTATTGTCACTGCAGACCCATAGTATAGAGAAGCTATTGAGCATTAAACACTAATTTGGATAGTGATTGCCAGATCAGGTGTCGTATTCGTCATTTAAGGCTACACAGTATCCTAAAAATCTCAAATACACCGATTTTTTTTTTCTTTTTTGCATTTTCTTGTGGCCTACATCATTGTGCACCTTGCCACCACATTTCAGATCTGATAACAAATTAGTTTTTCAGATATTTGAAATTTTCAGAGCATATGTTTCGGTTTCGGTTTCATTTTAAAGTATTTTTTTCACTTTAAAATTAAAGCAATTAAAAATATTTTTGAGTACAATAAACCCTTTTAGTATGGAATGGTTATTAATTGCAATTTTCATTACTAAATCTTTTCTGCTTGATTATGTTTTGAGTTTATTTTTTTTAGATCTCATAGTTACTTAATTCAGATTGACACCAATGCCAATTTTTGTTTTAAAAAATTGTTTATGTAACTTAGAAGCTTTATAATCAATTTTTTTTCCAGTTGAAAAATGACATGACCAAAACGTTTTCAGGTTGCGATAATAATATTTTGAAGGATGAAATACTACTGAAAATAATAAATCTAAAAACGTCCTCAATTGGTTCTGCAGTAATTAATTCCGAATATAAGTATTCTGACTACAAGTATTCTGACTACAAGTATTGCAGATAATACTGATATATTTCCATCATGTGCCAAACTCCATTACAGTAAACATACTGCAGTACTGTATTATAGTATTTTAAAGTCATGCAACAAATATTCAAACTTGCTAAATTGCCCCAATTTAAAACTGAAAAAAATTAGGTACTAACTTGTTCATTTTGAGCTTAAGTTAATACCCTTATTATTGTGTATATAAATGCTTTGTGTTTCAAAACTTTTGTGAAAATATTAGGTTAGGATTAAGCTGAATAACCTGTCTTCGTAACAAATGCTATCAATATTACGCAAACATATATTTTGAATTAGAAAAAATATTTCAGTCATATTTAATTCAAGTAGTGTTTTAATATAGAAAATACATTAGGAAATAATATATAAAAATTTGTGAACTTTACGAGAGTATTGCAAGTTTTTGTTTTATGTCTTTATAAACTTTAAATGCATTTTTCTCAGACTTTTAATTTTAAAGATGTAAGTGATTTCTTAACCCTAAGGCTTTATTCCCGTTCAAGATAAAATCTTGAAATTTTTTTGTATGTACTCCCAAACTTATGCTTTATAAAACTTAGTATGGATGTAGGTATGAGATCTCCAGTTATTTTTTAAAAATGCTTAATTTAATATTTTTAAAAAAATTGTGTTTTTGCCAGGTTTAGCTAGAAAAATAATTATCAAAATCAACAAAGAAACAGATTTTCAAGTTCATACTAATTTATGTTTACAATAATCCAAGAAACAACTCACTTAAAAAGAATAAAATTTTAACATTTGAGCATTTTATAAAAATTTGAAAAATTTCCAATTTTTTAAAATTGTAAAATAAGGGCTCGTCAAACTGACTTTACTTACAGAATCATCTTAGTAACATAACCTAAATATAAAACATTAATTATTTTTACTGTTACTATCTCTGAAAAAAATTTTCGTAAAAAGGCAATATATGTGTGTAGCCTTAACCAAGATTTCAAATTTTGAATTTTATTGCTAATAGTCCTCTTGTTGCTTCAAAGTACTACGTTAAAAAATCAAGGGAGCCCGTGCAACGTTGATCGACGCATGGCAGTCATATTTTGTTGATACTTAACAAAATAAAAGTTGAAATCTTCAAAAAATCAAATAGCTTCCTTTAGAACCTAATTAATCTGACAAAAATTATCATAGATGTTTCGTATATTTATATGATGATGAATCCAAAAATTACTACATAACGTTACAATATTATATTGTACTTACATCATTTTCATTTTCAGGATTTGAAGTTTTATCTTTCGGAGCATAACAGGAATCCATAATCTCGTTAAAGGATTTATAACTCATCAAAAAACATTTGCACGTTTTTTTTCGAGTACCTTTACTTCTTGATTATGCGTTGATGGTAAATCGCTGTAGATTTATTTTTAATAAAATTAATACAATGTCATGTGTGTTATCAATTAAACCCATCATTCGTGAATTTGAAGAACTAGAGTGCATTTACTGCTTTGGGAAAAAATAATGGGTCATATTTATTCTCTGGTATTTACATTGTGGATACAAATCTGCTTCAATTTAAAGCATTCATGAATGGAAGTTGTAAGTTCTAGATATTTCTTGAAAATATGATTTGATTCAACCAAATTATATGTCTTGTTTTCTTTGAAAACAAATCTCAAGATATGTTTTTTTCCTTATTTCCGTAACTATTCGCACACCTGACACAATTAAGAAGCATTTTCAGTATGTTTAAGAACCATACTATTATATTTATTGTAATAAAAATGGAACTCGAAAAGTTAAATCTCCCTTAATTCCCAATTTAATGATATTGATAACAAGGACAATCTTTTTGAATTATCATGTGTTAATTACTAATTTGTATATAAATTAGTAGTATATTAAAATACGCAAAGCTCTACTTTATTCCTAACACTTCATTTTTATCTTGCACCATTACGACAACCCGCCTTGTTAATGAATGATGGAGAACATTTTTTTTTCAAATAGAGTAAGATGGCACACACATTTGCCTCAAACAAAATGTTGTTGAATCCAAAAATGTTTGCGCTAGTACTGCGAGAAAAGTATGCATCAGATAGTGAAAACCAAATAAAAAATAATTTAATAAGAAAATTATTGTATCAGAAAAAATTACCACAAGCCAGTCGCAAAATATACAAAATAATATGCAAATACATTATGCATTTCAGAATATATATATATATAAACGTAAAATATCTCTGAAACAAAATACTAATAATATACATGTTTGAATAAATCTTTCATTTTCTGTTCCAATTTAAGAAAATAATAACAAAATGTTCTAAAATATTCACCTTTTATTGTTTAATTAAAAATATTTCTCTTTATTACGTGGGTCACCATTTATAAAGTTATTTCATTAAGTATTATTAGTAGTTCCACTAAGTATAGAAAGCAAAATTGTTCTTCAACAAATTAGCTAGAACAAATATAAATTTCAAGGATTACAAATTCAAAAAGTATGCATGTTTCTTTACAACTTAAGCACAAAAGTCATTGTTCTATTGAATCTTTAATTAAAAACGGTGTTCCGACAGAGCAAGAGCATCACAGAATATCTCAATTTCAAAATTTGGAATAAAGTTCGTACAGATAGTGTTATTATATTGAGCCCTGGCGTAGCTAGTCCTGAGTGGGCCCTGTATCAAAGATTCTTGGAGGCCCTATTTGGTGGCTTTCGACATTTTACGATTTATTCTTGCACATTTTGGGGTCCCTAAAGCTTGGGGGCCCCATATCATTGATGCGACTGATACGGTGGTAGCCACGCCCCTGTCATTGAGTATCCCGTGCCTAAAAGAAATTAACAATTTTTCCTTCTAAACATACATTCAAACTCTGATTTTCGAAAGGTGATTGCGTTATAAGGAGCTCTTCTTGCTGTATACTAAAATAAAATCGTGAGTAATAAATAATCTACAAAGTAAAATAAATTTATTAGAAAACCCTAGTATGTGTAAGTGGATCTCGTTTTTGTTGCTATAGCTTTGCTCTTGTGTGAACATTCTTTCTTTCTCTTAAATTTATATAACTCACCTTGGAATTGAGTGAGAATGAACAATATATTTTTGTCACCAAATGGCGCTTTTTTCCCAAAATACGTTATTTGAGATGCATGAAAATCCTCTAAACATTATTAAAAATCTCCAAGAGAACATACATTAATTCTACGAACATTATGTTCTCTTTCAGTTACAGAAGGACATTCAACGGATGACACGGTGACATTCTTGTTAAAACGTAATTTACTTATTTGTTTATTTATTTTGCCTTTTGCCTTTTGACTAGCAGTCATGGAATTTAGCAATTTACAAATCCAATTAAATGCTATTAAATTAAGGTATCTGACTACTTACGACAACTTTTTTTTTAAAAAAAAATGGATGTATGTAGATTTTTTTGTTGTTTTTAGATTTATTTAGTATACATTTTAAGAAAAAAAAACTAAAATTAAGAATTTAAAAATAAGTTATTACTACTAAAATGGGGAAAAATTGACAAAATATTGCATAAACGGGCGCGCTCTGTACAAAGAGTAAATGAACAAATTCTCAATTTTTTCAGTTTTGATGTATTACTTTGCTATTCCATTTTGAAATGACCTTCAGGATAAGAGATATTTTAATTTTTACAAAAACTACAGCACTTATCTCAGTTATTGTATAAAATTGCTTAAAAAACAGTGATTATATTCCCATAAGGACTGTAAATTTTGTAATAAAACAGTTATTGATAAATCTGAAGGTTAAAACACTTCTATTATTATACGGAACATACACAAAAAATGTCACTAAATTATTTTGAAAACTCTTTGAGAGAGAGAGAGAGAGAGAAATCGCTGTCCTCGTTTGAGCTTTTCTCAAAAATAACACATTGAGCGAAATGCATTTTACAGTGTGACATGTAAAGTAATGGCACCCGCTTCTACTAAAACACTTGTAGTTTTTGCTCTAGTGAATGGAAAATAGAAAAATGGTATTTTTAAAAAGCTAATAAGATGACATACAAAATAAAATCATACAAAAAAATTGTCAATTTTTTTTAAAAAAATCATGATTTTAGGGTAGTTGGATACCTTAAATCTTTCCAAATCATTGGAAGGAATAAACTTTTTTATATTCAGCTTTGCATGCAATATCTTGGAAGCATTTCGATGTATAATAACAATTATTTGCTGCAAATGACTTGTACTTTGTAGGAGAATGTCTTGATGTGTTTGAACAAGAAGCATAAATATGTAATGTTGGTGATATTATTTGATACATATACGTACATACAGTGAAGAGCCAGAACTATTATAGAAATGTGCTTGCAAATGACGGAGGTATGCAACTAACCAGCTCAAAGCGGCAGGTAGCATTTACATGAGGCAGGATGTGTCTGCTATTATATCGATTTCTGCCGCTACAAACACATGTTTTTAAGTTTAAAATGTCTCTGAATGTAACTTTATAGTTGGTTCACGAGACATGGAACACAGAATCTCCGAGTTCCGGTGGAATTTGGATTTTAGCGTGCAACTATTTAACGCGTGTATCGTGAATTTTGGATATACCTGGAGAAATATTAAATCTCCGTCATCGGTGCAGCCAGAAAAACACTTATTGAGAGAATGAACGAGGATAACGAGGATCCGTTATGTAACGAGATATAGTCATGCAACACTTTCTTAAATTACATCAAGTTTGAGTGCTGGGACAACTGCCAGTGTGTAAACTACTCAACGGACCATCATTTATATGAGCTTTCGGAGCCGAAGGTCTTCTCCAGAACCATTTTTGACTGCATGGTACAAAGCTTTACACCTTTTCCGGTTTGACAACACTATCATTAGACTGTTGATGATACAAGACATATTGTTTGGTCTGACGAACCTTATTTCCAAGCCTTATTTCCTATCCTTATTTCTCCTCCAATACTTAATATTTTTACACATTTAAAAATATAGGAATCATAGTTGAAAAAATTATTTTGAATTTTTGTACTAATGCATTCAAATGGCTCAAATTATGAAGAAATAAAATTATTGAATTACTTATAAAAGACATATCAAGCAGAGTTGAAGAAAACATTTTACAATCGTATTCATTTTAATAAAATTTTAGTTAATTTAAGATTTAACAGAGATAGAGAAAGACTATATAAATTTGATATGCACATATTTGTAATCAATAGATATTGATAAACTGATGTCAAGAAGAGAGCAAATTTATGAATTTCCAGTGGGTACTTGACCGGGAAAAACAAATTTTTACTCTGTCACGTTAGCTATGTTTTGATCATAATTGTCATCACACAGTTTCATTAATATTCCAGCTCAGAATATTAATTTCCGTCGAATGGTAAATATTTCCTGTAATGCAGATGACTTAATAAGAATTTGAAGATAAATATTAACTGGACAGTTATATAACTTCGTGGAAGAACGTATACTTTGTATACTAATGTTTTTATAAAGTGCAACGTGTTACATATTTTTTCACTAGAAAAAGAATACAATTTTGTCAAAAGGTACTGTTATAAAAGGTTTTTTGAGGAATATTTTTACACAATTCTCTAACTCTGCAAATATCGTATCGTAGACGATATAGGAAGTGAGTAAGTACATAAATTAGAAATTGCCTACGTTTCATTTGAGTTTTTATATTTTACTTAGGTATGAGAAAAAGGTTATTCTGTTTTCATAAAAGACTTAACATTAACTTTGCTGAAACAAAAAAAATAAGCAATTGTTAGCATTTTATTTGCTTACGAAAAGTATTAGATTTTGATGATTAACTAGTAGGATTTGCTCCAGGGATCCCAAAATCCTGGGATTAAAATAAATAATCCTGGGATTTAATTTTTGTCTGAATTATATTTTAATATTTTTTTCTCATCGAAATTTTCTAATAATTTAATTCTCAAAAATTTTATGTTTTTTTTCTTAAATATGCAACTATTTTTTTCGTATTGATAAATATAATAAAAAATAATCTAACAAAACAATTTTAAACTCTGTCTACTAGACTGTTTTTAATTTTTTGCATTTAATATTCAGTTTACAGTTAAAATTGACTGGTGAACAAGCATAATAGAACAATAAGGGTAATTTATTAGTGTGATTTTTCAAAAATTTGAAAATTAATGCAGCAAGTAGATAATATTTTTATCTAATTTTTTAAATCATATTTTACTACAACTATATCTAAAATTATTTTATAATTAAATTTTTGAATAAAAATATTTTTTGATTATAAATTCCACAGCAATAAACTATACTCATATCCAAAATTAAGGTCACAAACATGTTTTACGTCATAATTTTAAAACGTCTTCAGAGTAAAACGGATAGAACATTTTTTTTTACATTTTGAAAACAGGTAGTAAAATATCAACCTTCTGTTTTGGAAATGGTGTTGTTTAGCGTTAGTTTTCGTATAACTACTGGATTGAGACCATTCATGCATATGGGAATTTTGCCTTTAGTTTTGTGAGTATTGCATTAAAACAAACAAGTTAGTCTATTTGCAGTGAGAATGACTCCTCATGATTATTCAGGTGATTTCTTGAGATGGAGAGCCGTTGGCAGACTTGAAGCAGGTCAGTTTAAAGGGGAGGTGGCTAGATAGTTACAAGTAACAAGAAAGGTGTTTTACGGTTGTGAAATCAAGTCAAACAAGTGGTATTGTCACGAGGAAGGTCAGCCAAAGTCTCCACAGAGCAATGCCATCTGCACAGGATTGCTACTTGAGATTAAACGTACAACTCCATAGTCAGACAATGGCTCCTCAGCTAGCTCGGAATCCTACTGCAGTGCCTGGAAGAATTACCGGGTAAACAGTCTACAGTCATCTTGCAGAGACTGACCTTTGAGCCCGTCGTCCACTCTGGCGCGTCTCTTAGACTGCAACCATCAGGAAATATCGGATGTTGTAAAACTGAAAACATCAGTCGTGGGCACCACAAGAATGGGAGCATGTTTTTTTCAGTGAAGAATTGAAATCTGCCACACAGCGATTCTCATCGAGTCTTCACCTGGGGAGAAAATGCAGCTAGCGTTCATCCCTTCTACGTAACAAAAATCGACAGATTTAGTGGAAAGATAATCCTTGTGTGTGGTACATAATGTTGGGCAATCGTATAGGGCTATAGGAATACGATCCTGAAAGTCTACGTGAAATTTTTCTGGGTGTTATGGTCCCTGACTGCATTTTAATGAACGATAATGCACAACCATACAGAACTGACATTGGTAATGAATTTTATGAAGGAATGGATATTTGCCGTATCGATTCATCTTTGAGGTCTCCGTATCACAATTCTATTCAATATGTTTGTGATTGTCTTGAAAAAGCCATTTTTCAGCGTAGCTCCCCTCCCAGGACTCCCCAAGTTAAAAATCCCACTTAAAGAAAAATAGCTTTTGTTTTTCCGAATTTGTTTCCACAAGTACTTGTTGACACTCTCATAGACAGCATGGTAGGTCGTTATGAGGCTTGCATAGCAGTTTACAAGAGTCGCACATTAGACAGACTTTTCCTGAGGTAAATACTTTATCTATGACTCATGATTTCCCACTTTTTGATATGACTCTGATCTTAATTCAAAGTAAAAATCTTTCCCGTGGTGTCATCTTGCTATATTTTTTCTGACGTTGTGATATGTCTCTGTGCCAAATTTTATGGCAACAGAATAGATAGCTCATCAATTTTCCCAGATTTTATGCTTGTGGCCTTAATTTAAGACATGAGTGCATTAACATATATCTGGTGTTTTATATTACGGTTTTAATTTTTTTTAAATTTAGAAATCCCCATGGCTTACAAGGACTATTCAGCTAAAAGTATTTCTAATATTTGGCAACACTTTTAAGAGTGAAAACGGACAAAAAGAGCTAAATGTAAATTGACTGACTGCCTGAAAATATTGAAAATTGGTGGAGGCTCCACAACAGTTCTCCCTACGCATTTATTTTCAGTGCATAAAATTATTCGTAAACCCATCTACTTCTATCTAAGAAAATTCATCAAAATTAGAAGTTCCACCAAAAAAAGACAAAAGAAAAAACCTTACCAATTATTTTTCAGTTTTTAAATGTGAAGAAAAATCGCTGGAAGCTACCCTCGACGGTATTTCGTTTAACGCTGTAAGCTCTTCTTCTTCTACTTCTCCTTCATAGGATTTAAAAGGCAGTTAACACAGTGCGAAAAATTATGTGCTATTTTTTTATTAGTTTTTTTAATGATGAATTAAGTTTTGTTTTGATTTGGTTCAATAAAAAATAATATTCAACCAATTTTCTAATTAAGTTTTCTGTTTTTTAATGCTAATGTCTAAGTATTTTTCATAAATAGATCAATCCTATTCCCGGTATTTAGATAATGTAATCCCAAAATTCTGGGATTGAAAATATAACAATGGATTGCAAACCCTACTGAATAATAGTTTAGTTTCAGATAAATCAGAAAAATATTATAATTTCAATAAATTTTATAAATATTACTTGCAAAGTGAATATCCAAATAGTGAATATCATTTCTATTGAAATATAATTGTAAAAGTAAAAACAAAAATAGTTATATTAATTTTTTCATCCATTTCTTTTCAATTATTCTATTCAGTTGCAATGGGTTTTTTTTACTATTTATTACTATAATGTCATATAGGGGCGCCATAGTTATCTTGAGAGTTATATAGGCACACTTAACATATAGTAATTCTACTGTGCACATTGTGTTCATGCAGACATAGACACGCATTACATTTAATTTCTTTTATTAGAGATCTCAAAGAATTTTAATAAGTTATATTTTAATGTTGGTTTCAATATACAACATCCTGCAATTTTTCTATATTCATTCCTTTTAGTTCATTTGCTTGAAATAGTACTAAAAGTTTACATGTGCTATTATTAAGCTTAACTTTATTTTCTATCTAAGTTTTTTTCCTTTTTATAAAGGCTTCAAACCGTAATTTTTTTCATTCCGGTTCAACAAAAGAAAATACATCGGTTCGGTTCCGGTTTTAGTTCTGACAAAAATAACAGTTCTTTGTTTTCAGTTCAGTTCCGAATGAATAATTATTATTTTATGCACATTCTTATCTTATATCGTCTAGTTCATTCAATTGAATTAATTCTGCCTTTTGCGAGTAGTTTCGAGCGAAACTGAAGCAGAAAAGTACTAGTGAACAGCAAAACAGGAAATCGAGAAGTAATGTACATGTCTTGTTGGTAATTATATGATTGACGTTAAATTATTAAATATCGATTCGCTGATTACGGTAACAAAACGAATGAAAATATTTTGAATCGAAATAAACCGATATTTTTTCCGGCTCAGTTCCAGCTTCCATTTCGACAAAAATAGCGGTTTTTTCCGGTTTCCGGTTCAGTTTCGTTTCGAAGCTGTGCTTTTTGTAACACTATTATGTCGAAATGTTCTGCTCAAGGGTCTTAAGATCCTGCAAAGCAAGCTTAACGCTATTTCACTCTCCAAAATCAGTGACACATCTAGAAACATAATATTATTCCATTTAAGTCAATTTGAAATACCCCCCTGCGCTGGGGTATCATCTCTTCATCCACGCGACCTAGATTTACAGGAATAAATGATTGACCATTCGAATCCTCTATAATAAATCTAATTTATTATCGTCTCATTTATATTAATCAATGCAACACAAGTTTTGCTAGAGAGTCCGATCAGGAATGATACGACTTAATTATCAATACTAAGATAAAATAGCGCATGAAATCCTACTCATTATCTTTATGATAAATTAATCTCCGAATCTTTATCTATAGTAGATTCCTTAACAAGCTAGAGTACGTTCTATAATTAAACTTTAATAATTCATCTCTTAGCGATATCACACATCGATCAGCAACCAAGCTTTATATCTTCCTCTTGTATCTATTCTTTTAATATTAATCTTCTATATACATTATTATTCGACTTGATCTAGCTTCTATCAATTTTCTTATCTATACTTTTATTATATATATATATATATATATATATATATATATATATATATATATATATATATATATATATATATATATATATAAATAAATATATATAAATATATAATATATATATATAAAATATATATATATAAATATATATATATATATAAATATATATATAAATATATATATATATATATATATAAATATATATATAAAAATATATATATATATATATATATATATATATATATATAAATATATATATATATATATATATATATAAATATATATATATATATATATATATATATATATATATATATATATATATATATATATATATATATATATATATATATATATATATATATATATATATAAAAGAGAAAAGCGACTCACTATTCAAGATATCTCCTGAACTATAAAACCTAAAGACATGAAAAAAATTTGGTAGGCATATTCCTTTAAAGAAGTAGCGATCCAATGAGAACGGATTTTACGAAAACGACCTCCCATCCTCAAGAGGTGTTGCGAGGGCTTAAGTGGAGTTACAGATAAATGTTCCCATTTTTAAATTATTAGACCAATTGCCTTGAAATTTAGCAAGTATGCTGCTTTCATGAAGTAGATATTTGTTACAATTTGGGTTTTGCAAAAACCGACAACTAAAAGGCGTTGCGGGGCCATAAGGGGTGCTATAGATAAATATTTCAGTTTTTAAACTATTAGTATTACAGACTTGAAAAAAATTTGATATACATGTTCCTTTCATAGAGTAGAGATCCGCTGAGAACGCCTTTTGCGAAAATTGGTCCGAAGGGACACTGAGGGAACTTAAGAGACGTTACAGATAAATATTACCGTTTTTTAACTGTTGAACCTTAAAACTTAAAATTACGCAAGTATGTTCCTTTCATGAAGTAGAAATCCACAAGAAAAAGGGTTTTAAGAAAATTGTTCTCCAGGGGCCGTTACGAGGGCATTAGGAGCATTGAAGATAAATATTTCGGTTTTGAACTACGGACATGAAATTTGGTAGGCATATTCATTTTATGAGGTGGAGAACCGCTAAAAATGTTGTTTTGTAGAAATTGACCTCCAGGTGGCATTGTGAGAATTTAAGAGGTGTTATAGACAAAAATTCTTGTTTTTGAACTGTTAGATGGACATACAAGACATTTGGTAAACATTTTTGTGTTGTTGAACAGAGATTCACTAAGAACAGATTTTACGGAAGTCCAGTCCTATTGGAGGGGGAAGAACGGGAGTTACTGCAGTGTATTGATACAAAAATTCCCGATTTTATACAGCAAGACCAACAGTAATGAAATTTGATATGCATGTTTATTTTATTGAATTGAAATCTTTTAAGAACAGAGGTGGAACGGAAGTCGACTCTCAAAGGGGTTTACGGAGTTTATTGATAAAAAAAATTCTATTTTTAAACTATGAGATTTCGACTAGAATCTGGCGAGCATGTTTTTTTTTATTGTTGAATAGAGATCCACTAAAAATAGGTTTTTGAAAAATCCACTTTGTTTGAGGGTTCTACGGGAGCGTAAGGGTACAATTTTAGAAATTATAAGAAATGATTACTTAGAAGTCCTGTCTCTTCTAAATCAAGAGTTGAGATTATAGGAATTTTTATGAAAAATAAAAAAAGTGTAGTGTAAAGTGGTTTATTAATATCCAATATTCATGAAATTTAAATATATATATATAAAAAAACTAATGAGATGTAAATAATTAATTTGTTTTATTAGCATTAAAAACTTTCACATACATACATGAACCTGTTAATTACCCTAAATATCAGTATCATCTTGAATTTCCCCCAATCAGCTGATTTTGGGGCTTTCGATTATAAGACGCACCCGTTTTTCAGTAGTAGTAATACTGGGAAAAAAGTGCGGCTTAGAATTGAACAAACACGGTATATATATATTTATTTATCTATTTTATCTTCTTAAGCTTTTGTGTAGAGTTTAGCTTACAATTAGGTTTATAACAGCTTACTATAAGATTAATTATATATGTGAAGTAGAAGGCACTATTGCAAGTCCCCGTAGCATCCCCCCAGAGAGGGCAATGTCCCCGACGGGGGAAAGGAGAGATGAAGGAGGGAACATCAGAACTAGACAGAATCCGTTGGGACCGCAAGAGAGGCAGACGCGCATCGGCTGAGCAGTAATAACTCTTAAAAAATAATGAAAGCCAATTATATAGGCTACGACGCGCGTTTAAATGTTTCACTCCATTCATTAATTGTTATTCTCCCTTTTATTTATTCTTGTTTTAAAAATAAACAGATTATTCTGGCAAATCCCAGTTTACGAATTCATCCCAAGTAACAACATAACATTTGGGGGCTCGGCCTCAAATTAAATTAAAATTAAAAACCCCTAGAAAATACGACGAGTCAAGACTGGTGGACCACGCACGCTTCAACGACGGTACCGGCAACGCAAACCACAACGACGAAATCATCAACGATGAGTCCATTCCAATTTACTCCTTTATTATTCTGAAGATATTTATTTAC
This sequence comes from Trichonephila clavipes, assembly GCA_019973935.1. Lineage (NCBI taxonomy): Eukaryota > Metazoa > Arthropoda > Arachnida > Araneae > Nephilidae > Trichonephila > Trichonephila clavipes. Next base: position 603,070 of record BMAU01020110.1, on the reverse strand, counting down.
GATGGTTTGTCTAGAGGAAATTGCTGCTATTGCGAATATATTAAAGACGGCCCCTGCTTCAACGGTGCAACCTTCTGCACAAAATTGTTAATGACGAACCCTACAGTAAATCTTCTAGAAAAGAGTTAAAAAAATTCGTGGGTTTCCCACAGAATTACGACATTGAAGCACGAAAGGATAAAATTTTAAAGGACTTTACGAAAACTGAACTTATTACCGTCTGCACTATATTAGGACTGAATTGCGCGGGAAGCGCCAAAGAATTAAGCGAGCATATATTTAAAAATGTATCAGATCTTGCATCTTTAAAAAATAATTTTACCGAACAATTGACGGATGACGAAGACGAAGATTCGGCGCCCTTTTCGCTAGAATCTACGAACGACGCGAATAAACAACCCCCTCACCCCGCCAATTTATCACTTGCCTTCTCCGCAGGATGTTTTTGTTCCCCTCCCTCAAACACAACGAAATCAAAGCCAAAGAGGGAACGAAGAGAATGTATTTTTATTAAAGGACCTTTTTTCAACTATGAGGTCGTTTACGGGAAATGATAATTACAGCGTTAAAGCTTTTTTTTCGCGACGTAGAAGAAAACTTTATTTTTATCCCACACATATCTGATTTGCAAAAAATTATTTGTGTTAAACGTTTGCTTCAAGGTCCTGCAAAGACTTTTATCCAAACTCTCCATAACATATTAACGTATAGTTCTATTAAAGCTGCATTAATAGAAGAATTTGAAGATTTATTTTGTTCTTACGACGTCCACAAGGAAATGCAAAAACGGAAATTACGCCCTACGGAATCTCTATTTGAATATTTTTTGGCCATGCGTGAAATTGCTTCAAAAGCACACTTTCATTTAGACGATCACAGCCTGATTATGTATTGTATAACTGGTATACCTGATTCTAACCATAATAAATTGATATTATATGCATGTAAAAGTATTTCAGAATTTAAAGAAAAGTTAAAAATATATGAAAAGGTTTTTATGCAAAATAATTCTTATAGTATTGATATTAAAAATAAGCGTACAAATGTTAAGCAGTATGATTTTCCTACATCTAATAAAAATATGTGTTCTGATAATAAGTTTCATAAAAAAGGTCAATTTAATGATGCTACTGCTAATAAGAGTAATGTACGTATACGTTGTTATAATTGTGGATTATTTAATCATACTTCTCATGAATGTTACCATAAAAATAAAGGTTTAAAATGTTTTAATTGTAACCAATTTGTTCATAAAAGCTCTCAGTGTGAATTTAAAAAAACTGATGTTAAAAATGAAATTGTTAATGAGGTTGTTAGTGAAGTTGTTAATGAAATCAATTCCTCATCAGAAATGCGTAAAACTGTTAAAATTAATGGATATGATTTTGATGCTCTTATTGATACTGGTAGTACTGTTACTTTAGTGCGCTACAGTGTTTATGCAAATCTGGGAATGCCGACATTAAATCCAACGAAAATAAAGCTAACTGCTTTCGGTAAAGGGGAGATTCTACCAATTGGATCCTTTACATCCACTATTGATATCGAAAATAGAACATTTAAGACGGATGTATATGTTATTGACAATTCACTAATGACAGATTTATTAATTAGAACTGAATTTAAAGTCAGTTCTAAGGGTATCGAATTATTACCCAAAACAGAAGATAATTGTATTAATTTAATTACTGTTTCAGAGTCGGATAACCAATTTCAGTTACAACACGTCCCATCTAAATTACACTCGCAAATAATACATCTCTTGCACCATTATAAGCCGATTAAGACTGAAACTACTGATATTCAATTAAAAATAGTATTAACTGATGATCTTCCTGTTGTTCACAAGCCGCGACGATTCTCGTATGCCGAGAAATCGGAGATTACCAATCAAATTCAAAAATGGCTAGACAACAAGGTAATATGACCAAGTTCCTCAAATTATGCGTCCCCCATTGTGTTAGTAAAAAAGAAAAACGGCTCTACACGCCTTTGTGTCGATTATCGTAAATTGAATAGGAAGATAATTAAAGATCAATTTCCTCTCCCACTCATTGAAGACGTCATCGACAAACTACATTCAGCAAAAATTTTTACTACTCTTGACCTTAAAAATGGTTTTTTTCATGTTCCCATCGATGAATCCAGTAAAAAGTACACAGCATTTATTACTGATCAAGGACATTTTGAATTTAATTTCGCCCCGTTTGGACTTTGTTTATCCCCACCTGTTTTTCAGCGATATGTTTCTTATGTATTGAGAGACCTATTGCGCGACGACACTATCCTTGTTTACATGGATGACATAATCATTCCTTCTGTGAACATTGAAGAAGGTATAGCGAAACTTGAACGTGTTTTGGTCACTGCAGCAAAATTTGGACTCGAGATTAACTTTAAGAAATGCCAATTTTTGTATTCCAAAATCGAGTTTCTTGGATATTTAATCGAGAACGGAACCATTAAACCATCCCCTGATAAACTTAAGGCAGTTTATAATTTTCCAGAACCCAAGTCAATTAAAAACGTTCAACAATTTTTAGGTTTAACAGGATACTTTCGAAAGTTCATTAGATCTTATTCAATCATAGCTAAACCACTTAGCGACTTATTACGTCATGATAATTATTTTATCTTTAAGGAACACCAGCGTATTTCTTTTCAGAAATTAAAAGATGCTCTCTTATCCGATCCAGTTTTGTGTATTTTTAAACCTTATGCTAAATTGCAATTGCACACAGATGCTAGCAAATACGGTTATGGAACAATATTACTACAAGAATCGGAAGATGGGCAATACCATCCCATCTATTACATGAGTAAGAAAACTCTCCCACATGAGGAAAAATACTCTAGCTATGAACTAGAAATGTTGGCTGTCATAGAAGCTCTTAAAAAATTCCGTCATTTTCTTCAAGGTACACAGTTTAAAATTTTTACAGACTGTGCGGCGTTTCAGCAAACTATTAATAAAAAAGACATCACACCTAAGTTCGCAAGATGGGCTATTTTCTTATCACAGTTTGATTATCAAATTGTACACAGACCAGGAAACCAAATGAAACACGTGGATGCATTAAGTAGACACCCAGTAATGAATATCACATATGATGAAATTACTGCAAAAATTAAGAATGCTCAAAGTAATGATGAATACATAACGACGATAAAGCAAATTGTAGATAGTGATAAAGTAAATGATTTTCAAATACGTAATGATATTCTGTTTAAACTGGTTGACGGCAAAGAACTTTTGGTTATCCCTGATTCAATGCAAACCGAAATAATTAAACGAGCTCATGATAAAGGTCACTTCGCTGTGGCAAAAACTGAACAAATTATAACACTTGATTATTACTTTCCAAAATTAACTAGTAAGGTTCAGAATGTATTAGCTAATTGTGTTCATTGTATTTTAGTGAATAGAAAACGTGGTAAACAAGAAGGATTTTTGAATCCTATACCCAAAGGTGATACGCCATTACATACATACCACATTGATTTTTTAGGTCCATTGTCATCCACCAATAAAAATTACAAACATATTTACAGTTATAGACGCATTTACGAAGTTTACGTGGATCTATCCTGTAAAGGCAACCTCTACATCAGACGCATTACGTAGTTTAGAACTTCAACAAAGCACATTTGGCAACCCGTCACGTATAATTACAGACCAAGGTACTTCGTTTTCATCACATGATTTTGAAAACTATTGCCAAAATGAGTCGATTGAGCACATCAAAGTTACTACTGGCATACCTCGGGGTAAAGGACAAGTCGAACGAATCCATAACACACTCATACCAGTTCTAACTAAACTTTCAATAAATGAACCAGAGAAATGGTTCAAACATGCTCCTAATCTACAGAGAGTTTTAAATAGTACTGTAAGTTCTACTACTAAATACTCTCCTTTCGAGTTATTAACAGGATCTAAAATGAAAACTAAGGATGACGAAATAATATTGCAACTATTAAATGACGAAAATACAGAAAGACTCATGCAAGAACGTGAAGAAATGCGTCACGACGCAAAAGTAAACATTCAACACGTCCAAGACACCAGTAAAGACCAGTTCGATAAAAAACGCAAACAACCCCACATATTTAAAAAAGGCGAACTTGTGGCAATCAAAAGAACCCAGTTCGGTACAGGACTCAAATTACGACCCAAATTCTACGGACCCTATAGAATAAAGACCGTCAAACCCCATGATAGATATGAAGTGGAGAAGGTTGGTCAACACGAAGGTCCTCATCTTACATCCACAGCTGTTGATTTCATGAAGAGGTGGTCAACCGCTGATGCCTGACGACTTTACGACTGCAATTTGAGTTCCCCCCACAGTGACTCTCGGTGAACAGAACTTTGAATAACGAACTGAACTTTTTCTCGTTCCCTTTTTATAGCTTTTTTTTTTGAATAGCTGTGAGCAGCAATGACGACCTGCTTCCAGAAAAACAACACCTGTGTGAAGTACTGGAAAGCATCGCACTTGTTATTTTTCCTTTCACTGTTTTCAATTTTTGTTTTATAGGTTTGCTTACAACATTTTGGATTTACTTTCGCTGTGGTCAGCTCATTTTCAGGATGGCCGATTGTGAAGTAGAAGGCACTATTGCAAGTCCCCGTAGCATCCCCCCAGGGAGGGCAATGTCCCCGACGGGGGAAAGGAGAGATGAAGGAGGGAACATCAGAACTAGACAGAATCCGTTGGGACCGCAAGAGAGGCAGACGCGCATCGGCTGAGCAGTAATAACTCTTAAAAAATAATGAAAGCCAATTATATAGGCTACGACGCGCGTTTAAATGTTTCACTCCATTCATTAATTGTTATTCTCCCTTTTATTTATTCTTGTTTTAAAATATAAACAGATTATTCTGGCAAATCCCAGTTTACGAATTCATCCCAAGTAACAACATAACATATATGTCTACCATGTGTATTATATTAGGTGCATATGTATAGGGTGTTTTTAGAGGTATAGAAATTTAAATTGCAATAAAACAACGATGTATTATTCGATTGACATGAATTTTTTTTATTCGAAAGATAATCTTGTGGCATTATATTCTAAATATGATTTCTGACATAGGACTGCCACGGCTGGCTCGGATGTAGTCCAATCTGGACGTCCAATTTTCGATGACTTTTTCCAACATTTGTGGCCGTATATCGGCAATAACACGGCGAATGTTGTCTTCCAAATGGTCAAGCGTTTGTGCCTTATCGGCATAGACCAATGACTTTACATAGCCCCACAGAAAATAGTCAAGAGGTGTTAAATCACACGATCTTGGAGGCCAATTCACAGGTCCAAAACGTGAAATTAGGCGGTCACCAAACGTTTCTTTCAATAAATCGATTGTGGCACGAGCTATGTGACATGTTGCGCCGTCTTGTTGGAACCACAGCTCCTAGACATCATTATTGTTCAATTCAGGAATGAAAAGTTAGTGATCATGGCTGTATACAGATCACCATTGACTGTAACGTTGTGGCCTTCATCGTTTTTGAAGAAGGATTCCACCAGCCCATAAAGCGCACCAAACAGTCAGTTTTTCTGGATGTAACGGTGTTTCGACATACACGTGTGGATTAGCTTCACTCCAAATGCGGCAGTTTTGCGTGTTGACGTAGCCATTCAACCAGAAGTGCGCTTCATCGCTGTACAAAATTCGTTTATGAAAATCGGGAACAACGGCAATCTCGTTTTGAGCCCATTCGACGAATTTACGCCTTGTTTGATCATATTTAAAATGTAATGCCACAAGATTATCTTTCGAATAAAAAAAAATTCATGTCAATCGAATAATACATCGTGGTTTTATTGCAATTTAAAGTTCTATACCTCTAAAAAAAGCACCCTATACATTCACTACCGAGAAGCTGAAAAATCGTTTGAGTACTCTGTGTACCATTGGCAGTGTCCTACGAGTCAAAGCTTAAATCATGTCCATGTTTCACAACGCCTGCTAATTATAGTTTCTCATTCCTTACAAATTGTTTAAGGAATGATAGTATGCAGAGCAGTTTGAAAAACGAGCGGAACATGTGACGTACTTAGGATGTTCAAGAATAAATGAAGAGCACGTGATGTGACTATATCATAAAGATTAAGTAATTTATCTCTGTGGAGTGTGTCTGCCATCAACGATTTCTCTCTGGTATTTTTTTTTATTTCTAGCAGCAGCACTTGATGAATCATTCGCTCTTTAGCAAAAATACTCCACACAATCACACACAAAATAACAACAAATTAGGAACATTTGAACAAAGAATCAAAAAACAGAAGCATAAACACAATCAGACAGTCAGTCAGATTGAAAATAGGATTAAAAAGAATACTATGTAGATAGTGTACTATGCACGCACAAATCATGGAGCTTGACGTTGACAATTCAACAGCGCCCATTTTGGTAATACATATATACATAAATATCTAGCAGTTATTATTAATATGTTATTAATTTTTATTAATTTAAATTAAATATTTTTAAAGTAAAGTAGTAGTTTTTTGTGTTTTACTAGAATAGAAGCGAATTATTTATTTTTTCCCAAAAATTAAAAGTCTATAAGTGCATATTCCTTTTATAAGATATTTTTTTAGAAAATAATTAAAACACAGTACTGAGTGAGCAGCTCTCTGCTTGCTAGATCATTCTATGCGGGGTGAGTTAGTGAGAGTTATACCAGTGTTGCACTATAAAGCAACCTGAGGGCCACGTTATTTTGAACTTTGGTCAAGTGACGAGGATGACACCTGATCTGGAACTCCTTCTCCAAACCATCACACCACACCAACGGTAGGAATTTTAGCTCTATAGATTTAATATGTTTCAGTTCCATCTACATGACGGGTCTTTGGTGTGGCACCTGGACTCGAACCCGCGACATGTCATCCACGAGTATTCGGTTTTGGAAAGCTGGAGTGTGAGAAGTTAAGCTTCCGCTTAGAGAGGACTATATCCGTACATACGCCAAAAACAAGAACTCATGGTTCTTAATAATTATTGACCGATATGAATTGAATTTGTATATCGAAATTAAATACCGTATGTAATGCTCCCTTTTTTGTTGTGTAGTTAAAAGCTTTTAAATTAGGATAGAGTGATAAAAGCAAACATAAATATATAAAAGTCTTATAAATAAAGTTTCTATGCAAAGTTCAAAATCTTAACGTTAATTTGAAGTTGTGAGAAGAATATAATTTTACCGTAAGGGGAAATATATAAAATCTTTTCAAGTAAAGTCAATAAATATTTGTAATATTTTCACAAAGAAAAGGAAGGCAATCATAAGTTTTTTACATATTCTAAATAGTTCATTTTTACAATATCATTGGCATTTGATTGAAAGAACATATATATTATAAACACAAGTTATGTTGAAGTGTACCTGCAGCAGTTGCCATTTTGTTTGTAGTCATGCTGTAGAATACTGCATCACGGCTGCCCAATACATGTGATAAATTAAAACAGTATTTGACTCACAAATCACGAAAGGCCAAGGTACTTCTAGAAAAGGAAACTGCAAAAGGTAGTAGTTGATAAATAAAGAATTGAGTAATAAACACAATGAAAATTCATTAGTATTGTATTGCATTCTTTCACATTCGGCTTCAAGATAAAACTTAAGCAAACAGGGGAGAAAAGAGCAGATAGTAGTTAATTTACAGTTTTTTTCAGACGTTCATTCTTGTGCGGTTCGATTAAAGTAATAACGACACAAACTTTGAAACTATAAGGTAAGAAAAAGATATACTGTTGCAAATCCTTTGAACTTCAAGAAACCAGATAAATAATCATCTTCAATGCTACCAGCTGTAAATAGATGTATTAAATCAAAAAAAAAATTCAAACACTACAAATATATTTTAAAGATTGAAATAAAAATTAGTTGAAAATTGTTACACAAACAATCCTTTCTTTTAAAAATTAATATTTAAAAGTAATAAGGAGCAAAAAATTAAAATATTTTTAATTGAAATTTCTTTTTAAAAATACTTTTTTATATATTTTCAGGTTTTTATAAAAAAATTTAAAAATTCTAAATTTAGTTTTTTGATTCAAATTTAAAATATATGTTTTGCTTTTTTAATGATACCTTATACATGTGTTGAAATCCATTTTTAACACATATTATTTGCATCTGACTTATCGATAAAAAGGACTTACACATGTTTTTTTGCTCGCAATGGTTCCTTTTAAAATGGTGGAAATAAACTTTCAACCTGCTTTTACCTCGATTTTCTATCTCACCTGGAATTTCCACCAAGTGAAATATAAACATATCGTGATGCTACTTAATCAAATAGAACTTTGGCACAGTTCTTCCCTTAATATATAAATCTGCTTATTCTAAGGGATTATTATTATAACTGTTTCTTAAGAGGTTAGAACGATTGAATGTTGGATTAATATGTTTAGAAATATTTAACTGTTTTTTTGTTTTAGTGTTCATAAATTTAATGTCTTAACGTTTTTAAGACTAATTTAATGATTCGTTAGTGTTACTGCGTGAATAATCACGGATTAATTTCATTATAATTTGCTTCATAAAATAGCAGCAAAAAATTTTTTTTGAGTAAAATCTACATACTAATGTATATAAAAGACTTTCATTTACAATTTACAAAAATAAATACAAAAATGATATTTCTATAAAGTTAATAGAGAAGAATGAATATATAAAAACTCGTATATATATATAAAAATATATATAAGAGAGAGAGAGAGAGAGAGAGAGAGAAAGATGGTGAATGAATATTTAAAAACTTAGAGATGTCTTAGTCAAAATTCGTGATGTTTTTGCTATATTTTCTCTTTAAGTATTCTATAGATTAACTATCTTTTATTAATATATGTACGCTTTTCATTTATCTCAGTAAAGCAATTTGGAGCCCAAAATATCATTAGTAGTTTTATATATGCCTAAAAGTAATTCGTGAAACTTCTTTTTAAAATCTTATAAAAGTATCTTTCTTTACACGCACATTTAACGGGAACAGTACTGTAAATGAATGGAAAATTATCAGCATTGTTAATAGTTAAAGGAGAACAATGATTTACTTTTCTATTATTCATGAATCCTAAAATTATTTTAATATCTTAACATATAAAATTAAATACTTTAATGTTTAAACATAAATACTGTTAAATTTAAATTCTTGTAACAGACAAATTTTTTTTAATAAAATTTAGAAAAGATAAGAAAAAAAACATACATACATTTAGAAACAAACATAGGTATTTCAAGCAATTACGACAAGTGTAACTATAAATACTATTGTACGCTATTTCATATAAAAAATTAAATAAATCGAAAAACAACAATTTTTTTCATTACCTATAAACCCGTTGGTTAATATGTATTTTTTAGAAATCCAGTTCAATAAGGTAAGTTTAATAAGGCCAGTTTAGTTTAAGTAAGGCCATTTTAATGAATAAAAGACTTTTATTTATTCCCAATTTAGTACCCATTTTAAAAAATTGATGCGAGAAGAGTCTTGTATTAAAACTAAGGTTTTTTTAGCGTAGTAAGACATTTCTATTGATGCAAAACTACTAATAATATAGTCTTTAAATGTAATGTATAAATCCATTACCGTCGTACAATAAAGCTGCTCGAGTGCTACTGGCAATAGATCTCATAACTTTGAGCCATAGTCAGATGACGAAGACGACAACTGAGTTTAAGATAAAAGCCGTAATTAATCGGTAAAATACTCTTATTTTGAATTATACTGGAGGGTTTCCCTTTCAAACTTTTTGACTAAAAATCCACAGCAACAAAACCACTTTAAAGCAAAATACTTTTGAGCATGTATTTTATGAGAGTAAAAGTGGTAATTTCCATTAAAACGGACTAACAAATCTTTGATCATCAGGTATTGAATAAAACTTTTTACGTGTTTTTAAACAAATAGTTTTCCATTAACTGTTGTGTAAATAAAATTCTAAGAATATAAATGCTACATTAAGTAATGGAAAATCACGTTTCATTTGTGTTACAATGTTACATCAAATAATTTGAATATGTAAGAATTCCATTTGTCTGTTATGTAATGCACTTGGAAAGTTTGGAATGTTTCTCAGGAATTTATTTTTAAGTGCAATAATTCGTATTTCATCATGTTTAATGGTATTTCTTAAGTAATGTTAACCGAAAACATTAATATACAAATATAGAGAGCTTGGTGTCATTGGTGTCATTTTTTACGTGTTTTTAAACAAATATTTTATTAACTGTTGTTAAATAAAATTCTAAGAATATAAATGAGGAGCATTCAACATAGTATATTTATAAACAAATCAATTTGTCTGTTATGTTGAAAATAATAAATTTATTTTTTCGCAATAAACATTTCATCGTTCTTACTAAACTTAATATACATTAGAGTAATTTGGTTTAGTATGCATGTAAAGCATCTATAGTATATTTATAAACAAAAAAATAAATTCGTGCTATTGAGTGAGTGAATATTGACGTCACACTATTTAGCAATATGAGGGCTTTTGGCAATGGACATTGGGACGAGGATGACACCTGAGCTGGCACCCTTCTACTAGCTTCCATACCACACCAATTGGAGGACGTTTGTATATCGACAGATTTAACGTGCATCTCTCCCTCGATCGGCAGACTTCAGAGATACGAGGCTCGAACTCATGACACACCGGTCACGAATATGTTACCTTGAACAGTATGTCACCACGGTCACACACAACAGAGATCGAGAAAGTATATTGTACATCTGATATTACATAATTCCTTACCTACTTTGTATAATTATAATTTAGGAATTTTATTTGATTAAACTTCAGCCTCAATTCTCAGAGAAAAATCAATTCATTAATAGTAGATTTATAATCTCATAAGTACATTATACAAATTTTAAATTAACATAGCTACGAAAATATATTTCAATTTGAATAATTACTAATCACACGTGTTAGCGGACAATTTCATGGAAGAAAAAGTAAAAATTTTCAAAGCTGAGCTTGGATATTTGCGATGAGATTACATTTTTTTAATATAATTCAAAGAGGGATAATAAAAAATGGGGAAATGATACTAATTGGAATGAAAGTACACAATACATATGAATATAAGAATTTCTTAAAACATTTCTATAAAATGAATGACAATGATGTGAACGTTACACCGAATTAAAATGGCTCTCGATAAACGGCAAATCGAAAATATTTTTGTAAAATTAATTGATGCTGAAACACGATACGTGTGTTTTCCCTGTAGTGGTTCTCTCCTGGTGGGAAAATTGGGTTTTACAAGCAAAGCTCGCCTCCCAGCGTGAACTTGATAAATAAGACTATGGCAACCACAGCAAATGTGACCAAATTTACTAGATTGGCAATTTTATTGCCCTTGGCTACAAATCTCGCGAAAAATAAGGTAACTCTAAAGAGAATCATCAAAAATCAACCCTTCTAGAAATTTCCATGAAGTAATGCAAAGGACCTTGAAAACACACACACACGCAAATGTCAAGTCAGTTCAGAAGAGAGTTTAACCGTATGCGTAGACCGCGATAAGATAGAGACTATTTGTCTGAGTTTTCTTGCGAGAGAAATTGTTTAAAGGGCAATTTCTGGAACGTTGTAAAAGTTGCTTATAACGAGTGCGATTCACACTATTGAAAAGAATATGAAATTATATTTCTTTGAGTAAAATCCGAGAGATTTTAAAGAGTGAAATCCGTTATTTTATAGAATAACTAGGTATTTCATGAAATAACTAGATCAATCAGTTAAAGTATGTAAAATTTCTGAATTCTACGATTTAACTATGTATTATATTGAATAACAATTACTTGATCGTTAAAGTACGACACTCGAAAGTTCTTTGAACCGGTTCTAGCTGCTTTGGGAAGAATTTTTCCAATTAGGCGGAATAAAACAATTGTACTCTAGATATCAGTTCAATATAAGTCAACGAGCATTAATTTCAGTTTAAAAAGTTCCAAATATTGACACAACGCTTCGATTTGTTGCAACAGTTCAAATTTGCGGTACTGGACAAGGATTTAAAAAATGCTCGTGTAAAAAAAATGTACAGTACAGTCCCGATAATCCGAACAATATCGGACCGACCCCTGTTCGGATTACGTGATTGTTCGGATTAGCCGGAGTAACAGCGAAATCACTATTTGAACTGGGAGTACGGGTTATGTTGTACAATTTTTCATACTAAACATTAATGTTCTGTTCTGTAGTTTATTCAATTTTAAAATTTGTACCATAACTTGATGTACAGTGCGTGAATATTAAATAAAGAACTGTTTTGAATTAAGGTTTATACTGTTTTATATTGAAATATTCACCGATTTTTTTTTCGTCCTTAAAATTATAAAATTTTTTCCGCGGAGCCGTTCGGATTAACCGGATGTTCGGATTAGCCGTGTTCGGATTAGCGGGACTGTACTGTATAGTACTAAACAGCGTGCTTGTTTCAGAAATAATGAGCAGTTCAATCCAAAGTGTCCTCACAGCAATCCTTGTTCTAATAAATAATGAAAAGTAAAATAAAGGTACCTCATAAAATTTAAACTTATATTCTCTTACTTTTTTGCTTTAAAAAATTCACGCAATGTTTTTATGAAATAATAGTTTTTCTTATCATGTATTTTTGTTGATAATATTTGAATATAATCTATTTTCGCAACACACACATATTCATTTTTCCCCTTTCAATTTAACTAATGTTATCAACATGAGTAACACAAAATTATATCATCTGCTTTCTCTTGTTATTTATCAATTATTCATCCTCAAAAGGAATAAAATGTATTTTTAGGGAAATTTTAGCTATTTCTGATCAATTAATTTATAAAATACCTTTGAAATTGTTTATTTTTCACTTTAACGGTCTATCCTTAGTTATTTCATAGAATAACTAGGTAATTTGAAAATTTTCATCTATTATATACTTTAACTGGCATGTCTAGTAATTTCATGAAATACCTAGTTATTCTATGAAACAACTGACTTATATACTTTAACGGTAACATATATACATATATACGTGTAATCATCTGTTTGTTCTTAACCATTAAAATATATGTTATTATTGAAATAATTGGAGACGTATGCTGCTTTCCCTCACGCAAATTTGCAACAATATTCATAGTGGAATTTTAAGTTAGAAACCTGAAATAAAGCATCTGTAAACGGTCGACGGCATTTATAGTTGTTAGCTCGCTATCTTCGAAGAACTAGATACATTAAATAAGGATTTCCAAAATACAAATAAATCTTGTACGAGCAAAAACAAATTGAATATTTAGTTCTCTTCAACTAATTTGACGATGTAATAAATATAAATGTGAGAAGCATTTAGAAAATATTTATGAGCTCCAAAAATATGAAAAAGCTGATGATATATCTGTATTTATTATATTTTAGCATTTGAAACTTGTGACGTCTCACGCGTCTTTTCTTTTACAAGTTCTTTGGGCCAGAATTAATGGCAACTCTTTTTCAACCAAATCCAAGAAGTGAAGTGTGAATGAAAGATGCAAATGAACAAACTTTTAACTATAGGATCTTAGAGTAAGCGGTATGGCAATGTAGGGTAATGTTTGACAATTGACGTTAGTTTGTGGCAGTTGATGGTTATTACAGTTCGTGGTTCAAGTCTGAATGAGTTTTGTATGACGTGAAATCAAATTATTAGTGATCGAATAGAAGGAATCAGCCAAGTTGCATACAAAGACAAGATTGATCGTTGCTCCAAGCTGTAATAAGGTAGAATTGATTATTTAATATTAGAATCGGAGATTAGGCGGTTCGTTTATTGATAGTGGTCTGAATTAGATTAAGTCTTATTGTGTGTTGCGTATTTTTACCATCGTAGATTCTCTCATATTAATTATTATAATTTAATTTGTTAAAGGTTTAAGTTGAATATCTTAATAAAGTCATATTAAGATAATGTTTGATCCTAGTTCTTTCGCTAATCCTACACCTCTAGCTCACTCTGATACTTCGAGAGATGTTCTTCCAAGAGGAGGAACATCACAAACTTATTAGTCTATTTCAAACAAAAAATTTCTGATTTAAAACAAATTCTTTTTATAAAAAAGAATGATTTAATGATGCAGTCAATAGATTATTGAATTTATCTGATGCTTCAATGAATGTAGTATAAAAAGGATTTTTAAAAAATGGAAAAATTCTCTAGTCAATTGGAATTATATTCCATATAAAAGAAAGGAGATCATGGTTTCGTGAGGAAACATAATTAAAATCTAACATAATCAATTCAACAAGAAAATTATTTAGCAAAATGAGGATTTAGTGCGTTAAATGATTTCTTACAGAAGAAAAAAAAATCTACTGGATTAAGCCATCTACTGGTTTTGAGCCGAAATTAACAAAATTGGAATAATTAAGAATATCTCAGTAGAGAGAGAGAGAGAGAGAGAGCAAGCATCATCCAAAAGGGTTGCACTAAATTTAATACACTCATCTATAAATAGTTGCACTTTATATTTTGAAAGTTTTAAATGATTAAATGATCATTATAATATTATTGAAAAAAAATGATATTTTCAATTATTTTGTACCACTTAACATTTTATAGTTCTTGATAAATTGTTTTAAAAAAATACACCTGCAATTTTTAAATCAATTTCTTCATGCTTTCTTCCTAAAATCTACATCTTTTGTTTTTGAAAAGTTATCATTTTGCTATCATTAAATGAATAATTCCATTTTTGAATTTTAAAACTTATTGAATAGGTTATAAAGTCAGTCTCACAATCTTAGAAAGGCTTAGGGCAAAACAAAAATTCAGAATTAGCAGCTCTAAGAGTTTTCTTATCTTTACTTGTTATAGAAATGTTAGCCTGTAACGTTTGAAAGAATAACGGTAGCGTATTCTTGGTTAATTAAAATATGGAATTTATTTACGTCACAACTATTGAAAATTATTTACTAAATGATACATTAAAGTTATTAAATTTAATTATAGATTGTTAGAGTCCAATATTTTGTGAGAGGAGGATCCGTTGGTCACCGCTCTCGTGGTAGTTCAAAACATCCCTCCCCTCATCTTCCGGTCGACGAGCTAGATTCCTCGGGGGTCAAACAGGGGTTGCACTGCACCTGCAGATGCACGTGTGGGTGTCGAGTCCACAAAGAAAGCCGACTAGATGTTGATGTTTTCGAGAAGTGACGTTACATAGCCAAAATTTGAAATTAATATTTATTCAATATTTACTTGATGATAGATTATTGTATTATACAAAAGAGTTAATAAAATGAAACAATAATTTTTTAGAGCTGTGTTACTCAACCTTCTTTGTCTCATGCACCACTTGGTTGTACAACATGCTAAATTATACCACTTTGTAAAAATGATTGCATTTCGTGAAATTTGATATTGAGAGTGTGTTTATTTATTAAGATTATACATTTTATAGAGTGACCATGTATACACATCACATAATGAAACAAATTACTTTTAAGCACTCCTAAACGTCAGGCTGAATCATAAAACTATCGCTGAAATTATAAATTCATTGTAACATATATATGTGTATATTTTGGTCCAAATTTTCATATTTATCTAATATTTTATCATATTTCGTTTACTAATATATGTTTTTAATATAAACACAAAATTATAAAAAAACAATTAATTTATTTTCCTTTTATAATTAAATATTTTTATAAACATAAATTTAATGAGATCCTTGTGCTTGTTTCGTATAACACAATCTTTTGAAATTTGGTTCAAAAGATGCGAGGAATTACCCTTAAATCTACAGCTGCGTACAATGTCGAATATTTATGAGAGTTCCTGTTTCTCGCAAGGAAATTTAACCTCCAATCACTTGGGGTGATGAATAGCTTTGGGCTGGCTTATTTTTCAAATTTTAGCCCAGTACTTGCTGCGTAATATCTGCGCACGCGCACGCTTCAATAATTATTTTTTTTAAAAAATATGCTAAGAAAAAGCTATTTCTGCTAATTCGATACTTGTAAAAGGTAATAATAATTTAAGAGCTTTAACAGAAAGTTGTTCATGTTTTTTATCAATGTTTAACCAAAAAATAATCAGATTGTGTCGTTTGAATCCTTCTTGTAAAATTCTGTCAAATGATAATTCTTTTAAATCTTCTTTATCTTTAACTGATAATAATGTAACTTTTTCTAAATTTTTTCATAGAAAGGACTTGAAATCCAATTATCATTTGTGTTTTCGGATTTTGGAAAATACTCCACGAAAGAGACAATTTTAATCATATTAAATGTGCTATTATATTTTCTCGTATATTGTGAGACAGGCTAACCTTAATTTCAAACAAAAAAATATGTAAAATTTCGAATACTTCCAAAATTGTTTATTTTCGATACGCTGTTTCCAAAAATCTGACTTTTTAATCAAACTCTCAATGGTATCATTAACAATAGAGATCGTTATCGAGCTGTTCATGAGTGTCAAATTTAAGTTATTTATTTGCAAAAAAAATATCAGACAAATATGTAAGCATCTGAAGCCAATTAAAACCATACAATTTCGAAGAAAGTTCAAAAGGATTTTATTAAAAAAATGTGTTTTTCTTGTCAAGTTTGAATAAGCAGGTTGGGGTCATGCCACAAGGTTGCCATTTCACTTCTGATGAAAGAGAAGAAAAGTATGAAAAATCATCAATTCTTCTCACATAACTTCAAGAAATCTTGAGTTTGAGGAGCGTTTCTGTATAAAATTAACAATCTTTACCGCATCATTGAGAACGACTTTCAATTCTTACAAATTCTTTTTTTTTTTGTTGTTGTTAAGAATTTTTTTAAAAATTAATACATTTATATAAGGGATGAAAGGAATTACACTTAGGGATGACACACATTTTATTTATTTACTGGCTGCATGGCCCGGCGTTGTACGAGCTTCTTAAAGTGTGTAGCTTTTCGCCTTGGAAAAATTTCCGCTTTCCCTCTCAGTGTCAGCACTTCCTGGTGATTGTGTTATTTCTGTATTCATGTCATTGAAATTCTCTTTTTGAAGTTTCTTCCACCTGTTTACCCCGTCGTAGGGTTCTGTTTACTCTCCAGTTTGCTCGGCGTTTCACAGGCTTTTTTTGTGGGTATAACTTTATCCCCGTGGAAATTTTCCCTTTCTCTCTGGACGCCAGCAGTTCTAGGTTTGTGCCATGCGCAATTTGAGTGATTTTTACATTTTTGTCATTTAAATTCCCTTTTCCGAAATTTCTTCCACTTTTTTTGTCAGACAGGCTTTCTTTGTCAGAGTTTGCTTTTTCCATTTTTTCTTTTCCCTTTGTTCAACCCGACGTTGTGTGCACGGGCTTTTTTAAGTAAAAACTCTTTTTTTCCCCGTGATAAGATCTTGTTTTCTTCGAATTTCCACTTTCGATTAATAATTTACAAACCTAAGCCAGTTTTATTCACAAGAAAACCGACAATCTACGAATTTATTATTAAATAATTAATTTTGTAATGAATAATAAAAAGCAATACAGCTTTAATTTTTTTAAAAAAAATATTAATTTACATCCATTTTTGTTAAATAATGAATCAAAAATTTCTTATAGTTAGCTATTGAAACGGTTGCTTATTTTTGGATGCGTGTTCTTAAATTCATACATAAACAAACTTATCTATTTATGCAAAGCTACATATCTTCGCAAGAAACGGTAAACACAAAAACGCGCCGAATATATAACAAAAGATGGGAAATGATCCGCGGAGTCCATTTTGATGCCTTAATTTCTTAAATTACAATTATTTGAAAAGCTATTAATTAAAAACGATAAAAAGCACAATTCGTCTGCATTGTTGTAACAGTCAAGACCCGGTTTGGCCATTTGGGCTGAAAATC
Source organism: Trichonephila clavipes (assembly GCA_019973935.1). Lineage (NCBI taxonomy): Eukaryota > Metazoa > Arthropoda > Arachnida > Araneae > Nephilidae > Trichonephila > Trichonephila clavipes. The sequence continues at coordinate 585,200 of BMAU01020110.1, read as the reverse complement.
GATTTTTGACGCCAACTTCCGTCATTTTTATAACAAAACACTGTAACAACAATGCAGGTGAATATTGAGTTGAATGTTTTTAAAAAGTTTTTAATTAATATCTTTTTAGCTAACTGCAATATTGAATTATAAATGGTCTCAAAACGGCTTTCTCGAATCATTCCCAATCTCTTGGTAATTTTGGTAAGTTTTTGCGCCGTGCGGTTCGTGAGAAGATAGACACACATAGATAGGTACATAGATACGTTTGTTTACCTACGAATTTTAATAGTGTAGATTTTTTATGCTTAGTAAGAAATGATTTTAATCTTGAATTACTTTTCCCATTAGCCAAGTAAGTATTTTTATTACTTACTGGGATACTCTTAGTACCGCAGTCTATTTTGCGCATATATATATAGAGAGAGAGAGAGAGAGAGAGAGAGATTCTAACTGAATACATCTGGTTTCCAAAACTGAGAAGAAATCTTGAAAACTATGTTCTTCTGTACATTTTGAAATAATTTTTGAGATTCCTTATCAATTTTAGGGTTCAACACGTGCAATAAAATAGCACCAGAAAGAACATTAGAATCCATTTTTAAGTTTTTTAAAGAACGCACTTGGCACAGTATCAATCAGTAGTCGAATTTGAGCAGGATTCTCACTTTGAATTTTGGGAACCGAAAGTATTTTGGAAATGTGAATATCCATAAGTACCCTTTTATTTTCAAAACAATTTCATAATGCAGTGCTTCTCACACTTTCAATATTCGCGACCCAATTTTCATCATAATTTTCATCGACCCTCCCCCCTCTCATATAATGACAATTTATTGAATTTCAATGCAATTATAATGTACTTTTACACTAAAGCTTTATTTATAAATCGTACAAATTATCCATATAAGTATTAAATTTTGCATATGTTACTTTGAAATGATAAATATTTTAAGTTACTTTTTAGTAACAGGATAAGTATGTTATTTTTAATAGTTCAGAATGTATTTTGTTTTGTTTTTTTTCAGTAAATTTTTTTAAAAAATGATCTTTTACTTACGACTTTTTTATATGTTCTCCGCCCCCAGCGCGCTCCAGAGTTTGAGAAACGCTGACTTAGAATAAAAAGTACCTCTTATATTTATAGAATAGTTCAGTTTGCAAGTAAAGGTTATTACAACATGTGTATGCTTTGAATATTTTGAAAAATATTGATTTATTCGCTTATTGAAAAAAACATGACTTCTTATAACCTTCAGAATCAAAAATTTAACTTTTTAAAAAAAGAATGACAAACATGTACAATTTTCAAGATAACGAGGAAGCAAGGCCGGCGCGGCTCTAGAAATTTTGGCGCCCTGGGCAAAAATGGAAAAAGCTGCCCTGTCTCTAAAGCAAAAAATTATTATAAAAAAAGATAAATTGTTCACATAGATACACTCCTAAAAAATTTGAATAATTCTTGCGAACAAAAAGACATCATAACTATACACACACACACACACATATATATATATAGTCAGACCTCTATTTAACGAAATCGTTAAATCCGAAATAAAAGTTCGCTATATGGAAAATTCATTACATAGAGGTTCATCTTTTAATATATTTTAGAGATTACATAAAAAAATTAAAAATTCACAAACACTATATATTCCTTAAAAAAGGGGTAATTATTTTCACTCCTTTTGAAAATTAATATCTATTCATTTTATATATTTTACCCATAAAAAAAATCTGCAAGGGAAAAAAACATTGAGCAGTAATACATTGTATTTTCAATATTAATAAATAATTTGGTAATAAACCTAATGAATTTTTGAATGACATTTTCTAATTTTGAGCCTAAGAGTAATTTTTAACACATATTTTTTATAACCAGTAATTAAAAGCATACACTACTACATGCGTCCATAAATTTAATTACTGATAAAATCTGTTGCTTTTACTTGAATTTCTTTGTTTGGAATATTATAGCAGTTTTATTTATCTAGAGGAATTAGGCACTTAGAAAAACAAGTTCAGGACCACATTGATCATCATAAAATATACTGAAAGAGAAAATCATTTTAAAAATGTCTTGAAATATTTTTAAATTAGGGAGAAAAAAAATCGAATTACAACAGAAAAAGTTCGTTAAATAGAAAATGCACTTCGCTATAAGAAGGTTATTTTGCAAAGAAAACAGTAAAATGTTCTTGATTCCAGGAAAAAGTTTACAATATAGAGAAATTCGCTAAATAGAGGTTCGTTATATGAAGGTTTGACTGCATACATATATATTATTTTCAGTATTAAAAATACAAAATAATTTGAAATTAATGACATAGTTACCTGTTATTATTTCAACGGGTAAAATTCAAGAGAGGGAATCACGCATGTCAGAAGGCTGATTCTTACGAAAAAGATTCTACTGATGGTGGGATTACAAGCATTTATTTAACTTATAGTAAATACACTTAAGACAAAAATAAATTATTTCTTGTGGCTTTCTATGTACCAAAATTTCTTATTGCCTCTTTCTCCTTTTGGATAGCTGACACCAGACATCGTATGGGGAAAAGGAATGTGTCTGTTACTGGTGAAAGATGTGTAAACATGTCAAATTTCATGATTTAACATATACTCCCGCCTCAAGCCCTTCAAGTTTCAACTTAAATAAAAACCGACATTAAACATACAGAATACAAAATAAGGAAATAAGATACGTTAAGTAAAATACCAAATTTACACCCAATAATATTTCAGAAAACATATCAAATTTTTTTAACAAAAAAAAATTCTTCAAATTTGATCCAAATGCCGCCTTTAAAATTTGTAACGTCGTTGCAGGGGTCCACTTTGTCCGGCCCAGAGCCGTTCCTGGAGGAGGTATATATGTTTATATAGCAACACATTAGAGATTTCTTCTCACATACTCTTTAATTGTAATTTTTTCGTGATTCAAACACGGGGCTTGATTTTAATATTCTGAAAGCAACCAAAATAATTTTACCTAAAGTTATCAACATTTGAAACAGCAAAGGAACTTCTAGTCTATTCCGTAAGAGATGTCATAATTAGATGCAACTAAATACAGACTGATACTCTGAAACATACTCTTTATTTCAAAAGAGGGTTCTCACTAATTATTATAGAAAAGGTTAAGGTATCCGACTACGTTCGGAACCGTGATTTTAAAAAAGCGCATAAATGGATTATTTTCATGATATTTAGTGTCACTTAGAATAGAATACATGTACAAAATTGTTTTAAGGATATTTTGACAAAAGAATTATTTAAAATCTATATTTTTTCAAAAAATTAACTTAGAATAATCCTTTTTCAAAATGTTCTCTTTTATAAAAAATGCTTCTAAAATAATAGTATTTCGCTTATATAAAGTAAAGACTTCTTCAGAGAGTCTGAACTAGGATTTTTTAAAAATTCACATTATTTTCAGAGTTACCACCAATTGAAATAATTATCGGCGCTATTTCCCTAAAACTGCTCCCCACAGTTCTGGTAAAATATGGATATAAACCAACTTCTAAATTATATATTTCAGAAACTTTAGTTGAACCTCTGTAGAGAGGTTTGAGCTATATACTGGCAAAATAGTACTATAATAAAATATTTTCCACAAAAGGAGAATATTTTGAGAATTGGTCATTCTTTGTTCATTTTTTGTCAAAATATTGTTCTTTAACACGAAATAAAAAATGTCAGCAAGTCTTGCCACATTCCACTCAAGACTTTATTTTACAAACTCAATATTCCATCTCCTTATCTATTGCCATCGAAAGTTTCAGAACTTTCCATAATTAAAATTACAGTTAATTTTTATAAATAAAAGCACGCGCGCGTGAGCATTAATATAAAGCATTAATAAAAGCATTAATATAAAGCACGAGAGGAATAAAGAATTACCGTTTGTTACATCCTCCCCCTCTGGTTCCGACGGCGTCCCAACGAGGAACAAGGAGTCTGCGGGACCTTTGGTGGACGGCAACGTTTACGAAGAGGAATAAGGGGTTTTACTTTGTCATTATTAAAAGGAGTTAAAGCAGAGGTGTGGTAAACACCAAGAGGTTCCCCCGGATTATCAAGACTAGCAATCTCGTAAGATGAAGGTGATCTTTGTGTTAAAATCATGTAGAGACCGTCTCTGCGTGGCATTAGTTGTGCACTTCTTCCTTGCGCAGCGTTACTCAGCGGATGTGATGCTACAAATACATGTTCTCCAGGTTGATATGTTGGAGACGCTTTTCTCTTTTTATCAGCGTAAAACTTCCTACTATCCTGTTGCTCTTCAAAAACCTCTCTAATCTGATTTGAAAACTTAGCGAATTTCTTGAGATAGGGAGTTATCTCTGGCACAAAATTATCGTTCTGGATGACGACTCGGATATCATTAACAACTTCAGTTGGAGTGCGTAACTCTCTACCAAAATTCAGAAAGGCTGCCATCTGTCCTGTCGTTTCGCATTTGGCTGTGTTGAGAGCAAAGCGGATGAAGGGTAGCTTCTCTGACCAACAGTCATGCTTGTCTTGGACGAGAATTGCCAACCGTGGTTTCAGATCCCTATTCTTTCGTTCAACTGGGTTAGCTTGTGGATGGTATACATGGATCAGGGATTGATGGACGTTTAATAGGTAGCATATTTGTTGCATCACTGCTGACACAAACTGGGTTCCATTGTCACTGATAAGGCGGCGAGGAATACCATACCTCAGTAGAACCTCTTCAATCAAGGTAATGGCACATTCTTTAGCTCTGACATTGGGTAGTGCAAACAGTTCGACCCACTTGGTGGTACAATCCTCAATGATTAGTATCCATGTTTTACCATCTTTACTCTCAGGTAGGGGCCCGAAGAGATCAATGGCCAAGGTTTCAAAACGTTGGGCTGGCACAGGTGTTTGTAATAGCCCGGAAGGCTTCTGATTTGAAGCTTTGTATTTAATGCAGTCAATACAGTTCTTTACATAATCAGTTACGTATTTCCTCATACCAGTCCAATAATAGTTCTTAGCTATTCGAGTATAGGTGCCTTCGGCACCATAATGACCAGCCATTGGGGCATCATGATGGTTTTTGAGGATCAAATTTCTTTCATGGCTAGGTATCACTAACTGGGCCTCTTCCCTCTCAGAGTCTGGAGCATATCTGAATAGGACACCCTGATTCATTAAATAACCTCGTTCGACCCAATTGACATAATTAACATTCTTGTCAGCATCTTCGAGGCAAGAAATAATTTTGACCAGTTCCTCATCCTTCATTTGTTCATCACGTATCTCCTTGGGAGACCTGGATGGGACATCAATAGCAACAGTGCAGATCTCACACAGTTCATTTTCTTGATGACACGCAGGACGAGATAGCATATCTGCCACCACATTACTCTTTCCGGGGATTTACTCCATGTTGAGGTTCAAAGATTGCAATTGCAGAGCCCAACGGGCTAGTCTTCGAGTAGGAGATTTCAGTTTCATGAGCCACCTTAAAGGTTGGTGGTCAGATGCTACAATGATGCTTGCCCCATCAATGTAGCCCCTAAACTTGGTGAGGGCCCAAACCACAGCTAGAGCTTCTCGTGCAGTGGTCGAGTAGTTTCTTTCAGCTGGGTTTAACCTGCTAGAAAATTCAACTGGATGTTCTTCTTTGTCTTCTTCTTGTAGAAGGACTGCTCTTAGAGCATAGTTACTAGCATCAGTTCTTATCAGGAAAGGTTTAGAGAAGTCTGCTTGCTTCAAAATTTGTGTAGACACCAAACATTGCTTCAAGGTCTGAAATGCTTTCTCTTCTTTCTCTGACCATTTCCAGAAAGCCTTTTTCTTAGCTAGGTTGCTCAAGGGTCGGGCAATGTCAGAAAAATTGGCTATAAATTTTCGGTACCATGAGCAGGTTTGCAGGGAGGACTGCAGTTGTTTCAAATTTTTAGGAGGTGGAATCCCTAAAATAGCTGAAGTCTTCTCATGATCGACTTCTATTCCTTGGGGTGTAATCCATAGACCCAGGTATTTAACACGTAAGCAGGAAAATTGGCACTTCTCCCTGTTTGCTCGTAACTTAAAATACATCAAGCGCTTAAACACGGCCTCCAAGTCTGCTAGATGCTGTTCGAATGTAGGGGACAAAATTATAATGTCATCCAGGTATGCAAGTACAGGTAACCCTCTTCAGAAAATATCGATCAGTCTCTGAAAGGTTGCGGGTGCATTCTTAAGTCCGAAGGGCATCCTTTTGAACCGTTAGGTTCCAAATGCACAAACAAAAGCGGTTTTGTTCCTAACAACAGGATTAACATTCACTTGGTGGTAACCAGACTTTAAGTCAATGGTGGAGATGTATGCAGTATGTTTTGCCTCCTGTAGTAAATCATCCATTCGTGGAAGTGGGTAAGTATCAGAGACCGTGATTTCATTCAACTTCCGGTAGTCGATACACAGGCGAAACTGGTTGTTTGGCTTTGGAATCAGTACAACAGGGAATCCGTAAGGAGATTCCACATTCTTCAATTATATCTTTTTCGAGAAGGTCCTCAATTTCCTTTCTCAATATTTCCTTCTTTATAGGACACATTCTGTATGGGGGTACAGAGATAGGAGGACTATTTCCCGTGTTAATGTGGTGCTCCAAGATATGTGTTGCTTCTCCCCCTGGTTCGAAGACATTTTGGAAGAATTCCAACAGGAGGTTAAGTTTCTCCTTCTGGGCACACACACACACACAGAGGTCAAACTTTCACCTTCCCCTTCTCTTAATTGGCAGGTGTTGCCGGACATCTTCTCAACTGTGGACGGGTTGTCCAATTCTTCACCAAATGGATACTTGTGGGTAGGATTGTCCCAGAAGTACCAATAAGTATTCTTCACATCTAGAACCAAACCAGCAGAACTAAGGAAATCTGTTCCTAGAAGTGTTCTATTTCCCTTTGCCTTTGGGAGAATTTTGAATTTGGTCAAGACTGATCTCCCCTCAATTACTACCATTACTTGGGTTGTGAGGACCTCACCCGTGGTCTGTTGACCATCTGCTAAGCTCATTGCTAATGTGGTTTCCTGGAAAAGGAGTCCTTTATCCTTAAATATCTGGAACATCCTTTCCCCAGCAATTGAATCTGAATATCCTGTGTCTGCACATACACGTCCCTCTATTCTACAGAAAGTTATGTCGATTAGGGTCAATCGAGGGCTTCTGGTCTGAGCTGTGTAAGCATTGATGTGCTTGGTTGCTACGTCTGTTCTTTGTGAGGCGTTGAGGTTCTTCCCAGATATCTAGGTAATGTTCCTTACACTCTGGAGAGCATTTATTTTTCATTTGATCGGCAGTCATCAAATTGTTCAATCCGTCAAAGGAATCAATTTTAAGCTCATTGAGCCAACCATCAAAATATGCACGGATTTCAAAGTAATAATCCTTCCACGTCCCATTTGGGCTTTTTCTGTGACGTGAAAAAAGCTCCCGCAATTTTTCTGCGGTTACTTTGAACCGTTGAAGAAGCATTCCTCGAATGTGGGAGTAATCCCTTCATTTCTCCTCAGGCTCACGGGCAATGAGGGAGGTTACATCACTAGGTAGGGCACCAATGAGATAGGGTACCCACAGATCTTCACCAAGATCTAATAGCTTCATTTGCCGTTCGAATAAGGTGAGGAACAGGTCCATGTTATCAACTTCAGGATTGAATGTTGGTAGCAACTTTTTTAATTCAATTTTTGTTTGTGGTAGATTTTGGGGACTTACGACTCTTTGAGTCTCATTTTGTAGTCGTATTTTCTGCAGCTCAAATTCACGCAGTGTTTGCTCTTTTTGTTTGTTTTTCTTGTCTATCCTATTTGATACGATTCCCTCAAAGAAACATTTCACAAATTCAGGGTCTTCCTTATAAGCATGATTTGTTAAAATTTTTGTCCTTAATTCAATTATTTTTAGCTCTTTCTCATTCGACTCACATTCACCTAACTCAATAGCAAGCTTAATGAGATCAGCTTTTTTCCCTTTTCCCAGAAATGACATGACTGAGAAATTTATGAGTTGCAAATAAATAAAATAAATAACTAAGGTCCAGGCCTTATTGTCCACCAAAGCTCTTACAGATATGGGAATACACTTTAAAATATGGCTAGCTTTAAAACCTTATAATTTATTATGTACTTCAAAATACAATTAAAATAGGTAAATAAATTAATAACATATTCAAAATACCAACAAGGAACATTAATTCAAATATTAAAATGATATAAAGAAAATTTAGGAATTATCAGTTGTAATGATACAAAAATTCAATGCAATGAAAATACTAAACAAAACTAAAATAATCAGGCATGTAATGCTACCTAAATTCAATAGGAAATCAGTAAATAATCAAACAAAATAGTAATTATTAATGTGCAATTCACAAAGTATTAATCTGGAAACGTTATCTCACAAGAAATAAATTAATATACAGCAAAATTAAGAACTATCACACACATTACATAAGAATACCAAAAAAATCAATGAAATAAAATAATAAAATTATCCCTAGCACTAACACACTGTAGCAGGATTGCTATCACTTGTATATGAAAAATGCACAAAACACTATTGCAAAAACTTTTAACAGGACCTAGATGTTTTTTTTTTTCTTTTCTTCAGACAATTGAAGTCAGGATGATTCACTTTCTCTCTCGATTTCCAGGGATTTTCTCTTGCTTTAGAAGGATTGCGGCGCAATACCAGTAATTTTCTTTCCGGGACAGCAAGGTTTACAAAGCAGGTTAAATTTTCATTTTTCTGCGGCGTATCGTCACAGCGGCGGTTTCTGTTTCTACGGGGTCGTAGTTCTTTGGCCACGGGTGTGGGCACCAGTTTTAACACGAAATAAAAAATGTCAGCAATTCTTGCCACATTCCACTCAAGACTTTATTTTACAAACTCAATATTCTATGTCCTTATCTATTGCCATCGAAAGTTTCAGAACTTTCCATAATTAAAATTACAGTTAATTTTTATAAATAAAAGCACGCGCGCGCAAGCATTAATATAAAGCATTAATAAAAGCATTAATATAAAGCACGAGAGGAATAAAGAATTACCATTTGTTACAGTACTTAAATAATTCTTTATTGTAATAATATTCTTAAAATAATTTTAAATACATTTTCTAATCTAAAGGCCGTATCACACGCAGACTTATTTCAAGCAATTTTTCCTCCTACTGAGGGTGAAGGGTTGCCGTAAACAAAACGACATGCTCTGACGTCAACCGCGCACTTTCACCACATTGAAATGTTACTCGCCGATTTTTCTCCTTCGGAAACAACCATACATTATTTTTTATATCGCTCGAGCTTACAGGATTCCTATTGGCTGGAATTCCAAGCAATTTTTTATTCCGGGCAATTTCTTGAGCTCACTAGCAAGAAATTGCTCTAAAGTGGTTGCTATGGCAACTGAGTAAAAATTCCTCGAATTGGACGAAAAATTGCTTGAAATGTATACGTGTGATACGGCCTTAAGTGACACTAAATATCATAAATATTATCCATTTATACAGTTTTGCAAAATCACAGTTCCGAACGTAGTCGGATACCTTAAATGGATTGAAATGGATTTAGAATTTAAGAAATTCGTCATGCTCGAAATTATTCTGCTAACTGATTACTTAAAATATCATAATTGCACAATTATTTTTTTGTGTTGTTTAAAATATTTACTTCAAATGAAGCTTGCTAAGGATTTTACTTTTTAAACTGAAGTTTTGATAGTTTACTTAGCTTAAAAAGTATCAGTAAGTTATCCGTTTTCAATATATCTTTTACATGAGTTTAGGAATTTTCATGAACTCTTGTGCTAAATATTTATGCAATAACTGTCTAAATTATTCACACGTTATACTAATCTGTATTATAAAGTGTATCCTTAAAATCTGAATGATACTCAATACTATTTTAGAGTACATATTTGTATACATTCAAATCTAATTTTAAAAATATAATTTCATTACTAATATTGCGAATATTTCTCTGCAGCATTTACCGTTTCCAAGCATACAGTTAAATATTTTTAAACAATTAAAAATATCTAAGAAACATAACCTATTTGTTTGTCAATGGAATAATAAGAACCAATTGAAAGATCCACATATCATTGTTTCAGGAAAGCTGCCTCTGTTGTATTTTCTTAATAATGAAATAAAAACAACATTTTTGTGTAGTTGTTTAGAAAGCGACTTGTGAGGTTGGGTATTTTTAGTAGGTTATTATTTTAGTTATATTGAATTTCTATACTATTAACTCTCCATATATATATTTACCTTGTTCAAATTTTCAATAGTTAATAAAATACTTTCGATTCATTTAATTATGTTCAAATAATTTTTTTAAACTTGTAGCGGAAGACACTTGATGTTAATACAGTTTTTTCAAATATTAATTAATTTAATTTAATTTAATTTAATTTTTTTGGTTTCTGACGCCAACTTAAATTCATTTCCATTGTAGTAGCAACGTAACTGTTAAAGCGATGACAAATGTTGGCGACGAAAACCGGTTTTTCAGCCAAACCGGGTGTGCATTGTTACAACAATGCAGACAAAACATGCTCTTTTTTTCAATTCCTACTATTTTAGTTCACTCTCACCCTATATATATATGTACATATATCGTGTTCAAATTTTCAATCTATACAAATAAATAAAACTGAAGTGTTTGTTTGTAATTTGAAATTAACAGCTTTTTACTAAATGCATTTAAAGGTATATATACGGTACTTACATCAAAAAATCAATTCTTAAAATGTTTGTCTGTCTCTCTGTTTGTTCCCGCTAATCTCTGAAACGGCTGGATCGATTTTGACTGAACTTTCATTGTCAGATAGCTAATGTTCTAAGGAGTAACTTAGACGGCTTTTATTTTTAGAAATCTTCATGTAAAATTTTTCTTATTTTCACATATTCGTAGTATCCATGTTAATAACTTACTTCGCCACTTTCACCGAGTCCCTCGAGATCTAGCGGTCAGAGTAGCACGCTCCTAATGTTTAGTGCAGGGTTCGATTCCCGGGTGTTCACTTTTCTAAATTGTTTTATTACATTTTAATTTTCTTTGGAAAATTAATTCGACAAATAATTTTTATTTTTTCATGATCCTCTATTTTTTCTTTAAGTATTTTATTTTTTATTAGCTTTTAAAACGGCTGTTTCTGATTTTCCTTTTTCATTCTGTGTTTTACCCATTTTCAACGATCGAAATTTTAAGTGCATTCCCATTGGTCAGGCCTCACCCCGCCCACCCAAAGACCGAAATTTTGCTTTCATTATCGGTGCCTGCACCGTTTATGAAGCTATTTTTCTTGAACTTAATACATTTTATTATTTTTAATTTTTATATTTTCTTATTCTCCTGTGTATTTTAATTTTAACTTTAAAGTATTTTACATTAACAAAAGACAAAAGTCAATATGTTGCAGTCACTCAAAATCCCAACAATGTGAGGTTAAAGCTCGGAAGACCTAGGTACTCAGGCCATCCACCCAACGATATTTTAGAAAAAAATTAGGGTTCCGCGAAAACAAAATTAAAACCAATGAAATAGTGAACAATATCCATTTCAAATAAGGATTATTTATTTCAATAGGGATATTTTTATTCTATAGGGATTATTTTCTTTTATTAACCTTTTGTTTTTAGAGCGAGCTTTTTACGAGACATTTAAAAAGCACTTCTTCATGGAACGAACGCGATGACTCGTTTTAAACGAAAAATAATACTTTGTTCTTAGTGACTTACTTTTAATTCTGTAAAAACAAACGATTCTTTTTCGTTGCTATCGCAATCAGAGTTGATATAACCATAAGAACAGAACACATAATACTATTGTGATTCTAAGAAAGCTATTAGCAATATAAGGATTAATTAAAATAAAAACCATATATTAGTTATTATTTAAAAGATTTGTATCAGTTCAAGCCAAAACAAGTTTATGTGAGAGTAAATTTATCGTTTGATATTTGCCAGATAGTATTTTGTAAGTTTTACATCTATTTTATTTTAATTATCATGCAGGAAAGAGAACTTTTCTTTATTAAAATGAAAACATTTTCTGTAAAATTCACAATTGTTTTCTTTTAAATATAGCGAAAATTTTTGTACTGTATATTCAGATATTATTAATGATAGTAAATTGCAAATTTTAGCCTATTTGATTGCATTAAAGATTTTGTATGAATTTTTAAATGAAATTAGGCTTAAACGGGAAATTCGCCCTGTCCCGTGCGTGTATATACTCTCAGAACGTGTGGGACTGGGGAAACACTTCAAAAGCTGCCTGTCACGCGGGCCTTCTGTATCAACGATTTCTAGCAGTTAGGTCAAACTTTTTTGTTTGATTAGGTTGTTGCCACGCCTAATAAAGCTCGACATTTCCCGTTTGATATCATTTAATATTTGTATCATGTTTGTTTATTCACTTTGAATCTGGAAACAGAATTTCAGTTAAGTAAGTTTATTCGAAACTATAAATAACCTGGTTTATGGGAGGAAATTTTTGAAAATTCAGTGAAATATTTTTTTTTTCCCTTTTTTATGAATTTTTTACAATGGAACTGTAGAAGCTTAAAAAATAAAAACATATGGTTAAATATCCCTCCCTTTTCTCAAGCAGATATCCTGATTTTTCAAGAAACCTTTTTAACCAGTGAAGATACATTTAATTTATCAGGGAAAAAGATTTTCAGAAAAGATAGACAAAATAGATCAGGAGGTGGCTTGATAATAGCTGTACCTTTAAACGTTTCTGCTCAACAAATCCCTCTACAGATATCACAAATAGACGATTTAGAAATACTTATTGTCAAAATATATATTGAAGATATTTCTTTTTATGTTATAAATATCTACGCACCACGGGGACTAAATATTAACTTAATAAAATCTTTTTTTGAATCATTAACAGATCCTTTCTTCATTTTTGGCGATTTTAACCTGCATCACACCCGATGTGGGGATCGGATCACAGCTCAAGGAATAGTATTATTTTTATTGACTGGTTGACTGATTCTAATTCAATACTTCTAAACACAACTGTTCCTACTTATAGAAATTGCACGGGTAAAACTTCTTTAATTGATCTCACAATTTGCTCCTCGAGTCTCTATGGACATACTAACTGTTACGTTTCAGATTGTTTCTTTGACAGTGACCATTCTCCAGTAATTACTGAGTTTTCATTAATAAGACCCAGTAAAAGGTTAATCAAAAAAATTGACTGGCAAAGAGTGAAAAATGAAGTGCAGATTATATTAAGCAACCCAGAGAAGAATATAGATAATTTTACTGATACAATTTCAAAAATTATTTACAGTAATACCAGAGTTGTTCAAATTTCTAACAAATCTTTCCCTCCATGGTGGAATGGTACTTGCCATAATTTTTATAAATTAAAAGAAGTTCAGAAAAAGGCTATCCGTAGCATTTCTCCGCAATTATGGATCAAATACAAACAATACGCTAGTAAAAACTCAGATTTCATATAAAAAATGCCAAAAGATTGTATTGGGATAATATTTGCAATAATGTTTCTAATCCAAAGATATTTTTAATATTCTGAAGAAGCTCTCTAATACTAAGAAAATAGAACCCAAGTATAATATTCTACAAGTTAATAATAGATATATTACTCAACCTCAAATTCAAGCAAATATTTTTGCGGACTTCTTTGCATCAAAAACGCTTACCATGAACCAATTCCTTTGGACTTTTTCCACAAAGAGGAAAACAATCTTAATAAACCTTTTCATATTTTTGAAATCCATAGAGCAATCAAACTTTCTAAAAATTCAACTCCTGGAGCTGATCATATTACAGCATCTCTTTTAAAAATCTGGATCGTAATGGTTGTGAAATAATATTAAGATATTTTCAAGATTTATTTGATAATGCAATAGTTCCAAACTCTTGGAAACATGCAGTCATTCTCCCGATTCCTAAACAATGTAAAGACAAAACTTGCATATCCTCCTATAGACCAATAGCACTGACTTCCGTCTTTTCAAAAACATTTGAAAGAGTTCTCACCAATAGATTAAGCTATTTTCTAACCACAGAACGAAAACTTCATCCTCAACATTACGGTTTCGTCCCTTTTAAAGATAGCAGAAGTGCTACCTATCTCATTCATAAAGCAATAATGGATGCAAAATTAAAAAAGAAATACTTTGTTGGAGTAAGTTTGGATATAAAAAATGCATACGATTCAGTTTATGTAGATGGTCTTCTTTATAAATGCCTACAAATCGGTATTACAGGAAAAACAGCTATTTGGATCCACAAATTTCTCACTTATCGATCTTTTCAAATCAAATGGAGGGGCTATCTTTCCTCCATAAGGATATTTCCCCAAGGTCTGCCACAAGGCAGTGTTCTATCCCCCATTTTATATACTATTTATATGTATGATTTTTTTGAAGCTCTAGAAAATGACATCGAATGCTCTGTTTATGCGGACGACGTTTTTCTTTACTGTTCTCATCATTCTCTTGATTATATTTGCAAAAAAATGCAAAACACACTGGACAGAATTTCTCAATGGTGTAAATATTGGAAGCTTTCTCTTAGTCCAGATAAAAGTACAATATCAGAGTTATCAAACAAAAGAATTACTACGTTTCCTAATATTTTATTGGAGGGACTTTCTCTCCCTTGGCAATCCTCTATCAAATATTTAGGAGTTCATTTTTCCAAGCGGAGCCAGAATATTTCATTAAGGTATCCGACTACCCTAAAACCATGATTTTTTTCAAAAATTGGCAAATTTTTTTTATGACTTTATTTTATAGACCATTTTATTAACTTAATAACAATACCAAGTACTTTATTTTCCCTCCACTAGAACAAACACTACAAGCGTTTTAATAAAAGCAAATGCCATAACTTTACACAAGATGTCAAACTTTAAAATGCGTTTTACTCGAAGAGTGTTTTTTTCGAAAAACTCGAACGGGGACCGCGATTGCTCAAAATGTTTTGAAAATAATTAGCTGAAATTTTTTGCTTATGTTCTGCATAACAGTAGAAGTGTTTTGATCTTCAGATTTATCAATAACTGTATTATTTCAAAATTTGCAGTTCTTAATGTGAATATAGTCAATGTTTTTTTAAGCAATTTTGTATAATGACTTAGATAAAGTGCTCTAGTTTTTGTAAAAATTAAAATATCTCTTATCATGAAGGTCACTTCAAACAGGAATAACAAAGTAACACATCAAAATTGAAAAATTGACAATTTGTTCATAAAATCTTTGTACAGAGCGGACCCCGTTTAGGTAATTTTTCGTACATTTTTACTAGTTTTTTCCCATTTTAATAATAATATTTTTTTCTTTTACCAATTTTAGGATTTTTTCCTTAAAATATACTAAATAAATATAAAAATCACAAAAAGATCTCCATATCTCCTTTTTTTTCAAAAAAAAGTTGTCGCAAGTAGTCGGATACCTTAAGAAACCAATTAAATAACAAAGCCTTGAAAAAAATTAATAGCTTTAAGGCTATGGCATATAAGCATCATGGACCAAGAACAGCAGATCTAATCAAAATAGTAAATAATAGTATATGCAGTATTTTCTACTACTTTAGTCATATAATAAATAAATGGTCTAATAACCAACTGAAACCTTTTAATATCATCCACACCAAAGCACTTCGAATTGCACTGGGACTTCCACAATGGACCCCAAACATCGTACTTTTAAAATTGGCTGGACAAGAAATTCTGTCGGACAAAATACGAAGATTGGCAAATAAGTTTTTCCTTTCTCAAATTTCTAGCCAAACCTTTTCTCCATTATATAGCAATAACCCTGAGTTTCTGAATCTCAATATTATGGAAGAAGATAAAAATTCTATTATAAATATACTAAACCCTTTGAATGCCGTTAGTAGTCACATTATCTCAATCCCCAGAATAACATCGTTTTCAATTCTCCCATGCAATATATATATCAATAATTTCGCATTTCAGGATAAAAAGCTTACCAGTTCAAATTATAAGGGGCTTATTTGATGAAACGGTAAACCGTAACTTTCAGGACTTTTATATAATAGCTACTGATGCCTCAAAAAATGAGCAAATTACATCTATTGCAGGTATTACGGCAAATTCCCATTTTGCTTATAGAATAAATCACAATAATTCTATTTTTACAGCTGAAGCTCTGGCTATTTGCCAAGCTCTAGATGATCTATCTATTATAAACAAGAATTTGTTA
Organism: Trichonephila clavipes; assembly: GCA_019973935.1. NCBI lineage: Eukaryota > Metazoa > Arthropoda > Arachnida > Araneae > Nephilidae > Trichonephila > Trichonephila clavipes. The sequence goes on along the minus strand of BMAU01020110.1, from coordinate 568,984 downwards.
ATTTTGTCTGATAGTCTCTCTGTTCTCTCTGCTCTTCAAAATTACTCAATTAAATCCCATAGTGTCATCCATAAATTAGCTAGCAAGATTTACATTCTATCACTTTTTAATAACCAGTTGATTTTACTTTGGACTCCAGGACACTCAAATATATTGTGGAATGAACAGGCGGATAATCTTGCAAGAACTGTCACAGAGTCTAATGTTTACATCGACTGGATTTCCTCAGAAGACATCAATAAAAAAATATATCAAGAGAGTTTTAAAAAAGCCAATGATAATTTCTATTCAAGCAAATATTTTGTAAACTTGGGAAATATTCCTAACATAAGCAATTCATCTCTAAATGGACAAGAAACAGAAGAGAAGAAATCCTATGTACTCGAATCTTCAGCAAAATGATCATCACTCCAGGACTTCTGCATAAATTCAATTTATCGGATAACGCAAATTGTAGATCTTGTAATTGCTTAAACGATTTGGACCACATCTTGTTAAACTGCAATAGATATATTCATCCCTCGAAATCATCTAAAACATTTTCAAAATCGATCCACATCACAACCTGACTTTCAAAGAATTATTGAGAAAAGCTATGTCTAACAGATTAACATTCAGATTTTTTATCCAGAAACTTAAATATTTTGACATCTACTAATTTTTAAGAAACATCTGTCTTTTAGGGGATCATATAGCCTTTGTTGCTCCATATCCCACAAAACCTGAACTGAACTTAACTGAACCTGGTTTATTCTGCGTAATAATATATAATATATAATATAATAATATTTAATTGTGCGAATAATATTTATATTGCGTAATATTTATATTGAAATTGAAGAATAATAGTTTCTCGAGTCAAAAGGTATCTTTTATTTCTTTACCGTTCCGTTCTTACTTCAAATTGTTTCTTTGCATTTTCACTGTTTTTTAGCAATGAGACCTTTAAGTAATAAAATTCGAAATCAATATTAAACGTCATTAGGTTTTCTTTCATAAAAATAGTTCATTTTTTATTTACTTCGAAATTGATAAATTACTTATAGGTTATTTTATTTAGTTAAATTCGATAAATCGGAATGAACAAAGATTAAACAACGAACGAGATGAAGCAAAATCAAGTTTACCGACTCCTCACTGACAGGGTGAATGCTAACGCTGGTGGTGTGTATTTTTTTAACTCTCCAGGTTGCACTGGCAAGACATTTTTGATAATTCTTTTATTGGCCAAAATATGTTCAGAAGAAAAGATTGCCATCGCAGTCGCATCTCCGGGAATAGCTGCACCTTTGCTCCATGGGGGAAAATAGCCCATTGCATGTTTAAAATTCCACTATAATCAGAGCGTATGGAAAATCCAGTCTGCAGTGTATCGAAAAACAGTCATAAAGCCAAAGTATTACAATATTGTATCTTAGTAGTGTGGCACTATGCAAACAAAGTTTCAATTGAATCCTCGAACAGAACAATGCAAGACCTAAGAGGTAAGAGGTGATTTGGTGAAGTAACAATTTTATTCGTCTGGAGATTTTAGACAAATATTACCAGTTGTGACTAAAGGTACGCGAGCGGATAAAATCAAAGCGTGTTTAAAACGTTCAGTGCTTTGGAGACATTGTAAAAAAACTCAATTTAAAAGAAAACATGAGAGCACATTCAGCCGATTCAGAATTTAGCAAAATTCTTTTTGGTGTTTGAGAGGGAAAGTGTTCAGAAGTGAATAGTACTCCTGATATAGACTACCGGTCTTTGTCGGGTTGTGGTTGACACTGAAACATTATTACGTAGTATTTATGATGATGTCCACGATCTCAATACAAAAGAAGATTCGTGGTTGTGTGAAAGATCAATTTTAGCACTTATAAACGCCTAAGTTACTGCGCTTAATCAGAGCATGTTAGATAAGATTCCTGGTGAATCACAACCATACCTTTCCATCAATACAATAAGCAATCCGAATGAAGTGGTTAACTATCCAACAGAATTTTCAAACAGTATAATTTTGCCTGGTCTACCCCTTCACAAACTAGAACTTAAGATTGACGTGTCCATCATACGACTCTGTAATTTAAACCCACCAAAACTTTGCAATGGTAATAAGTTGCGAGTAGTGTCATTGCAAAGAAACGTTAAAGAAAATCGTGTAAAATCCGAAGGTGAGATAGTATTTATATACCACGAATTCCCATAATTTTCCCTTTGAATTCAAAAGACTGCAATTTTCTATCAATGTCAGCTTTGCTATGACAATTAATAAGTCACAAGAGCAAACGTTAAGCAAAGCTGACATAGATTTAACTAAGGGTTGCTTTTCCCATGGGCAACTATACGTGACATGTTCACGTGCGATGAATGTCACTAGCATTGTGATTTAGTCCAAGAAAATCGTACACCAAATATTGTATATAAAGAGATTTTTCGATAAATTTTTAAAATTGTTTATAGAAAGAATGTTCAACAAATTTAATACGAAAAACCAAAAATTAACAAAAAAAAAAAAAAAAAAAGTAAAACAAAAAAATCTCAAAAGAATAGAATATATATATATATATATATATATATATATATATATATATATATATATATATATATATATATATATATATATATATATATATTGTTTTCATAATTATTATTAAGTTTTCATAAACTCTGTGAATTGAACAAGCACTTTTTTGTTTAATTCCAACGTGGACGAAGTCGCGGGTAACAGCTAGTTGTTAATAAAATATTTTCTATTCATTCAAAGCAGGAATTGGCTTAAAAAAGTTTTTTTTATATTACTTGTTTTTTTAGTTGGACTGTTGAAAATTGTTTCTTTCCAAGAAGAAACGAAAAATGGCGAAGAAGATTTTCATGGGTGCTTTTGTTCTTTTGCACTGTCTATTTTGCCTCCTTAAAGTATTTTGATATTTTGTATTGAATTCATCTGAAATTGTATTTATTGATTTCTTGAAGAATAATAAGTAAACTGGCTAAACAAGGTCTTACTGAACTTGATATTGATCCTAAGAAAACTATTTCAAACGTATCAAGTAAAATTATCCATGATAAAGGAGCTATAGATTTAATTGAGGGTGATAATTAATCTCAACTTTTTTCCATGGAAAACCTTTACGATACTGATAATCTGTTGGAAAAATGTCTCAGCAATAAAACATATTCTTCATTAATCTTAACCGGTGATGTTTTAGATGTTAAAAAACAGAAAACTCATTTATCAGAGCAAGTGAAGGTATTTTTAATGAAATACCACACAGAGATGATGAAAAAAGGCTTGAAAAGAATAATGCGGATTAGCAGTCTCAGAATTTGGAACACGTTCAGTGCGTAAACCCTTTTCTAAATGACAGCGCTTTCACTAATTCCGTTGCAATTAATCTAATAGACGTCGCTGTTCAATGCCCTCCAGCGGAATGCAATGGACACATTCAAGCTCTTTTACAAATGTTACTGAAATGGGGTCATTTAATGATTCTGAGGATCTAAAGGATTTCGATGATTTCTCTCCGAATTCTTTCAAGTCAGATCGAGACATAGATTCAATATCTTTACATCTTATGTCCCTATGTGATTCTAAGGGAGATGTCCAGTCCACTGAGGGTCCGTCTTTCCCGAAAAAATGTAAAGCCCATAAGGTCAAAAAATTCTTTGGAAGATTAATGAAAGCAACACCATCTTGCTGTAGTTGTCAAAAATTGCATTAAAGCTTATAATTGCGCTTAGAAATGAAACCCTCAATAGTTTGGAGAATACACACGCATAAAATAGTTGAAGAATTTAAGCACAATAAATGAACCCAGCAAAAACTGAAGTATAATTACAAGACACTGAAATAAACTAACAAGCCACTTAAGACACATATTTAGTAATAAGGCATTACTTACAAAATATGAAATATCTATTTATAATGTTAGAGCAATTTTAGTAAACACTGAAAAGCTCTGAACTTTTAGTATATGAAATGATCTGAGGGGAAAACATCCTTCTCTCGTTTCTTGAGCTAGGTGCTCTAACGAGCTTATATGTAATGTATATATAGAATTTTTTAAAAATATTTTTTACTATTTTTTTTACACTGCGGACACTAATTATTACCAATAGCATTTGATGTACATCGGGGTTGCTTCTTCATCCACTTTTGTTTGATGCTTCGCCTATCTCTGCCTTCGCTATCAATATACCTCAAGATAACTGAATGAGACTTTATTTAAGCCGTTCAAGTGCTACTCTATTGCGACTTTATGCAAGCCTGTCAGTTGTTATACTGGATTGTGGCTTTACGCAAGCCGATCAGGTATTACACCTGATTGTGATTTTATTCACCCTCTAATGGGTTTTACAATTATGACATTTTAAGACTGAAGAAAAGGTTTTCGCCTGACTAACGACATCGAACAATCGAAAAAAAAATTGCCGAGTGTCTGCTGCATATGAAAAGTGTTGCCTGAAAGAAGCCATCATCAATTATATGCATGGAGGGAACATACGCCTGGCCAAAATCATCAGAATATTTGAAGGATTTTTGCGCTGTTGGGATAATGTTAACAGGTCTCTCAAACCTGAAAAATACGATTACGTGATTTGTATGCTTATGTAATTTTCAATAGTTAATATATACCCTTACAATAGTGTAAATTTTGCAATAGCCTTACCGGGCCATTATGCACAAATAAAATTTATGCTTTCAATTTTTTTTTTGTCTTTTTTCACTGCCTTTGATGTTTCATTAAATTACAGTCGAATTTTCTTGTATAATTACTTTCTGAAAATAGGTGACTACAGTATATTATACTAATACAATTTTATTTCTCTTCTAGATGTAAAAAGATAGCATCTACGTTTTATTACCATTTCATATGATTAATTTTTTAAAAAAAAAACTAAGAGATTTAATTGTTTACATTTTTATTGATTGTAATCTAACTTTAAAGAATTCTCATGTTCCTAATTATTCCTTTCCATTGACCTGAAATGCTTGGTTTCATTACAAATACTATACATATATTTATACATATAAATACTATACATAATACTATACAATACTATATATATATATATTTCATATTATTTATAACTCTATTTTCTCTTCTAAATTTTACATAAGCTCTTTAATATAAAGAGAAAATTGATACCCGAAAGCTTTGTTCAACACAACATTCTTAGACAAGTCTTATCCATTAATTCATTAAACCTACTATATATAACTGAAAATCAATCATATTATACTTTATATAAATGCGTCTCAAACTTTCAATATTTGCGATCCTATATCCAACCATAATTTCCATCGCCCCCCTCCATGCAAGTAACAATGCATTGAATTCAATAATACTGTTACAATACGACGTTAACCTCTAAGTTAAGTACCACCAGCGTATATAAACATCTCGCTTAGCCAAAGCGTTAATTTACCGGGACGTATATATACGTCTTTCCGAAGTACTTTCTTTTCTGTGCATTGATATCCTTAAAATTATTCCAAAGGCTTTGGAATGCAATAAAAAGGACCTTGACAGTGTATGCGAAGGATTTATTTATATCAGAGGATTTCCTTATTTATTCCGTTTCTCCCCTCCCCCCCCAATACATCACATACGCGAGCCTACGTGGAAAACATAGGTATTGGGGAGAGAATCGAGTAACTTTTAATCTTCAGTGAAGGGATTATTTATTAACGGTTAATTTTTGTACATAATGCTGTATATAACTAGCCCATGGGGTCACTGGCAATTATTAAATTGGTTCTTAACTTAATATTGTTAAATTAATTATCAAATACATTGTGCAATACTGATAAATTTATAAGTGTATTATATCATTGTAAATGTTAATTTTGGCATCTTTTATTATCTACATAATAGGTAATTTTTTAGCTTTCAGTAAATTAATAACTTTTTAAATAATTAATTTGATTTCGACTTTATAAAGTATTTCATCTTCCAATAACTGGAAAGCATTTATAAAAGCCCCCCTTTTTTCGGGCCCATCCTCAAGAAAATTCAAAACGCTGTTTAATGCATTCATTAATATTTATTCAAATGTAGGCATTGATCCCTTTTATTCTAAAATAGTGCTTCATTCTTGGGCACACTTTTCAGATAACACAATTTTTGAGTATCATTTAATGATGAATTATTTTTCCAATTACATTTATAAATTAGGTCTTAAATCCTTATATTTTTTTGAATTTTCCACTGAATATAGACAACTGTAAGTCTGGTAGTTTTATATTAACACCAAGGTATTAATTCTGATTTAAAGAACGTTTTCTGTTTTTAAATTTTGATAAAAGTATTTGAAGGCTTACCTCCATATGTTGAGCCTCAAAAATCTTTGAGAACAAATTAAATCTCCGGACGTCATCTTTGGCATTTGCTTTATATTAAATTAGGTAATTTTTAGCTCTACTAGTTCATTTATAATGTTCTAAACAATAATTAATTTATTACTGAGTTCTATAAAGTCTGCATTTTCATCTTCCAATAAATGGAAAGCATTTATGAAAGGAGGCTAAAGATAGGCCTTTTTTCGCCCATCGTACTCAAGAAAATTCAAAGTATTTATTGGAGCTATATTATTATATTTATGTGAACTTTAGGCATTGATCTTTTCTTTTATTCTAAAATAGTAAGAAAAAAAAATAGCAAGTGACATAAAAAAAGTCAAATTTAGCAAATTCGTTGCGTTTTGTTATTTTAAGCGCTTTTTCTAACTTACATTTTTAAAAAAAAATGTTAAGCGCTTTAAGCGCCACTACATTTTTGTTCTATCAAATACTACAATAATAAGGTATTTAAACTGCTCCTCACATTTGTCTTGGTGCATCGAACTCGTTGATGTGATACAAAGCACAATAGTTTGTCTGCGAATCTCATACGTCACGTGCGTGTTCAAAAGTGTCTTCACCTCGCGCATGTCATATTGTAATACAAATATTTCCTTTGCATTTTGGCCATTATTTTACGTAATGTTGTATGCGTTTTGTGTATTTTATTAAAAAATAATACACTCACGAACATCTTAATCAATCTCTCTCTCGGGGCTGTACTCTCTACTTAAATCCAGAAGATTCATCAGTTATTCGACTCCAGTAGAGAAGACGACACACATGTTCAAAAACATACAACATATGGATAAGAACAAGTATAGGTCTTAATCTAAACATTGAATGATATTGTAAGTGCAAAGTTGGTGCTAGAGTTATTGCCTGCTGTGCGCATGTTGCATCTGTACTTTGGTACTTGGAATACTAGCGCCAATATCACACTGAGACTAAAACACCAAGTCTTGGATATGCTAATACACTTCAAAACACTGTTACTGGACAGTCCAGTGATGATTCAGCCAGTGAAAGAGAGAAGGAAATATAATCGAAGACATTTGTTACAAGTAGTTTAACATTGTAATTTTTTTTCCTGTTTTCTCTATTTAATAAAAGATTTTTTTTTAAAAAAAAAACCAACCTAATATACATATTTTTACTTATTTTGACTGAAAAAATACGTAAAATAAATTTGCCAATGAGTAAAAACTACCTGATCTTTACCCTCCTCCTTTAAACATTTAATCATTTTACTTTTGAAAATATCTCGTTGTCTATTAAGAGAAATGAGCGATATTTTCGATGGTGTCGCTCCCGCTCGATGGACCAATGTAAATAGGGGGTGGCAGGCCTAGATCCGGTGGGATACTAGCGTTAAAATTAACGTCGATAGAGTTCAAATGAGAGAAAAATAAACTTTAATCCAGAACAAACATAGATTTATTATAATTAACATAAGATAATCAGTATCAACAATTTATCAATATATTTCGGAATTAAAGTATCTTAAGACAAAGAGGCAATTAATATGACAAGAGGCACTTTTGCACGACCGGACGACCGGTATGGTATTTCCGCTCGATGAGAGTAAATTATAGAGAAAAGTTGTAGTGGATGCTACAAGCTACATCAAAGGAAGTGTACAAGATACCAACAATTATATTATTATATTATATATTTTATTATATTGTACTACATATATTATATATTATACTGTATATATTATATTATTATACTACATATATTATATTATTATACTACATATATTATATTATTATACTACATATATTATATTATTATACTGCTATTTATATTATATTATTACTATAATCCTATCACGGTTTTCTTCAGAAAAATGCATTTAGAAATAAGGTACGAATTCGGAAGAAATTTGAAGCATTTAAAATTCGATTTTAATTTTAAAAAAGATTTAGCGAGGACATGAAATAATAAGAAATTTTTTCACTAACTTCGTAAGAAAATTGACATCCTTAAAAGAACTTTTGTTTTGGAGACATTAATTACTGGTTGTTTTAATTAAATTAAGTAATCCAATACTTATCTTCCTGGTTAAGTACCATTCAAGTTATTAACAATAATAAAAAAAAAGTTTAGTTGCAAAGACGATTACAAAAATTGTTGAGAATGCGATGTTTTCGTATAATGACATATTTCCTACCTATGTTCTTTCGTAAAAATTTTGATATTGCACTGTTCGCAATCTTTTAATGAGGCTTCAACATACATATGTCCTAATTTAGTAAACACGATAAAATATCAGTAAAAGTATTATCTGCTATGTTAAAATCGTGGCTTATTCCGGCAAACAGGGCCGTTACTTATCTTTTTAAGGTTGTCTGACCCAAATAAATGAGGATATGAACTAAAAGCACTGTTCAAGCAGAGAAATGTCTCGATTTTAAAGAAAACTTTCAACATTGTTCTTCATACATCTATTTATAATGTAGAGTTTTTAAAATTTCAAAATATTGCATAAGTAATTATTCTTACTTTTTAACATGTAAAGTGATATCTCGTTTAATGTCATAGGAGGAAAAATGCGAAACATATTTTGTGCCAGAAAAAATGGATCAAATCAAATGAAAATGAGTGTTATGATGCAATATAGTGTTCTCTATACGATCGAGCGAAGCCAGAATATGGTATTTTTGTTGGAATGCGTTTTTATCCGAAAAAGTCCTCCAAATCTGTGTCCTGTCCTTTAACGCTACGCTGAAGACAGCCTTAACAGAAAATAGTAAAAGGTAAAGCAATAAATCGTCTGTGACTTAGGGAAATTTCTTTAAGGTATCCGACTACGTTCGGAACCGTGATTTTGCAAAAGCGTATAAATGGATAATATTTATGATATTTAGTGTCAATTAGATTAGAAAAAGCATATAAAATTGTTTTAAGAATAGTATTACAATAAAAAAATATTTAAGTACAATATTTTGACAAAAAATGAACACAGAATAACCAATTTTCAAAATGTTCTCCTTTTTGTAAAATGCGTCTATTATAAAAAAATATTTCGCCTCTATATAGCTCAGACTTGTGTATAGAGGCTCAACTAGATTTTTTGAAATATATAACTTAGAAGTGGGTTTATCCATGTTTTACGACAACAGAGAGGGCAGAGAAATTTTAAGAAAAAAGCGCCGATAATTATTTCAATTGGTTGTAACTGAAAATAATACGAAATTTTCAAAAAAAAAAAAAAAATCATAGTTAAACCTCTGTACCGAGGTCTGAGCTATATACATGCAAAATATTATTATAATAGAAGTATTTTTCACAAAAGAAGAACATTTTGAAAAACGGTTATTCTAAGTTAATTTTTTGCCGAAATATTGTATTTAAATACTATTTTTGTCCTAATGTCCTTAAAACAATTTTGTGCATGTATTCTATTCTAAGTGACACTAAATATCATGAAAATTATCCATTTATGCGCTTTTTTCAAAATCACGGCAGTGTTTCTCAAACTGAACGAGCCTGTCGGATATTTAAAAAATTATTAATTTACTGAAAGTAAACAAACAAAATACATAAAATAAAAATATAACCATTTAAGGTAAGAAAATCATGATTGACAAAGAAAAGATTCGATATCTTGATCAATGCCAAGAATTTATTTTTAAAGACAATTAACGGGTGAAAATTTTAGATATAAGAGAATTTTTCTTTTGAAGGTTCAAAAATAAATCTGTAAAATTGCGCGAGTATTTGCATGCATTGTAAACATGATTGAAATTATCATCTAGTTTTGACAATTAACTGATCAAAACTTTTGAAAGTTCAAAAATAAATTTGTAAAATTGCATGCATTGTAAATTTTTTTCATCTATTTTGCTCTGATAAAACTGATTTTTTTATATTTATAAATCACTAGGGGATGGATACACCCTCTCTGCTCTAACGGCTGACCAACCCAATTGTACAAATTATACAACTATTCATACTCATTGCTCAAATTTTAAATCTGTAATTTGCATGTATTATGTAGTTCTGTTTGTTCTTTTTTACCCCAGAAAAAATCGTTCTTGACACTCCTCATCAGTGAAATTCACCACTGAAGCTGCAACGTTCCATACCTCATTGATTAAGTCCTCAGATTTTGATAATCTTGCAAAATTGAGTATTTAGTTCCGTTGATTGTTGATGTCTACTTATGAGACAACACCTTTCTTCTCACGCTACGATTCCAATCCAGGCAATCATTACGTTATTTTTCTACGAGAGCTAGCAATAATTTACTATCCCAACCGTATTAGCGACACTATATGAAATAAAGCAAATGATTCCCGATTCAGCGAGTACGACACATGCGAAATCGGAGATGCCAACTTAGCGAGTTGTTTTGAACGTTGGCATTGTTGTGATTGTACGTAATAAATTTATTACAGCATCATTAAAACCTTTTTCATATATAGAGAAAAATTAATATGGTAATATCTGTTATAAATATAAAATTAATTTAACTGTAGACCATGCATCAAAAATAAATAGACTATCATCTAAAACATATACCGCACAAAAATATTTTGCTATTTTAAAATTTTAAAATTAAGTTCTGCAAAACATTATTATAAACAAAGAGCAAATATTCCATTAAAAATTTTTTGATTAAACAAGCATTTTATCCATATTTAAAAAGCATGTAATACTGGTTGATTCAAAGTTAGTGTGCTCAATTTTAAAAGCACATAACTATTAATGGTGAATTTCTATCTTTCTACTAATAGATTCCTTTTAAAAAACAAAACATTTAAATTACTACTACCATTTTTACACTGCTGGACAATTGCTAAGGACGGATAACACTATCATCCATAGCAATCACAAAATGAAAGGAAGCAAAATGTGGAAAACTAGAATAAGTGCGGGATATTAGTAAGAAGAGAAGTATGAGTATGCAAATTTTTTTCCACGTCTGTTCATCACGTGATAGCGTTCATAAGAGCTTTAAAGGTTTTGACGCGTGTGGACAGTTGTTGTTTCAAGTCAAAGTTTTTTTTACAGGAAAGATTTAATAGACGAACTTAAAATTTTTTGGCATGTCTTCCCGACATCACACAGATGATTTTATGCGAGGCCGAATTATTGGAAAGATCGAAGAAGGGCGAAAAATAACAGATGTTGCCAGGGAGTTCGACATCGCTCACAGCGTTGTTTCACGGCTGTGGAAGTCATTTAAAACTACTGGAAAGTGTAGTAGACGGCACGGGGGAGGTCGTGTTACAAGTACGACGCCTGCAGAAGACAGATTTATCGTCCTATCAGAAAAAAGGAACAGGCGCACCACAGCTCAGCAGGTGGCAGATCAGTTTCTTGCTGCCTCAGGAAAGCAGATCTCCCGAAAAACTGTTGCCAGACGTTTGAGGGGAGGAGGACTATACGCACGCAGACCTGTTGTGTGTGTCCCATTGACCAGACAGCACCGTACTTCCCATTTGCAATGGTGTCGTGAGCATCACAATTGGACTGAACAGGACTGGGCATGCGTACTATTCTCAGATGAGAGTAGGTTCAGTCTGTCATCGGATTGTAGACGCCAACTGATCTGGCGCGAGAGTGGTACTGCTTATCGTCCAGAAAATATCCAGGAAAAGGACCGATATCCGACATTCAGTATCATGGTGTGGGCCAGCATCATGATCAATGGCCGCATGTGCCTACATGTGGTTGCGAATGGGACTATGACAATGATGAAGTTCTACTTCCTCATGTTCGTCTTTTCCGTGGTGCTGTCGGTGATAAATTTGTTTTTATGGACGACAACGCAACATGTCATCGAACACTCGCTGTTCAGGATTGTCTAGACAGCGAGGGTATTCAACGTCTCGCCAGCGCGTTCTCCAGATCTAAACCCCATTGAAAATGTGTGGGATGCTTTGGGGAGGCAAATTGCTGGTCGAAACTATCCTCCGACAAACAAGAGCACCCTCATCCGTGCACTCACAGAGGAATGGGATAAATTGCCTCAACAGCTGCTGGATAATGTTCTGCAAAGTATGGTATGACGTGTGGAATGTTGCATCACACTCCACGGTGGACATATCCCGTACTGATACCTTTCTTTAAGGTGCCTGCTGACTTTTAGATGCATTGTTCCCTTTCTCCGTACGCAGATCAAATGAAAATTTATTTTCTTTCAGATGTTTCACAGCTTTTGTACTTTCCAGAACAATAAATATTCTTTATTCTAATGTCTGAACAGTGTGACAACTATATTTTATCCTACTAGGCCTCATGTCTCGCTTAATGTTATGCTACATAGAAATTTGTGATCCGTCCTTAGCAATTGTCCAGCAGTGTATTAGTGTGGAAGTAAATTATAGTACCAAAATATCCTTAAATCCGGAACAAAATTTTAAGGCTTTTGAAGGATGTTTGTTGAAATTCTGTTATAAATAAAGCATTTAAAAATCAAAAAAGACATTATTCTATTGTATTACTATCTAAACTCTGAAACGAAATAAAATTTGGCTCGCAATCAAAAGCTCCAGGAGAAAAATGTGAACAGAAGGAAGTCCTTAATAAAAAAGAAAAACAGAAGTTGAAAAGGATTTTGCTGTAGAAAATCATCTGTTTCAAAGAACTTTGGAAAAGAAACTACAGGTATCACAATCGACAATTTGTCGTCAGATAAAAAAAATTGGTTATAAAAAGGTGAATAAACAAGTCTGTCGTCAAATGTCTGCAACGACCGTAGAAAAACGAAGGAAAGCTCTTGAACTTTGTATTTAACGTTACGCAAAGGTATCTACAAAACATGAATGACTTCGTATAAAGTACTATTTCTTCTATCATTCACAACAGGCGAAACGAAGATACAACATATTTTGCACAAAATGAGTCCCAAAGACATGGCTCTTTTGGAAAAGGCAAGAAAGCCAACCGGTGTTATGGTATGGTATGGATGGAAATGTCCTTTCAAGGCTTAACAAAATCATTTTCTGTGTAAAACCAAAGGCTGAAATTGATGCTACATACTAGCAGCAAAAAGGTTTGAAGTACATGATCGAAGAAAGTACACGCCTTTACCTTCGAGGAAAGTTTATTTCACTAAGATTCTGTGCCATGTCATACTGCAAAATCAACCATAAAAGGACTAAAAAAATTAAAATAAATCAATCTTCTTCCTTAGGAGAAATAGCTATCACCCCACCTTGCGGATATTTCTTATGAAAATACTTTCAAAAACAATGAAATAAATGTAAAGTAAGAACTCTCCAAGGGCTACAAAAAGCAATCTAAGAGAAAGTTAAAAAATTTCTCCCAAAAATGTTCGAGGAAGCTCATTTGGCTTGGCCAAACGTTTACTATGCTAAAGGAAGCCACAATGAAAATTTCAAGTAAATAACTTTTTTCATTTAAAAATTCATAATGCTCAAAATTATTATTGTTCAAAATATTGCATAAGTAATTATTTTTACCTTTTAACATGCAAAGTGATATCTCGTTTAATGCTATAGGTTGGAAAAATGCAAAACATATTTTGTGCCAGAAAAAATGGATCAAATTAAATGAAAATGAGCTTTATGATGAAATATACTGCTATCTATACGATAGCACGGGATAAATGGTCACACTATTTTTGAATCAACCGCTATAATCATATGTTATTCCGTTTTCACTATCACCTAGATCTTTTACTTTTCGATGTGTATAAATAGTTGACAAATTTTATTGTTTTTTGTTCAAAATTATTATCATCCATAAATTTTTTTCACATTAGATTTGCTCTTAATACAAACCTAAGTTTTACATATTTTGCAATTTTTGGCATCTTTGACCTAAATTAAAACTGAAATGATCTACGTCTTCATATAAAAGTGTCATTATAAATTCTAATAAGAAGTTTACATCGTAAAAGAAATAATTCATTCCAGATATTTAATTCATCTTATTATTGGAAAGATTACTTGTTTGTTGAATATTTCCAGTCTGATTTCTTTACTTCAAACTATGCTTGATGGATAGTATTCATTTGAACAATTTGAATTTTTTCTTTTCCCAAATTGAATTCAGGAAACTAACATCTGTACCCATAAATTGCGAGTTGCGTCATGATTTGCCATAATCATCTGCACCAAAATAATGTCAGGATTAAAATCTTAAAAGGACGTCGACATGCAATTTTCAAAAAATATCGATTTTCCTTAGATACTAGGCGTAACCATATCCATATCCTATTCATCTCTCTCTCAAGCTAAGTTCAAATTTTTCTTGTTTAAAAATTTATAGTTACTAAATATGTTATATGAAGAAATACATATACGATACTGTTAATTTAGTGTAATGTTAATTTGTCAATTTAACTAATTTTATTTCATTTTTTTAAGAATCTGGGTTTAAAATAAATAAGCTATCATTAGCCTCGCATCACTAAATGAATACAATTGAATTTTTAAATTCAGAAACCATCTGAACTGAGTATATTTGCCATAATCATCTGCACCAAAATAATGTCAGGATTAAAATCTTAAGGCACATGAATTTTCAAAAAATTATCGATTTTCTTTTATATATATATATATATATTTTCTGATAGTTCAAATGGAAAAATGCTATGTGATATGAAGAAATACATTGAAGTATTTTTATTTATTTTTTAAATGAAAATACGTAAATGAACACTGCTAAAAGCTGTGTTTTCCATCGCAGGGGGCGCGAAAATATGATGTTCAAGTGGAAAAATTAGAGTGTATTGAACGTATCCAAAAGTAAAGAAAAGTGGACGTTACAGACTCACCGACATTTTAATAACAAAAATTCAGAGATATTATAAAGGGTGTTTTTTGAGAGGTAGAGAACTTTAAATTGCAATAAAACAACGATGTATTATTCGAGTGACATGAATGTTTTTTTATTCGAAAGATAATCTTGTGGCATTACATTTTAAATATGATTTCTGGCATAGGACTGCCACGGCTGGCTCGGATGTAGTCCAATCTGGACGTCCAATTTTCGATGACTTTTTTCAACATTTGTGGCCGTATATCGGCAATAACACGGCGAATGTTGTCTTCCAAATGGTCCAGCGTTTGTGGCTTATCCGCATAGACCAATGACTTTACATAGCCCCACAGAAAATAGTCTAGCGGTGTTAAATCACAAGATCTTGGAGGCCAATTCACAAGTCCAAAACGTGAAATTAGGCGGTCACCAAACGTGTCTTTCAATAAATCGATTATGGCACGAGCTGTGTGACATGTTGCGCCGTCTTGTTGGAACCACAGCTCCTGGATATCATGATTGTTCAATTCAGGAATGAAAAAGTTAGTAATCATGGCTCTATACCGATCACCATTGACTGTAACGTTGTGGCCTTCACCGTTTTTGAAGAAGTACGGACCAATGATTCCACCAGCCCATAAAGCGCACCAAACAGTCAGTTTTTCTGGATGTAACGGTGTTTCGACATACACTTGTGGATTAGCTTCACTCCAAATGCGGCAGTTTTGTTTGTTGACATAGCCATTCAACCAGAAGTGCACTTCATCGCTAAACAAAATTCGCTTATGAAAATCGGGAACAAGGGCAATCTCGTTTTGGGCCCATTCGATGAATCTACGCCTTGCTTGATGATCGTTTTGATGAATTGCCAAACCAAACTGAGAATAAATCACTTGACATCTGTTAAATCGGTCGCCATTTTGGAAAGTAATGCCAACTTAAACTTCTATATCTGGAAAAAAACCACTCTTTATTACGGCTATTAGAAATAGTATCAATGATCTACACAGCCCGAGAACTGCTGTTTAGACTGTTTATTTTCATCTCTCATGGTGCAAGTTTTCATAGGCAGAAGCTGTAAGGACGCCCGCCCCCTCGGGTGCCCTTCTCCTTAATTATCAGCGTGAGCTAGAGGTGTAGGAATAACGGAAGAACTAGAAGCGGCCATGATCTTAATTTGACTTTATTAAGATCTTAAAACTTAAACTTCTAACAGATTAGATAATAATAATATATGTGAGAGAGAATCTACGGTGGCTAAACGCACAGTATATACATAATACCGAAATAACGTAACCCGGACCACTATCAATAACTAATTCACCTAAACTCAATTTCAATACTATCACAGATCCTAATATTAAATATTCACTCCTACTTTAATGTCGATCGATCAATACAATCTTACTGGAAGTTGTGGGTTTATTGGAGTGCAATGGTATGCACCTTGACCTAAGAGCTCTGTATCACGTATAACTTCTGTTGACTGTCACTTAATTTTTCCCCACACCCTCTTCACGCTTGAATCACGGATTATCAAAATATTCCTCAAATTGCCACCTAGCCTACTCTAATTTCTGACATTTAAAAGCTTCTTTAAAAGCTAGTTTGCATCTTTCTTTCACGCTTCACTTCTTGGGTTTGATTGGAAAAGAGTTGCCATTAATTCTGGCCCCAAAGAACCCAAAGGACATGTTAATGAAAAGACGCGTGAGTCTATCACAAAGCTGAAAATAACAAAATGCACTATGATCACAAACATATATACAGGGATAAATACCGTAACGAATTAAATGAAGCCAATTTTTAGAGATCTATATAATCCTATGTTATTAAGAAAATGTTTACATAAAAGAATCCAGAACCGCAATGAATCAATTAATAACTTCATATGGTCAGTGATACCCAAATCTATATTTGTGGAATTAAAAACTCTAAAATTAGAGATAAATATGGCTATTGCACAGCTAATTTGAGTCATGTAGTAAAATTAATTAATATAAAATATTGTGATATTGAACCAAGTTATATATATATAACTGTTTGTCATGCTTCAAAAAATTAGATACGCGGAGGATTCGTGTAGCCCAACAAAAGTATCTTAAGATCTTAAAAAAAAGGATAAAAATAATGGAAAATTGATAATTAGAAAAGTCTTTTGTAGAAGCGGAGGGTAAAGACAATGCTTCATGTGCTTCTGGAAAGAACTAAAATAAGTTAAATGCTCAATAAAAAAAAATTACAAATTTTTACTTTAAAACCTGTTTTCTCAAAAGGTAATATTTTTCACTTTATGTACCTTTTCCTCAAAAACTACTTTTTATATAATCCTGAAATTTTTAGTAAACATACTTCTAACCTGTTTACGCATTTTAATGGAGGGAATTAGATATATCTAACAAACTTTTTTAGGTAAGGTCTTTTTAAACTAAGTTTAAAGGGAAAAGGTTGAACATTTTTTTAAAAATTCACAACTACTTTTATTTTTTACAAACAGACAAAACCCTTCGTTAAAGTTTTAATGACAGTACACATAACCAACCATAAAAAAATTGTATTCATGAGAAGAAAGCAGTTTTTGAGAAAGATACATATAAACTTACGCAATTTAACATGGACTCATATGGACGTTCCGGACCCATTAAACTCATCATCTACCAGGAAAGGATCTTTCATGCAATGTCATGATACAGAAGTAGGCATCTAGCAGCCCACAGGCCACATGTAATCCGAAAAAAAAATTTATACTACTTGCCAAGACAGTTGGAAACCAGCTTTGAACCGAGATATCTTTCCCGTGCGCAATCAAAGATTCGTCTTTTATTTTTCCCAGTTGGGAAAACAAAGTTCCTGAAAGTGTTTTTACTATGAGATCACGTGCAGAATTTGGAGGACTAGGTCACAAGAATATTTCAGGATTTAAAAAAAAAGAGTCTAAATTCAATCAAAATAGTGTCATCTCAGAATATCTCATCTGTACTGACTCTCTTTCCTCCTTGGATTCTCTTAAATGTATTTCTTCATCGAACAACATAATCGTCGAGATCCAAAAGCAACTTAAAAGCCAAAGAGATAAAACATCTCAATAGATTTTGCATTTGTTCGTGGACACACGGACGTTCTTGGGAATGAGAGAGCCGATTGGCTTGCAAAAGTTGCAACCAAGAGCAAAATTGACATTGGCGTTAATATTCCTAAATCGTTTTACAAGAAGATCCCGAAAGAAAGAATGGTGAAGTCTTGGAGCCAAGAATATCTCATTTCTAATAAAGGGAGCATAACAAAGAAATTTTTTCCCACCATTAATAAGAGACTATCATGACATCATTTTTACACTAAATACAAAATAACTCAATTTCTCACAGGTCATGGTAATTTCAAAAGTTACTTGAACAAATTTAATTTAGTTCCTTCATCTTCCTGTGACTATAATATTGGTGGTGAGGAAAATGTTTTGAACATGTAATCCTTCTGTGTTCCAAGTATGTCAGAGAGAGAAAGATCATAAGACTGGCGTTCAAGAGACTTAACATTTAATGGTCACCGAATTTTCACCAACTTTTTTCCACTAGAAGGGCTTTCAAAAATTTCTGTGAATTTGTTGTAAATGTTTGTAATTCTTCTTAACCTAAATTAAAAAAAAAAATTTTTATTTACCTTGAATGTGTGTTTAATACTTACTTCTGTAAGCCCCGTGTGATATTTTGTGGTGCACAGGGATTTTATAATTGTTTTCAATAAAAAAAAATTCATTTTTCTCTGTTGTCTCATTCCTGTATATATTGATACAGCACCTGAGAAGCTACTGCTTGAATCTATTCACTTGAAGTCAGATCACAGTGTAAAGAAAATATTTAATGCTACACAAACTTTTACAAATCTTTGTTAGCTGAAATAATTTGATGGGAAATTGTTCTTCATATTTTAGTCGACATATATTTATGAGGAATGTTTTTCTTGCATGAAAATCAATAAGAGTAAATATAGATGCAAGCAGTGGTGTAACGGAAAATTTAAGGGCTTCATTGCAAAAGGTTTTGGGTCTCAAGCCGGATCTTACAAAGGGTACGCTCTGCGAGTCAGTAGGGCTTTGGGCCCCTAGAATCCTGATCCACCCCCGGGCGATATCCCAACGCTGCCAATGAAACGGAATATAGAAGGTGTTGGTCCACGTCGGTGGATTTTCATGATGCAAAAAATCAACAACGTCCATGTTGCATGATTATGTGGCATGTAAAAGATCCCTTGAGTGCCAGTTTGGCTTGAGTGCTCTCTCCAAAATTAAATTCCTTGTATAATTTTGCATCATCAGAACTCAGTTGCCACCCTCTGGGAAGGAAACTGGGAGTCAAAATTATATACCTATATGGTGCCGCACTAAATATAATACCAGCTGGGCGACGGATCTCATAATTTTGAGCCATGATCAAGTGGTGTCCCCTCTCCTATCTTCCACAGCAACGTCACGACGTTTAAGCCTCGACGTGTTTTACGTGCATTGGCCACTTCTACAAGGCGGGTCTTCATGACACGTCATCCATGGGCTTATGACCACTAGGCTACCGAGACCACAATGAAGAATTGGAAGCAAAATCATTGTGAACTCTAACCTCATTGAAATGCCACGTTCACTATGTTTTACATTCAATTCCTTCTTGTTTATAGTTTGCAACAAAAAAAATTGAATTAAAAATCACGTTTCTCGAAAATATATATAAAAAAAGAACCATGCGTTAAATATAAACCTCTCTTTGTTGAATCCCCTCTCTCCAAATAAATCTGTACATTCATTAAAATTACAAAAAAAAATCTCTAAAAAGTATAAAAGTATTAATTTATATCGGTTAACATCTGAAATTTTTTTAATAAAAATATGAAAAAATAAATCTGTACATTCATTAAAATTACAAAAAAAAAAATCTCTAAAAAGTATAAAAGTATTAATTTATATTGGTTAACATCTGAAATTTTTTTTAATAAAAATATGAAAAATTGTTAAAATGGTATCAATCACAGTTGCAAAGTATACAGGATAGATAAACTTTATATTTTCTGACTATCTACGATAACTCAACCTTTTGGCTTAGTGACGCCATCTATCGACTAACATAAACAAAGTTTACAAAATGTAATTTTATATTTTCAAAAAACCAATTATTTTCCTTCATCCTTTCGTAATGTAAATTACAAATTTAAAAACTGATATAATTTTTCTTTAACATTTCGGAGGGAATTCAACCGTCACTGCTTGTAGGCTTTTATAGAAACATAGCTCTTGGACATTAATACTCAATAACACAAAAAAATAAATTTTACCTCAACTATACTGATCTCTCTCTTGAATAATTAATGATTGCCTTTTTAAAACTTACCTTTGGCTGTCCTTTTATAAACCACTTGGTGCCTAAGTAAGGATTCTTTTCCAGGATTACTTTGTTTTTCCCCAGAAAATACGAGTATCTTCTAACCGTGAATTTCTGGACTTTTCAATGTCATGAGTTATTATTTTACTCCTATTAAATATTTTATTACTGATATTTTATCAAGAACATCACAATTCGTATTATGGGTCACCAAAGTATAATAATTTGCCATAAGGACATATAAACTATAATTTTGTAAAAGTGAAAACCCCATCAGGACTTCTACAGACCTCTGGAACTACAGACCTCTGGAACCTCAATGGGGAAACGTTGTTTCAGAGTCACCAAGTAGCAATGGATTTAGATAAGGATACTTGATTATTATGTCATTCACCTAAGAGGTCTTAGGGGTGTTAAACTTCTCTAGAGAGCTGAAAATATAAACAATTTTCAAACAGGCATAATTCTTTTAAATTTAAAATAAAAGAATTCGAATCTTTTACACATTATTTGTAAAGGAATGGGGCTTCAGAAAAGTGTAAAATATTTTAAATATAATCCTAATTTTAAAAATTATAAGCATTCGAAAATAAGAAACATTTCTGTAAGAAATAGTAATTAAGTTTTACGTTGCGCATGCTATTTTCTAAAATAAAAGCTTTAATTATTAGCTATAAGTTGATTTATAAAGTTAAATGTATCCTTATTACACTGTAGTAGTTTTATAGAAATAGAATAATAAATTATATTTTTAAAAAATAATAAAATTACATTTTCAAAAAATTTTAAAATTTCAATATTTTTCATATATTTTGAAATACAAAAGATATATTGTTCTTAAATGATGTTGGGTTTAAAGAGTATGATACATTTTATAATTCTATAAAGTTTTATGCATCAGAGGCTACTATTTTAGAAAATAGCGTGCGCAATGCAAAAATTACTTACAGGATTATTTCTTATTTTCATATGCTTATAATTTTTAAAATTATGATTATATTTCAAACATTTTGTACTTTTTTGAAGCCATAATCCTTTGTAAATATTGTGTAAAAGATTCGAATTGTTTAATTTAAATTAAAAAGAATTATATTTGTTTGAAAACTGTTTATATTTTCAGCCCTATAAAGAAATTTAACACTTCTGAGACCTCTTAAATTCCGTAACACTCCGAACAAGAACTTTAAATAATTTCTTTTGGCTATTCTTTTTTTTTCATTGATGGGATTAACAAGACTCCAGCTTACGAATCAATTTAAAGTTTGCAAATTAGTAAAAGTAATTAGATAATAATAAGAAACATATTTTTAAAAAAAACGGGAAAAGGTTTTTAAATATTATTTGTTTTCCTTCCATTTTTTCTCAATTTGAATTTATAGTACATTTTATCAAGCATAGAAAACTCAATACACTGATTATGTTATAAGGGCCATATCAGCGATACACAACCTGCAGCTCACTTAGCCTTTTTAAGTGGTCCTGTCATGGCACATTGCTCTGAAAAATTTACTTATTTAAGAACATTGTATTAAAAATTTTGGTGGGAAATTATTTGTCAAGAAACCAAATATATCAATTTTACTTTTTGCTGTCGGTGTTGTACACAGGTACGAATTGATATTCTTTTTCTATTTAAAACGGTTTCGGTTAGTGATAACAGACAACAGTGGAATAGCGACAATTTTATGGGTGGAACTAATTTTTAACTATCTTTCATATCTTGCAAGCGAAAAATATTTGTAGAAAATGTATCGTTTCAAGATGATTGGGAGGTTGACTATTTTGTAGTGAAAAACAAACACGGATCAGTCATTGTTTGATTAGTCACGAAAGTGCTGCATGTATAAATTAAAAATAGAAAGGAATCATTAAATGACACTTTTCCTCGAAGGTCTCTTTCAAGAGGTGATAAATAGGCTTCCTTGAATAATCTTTGCTACAGCAACTGTTTCGTCAGTGGTAATATCACAGCGTTAACAAAGACATACTATGAAGTTTGTTACAATATTGGTAATCATATGAAACTGCTTACTGATGTAGAAATTCTGAAAGAGTGTTTCTTGAATGCTTCTAATTTAGTGTTAATGGCAAAAATGTAAGAAATGATTAATAAAAAAAGGCAAAACAGGAGTTATAATATTTTGATCAATTTTCCACACTTTAAATTTCCAATGTAATCTTGGTCTTAAAGCATTTCTCCCCCCCATTTATCCTCAAGTTGCGGCACGCGTGAAATAACTAAGATATGTATACAGCCCAGTATTAAAAAAGGTTGAGTACTCCTGGGCTATATACATTATTGTAACAAGAGAATAGAATATATTAAATAATCATTTTTTTCCTGTTATACTATGAGTGATTAAGGGGACTTGGCACCCTTTGAGCAAACTTCTTTATTTACGTATTTAAAAATTATATTTTAACATTTTATACAATGTTTCTATTCAAGAAAATGTTACCAGATGAAAATTTTCATATATTATTCACACAATTTTAAAAATTTAAATTTTTTGAAGAAAAAATTGGGAAAATTTTAAAATCCTACTCCTTTTGTAAAAATTAATTTTTTTTGACCTGAAATTTTTTGATAATATTCTTATGGATGTTCTTAACAACTTTAGGGATCGATTTTAGAATAACTTCATTCGTTTTCGAGGAAAAAAATAAAATGTTCATATACAGGCTAAAAATCAACGAAAAAGCCAACATGTCTTACATTTTATTTATTTTTTAAAAAAAGTATTGAGTTTATAGCAAAACAGATCCCTAATTTTATTACATGCTTTATTTTTAACACACAGGAAAAGAATTGAAGTGATTGGTAAATAATTGTCGAAGGAGTAGCATTTTGAATGCACTAAGGTTTCGAAAAACACAAACTGAGAAAAACCATTTTAAAGCTTATAATTCTGAAAAAATAATTATTATAAGCGTAATTAAACTTAAAATACCACTTTAAGATATTACTTATACGTTTTTCTTTAAAATAATTGCATTTTCATATGTTTTCAACCCACACATTTTTATAAATGATCAACTTTTAGAGAGTACTAATTGCACAAGAAAACTCAACAAAAACTTTAAAAAAAAATTTTTTTCTGTCACGACAGACATTTTAGCTGTTTTTCTTCTTATAATATTAAAGTATTACATTTGTATGAAAAATATATCAGGAATAAGAACTGAAATTATATAAAATTATTAATATAAAATGCCTTAATTTAAAATTTTACATGCACACATTTCACAAGGAAGAAAAATTACATTATTATATTGCCTCGGAAATATTCTGCTTTTAATACTACACATTCTTTTTTATAGTTATTATTTCTATTTATAAAATAGGTTTTTTTTATCATAACGCATTTTTTAGCTTTTTTTTCTAAAAAGGGGGTGTGGCGGAATTGCCTAATTTGTTTTCAAATGAAGTTTTATTCAACTTCTAACTTTCCGACATGCACAAGTGATATATCAATCGAAAAATAATAATGCAAACAATAAGATTAAATAAAAATAAAAAAACGATAGGTTTGTGATTTTTAGGGTACCATGTCCCCTTAAGAGCAAATTAAACATTAGTTAACTATGCTATTAATGCTCTTAATTGCAAATTATTACTGAAAACTAGTTATTAAGTAACTATGGTGTTTTGTATTAGTACTATTTCATACAAATGGAGCAGAATATTTTAGTATAAAACAAATTTCGAGAAACAGTTATGTTTGCTTTAAAACTACACAGATTACAGCAAGCATCTTCGCGGCAAAGGTTTTTATAAAATTGCACATTTTTTTTTAATCAAAAGGCAATCTCTCATAATTTTATGCAATGAAATTAAGCTAACTTGATTTTTTTTTCAGTTTTTTCCTAAAGCTCAACATTTACATTCTATGCTGTACAGTGTTAATTTTTTTTTCAAAATAATTTAACATTTAGATGATTTAAGCAATAAATTTTAATTTTGACTTTCTTGAATTTTACATGATGTAGTCTTGGAACGTTTCTGTAAAATCTTATACATAGAAGAATTTTTTTTTCCAAAATAACAAATTTTACATTTAATCAATTTTAGTGTGAATGTAACATGCCAAAATTTATTTACAAAAGGAGCGCAACAGTTAAATTCATAACTTAAATACATTATTTTAAGCAATCTGTTAATACTATTTTAGTTTTTTTTTAAATATCCAAGTTCGAATGATAAAAGATACAAAATATTTAATCCTGCCAGCAAAATCATGCAAGAAGAATAAAGAAATTCTGATAAAGTGACACGAATTACTTCTCACTTTATCAATAAATAAAAAGTTTTGAATTATTATATACATAAATTTTATTATTATGTATTTTTTTGGCTTACCTATGGAAAATATTGAGTAATATTATAAAGTCAGTTTAGTAGAAATTTCCTAAATTTCTTAAAGATTATAAAATAATAGCGGGATACTATCGAATAATGCTCATATTTTAACACGCTTTTATAATTTTTATTTGTATCAAATGGAACCTTTGAACTCTATTTTTACCCACTTTAAGAGGTCAGATTAATCCGAAATTTTGCACACTTCTCAAGTGCCGATGACAATACAATCCTTACTAATATTATAAACGCGAAAGTTTGTGTGTTTGGATGTTTGTTATTCTTTCACGCGAAAACAACTAAATGGAGAGAGAGAGATTTTAATGAAACTTTTCAATAATATATCTTATACATCAGAATAACATGAAGGAAGGAAGGTTCTTTTTGGGTACCTTCCGTTCCGAACGCGAGTACTTTACCGATCACGCCAAAACGATCGTTTTCGCGTGATGTTGGTACTAGACCCCCTAGCATCCACCTACGAGTTTGCAGAGTAAGAAAATGGATTGATTCGAGACCACATCCTCCTGGAAATTAAAGACAGTGGGTTACAAGAACGACTCCTACGAGAAAATAACTTCAACATTGAAAAAGCGATCGAAATCGTCCGGGCAGCTGAAGCGAGCCGGGAAAAGCCACAATAAACTTCGTGAAGGAGAATCAGAACAAGCCTAAAACTCAGTACAACTGCAAAAAGTGTGGACGAAAACACAAGCCTCGAGAGTGTCCAGTGTTCGGGAAAATTTGTGCCAAGTGCAAGAAGAAAAACCATTTTGCTGCTAAATGTTTCCAGAGTACAAAGAACATTCATGAAATGAACGTTCCTGAAAATGAACTCGTTTATATTGATTCTGTGAACGAAAATGAAACTAAATGTACAATGAAAAATAGTACAGACTAATTTTAAGAATGTAGAAATGGTAAATGAAACAACTTGATATAAAAATGTTTCATTAGATGTAAATAATAAGTGTTTTGATGTAAATTTTAAACTGGATACTGGAGCTGAAGAAAATATTTTGCCCCTGTATATTTTGAGCATGTTTAAAGTTAATCCAAAACTTAGTAAAACTAATATATCTCTAACTACATATGGTAATTTTATTTTAAAGCCAAATGGTTCCCTTATAATTAATTGCTCTACTGATAAACTCAAAAATGTTCCTTTGCCTTTATATGTAGTAAATGTAAAATCCAAACCTATATTAGGGTAAAGAGGTTGTAAGGAAGTAAAACTTATTGAAAGAATTGATGCTATTGAATGTAGTATAAGTAAAAATGAGTTAAGTAATATAAAGATGTGTTTACTGGTGTAGGAGAATTTCCAAATGAACCATATCACATTACTTTAAAAGATAATGCTGTACCAGTAATTTACCCACCAAGACGTGTTCCTCTGGCTTTGCAGCCAAAATTAAAAGTACTCTAGATAGATTAGAAAAAGAAGGAATAGTGTCTAAAGTTAATAAGCCAACTGATTGGGTGCAAAGTTTAGTCATTGTAGAAAATCCCAATTTAAATTTAAGATTATGTTTAGACACTAGAAATCTTAACAAAGTAATTAAAAGAGAACATTATCAAATTCCTTGTACAGATGATATCATTAGTAGATTAGAGGGCAAGAAAATAATTTCAGTTGTAGATTTGAAAGATGGTTTTTGGCATGTACCTTTAGATTAAGTTAGCTCTGAAATTTGTACATTTAATACACCTTTTGGAAGGTACAAATTCAACAAAATGCCATTTGGTATAGTTTCTGCACCTGAGGTATTTCAGAAAAGAAATCAAAAGCTTTTTTGGAGATATTGAGTGAGTAGAGATTTATTTTGTATGACTATGTTATATGATTAATAACTTAAAGGGGATTTTCATGATAACTGTAACTGTGCATGTGTACTTGTGTTAACTGTGTATTGTAACTGTATATGCTTGCTTTTGTTGTTGCTGTTGTGAGATGACGCTGTCACTTCATTCTTAATAAAATGATATTATAACCAGGAACTGTTTGAACGCTTCGAATGCAAATGTTCTGAAGAACATTCTGAAACTAATAAACATAACAAGTGTATTTTGCCTATATTTTTTTAATGTTCATTAATTTTTGAATTATCAAATGTTCTTACAATTTTTACTTTCACTCATATTTTAACTGCTCGTGATTTAAAATTTAATTCTTGAAAATACACATTTTGAATCAGGCTTAAATATTAAATTTCTCAAACGAACTTTTGTTTCAATCGTCAATAAACAATAAAAAAAATTCTTTTTGTTCAATTCTTCTGTAAAATATTCTTTGGAAAAACACAAAAATCTTATTTTTAGATGAAATACTTTAAATAAGTCCTTAAAATAATTAAATACTATTGGTTAATCTTTCTCTTATGCAATAAAAATTTAATCTTAAAATCATATAGAGTAATTTTTTCGAACGAGATTTGAGTCACAATGATTATTTTTAAAACAAAAAAATTGTTATCGTTTTGAGGAAAACGAATACAATAAGAAGGAAAAGTCATTGAGGTGTGCCAAATCTTCATCAGAAAAAAAGACAACTAATGATTACAAAATAGCTCAATTTTCATAATTTTTACTGATTACAATAAAAAAAATCTACTTATAATATTTTTGCAACCAAAATCCCATTTTCGTAAATGTGACCTTTATTTGACTCTTGCAATTTTAAAAAAAGATGAACTTTGTACTCATTACAAGGAGCATTAAAAATCAAACTTTGTTCCAAGAGAGCAAACTAGAAATACTTAATGAAAAAACTTGCTAAACACAATCTAAACTGGATGATATATTAAATATTACATTTTTGACGACTATAATATACAGGAAAAATGGTTTATTATACTGAAATAGTTTTCCTTCTCTCTAAATTAAGAATAACAGTAAATTAACACTGTAAGTGAATGTTAATTTATACTTCATCAGCAAAACAAAACTAAAAGTAATTTCCGATGTGAGAAAATAAGTGCAGACTTCTTGTGTCAAAGAAATAAGTGTTTTCAAGGAAATATTGTACATTAATATCAAAATAGACTGTTAGAGGAAATGATATTAAAGAGTAGATATGGAGGAGACCAAAAGATTACAATCTAATATATGACCTGTTTCAAGCTAGTCAAACAGTTAATGCTGTATGTCAGTGCTTCTTAAACTTTCAATACTGGCGCCCCCCTTTTCGATCACAATTTTTATCACGCCCCCTCTTTTACATTAATAATGTACTGAATGCAATAATAATGCACTTTGACGCTAAAGCTACGATAGGCGATCTTAATTATAAACCATACAAATTAGTAACATAAGTATTAAATTTTGTACACTACTTTTAAGCAAAAATAAATAATTAAATAAAATAATAGGATACTTATTATATTATTTTTCATTTTTCTAATTTTTAAATTGAACATATTGCAAAATGCGGTGGCTGCTTAGAAGACAAAATATAGTTATCTGCTAAATATAGAAAAAGAACTCAGATGGTCAGTTTCTAATCATAAGCATTCCTTATAAAAACTTTGCTTTGCAAGACAAGCCCATGAAAGTCGTTAATACTTATTAAACTTGTTCATAATTTAGTATTAACTAATTAGTTATAAAATACTCTGTGCAGCCCTGATATATTAAAAGTATACCGGCTGAAGTGCCCGCTCTTTGCACGAATTCATTTATAAGAAAATAAAACATTATTGATATAACAGCTGAATTGTAAGGAGAGCAAAGCCAAGTGCTCGACAATGTTTACAAAAATGTAAAATGATTTTTTTTTAAATGGTTGCTCAAATTATAATTAGTTTTAAGCGAATTGTAATTTTAAGCCTCACAGAATTAGCATTTATAATTGATGTTAAACAGTGGCGCACACAGAAATTTTTCAGGAGGGGGGTCCGGGGTCGAAATTTCACCAATCTTGTATCAGGTTCCTTTTGATTTTGTCGATTTTCGGGAACAAAGTACAGTAAAAAACTAATTCTTGAATAAATAATTAGCATTAATTTATAAAATTAATCATTAATAACAAATACTTAATTAAATTTTGCGTACTAAAGGGTGTTTTTTAGAGGTATAGAACTTTAAATTGCAATAAAACAACGATGTATTATTCGATTGACATGAATTTTTTTATTCGAAAGATAATCTTGTGGAATTACATTTTAAATATGATTTCTGGTATAGGACTGCCACGGCTGGCTCGGATGTAGTCCAATCTGGACGTCCAATTTTCGATGACTTTTTCTAACATTTGTGGCCGTATATCCGCAATAACACGGCGAATGTTGTCTTCCAAATGGTCAAGCGTTTGTGGCTTATCCGCATAGACCAATGAAAATTATCTAGCGGTGTTAAATCACAAGATCTTGGAGGCCAATTCACAGGTTCAAAACGTGAAATTAGGCGGTCACCAAACGTGTCTTTCAATAAAACGATTGTGGCACGAGCTGTGTGACATGTTGCGCCGTCTTGTTGGAACCACAGCTCCTGGACATCATGATTGTTCAATTCAGGAATGAAAAAGTTAGAAATCATGGCTCTATACCGATCGCCATTGACTGTAACGTTGTGGCCTTCACCGTTTTTGAAGAAGTACGGACCAATGATTCCACCAGCCCATAAAGCGCACCAAACAGTCAGTTTTTCTGGATGTAACGGTGTTTCGACATACACTTGTGGATTAGCTTCACCTCAAACGCGGCAGAATTGTTTGTTGACGTAGCCATTCAACCAGAAGTGCGCTTCATCGCTAAACAAAATTCGCTTAAGAAAATTGGGAACAACGGCAATCTCGTTTTGGGCCCATTCGACGAATCTATGCCTTGCTTGATGATCGTTTTGATGAATTCCCAAACCAAACTGAGAATAAATCACTTGACAGCTGTTAAATCGGTCGCCATCTTGGAAAGTAATGCCAACTTAAACTTCTTTACCTGAAAAAAAACACTCTTTATGTACTTAAAATTATAATCAATCGGAAAAAATCAAGGGCTTTGGGGGTTGAGGTCCGCTGATGTTAAATATTGAACAATAATATAAAATTCCGATGACGAATAATTGTATTATTTTTAATATTTAAAGCGAAAGGACTTCAACATGTTTTAACCCGGGAGCAGGCGCGCACTCGATACGGTCGAGTGGGGTTATTGTGTGAGTCACACCAATCCTTTTTTTATAATTATTTTATTGTACACGATACAAATCGTGATTCCAGTGAATAATTTAATTATAAGAGAAAGTTTACTTACCTACTTTCAAGGACTTTTCAATTTTTCGTTCGTAACAACTAAACAGTTTTGCCAGAATTAACGATTTCGTAATCTGTGTGTCCCGCGCGACCACTTCCGGATAAAAGTATATTTATTATGATAATATGTATGTTACTGCTAAAAAAATTGTGTAAAACGTTTTTCGTTTTGCTCTATATGATTTAGAATACTCTTAAAACTATGTCTTGGGCAAGTAATCCTACAAAGTGTGTGTGTGTGTGTGCTCTCCGTGGTTTTCCAAATATCATGAAACTCTTTTGCATGGAAAAAAGCGCAACAGAGAAATACATTACTTACAACTTCCCTAAATGAGAAACAAACACATAAGAGAGGGGTCATAACTAATTGTACCAATAACTTAGAAGGTCAAACAGATTACAGCTATAATGTGCAGTATTTCAAAAAAAAATGACAGTGATGAATTTTTTATGTTCCTAAATTTTTTCGATTCTGTGTCTGGGATCTGTTTTTTCTCTGAAAGAGTAGCATGTTAGGTTCAAAAAGAAAGCGTGATAAAAAAAATCTCTCATCATGGAATTACAGCAAATAAAATAAAAGGTTTTTTTTTATTTTGTTATAGGATCAAAGAGGCATGGAAAAAGTTTTTATTTTTGATGATTTAATATCTCGCGCGCGCGCCTATAAATTATATCAGAGTAAAAGTGCATTTTTTATTATGTCTGAAAATATTTTGTTTTAATTCATTCCAGTAAATCAATTATTTTTTAAATCTTTTATTTTCCATATGCTCATGCCTCCCTCGTAAGGTTATCTCGCCCCCCCTGGGGAGGCGCACCCCACAGTTTGAGAAACACTGCTGTATGTTACAAACAGAAAGTAATTAATTTTGACAGAGTATTGAAAGAAAAAGTTAAACTCTTTCACCAGAATATGTAGTTTTTAGTTTTACGTACAACTCTGTCTCGTATATTTTTTCATCAGACAATACTTCTAACTATGCACAGCAAATTAAACAAATGGCGGTTCTGATTTTTTTTTCTGAAAATGTAGCTTGAAAAACTTGTTTGAAAATTCAAGTGTCTATGAAAAGGTGTTTTTTGTCAAACAAAAGGGTGTGCATTTTGAAATATCTTATATAAATCAGTGTTTCTCAAACTTTCAATATTAGCGACCTAATCTACACTGTTAAAATTCGTAATTAAACAAACGTATCTATCTTTCTATCTACGTGCCTCTATCTTCTCACGAACAACTCAAAGGAGAAACTCGCCGAAGGTACCAAAAGATCGGGAATGATCCGAGGAATTATACCATTATATTTGACCATTTATATTCCGATATTGCCATTCGTTAAAATATATTAATTAAAAACCTTAAAACGCGCATAATTATTTTACCTCTATTGGCTTTTTTTACTGCCAAGCGGCTTTTCGGAATGAGTTCAGCGAAGTTCCAATTTCCGACGTTTTTCTTTTATCCCCGACATTTTTAAAACACGATCTATTTTTTTTATGAGACTCAAAACAAAAAATAAGTACAGAATCAAAAAATCATTTACTTCGCCACGATACGGTATAATTTATTTTGTAAAATAATGATATTTTCTATTTTTTACGATTTTTTTCTAAAATGAGTCAAAATCTATAAGTTTTTATGAAAATGATTTCTAATTTGTTCCGTTTGCATTTTCTGTCACGTTAATGAAATGATATTCTACACTAAAAATGTTCATGTTTTTCTCTTTTAGAATCAGTCATTTAAAAAATAAAATGTTGAAAACTTTTTTTTTACGATTTTCCAAAAAATACTCACAATTTTATTTAAATACATAATAACTTCCTTGCTCATAATAATAATCTTATGAAACTTTTTTCCGTGTGTAGAACAATATTATCCGTAATACACTGGCCTCAAAAAGTTAAGGTACAACATGTTTTTCGAAGCTCACCATAAAAAAAATGGCATTAACAATAAAATCCATACTTTACTTGAATGATAATAACGAACTTTAAAAACATTAATGCAAAAACGATTGCTACCAGTTTTATTTTATAGAAAAGAACGTATATTTATGAGTGAGAGAAAAATATGCAAATATCAAGCTTTCGTACTTTTGTGTGTAAGTTGTGTTGATTTTCAACAGTTGTTGGCAGTTTCGGTGACAATAGTCAATAGAGTTTAGAAAATGTCTCAGAGACGTCGTTTACCCAATTCGATTATGTGGCGGGCAGTTAGATGGATGGAAATGGGATTGTCGCAGGCTGATGCTGCTAGACGTCTCAATGTGTCTCGTAGTGTTGTTCAGCGACTTTGGGATCAATACCAATCCGAAGATTCTGTGTCCAGAAGACCTGTTCCAGGCCGACCACGAGCTACAACACCTGCAGAAGACCGTTTTCTAGCTCTTTCGGCACGAAGGAGAAGAACCACTACTGTTCCGCAGCTCGTTGCAGACCACTTTCAAGCATCAGGAAGAAGAATCTCCGCTACTATGGTGCGAAATCGTCTTCACAATGCAGGTCTGTATGCAAGAAGACCAGTTGTGTGCGTTCCCCTCAACGGACGACAGCGAAGGAACCGCTTATGCTGGGCAAGAGAACATGTTTCTTGGACCCAGCAACAATGGGCTTCTGTGCTCTTCACAGACGAGTCCAGATTTACAATGGAGAGTGATTCAGGGCGTCTACTGATCTGGAGGGAACAGCGCACTAGATACCATCAATCCAACACTGTTGAAAGACACAGTTATAGAGGTGGTGGAATCCTGGTTTGGGCAGGGATCTCGCTCGGTGGCCACACTGACCTGCATGTGTTCCATGGAGGAACCGTAACTGGTCTTAGATATCGGGATGAGATCCTTGATCCATATGTCCGCCCATATGCTGCTGCTATTGGTAACGACTTCATTCTGATGGATGATAATGCACGATCTCACCGAGCTCGGATTGTTGAGGAGTATCTGGAGGATCACGGTTTGGAACGAATGGAATGGCCAGCTCGATCTCTAGACCTGAATCCGATAGAACATCTTTGGGGCTATCTTGGCAGAAAGGTTGCTGCTTTAAATCCTCCTCCAAAGTCGTTACATGAGCTGAAACAAGGCTTACTCTGTGTCTGGTCTTCGCTTCCTATTCCGGTGTCCGACAACTTAATAAACAGCATGGGAAATCGATGGAGCCAATGCATTCAAGTTAGGGGAGGACACATTCCTTATTAGAACCCATTTTTGTATTGTTCTATGCCATTTTACCACATAACACTGTGATGTGCTGTTTTCTCCAAGAATGTACTTTTCCGCAGAGATTGCTTTTTTTTGTTATAAATCGTTTTTGCAATACACTTATACAAATTTTTATGACGCATTCAATAAAAAACTATTTAATGCACATATCCTCCAAATTTTTTGTTTCTACATTCATTCATTTGCAAATTAGACACAAAAACCCGGTTGTACCTTAACTTTTTGAGGCCAGTGTATGTACAAAGATTGAAAAAATTGCTTAACCCGTTCGTGACGGGCAGTGCAAATATGCATTCCTCACGGATGCATCCCATGGACTAGTTTATATTCTGTCTGGATTTGATATTTAGCACATCAGCTGATTAGGGGGAGGGGGTATTTGAAAGGTCAACATACAGAGCTCAGCTCATAAACTTTCCATTTGATATAAAACATTCGTGTTTTTCTAATAACTTGTGACGGGCTCACGCGTCTTTTCTTTAACATGTCCTTTGGGTTCTTTGGGCCAGAATTAATGGCAATGTATGGGAATTTGTGATAGTGGAGGAAAATTGGCAGGTAGCTGTCGTGTAATAGAGGAATCGTGGTTCAAGACTGAATGAGTTAATAGAAGTTATTAGTGATTGAATATATGAAGGTCAAGATGCACACCAGTGCATATAAAGACAAGATTAATCATAGGACAAGATTGATAGTTTCTCCAAGTTGTAATAAGGTAGGATTGATTAATTAGTATTAGAATCAGTGATTAGGCGGTTCACTTAGTGATAGTGGTCTGAATTAGATTAAGTCTTATTATATATATATATATTGTGTGTGTTGCGTATTTTTCATCGTAGATTCTCTCTCACATTAATTATTATAATTTAATTTGTTAAAGGTTTAAGTTTAATATCTTAATAAAGTCATATTAAGATAATGTTAGATTCTAATTCTTTCGTTAATCCTACGCCTCTAGCTCACGCTGATACTTCGAGAGATGTTCTCCCAAGGGGAGAAACATCACAAACTCTCCCAATGATTTTTTATTTTATTTTTCTTAACGGTGTGGAGTGTTTTAAAGTTTTAGTGTCAGTTCTGTTAAAGTTTGAGTAGCTTTCGAATATATTTCGCGTACTTTTCTTATTTCAAAAATCTTGACTTCAGATTATTATTTAATTGTTTTGAAAGCCTTTTCCTAACCTTAAGATGTACAAAAAGGGTGAAAAAAAGCCAAAGTGTATAGTAACAAACCGTGTGTAAATAAAAAAAAAACTTAACGAACATTTTATGCTTGCAAATCATACAATGTAGGACTTAGCGTTTCTCCATGCTTCGAGGTTTTCCACACTCAGTCTTCATTTTAATTTTGTTATTTCTTTTGGTAAATAATCTTTGTCGTAATTGTTTTTATTAATTTGAAAATGTATTAATGTGTTTTGTAAATGAAAATTTTTGAAAAAATGAATAGGGCTTAAGAAATTTATTTCCCAAGTTAAGTCACATTTTTTTTATATAATTTCATGTAAGTTAAAGGAAAAACGTTATTACATTCTAGTTTTAATGTAACTGACAACTTGTGTAATAATCTAAAGGGGTACCAAAAATTACAGCGTTAGGAAATTTTATTATTTATACGCTTTTTTCTTAAGTTAGGCTTAGAGACAAAAACGCCCAGTCCTGAAGGGCATTTGCCCCGTCCCTAGCGAGCGGCTCGCAGAAAATCGCCCCGTTAATCGATGTATTATTTTTTATTTCATTTTTTACTTAAAAATTACTGTAGTTTGCAATCGACATGTGAAGTTTGAAGGCATTCACTTATAAAACATGCTCTTAATTTTTTTTAAAAATGTCATTTAAATATTCATTTGATGTCAAGGTCGCGAACAATAATATGAGTTCTCGTGTTAAGGAATGCGATGTGTGTAACTTTTGCGCAGGCGCGATGGTGAAAGTCACTCTTTTCGAGGTTCTTGAAAGATAAAGAAAATTTCGCTGCATTATGCACTGTCCTCGCTTACATTATTTGATTTTTATAGCAGTATTAAATTCATTACACATTACAGATAAATGTTTAAAGAGTGCAAGACACAAATGATAGTTTTCTTCATTCTTAAAGAAGGATTTATTGATGAACAGTGGAATAAAAAACCTTAAAAATTCTGAAATATATTTTTATCACCTAGTATATATTTATTTTTGATTGATTTTATACAGTGAATGTAAATAAATCGTCAGCCTTTTTACCTTTTTATTCTTATATAGTTTTAATTTCCACAAAAATGTATGATGTTGTTATTTTTCTTTTTTTACAAAACAATGAAACTTTGCATATAAATGAATTTATTTAAAAAAGGTTTATTGAATATTAAATCATATTTTAGAAAATTATTTTGTATTTTAAAAAATAAAATAACTACTGCAATTATATAAATATTTATATTATTCTTTATAAATATAATTATTAATAAATAATTCTTTTTGTAAAAATATTTTACAATAAATATTAAATGATATTTTTGTAAAAATTAGTTACAAAAGTTTTATAACATGATATACAATATAATATACATAGAATATTACATAAATTATTGTAATAATACATAAAACATATTATTATAGTTATTTAAATAAAAAATACTTTTTAATTAATATAATAAAAAATGTATTTTTTTTATTTTATACTATTTTAATTACTTTATATAATTTTTTTAAATATTTAATTAAGTCTTTATCTATACACGAGATTTTCTCTTTCACTGCAACTTCTTAAGCAAACGGTATGTCACAATTATTTGCTAAATGAACTTTTTCTCTCTCAATCAATTTTATTATTTTAAAACCTAAGAAGGAAATTATTGTTAAAATAATGAATATGTGTTAGTTTTATATAATATACATTTTTTCGTCCGATACATGTTTAAATAATTTACTAAACACAGTGGAATGAAAAACTATAAAATTAAAATAAAATATCAAAATGTTTTTGAATATTTTTTTGTACGTGTAAATATATATCTAGGCGTTCCCCCATACGGTTTTTTATAACTTACGTATATATATATGTGTGTGTGTTTATTCAAGCATTACAGAAAACAATTGTTTCAATAGCAATCTAAATTTTTCTTTTATTTATTACTTATAGAAAAGGGATTTTAATTAATATATAATTTATATATATATGTTTTTAAAAGGATTGTTTCTATTATTTCATTACTAAATTAATTATTTGTTAATTAAAAAGTACATCATCTATTATTTGGGGAAAAACTCATTTTAGAGACATTTTTAAGCTAACTATATGTAACGTTTGATTTATTCATGAAAATCTGAAATTTATTTTATTATTTTAGATTCTTAGAAACTAACTATTATTAAGGGGAGTTGGAAACCTCTCTCTCTCTCTCTATACTGACAATGTTAAATTGGCTGTTTTCGATGTGCCTTTTCTCAAAATTTGTTTTATGTACATACTTGAAATTTTTCATACTATTAAAGTACACCTCTCTTATTATATTAAAATGAGCTTTTAGCTAATTTTGAATTTTTTAAGAAATTATGAAATATTTTATCAAACATTGCGAAATTTAACCCATTTTTTACTTAAAAAATTTGTAAAAATTAAAGTTTTGAGTGTTTTAAATAAAGCTCATTTTAGTATATATTAGACATCATTATAAATAATTTATAAAAAATTTACATACCTGTGAACAATAGTTTCTCAGAAAAGGTACATCGCACATTAAAATTTACATTTTGAGATAAATTGATTTTAATGTATACAGTGAGACTTCTAATCGGCTGGGAAATAAAAAAATAAAAAAACTATATTTAAAATAAAAGATACATGTTTTGGTTTACATCAGTCTTTACAGTTTTAAGCAAAAACAAAGTAATTTGTTTACAATTTTCGCCATTAAAATGGGCGTGGCCCAAATTCAACGATTATTTAAGGGCTTTTAATTGCCCTAGAGGTTTTAAGGGCTTTTAATTGCCCTAGAGGTTCAAATAAGGTATTTTTAGAAAGGTTAAAATCTATACAATTTGAAAATGTAAAAATCTCAAATTGTCAAAAAAATAAGATTTTAGCTTTCCAACGCCCCTTAAAAAAGGATGAAAATTCTTTGTTTTGCTCTTAGAATCATTTTCTTTTTATTGCTTCACATTAATAATTTTTTAACTAACGCAATATTGTTTTTATTAGTCATACATCGAAATTTGAAGCTATATCTTATCTGTGAGGGGAAGGGGAAGAGGGAACAATAATTTCACACTAAAAAACCCGTGTTATTCCGAGCTAAGGAGAGGGAAAAGAAACCTGTCTTAAATCGAAAATAAGTGGAGCAAATTTCGAAAAAGGGAAATTTAATGAAATAATTTTAGAAATCACTCACATTGTGTGTGCGCGCGTACAAACACACACAGAATTGCATGCGTCATGAGGGAAAGAAAAACCCGTACAATGCCAGGGCATGCAACTAGTATTTACTCATAATTTTCCTCATGCCCCCCCTCCCCCTCCACACAATAATAATGTATTGAATTCTATAGTACTAAAGCTACAATACGACTAAAAAAACGACGCTAAAGCTACAATACGACTTTTACCTCTTAAGTATCACCGGCGTATATAAGCGTCTCACTTATCCAAAGTATTAATTGCCCCAGACGTATATATACGTCTTTCCGAAGTACGATCATTTCTGTACACTGCTAACCATGAAATTATTTCGAAGGCTTTGGAATGCAATAAAGGAACCTTGACAGTGTTTCCGAAAGATTTACTTATTTCATAGGATTGCTCTTCCCTCCCTCTCCCAAATACAACACATACATGCGTCTACTTGGAAAACTTGGTAGCATTGGGGAGAGAATCATGTAACTTTTAATCGGCATTTAAAGGATTAATTATAAACCGTTTAAATTGTCAAAATAAGTGTTAATTTTATATAATTTTATATATCTATAATTTTACATATGATAAGCCCATAGGGTCACTGGTATTTATTAAACTTGTTCTTAAGGTATACGAATACGTTGAAATGGCCAATTTTTGCAAAAAATCACATTTTGAGTTTTTGATGTTATAGAATAAAGCAATTATTTAGCTCTATAAATCTGTTCTTATTTTGTTCCTAGGTCACTTAGAATTCAAGATATTTAGCAATTAGTAAAGCGCGGGAAACCGGAAGTAGGTATTTAAATAGCCGGAAGTCAGCATTTAAATGCCCTTAAACTGGTCAAACAAGATTTAAAAACATTATTTTTTTTAAAGTATAATTTAAAAAAAAACTTTTGATAATATTAAAAATAATTATACAATTTGAAAGTATTTGACAAAGTGAATCTGGCAATATTTGTTTTGTTTACTTTCAGCTTCATTTGATAAAAATTCTGCGTATTTAGTTACAAAACAAAAGTTATTAAGTATTATTTGTGTTTGTGTTAAAACACAAGTGAATTAATAGCTCGCATTACTATTTTATAATTATGGGAAATAACAGAAATAAAAGATATTCCCGTAAACGTCAGTTCAAAGGAAATAAGTTCTGCAAAAGAGTTTCAGTTTTCAACAACGAAAAGATAAGTATCAATTCAAGTATTCCAACTGCAAGTGAATCAAAGCTAATTAATTCTTTGAAACCTG
This sequence comes from Trichonephila clavipes, assembly GCA_019973935.1. NCBI lineage: Eukaryota > Metazoa > Arthropoda > Arachnida > Araneae > Nephilidae > Trichonephila > Trichonephila clavipes. The sequence goes on along the minus strand of BMAU01020110.1, from coordinate 530,093 downwards.
CAGATGTTCCAGAAGACAATGAAAAAAATGTTATTTTTAACTTAGGAGTTTTGTACAATATAATTTCATTATTATGCTGTCCTGTGTGTTTTGAAAAAAAGTTAGTGTTGTGCAAGACTCTGTGTTTGGGTTAGCTTTAAATATGACTTTGAAATGTGAAAACTGTGACTAGTCCTTCTCATTCTGCACTTCTGAGAAAGTAAACAAACTGCATAGTATCAATCTTGCATTTGTTTTTGGTATGAGAATCATTGATAAAGGACATTCTGCGGCTAAAAAACTTTGTTCTGCTATAAATATAGATGTACCATCTAAAAGAGCATTTGGTTTCCTGGAAAAAAAGCTTGAATTTGCTGCTAGCAATGTAGCATGCAATACAATGAAGGAAGCTGCATTGGAAATTAGAAGTAACGAAACTGATACTGAATTTTCTCAATGTGGTGTGTCGGTGGATGGCACATGGCAACGAAGAGGATATTCCTCCTTGAATGGATGAGTGTCTGTTATCTCGATAGATTCTGGAAAGGTGTTAGACGTTGAATTCATGTCAAAAGTGTGTAGACTTTGCAATTCCAAAAACAAAAAGTTAAACAACATTCATAATTGTGCAAAACATATAGGGTCATCTGGCGCTATGGAACCTCTGGGTGTTTATCGTATTTTCGAACGATCTGTCGAAATGAGAAAATTACAGTATGTAAATTTTTTGGCGATGGAGACTCTAAGGGGTATGCCTCTGTAAAAGATATTTATGGTAAGAATACTGTAGCAAAATACGAGTGTATTGGACACATACAAAAGCGTGTCGGAACAAAACTGAGGAAACTGAAATCGAAACGAAAAGATCTAGGAGGTCGAGGAAAACTGACGGATGCCTTTATCGATAAGTTACAGAATTACTATGGCATTGCTATCCGTGACAATGTAAATAATTTACAAGGCATGCAACGGGCAGTCATTGCAGCATTTTTCCATTGTTGCTCTAATGCAAAACAACAAATGCATGGCCAATGCCCTGTTGGACCGGATAGTTGGTGTAAATATCAACAAAACGTATCAAAGGATAAGATCTACATCGATAAATCTAAAGGACTTCCCCCAAATCTGATCAACATAATCAAACCAGCATATATGAAGTTATGTGATCAAAACTTATTAGCAAAATGTTTACCAGGAAAAACACAAAACTAATGAATGTTTCAATGGAATCCTTTGGAAATTTATTCCAAAAGATGTTTTTGTTTCATTAACAATACTGCGATTAGGAGGATACATGGCTGTAATTCAGTTCAATAAGGGATTTCAGGGATTGATAGATATCTTGAAACATTTCGGAGTGACTGTTGGTGTATTAACATTGAAAGGTTTTTCAGAACTTGATGAAATTCGAAAAACAGATTCTAAACGACATTCTCTGACTGTGGCAAAAGTTGCCAGAAAAAAAAAATAGATTAGCTAAAAAGAAAAAAATGATTAAAAATGAGCTGATAGAAGGTGTAAGCTATAAAACTGGTGAATTTTAAGTAAGTAATTATGTAAATAAGAAAAATATGTGATAAATTGTACTAAAAATGCATTTTTTCTCAAAATAACTTTTTTCGTATGTTTTGAAAATTTCAAAAATGATAAATCAAAATATTACCATTAAATAACTTTGAAACTTGGTACCATTTTTTCTCACAATGTTTTCTAGGGCCTGAAGTAAAAGAATGATCATAATAAGAATAATTTTTAAATTATGGATTGGTATTTGTGTAACGGTGTTGTAAAACATGGCAAATTTCTTGTTTGGGCTTCTCGATTAGTTGTGGAATTTTTATTTATTTATATAATCATAAGATTTTACTCCAGGCCCTAGATACACACATAATGATTATTTTGATACTAAATTTATACAAATTGAGTCCATGGATTTTCATGTAGAATTTTTTAAATGTCTTTAAAATTTCTTCAAAATTTCCAACAAATTTACCAATTTTCTGAAACTTTAAGGATTTATTACAAATATGAGATAAGTATAGTTTATTTATATATAAACTGAAGTTAAAAAGAGTATATTTTTTTTTCTAAATGATATTTTTTAAAAAAAGGGCCCCGAACGTATTCGTATACCTTAACTTTGTATTGTTACACTAATTATAAAATAAATTGTTTGCAGTACTGGTACATTTATAAGTGTATTATATCAGTGTAAATGTGTATTTATTTTTTATTATGTCTGAATGTATTTTGTTCGTTTACTTTCAGTAAATTAATAACTTTTTAAAATAATCTTTTGTTTTCGACTTTTCAATAGGCTCATGCCCTCCCCTAGGGGGCGTGCCCCCCGTTTGAGAAACGCTGATATAAACCAAGCAAACACAAAGTAAATAATCTTTTTTTTTCTTTTTCTTTCTTTACATTTTATCCATTAAGCGTTTTTGTTTACTAGGGAAAAAAGGTGCACTTTCCATACATATCCAAATATATTGTAGTAGTTCCTTTTATTGGGGAAGAAGGAAAGTAGTACGAAGTGCAACGTTTTTCATTTAGTGACTTTGATTTTACGATAGCAATATTTTAAACTCCAGAATAATAATAATGGTCTATTTTGCTCTGTAATTTTGATGCAAAATTCCTGTACACCAATCATGAAAATATTCATGTCTCCGGATTGATCCCAAAAGGTTTTTAAATTTTACAAGCAAGTCTCTTTTCTCTTTTTCATTCTTACATAAAATTATGTATATTTCTCATTATTACATACATAATTATTTTTCAATAAAAGATTTATTGTTAAATATTTGACCGAAATTATTATTTATAAGTCTAAATATTCAAATTGGCTAATGTATTAAAATGAAGAAAAACCGTTCAAGATATTACACTAAAACAAAAAAAAAGTTATTGCACTCAAATAATAAATATTTCGTAAAAGGATAAAAACTGATTTTGTATTAATTTATATTTTTAATGAATGAATTTTGATTACAGTTCTTCAGAAAACGTGGTCAATAATAACTCTTAAAATTTTTCCACTAGCATTTGCTTATATTTCTTCCAAACTTGAATAAATTAAGTGTTCTTGAGATTAATAGCCATATAAATTTTTCCTGAATTAAGAAAGAAAATAATTGTATCTGTTATAAGTTTTTCCATAACAGATAAAATGTACTCTTATATTTTCATTATTGCCTTATTGACCTTTTTCCTGTTCTAACGGAAACTAAAGAGTTATTTTACAAGTTTTTTTAATAACGTATGTGAGAGAATATAAAATAAATATAATTGCATAAGTTTTGAAGCAGTTAAAAGATTAAATATTTTCATGTATGTTTTACGTTTTAAACAAAAAATATTTTTGTATGTTAGGGTAGTTGTTAGGTTGACGATATACGAATACATAAATGCATTACTTATCAATATTGTCTTTTATTACATTGCATTTAGTACTATTTGTTTCATAACTAAAATTATTAATATTTTAGAACGAACATGCAAAATTATTTTAATTTTGTAAAATTTATATACTTTATTTTATGAATCTTGTCCTCGTCTTTTTATATCTACGTTCTATTGTATATGTTTTGTCAATTAAGCAAACTATGAATAGGAATAGAAGTAAGAGTAATTTTCAAAATAAATAAATGGATTAGTGCGCTGATTATTTAGAGCTTTGTATCAAAAAAGAATACAATGATACACTTGAAAAAAATATTTTAGTTAATTATTCTAATTGGCATCAATGAAATATTTGAACGAATATGAAAAAAAAATGGCTTATTTCAAGAATTTTCAAAATTCTTCCATTCATGTATCATTGCTTCAAATATAGTGTTATTGTTTCGGAAGCTTATAAAAAATAAAGTACTTATCAAAATCCTTTCTAAAAGTAAAATATCTTTTGCTGCTATTTTGAGGAATCGTAAAAATTAAGGGACGAACTAAAAAGTAGTATCCTTTGTTTTAGATAATTTTGTTATAAATGTGATGTCAGCATTCTTATGTAAAGATTTTTCTCATATTGTAAATAGGGGGTGGTTGACCTAAATGCATCGGGATCTAGCATTAAAATTAACATCAATAGAGTTCAAATGAGAGAGCAAGTAATATAAAAAAAGTTTTAAAGTGTGTGTGTCAGTTTCTACTTACGTCAACAAAGAAAAAGTATTTGGATAATCAATGATACGGTCGCCATCTATTGCCTTCCTTCGAAACAAATTAAATTTTTTTCTCCCATATAAAACTAAAATTAATTAATTTAATTCAATTAAGGATTTAATATTTGAAAAAACTGTATTAACATGAAGTGTCATTCACTACAAGTTTAAAAATATGTATTTGAACTTGAGTGAATGAATAAAAAGTATTTTATTAACGATTGAAAATTTGAGCAAGATATATAAATAAATACATGTAAAGGGAGAGTGTAAACTAAAATAGTAGGAAAATTGAAAAATGAACTTTAATTTAAAACAAACAAAGATTTATTTTCATCTTTATGAGATAATCAGTATCAACAATTTATCAATATATTTTAGAAGTAAGTACAAAACCTCACTTAAAAATCTGTTTATTGTCAGCATTACCTCTTGTAAGTAATTTGTCTTTTTCCGTATAAAACTTTGGACATCATTAATACATTAGAATATATTCGAATTTTTCAGTTCTTAACAACTTATTAAAATTTTTGAGATTCATCCACAAAGACAACACGTCAAACATTTTTTCATTCAGATTTCCATAGCATCCCAAGCATTTTCTAAGATTACTCTTGCATTGCTTTTATGGAATGTTATATATGTTATGTTGTTACTGGGATGAATTCGTAAACTGGGATTTGCCAGAATAATCGGTTTATTTTTAAGACAAGAATAAATAAAAGGGAGAATAACAATTAATGAATGGAGTGAAACATTTAAACGCGCGTCGTAGCCTAATTGGCTTTCATTATTTTTTAAGAGTTATTACTGCTTTGCTGATGCGCGTCTGCCTCTCTTGCGGTCCAAACGGATTCTCCTAGTTCTGATGTTCCTTGCTTCGTCTCTCCTTTCCCCCGTCGGGGACATTGCCCTCTCTAGGGGGATGCTAAGGGGGCTTGCAATAGTGCCTTCAACTTCACAGTCGGCCATCCTAAAAATGAGCTGACCACAGCGAAAAAGAAAATCCAAAATGTTGCAAGCAAACCTATAAAACAAAAATTGTAAACAGTGAAAAGAAAAAAAATAACAACAGTGCGATGCTTTCCAGTACTTCACACAGGTGTTGTTTTTCTGGAAGTAGTTCGTCATTGCTGCTCACAGCTATTCAAAAAAAAAAGCTATAAAAAGGGAAAGAGAAAAAGTTCAGTTCGTTATTCAAAGTTCTATTCACAGAGAGTCACTGTGGGGTTACTCAAATTGCAGTCGTAAAATCGTCAGGCATCAGCGGTTGACCACCTCTTCATGAAATCGACAGCTGTGGATGTAAGATGAGGACCTTCGTGTTGACCAATATTTTTAAAATCATTTCTGTCATGGGGTTTGACAGTCTTAATTAGGTAGGGTTCGCAGAACTTGGGTCGTAATTTGAGTTGTGTTCCGAACTGGGTTCTTCTGATCGTTACTGGTTCGTCTTTTTTATATATGTGTTGTTTGCGTTTTTTAACGAAGTGGGCTTTACTCTTGTTTGGCTCTTTCAACTTCGTATCCAAAATGATGGAGTTAAGGAAATCAATCTGTCTAAGCAAATCATTTTTCTCTTTGGCAAAGGCTTGATTCTCATCGCTATCACTTGTTTTGTTAGCATTTCTTCCACTAGACTTTGGCTTCCTAATTTTGCGCTTGCTAGGCTTAATTTCTCGTTCTTTAGTTGACATCGATGTTTTAGGATGATCGTTTGATTCCGTTTGTGTGTTTACGATGAGTAATTTCTCTGTTAACGATGCACATTCAATTTCTTTCTCAACAAGTCGCTGTTCTGTAATTTTAAGTGTTTCTTGTAAGATCTCGTACTTTTCTTCAAGTTTAACTAACTTGTCAACCTTTTCTAAATTTGATTCTTCTAATTCATGCAATTTATCTAATAACGCCGTTTTTTCTAATGATAATGTAGATGTGTTAGATACGTGCATTTCTAAATTTTTACATTTATCTTCTGCATTTTTTAATTTTAGTTGTAATACTTCTAGGGCATTATCTTTTAATTCCGATTGGTTATGTGCCTTAGATACATTAATTAAATTAATAAAGTGATCCTTTTTCTTAGATATTAATTCTATACCATTTGCAGTAATTTTAAATTCAGTTTGTTTTAAAACATCTGTTCCAATAATTACATCAATAGTTGTTTGCAAATTGTCAATAACATAAATATCCGTCATAAATTTGTTATCCTCAATATCAATAGTGGATTTAAAAGATCCAAAGGTTTTAATTTCACTCTTACCGAAAGAAGTTAATTTTATTTTCGTAGCATTTAACGTCGGTCTTCCAAGAATTTGATAAACACTTTCGCGTATTAAAGTAATAGTACTACCCGTATCAATAAGAGCATCAAAATCATAGCCATTTATTTTAACAGTTTACGCATTTCTGATGAGGAATTAATTTCATTAACAACTTCACTAACAATCTCATTAACAATTTCATTTTTAACATCAGGTTTTTTAAATACACACTGAGAGCTTTTATGACCAAATTGGTTACAATTAAAACATTTTAAACTTTTATTTTTATGGTAACATTCATTAGAAGTATGATTAAATAATCCACAATTATAACAACGTATACGTACATCACTCTTATTAACATTAGCATCATTAAATTCATCTTTATTATGAAATTTATTATCAGAACACATATTTTTATTAGATGTAGGAAAATCATACTGCTTGACATTTGTACGCTTATTTTTAATATCAATACTATAAGAATTATTTTGCATAAAAACCTTTTCATATATTTTTAACTTTTCTTTAAATTCTGAAATACTTTTACATGCATATAATATCAATTTATTATGGTTAGAATCAGGTATACCAGTTATACAATACATAATCAGGCTGTGATCGTCTAAACGAAAGTGTGCTTTTGAAGCAATTTCACGCATGGCCAAAAATATTCAAATAGAGATTCCGTAGGGCGTAATTTCCGTTTTTGCATTTCCTTGTGGACGTCGTAAGAACAAAATAAATCTTCAAATTCTTCTATTAATGCAGCTTTAAGAGAACTATACGTTAATATGTTATGGAGAGTTTGGATAAAAGTCTTTGCAGGACCTTGAAGCAAACGTTTAACACAAATAATTTTTTGCAAATCAGATATGTGTGGGATAAAAATAAAGTTTTTCTTCTACGTCGCGAAAAAAAAAAAAACTTTAACGCTGTAATTATCATTTCCCGTAAACGACCTCATAGTTGAAAAAAGGTCCTTTAACAAAAATACATACTCTTCGTTCCCTCTTTGGGTTTGATTTCGTTGTGTTTGAGGGAGGGGAACAAAAACATCCTGCGGAGAGGGCAAGTGATAAATTGGCGGGGTGAGGGGTTGTTTATTCGCGTCGTTCGTAGATTCGAGCGAAAAGGGCGCCGAATCTTCGTCTTCGTCATCCGTCAATTGTTCGGTAAAATTATTTTTTAAAGATGCAAGATCTGATAAATTTTTAAATATATGCTCGCTTAATTCTTTGGCGCTTCCCGCGCAATTCAGTCCTAATATAGTGCAGACGGTAATAAGTTCAGTTTTCGTATAGTCCTTTAAAATTTTATCCTTTCGTGCTTCAATGTCGTAATTCTGTGGGAAACCCGCGAATTTTTTTAACTCTTTTCTAGAAGATTTACTGTAGGGTTCGTCATTAACAATTTTGTGCAGAAGTCGCACCGTTGAAGCAGGGGCCGTCTTTAATATATTCGCAATAGCAGCAATTTCCTCTAGACAGACCATCGTAAATAAATATCTTCAGAACAATAAAGGAGTAAATTGGAATGGACTCACCGTTGATGATTTCGTCGTTGTGGTTTTCGTTGCCGGTTTCGTCGTTGAAGCGTGCGTGGTCCACCAGTCTTGACTCGTTGTTTTTTCTAGGGGTTTTTAATTTTAATTTAATTTGAGGCCGAGCCCCCAAATGTTATGTTGTTACTGGGATGAATTCGTAAACTGGGATTTGCCAGAATAATCGGTTTATTTTTAAGACAAGAATAAATAAAAGGGAGAATAACAATTAATGAATGGAGTGAAACATTTAAACGTGCGTCGTAGCCTAATTGGCTTTCATTATTTTTTAAGAGTTATTACTGCTTTGCTGATGCGCGTCTGCCTCTCTTGCGGTCCAAACGGATTCTCCTAGTTCTGATGTTCCTTGCTTCGTCTCTCCTTTCCCCCGTCGGAGACATTGCCCTCTCTAGGGGGATTCTAAGGGGGCTTGCAATAGTGCCTTCAACTTCACATATATATAGCCCATGAAATTCAAAATATTCTTTATACATTTCAAGAAAATATTTTAAATGTGAGATTAAAATTTGACTATAGCAGCATTTTATCTAAATGTAAATTAATAGAATGCACACAGCGTGCATTCTAAAACTAAATTTTTTTTTCCTAAAATAAATGCAGGTGAATATTGAGTTGAATATTTTTAATGTTTTTAACTAATATCATTTTAATTAATTGAGATATCGGACCAAATTGTTAATCTAAACCATCCTCGAATCCACTTGAATCCACACAAAAAATTTCATCAAAATCGGTCCAGCCGCTTAGGAAGAGTTAAGTTACATACACACACAGAGAAGATTTATATATATATATATACACTGGTGTGGCAAAAATTAACCCTCTAACCGGATAGCACGGAAAATTCCGTAAGTTTAAAGATGCTTCGAAAATGGACTGGACTGATTTTTCTGCCTTCAAGTAACGTTTTCAAAAGCGGATTAGCCACACTTTTCTGAAATCCTTTTACCCTTTTATAGGTTTAACATCTTGAAAGATAATTGGGGACGGTGGAAGCAACACAGCAGGACACTGAGGGGAAGTTTTATGGCTCGCAGGAAACCCCGTGTTTTGACCCTGGGGCAATCGTAAAAAATCGAGGGGAAATTTCTTTAGACCCCATGAAGTGTTTATTCGTTACATCGTATTTTAAAAGTTTTGAAAAGTCCCAACGCATAAGTAAAATATGTTACAATTCCCTTTTGGTTTCATATTAATTTGAAACTGTAACAAGTTGGGGCGTGTCAGTGCAATCTGCTATTTTATATAGTTAGACAAATTATCTTTTTTTAAGTATATTCTTTTGCGCTTCATTTTTCTTATTTTAAACAAAGCTTTCAGTTTTTGAAACATGATTATTTTATTATAAGATACCGAAAAAATTAATAAAACACCAAACTCTTTAAAATTTGAAATCTTTTCAATTTTCCAACCACTAAAAATGAATAAATTTAAAATTCATTAAATCATTTGAAACATTTTCTTACACTTTGATAAAAATAACGAAAAAAAAACACTAATTAAGATTTATTAGTTTTTTTTTTTTTTTTAGATTTCAAAGCCCAAGTGTTCAGGGAAGTTTAAGTACAATGCCTAGTTATATATTGTTAAAATACACCGAATTATATTTGAATTTTAAGTGCTTCAAGTTCAGTTTACATCAAAGAGAACATGAATGAAGATTTTCACACATTTTTTTTATAACTTGAATGTTTGAATAAATGGTAATCAAAAATATACGGAAACATTTACAGTAGACATTTATGCATATAAATAAACATAAAAATCAATTTTAAATTCGAGCTATTCAAAAACATTCGAATTATTGTTCAAAAATATCTATTTATACAAAATACCTCAACATTTATCTTTTTTAAAGGCTAACTGAATAAGTAATTAAAATCTGGATATTTTTTGAAATCTCGACCGTATAAAGCTAGAAATTTTATGTTAGAAATTCCATTTGAAATTTCGAAAAAAAATGCATCACGCAGTTAAAAATTATTTACCATAAGTTTTAGCAATTGTTTGAGTATAATAAAAATTTCAAATTTTATTATATAGCTTCTTTGGTATCTTCTAATATATTTCGAAAATTTCATACAATTCAGTTGAAAAGTGCATGCTAAGAGCAAAAAATATACTAAAAAAATTGATGAATATACAATTACAATAAACTCTTACATAGAAGCAAAACTGAGAAGCTAAAGCGTAGAAATGAAAAATGTTGAGTATATCTGAAGTAGTTTTCGAAATATTTATTTTAAAGTTCAGAAAATTTGTGTGCGTTATGTTATACTTAATATTAATTAAATGGTTAAAATAATAAGTTAATATTAGTCATGTAATCGTTTGATAACACATTCATATACTAATAAAAATTATCATGGTCATTGATGCGAATGTCAAGAATTTTATGTAATTTTAAATTCAGACATTAAAATATTGATGTAGAAAATATAAAACGACCATCTAAAATACATGAAAAATGCAGTCTGCTATAAAATGATCTTGACAAACAAAATCCGGCACTTTCACTTACTATGGCAGAGCCGGCTTAGTCAGGGGTGATCTGGAAAAACAGAGAGAGAACCGCGGTTTTGATGGATGCCACTGTAGCTTTTAAAGTTCCCAGGAAAAATTATATATATATAAATTACAAATGCAAAAATAAATCTTGTAATTTTCCATACATTTTTATAACAACGAATTGTGGAATTGGCTTCCAATACATTGTTGTGTTTGACAATATGTAAGGTAACCAACCCTACTTTAGATAGATTTGTACTACTTTTTCGTAACCGTATTCCTTTTAAAATTAATTCGTGCAGCCGAAATACACCTTTTGTACCCTTAAAAATTTATGTAAACTATAACGGTTAATTTTAATTTATGCAACTTGTGAAATGTTCATAATGAACCATTTCCGTCTAAACAGTTTACATGAAAAAAAAAGTTTGGACTCCCTCATTCATTAGGGATTTATATAAGATTCTAACATTAAATTTTATTTTTTACCGAATAGGATCGAGTGGTAGTGTATAGTGCTTCCACACCACAGGTCTGGGGTTCTATTAACGGGCTGCGCAAGGTTGACTCTGCCTTTCATCCCCACTACATTGGGTCGATAAATGAGTACCAAGCTTGCTTCGGGTCTTAAACACTGAAGGTCTCTCTTCAGACAGACCACCAAATCGGGACATCTGTTCATGCACCTCAGCGTCCAATGGTCACGTGTATTATGATGGGCACAGTAGTTCCTGGCTCTCATGGATTGTTGTGCCACTGAGTTTGAGTCTTAAGTTTGAGGATTACCTCACTGTGGGGATACCCCTTAGATAAACATGTATTTCCACTCATTTGCAATTAAACATTTTTCTTTCAATTACGTTTATTTCAGAAGGAAGTTTGATTTTTAAAATGTATTTGCTTAATAACATGTATATTTGTGTATTATATTAAAAATTTGATCAATCCAAAATCACATGTTTTTAGCTCCTCTAAAAGCTTTTAGGATTTTACAACTGATCTTACAATCCATATACGTTTTATAGAAGTATATTTAAAAATGATAAAGACATTTTTACGACTGTGTGAGCTGTTATGCTTCGTTTATAAATATAAAAAATTGCATTCAGCTACAGTTTTTAAAATGTACAGAAATAAGTGGGGAAATAGGATACTTACTTATTATGAATATTTTTGACCGCAGTAAGATATATTTATATTTCAGTTTCTTTACAATTTGAATAGAAGTTGTAAGCCATTTTGTGAATAGTTTGATATTGAGTATAAACCCATAGGTTGTTTAATATTGTAAAGTGTTTCACTTTGATACCAGCACACATTAAAATAAGGCTCATTTGCAGTTATATGATCAGCTTCAGTGATATTTAAATTTTCAAAAATAGTCTACACGTACGAAAACATTCTTTCACAACCGCACACCACATCTCATACTATATCTTCCCTACAGCAGGAAATATTTGTGTATACTGAAAAATTTAATACAGGATACATTTCCAAGTGTTAAATTTGTTTTTAAAATTTGGTATGAATACATTGTGGAACTGTCGGTTAACTTCACTGAACAAAATTGTTTAAGTGTACAGTTTTGAAAGACAAAATTAATTAGGGAGAATTTTTCTCACAATAGAATTTGTAATGACTGAATTGTATGAAAATGTAGTTATCGATGTGTGACATTTTTCCTTGTAATAAAGGAAACAGAAAGGTAAGAAATTTAACTTGAGTAGAAAATGGTTAGAAGTACTGTCATGCGCATTTGAAGAAGTATATCCTCCATTAAAATTAAAAATTATTGACTGAATGTGTGTTATGTCCATCACAAATGCCGATGTAGAAAAGATTTTTTTATTTAATACAAGGAGTTCAAAAATTCAAAATTCAATCGAAAATTCTCATATTCAAAAATGAATACAGGATGCTTTTTTCTGGTTCAAATCGCAATACCAAAATATTTTTTTTTTAATTTTTAAAAAATGACACAAAAATAAATTTTGTTTGAAGAAAATATAACTATTTTTCAACTTTTAACGCGCCATTTATTTCAAGTTTTTTTTACCCTGCGTTTAGTTTTAATTTTACTGTGACTGAATCTATGGGGAAAACGACATAGTAGAACTATGGTTTTCATACAAGATTGCCCAAGGCAACTTAACAGCTAGCTGTAAACGATTGCTATCCTGGTACTCACTGAACAAAGACGCCGACTAAGTCATAAAATTGTCCCCTTTCGACCTCCCAAGTTTTAAAAGGGAGAAAGAATTGAAGTCTGTTGCATTTTTGAAGGGAATGGCAAAATAAGAGTAAAACGCTTTCGGAATAACTTTTCAGGAGGAAGGTATCCACTTAGAGGGTTAAGGACGAAGTTGAAAAATTAGCATATCAGCTGAACGAAGAGGCAAAGTGGACAGAAAGACCAATCAGGAGATTAAGTAAGGTGATGTACGGTAGCACATGCGCAGATATGCAGGTAGACGTAATGGGGGAGTGTCTGAGTAGTATAAAGTATGTTGTCGGTGTAAAATCAGTATTTCTGGCAAAGAGATTGCACGCCGTATAGCAGTTAAAATCACACCGAGTTGCTGCCTCAACGAGAAATGGCGAAGAATCATTCTGTTAGACGACATCTGGATGCTTTTACCCGAGGTCGAATCATTGGGAAGTTGGAGGAAGGCCGCAGTGTGACAAGTGTGGCTGCAGAGTTCGGAATTGCTCACAGCATCGTTTCACGACTTTGGAGACAATTTCAAACTACAGGACAGCTATCCGGGGGTTCAGTAGTGGTCGTCCACGAGGAACCACACCCGCAGATGACCGGTACATTGTCTTACAGGGCAGAAGAAACAGGTGGAAGACAGCGGGAGAAATTGCTAGACACACGACACAGGCGACTGGACGACCGATATCGCGTTTTACCGTGGCCAGAAGACTGCACGGTGGTGGTCTGTTTGTACGACGCCCTGTACGGTGTGTACCTTTAACGCCTGCCTATCGGAGAATACGTTCTCTGTGGTGCCGGGAACGCCGGAATTGGAGAGACAATGAATGGGGACTAGTACTCTTTACAGATGAGAGCAGATTCAGTTTGAGTAGCGGTTCTCATCGCATACTCAACTGGAGAGAGCGGGGAAGCCGCAATCATCCCTCGAACATCATTGAAAGGGACAGGTATGGAGGTCACGGTGTTCTCGTTTGGGGAGGCATCATGCTTGGTAGTCGTACAGACCTTCATATCTTCGACGCAGGTTCAGTCAACGGGACCCGTTATTGTAACGAGATTCTTCTTCCATATGTGCGCCTTTTTAGAGGCGCTATGGGTCTGCAGTTCCTTTTCATGGACGACAATGCACCATGTCATCGCACAGTAGCAGCCGAACAGCTCTTAGAGAGTGAGAATATTGAACGTATGGATTGGCCGGCACGATCTCCGGATCTCAATCCCATCGAGCATGTATGGGATTTTCTAGGAAGACGCTTGGCAGCTCGTACCTTACCACCAGTAACGATTCGGGAGCTTCGATTGGCGCTGCAAGACGAATGGGCAGCAATGCCTCAACAACTCATTGACACCCTCATTCTCAGCATGGGCAGACGCTGTGAAACCTGCCTAGCAGTCAGGGGAGATCATATCCCCTACTAAAGACCGGATGTTTCTTGCTGGATACCCATCACAGGGATGTTTCGGCCTTCAGTCGCATTGTGCTCCATGCTACTTTTTCAATCAAGCTTCTTTTTATCCCTCTGATTTCTCTTTTAGTAAGTGTTGCTTACATTACACATGTCCTTACGTATTGGGGATTTTACGGTATTAAATGTATTGATTTGGAAAGCTTTTGTACAAAGTTATATTGAAAAAACCGTCTCGTCCTTAATTTTTGCACACCAGTGTATATATATATATATATATATATATATAATCCAATATAAAAAAAATTTCTCTCTCTCAATATATATAATCATATACATATACATACATATATATAAATTTATACATATATATACATATACACAAAAATATAAACAAAAATATAAAAATAAACATATAGTTATATACCAAATATATATATATATATATATATATGGTTGGGGGGAAAGAAATCTATTACATTTTTGCATGGAATTCAAGACTTTATTTAACATATTTCGGATTGTCCGATTTGGGTCAAATATGCACCATTTTGTTGTATAATTTGTTGCCATTTTAAAGGTAGCTTCATAATGCCTCTCTCATAGAACTCTTGGTCCTTATTTCAGAAAAACTCTAGCAACCGATTTTCACAATCTTCTCTTGATCCCAATTTCTTATCTCTCAGGAAGTTTTGCAATGCGGGAAAAAGGTGGTAATGGCTTCCACTGTATGGTGGAATCGCTTCCACAATCCGGACTATATGGTGGAATCGCTTCCTTAATCCGGACTATATGGTGGATGCATTAAAACCTCCCAACTAAGCTTCCAGAGTTTCTGAGGAGTCACTACTGACGTGTGTGGCCTGGCGTTGTGCTAATAGAACTCAACACCTTTTCTGTTGGCCAATTCTGGGCGTTTCTGGTCAATAGCTAGGTTCAAACGGTCCAGCTGTTGACACTAGAGATCTGAATTTAAAGTTTGGCCCTACAAAAGCAACTCATAATAAATTATTCCTTCCCAGTCTCACAAAATACACAGTGGAAACTTCCTGGCCGTTAGTCCTGGTTTGGTCACCGTTTAAGCTGCTTCACCGCGCTTTGACCACGATTGTTTTCGCACAATATTGTCGTACGTGACCCATTTCTCATCCCCAGTCACCATCCGCTAAAGAAATGGGTCGATTTCATTCCGTTTGGCAAAGCTTTGTATATGGGAATTCGATCCATCATGTTATTTGGTGTTAATTGGCGTGGCACCCAAACATCAAGCTTCTTTTTGAATCCAACTTTGCGGAAATGGTTTAAATGGAAATGGTTGCGAAATGGTTAATGTTTTATGATCGATCTCTAGCTCCTGGGCGATGCTATTACTACTAACATACCAGTCAACTTCAATTATTTCTGGGATTTTAGCGAAATTTTCACACAGGGGCCTGCCTGTGTGAGGTGCATCTTCCACATCAAAAATGCATGAATGGAATCAATGAGACCAAAATTGCACATAATTAGCTGTTACAGTATCGGCATCATAAATACCAATCATAGTTTCATCCACCCGGCTTGTATTTTTGCCTTTATCAAAGAAAAACTGTAAAGTGTACCGAATTTTCTCTTTGTTGACTTCTATTTTTAACTCCCTGTAACTCACGACTGAATAGACCAAACAAAGAAATCTTTTTAGTGTGAAATGTCACCTTTGCAACGAGCATAAGTTTGAAATTTTTTGATCGATACTTCAGGAGATATTGACACTACAGCCATCTACCGAAAAAAAATGGATTTCTTTTTCCCCAACCTAATATATATATATATATATATATATATATATATATATATATATATATATATATATATATATATATATATATATATATATATATATATATATATATATATATATGGGAAATTTCCACATGAACATTCTTTAGAGGGCGCTGGCAAGGAAGCCACCAGCGAGTTAACGAAGGGGAGGGAATCTGGACCTGGAGGTCGATGATCCGGGGCTGAAGAATGAGCGACGAGAACGGTGGCCGAGTAGGGACCAACCACCCGTTGTTCACGAGAGAGATGCGTAGGTCACTCTCAACACTATGGTGCAGATTAAGTGTCGGCAGTTGTACTAGAACTGTCGTTAGGAGCCAGAGGTGTTTAATCGAATTGTGAATATTTTATTTTATGTATTAAACGTCTGTCGTAGTGATTAGAACTGTATATTTTGTCCAGCATTAAACGTTAATTTAGCAAAAAACGAGTGTGATTATTGAATACCCCTAAAACTGTACCATAATCCCGCAAAATATGGGGAGACGGCCGTGATGTGAACTGTGAGGACTGTTAATATTGCGACTAACGCGATCTGGACTGTGAACATTTGAACTGTGCTTGTGTGTGTGTGCATTACATTGAATACCAGTTTCTGGGCCAGTGCGTGTAGAAGGGAGTTCCACGAAAAAAAAAAAGGTTTAATATCCTTCTATTGTGATAAGTAAAATTGTATTCTAATATGTCGTACCATAAATATACAAGAAAGGAAGACTTTATAAATGTTCTCAAGGCAATTGGAAAACAAGCTACTTCGAAAGAAATAATAATCCATCTAAAAAATAAATTGGAAAAATCCGCAGCTTTTAAAGACGATCCCGATTTTGTGATGAAACTGCTAAATTTGTCCGTTGAGGACAGGCAGACTAAATCCGAACAGCAGCTGCAAGTGATCAACTCACAACTACAGTTTGAAAAAATTAAACTAAAACAAATTGAACGAGAAATTGAACTTCAGAAAGCTTTGACAAAAGGGCAAGCAACACAACAGAGTTCAAAAGGAGATACTAATAATTTAGAAAATTTAATTAAGAGTGTAAAAAGGATGAAGTCAGAAGATAAAGATACAGGTTATAACATAAATCAAATTGAAACTTCTATTCCTAATCAAAATAACTTTTTATTTAATGAAATGTAGTATGTAGACGTTATGGTTGATGATACCCCACTAAGTGCTACTTTGGACTCAGGCGCGAATTCAGTAATTATCAATTCAAAGTACGTTTCGGAAGAAAAAAGAATTCATTCTCAAATTGTATTGACGAGTTGTTTTGGAGAAAAGAGAAAAACGAATATTTCAGAATTTACGATCTCATTGAAGGGTGGGGAAGAACAAAAAATACTAGCGGCACTGTGCGAGATCAAGGCAGTAATATTATTACCCTCGAAAGTCTTTGAGTTCTTAAGGAGTGAGTCAGAGGAAGCGGGGCCAACGGACGCGTCATGCAATTCGGTGTGTTTACAAAATGAAACAGAGGGAGAAAATCCCGTTGGGGTGTCAGTAAGTGTAGCTAACTCAGAAAAGCAAACAGATAAGTGGTTAGAACAGGGAATAATTAGAGAGAATTGTTCCGATTTTTCATCTCCGGTTGTGGTGTGTAAAAAGAAAGATGAAGCAATGCGAATGGGCATAGATTACAGAAAATTAAACAAGATAATAAGTAAGGATAGATATACACTGCCTATAATTGAAGAGGTATTAGATAAGTTAGGGAATGAGAAATATTCACGACATTTGACTTAAAGAATGCATTTTTTCATATAGATATTGATGAAGCTAGTAGAAAATATACCGCGTTTGTAACGGAAACTGGCCAATATGAATTTTTAAAAGTGTCATTTGGGTTGTCTATTACTAGTAACTATTTCCAAACACACATTAATTACGTGTTTAAGAGACGGTACACTAATTAGTTATTTAGATGATAATGTGTTATTTAAAATTAGTGAAAATCAAGAATTGTTAGTCGTTCCAGAAATGATGCAAGTAAACGTGATTAAGAAAGTTCATTCATTTAGACATTTTGCAGTGAAGAGTTGGTGAGAAGAGACTATTATTTTGCGAACATGAGAAAGTGTGTTGAAAATATAATAAAGAACTGTGTTGAATGTGTGACAAACCTATACGGAACATTATCACTAACCTTCTGAGTCGTCTTTTTTAGGGAAATTTAATTCTCCTACCTATTTCCAATCAGCTCCAAAAGGAGGACAGGATTCCTTGTTATATGCAGATTAGATAAAGTATTTAAGTCAAACGGAATAGTAAAGAAAAAAGCAGTAGGAGAGAGAGATTGAAGCAGGAAGGTATAATAGTGAAGTTAGAGATTTATTATTGAAGATTTCTAGGTGGATAAATTAATCTCAGGAAGAGTTGAGATTCAGTGTGGTAAATATTGATTTATATTTAAAGTCTCATTAAAGCTTTATATTAGGAGTGAGATTAAAGTTAAATGTTCAATAGGAATATTATTGAATATAATTCTGGGATCTCTTATCGTGGTAATCTCTGCGTGATCGATATTCTAATTGTTAATTAATTGGATCATTAAATATTTAAGTTAATTTAAAGGAAAGTCCCTTTTAAACCTCATATAGCTAATTTGAATTATTTGTTATTAAAAGTCTTTGATTCTATTTGGGAAAGATAACCAAATAAAGTTATTTATAAAAATTGCTACTGGCTCTTATCTGACTCCAAATTATTCTCGTTCTCAAAGTGAGATCCAAGGGGATCTTCACAAATGTAGATTGGCCAACAAGAGGATGCAAAAGGAAAATGGGAGAACCTACCACCGAAAACGAAAAAAAAGCCCAATAACAGAAAGGAGAGTTGGTGGAAACCGTGAAGACTCAGTTTGGAAACAAGATGAAGCAATGGACTTCGCATTGATGAGAGAGGAAAAATGAACTTGTTTCAAATGTTTGTGTTTCTGTATAATAACTTTTGTTCTGTTTTTTGGGGTTTTTTTTAGTTTGTTTGTTTCAGATCCTTAGTGCGTGAGGACACTGCTTGTGTCCTCACGCTGAGAGTTGTGGGAAATTTCCACATGAACATTCTTTAGAGGGCGCTGGCAAGGAAGCCACCAGCGAGTTAACGAAGGGGAGGGAATTCAGCGAGCGGACTCTGGACGCGGAGGTCGATGATCCGCGGCTGAAGAAACAGCGACGAGAACAGTGGCCGAGTAGAAACCAGCCACCCGTTGTTAACGAGAGAGACGCGTAGGTCACTCTCAACACTATCGTGTAGATTAAGTGTCAGCAGTTGTACTAAAATTGTCGTTAAGAGCCAGAGGTGTTTAACTGAATTGTGAATACTTTATTATATGTGTTAAACGTCTGTCGTAGTGATTAGAACTGTATATTTTGTCCAGCATTAAACATTAGTTTAGCAAAAAACGAGTGTGATCATTAAATACCCCTAGAACTGTGCCATAATCGCATATATATATATATATATATATATATATATATATATTATATATATATATATATATAAATACATATTTTATTTGTATATATATATATATATTTTATTTGTATATATATATGTATATATATATATATATTTGTATTTTATTTATATATATATATATGTATATATATATCTATATTTTATTTATATATATATATATTTATATTTTATTTATATATATATATATGAAATACTTCTGTAATAATTTTGCTGAGTGGTAAAAATAAGTGCAAGACTTGGCGAGTGGAGTTTATTACTGTAGCGAACCAAAGGATAGGGCGTGGCTGGTGGTGAGTGATACCTGTATGTTGATGCATTTTCTATGATGGGATTGGCAGTCATGTATATTATTTACTCCAATTTATTGTACATCTTGAAATACCAAGGCATATTAATTACATTGGCATGGACGACACAACACTGACAAAGAAATTACAACACACAAATCAGCGGGCTATATGACTACAGCGAAAAGAGACGGGATTTCCAGAGACATCGGTTTTTATAACTGATAGTGAAGACCGCGTGACATTTTTGTATTAAGAGCTCTGATTGGTGACAATGGACGGGAAAGGGATTTCGAACTAGCCGATTACGATTAAGAGTACAGTGTTATTTTTAAACCAAAGAATTAAAGTTTGTTTAAATATTAGCTTAAAGAGTTAACAAAAAGGATACTAGAGGGAATTATTACACATACACACACAGATATATCTAGATATATATTATAAATGCGAAAGTTTGTGAGGATGTTTGTCCGTCTTTCACGCAAAAACAACTGAATGGATTTTAATGAAACTTTACAGTAATATAGCTTATACATCAGAATAACACACAGGCTATAATTTATAGCATAGGCTATAATTTATAAAGATATTGTGAGAAGTGTCTAAAATATAACGATATTTGTCAAGTAAGTAGAAAAAAATTCTGCCGTCTGCTGTCAATTCGGGCGTGCGCTGCAAAAATGCCCACGAGAGCATATATCTATCTTTTGTTTGTGAAAAAACCCTTTTTGTTTTGGCTATTCAAGGCGCTCGCTTCTAATTAATTCCTGTTATCAGCATAATCCCTAATTTTTTTTATTTCAGAATAAAACTAAGTTTTGAAGGAAGTGGTTGTTAAAAATCTCTCTTCACTTGAATGGGGTTTTTTTATGATTTTATTATGCATATTTGATAGTGAGAAATTGATATTTTTTCAAGATAAATGCTTTTATCGGTTCTGGTTTTTAAAGTAAAGAAACTTTCTCTTTCACACTACATCCTTTGGAAAAATTTTCAAAATTTGTTTGTGGTTAGTAGTTAATTGTAACGCTATAATTTTAAGGGAAGTCGGTAGGGCCTATACCGACAATGTTAAATTGAGCCATTTTAAGTACAAGTTTCTCAGAAACTGTTAAATATATAAACTTCAAATTTTGTCTGTATATTAATTAGGCTTTTTTATTTAAATACTGGTAAATATATTTAAAATATATTGTTTACTTTTTTCAAAAAAAATTCATCGTAAAAGTATCACTTTGAAATTTTTGAAAACTGTCAAATTTTTTACGATAACTGCTTTTCAGCAAAATATTTCAAAAAAATCTCCAAAAAAATAAGCTTAGTATATAGAGTTACATATTATTTATGTGCAGTAAAAATTGCATGAGCACTCATTCTGTAGATTCTGAGAAAACTGTACTCGTGGTTTGAAAACAACCATTTTGAGATAATTGCATTTTTAGTGTAAAAAAGCATTTGATCACAAAAATAATGAATTACAACATGTATTTGCCCTATTTTATTAAATATTAGCTTATTCTCTATTACTTTTAAGGCTTTTTAGTTTTTTCTTATACTTAGATTTCTCAGAAAATACATTTATAGCATTTTTCACTTTTAAGCTATCGAGGTATTTTTTAGCGTTTAATTGTTTTACTCAAATTCTGTATCAATTTTTGAGGAATTTTCAGTTCTGATACATTACTTTCATCAAATTTTGACTATAAAGCATCATAAATACCATGTGAAAATGTGTCAATACATGAAAATATGGCTTTGGTAATACATGATTATACACTATTTCGAAAAGTTTCAATATATTCACCTGTTAACACAATATTTTACAGCAGCAGAATTAAAAATTTTCTTTAAATACTTGGTAAATGGTATTCAAAACAACAAAAACATAAAAACAGATTTCTTGAACATGAAATTTATGTATTTTTATATATGTAACAAGCTATGTGCAACGAAAAAAGGCATTGCATTTTTAGATATTTATAAACCTTTTACTAAAAAACTATTGAACACCAAAGCTTAAAAATTTGTATAAATACACAATACATATGAAATATATAATAAAAATTTCCAGTTCATGCATACAGTAGAAGTATAGAAAAAGGAATACACAATTTATTAAAAATTGTCATTTTCTGTGTCACGACATATGTTCATTAGTGAAAAATGTGTCTGAGAAATATTTTTAAATTTTTACATAAAGAATAAAAACATACAATACATATGAAATATATAGTAAAAATTTCCAGTTCATGCATACAGTAGAAGTATAGAAAAAGGAATACACAATTTATTAAAAATTGTCATTTTCTGTGTCACGACATATGTTCATTAGTGAAAAATGTGTCTGAGAAATATTTTTAAAATTTTACATAAAGAATAAAAACATACAATACATATGAAATATATAGTAAACATTTCCAGTTCATGCATACGGTAGATTTATAGAAAAAAAGAAAACACAATTTAATAAAAATAGTCATTTTCTGTGTTACGACCTGTGTTCATTAGTGAAAAATGTCAAAGAAATATTTAAAAAAATTTGCATAAAGAATAAGAACACACAACAATGTATATGAAATATATAGTAAAAGTCTCCAGTTCATGCATACAGTAGATTTAAAGAAAAAAGAACAGACTACTTGAAAAATATATTAATTAGAAAACACAGTAGCTTTTGTATAAATTTTTACCTCATCAAAAAGATCCTGCACTGTAGCCGGTTTTTACCTTATTTTTCTTAATATTATCTTCTTCTTTCTTTCTTTTTCTTCTTTTATCTTTTCTAATTTTCTTCGAGCGTCCAGAAAAAGCATAAATTGCTTTCATTAGTCTTTCCCTATCGAGAAGTTTCATGGCACTTATTGAAAATTCCCCTGGTTCTACGCCCATTTTTTGAAGCATTTTTAATTTCGATACATTACCATCATTAAAGAAACAAACAGCATCATAAACACCAAGTGAAAGTGTTTCATTCTGTACAAATGTTGCTTTGGGAACACGTGACCAAACGACATTATGAAAACTTTCATTCGGGTTTTGTGTTTTTCCATGCAAACATTTTTTCAACAGATCAGGATGGGAAAGATCTCGAAATATAGGACGCATTGCTTCAACAACAGCGACCGAAAGACTGTTTTTATGTTTGTAAGACTTACCTGATGCTTCAGCCTTTTTAAATCCACACCATGAATCTTCCCCGATGGGACAAAAACCATGTTGAGGATATTCATCAGTTGATAACTTATGCAGAAAAATGGCCCAGATAGCTTGCCGCATATTCTGAACACTGCTGTGATTTCTCCGAATAGCTGATCCATAGTATGACTGCAAGTTATCAATTTCATGTTCAGTCAAACGATTTTTACCACTTAAACACTTACCGTCTGACAAGATTTGCCCTTTCAATTGAGCTTTTAATCGGCGTAATCTTGTTCCCATGCGCTTCATTACATGGCCAATACACTCCAATTTTTCAATTGGATATTCATTTCCATAAATGTTTTTCTTTTTTACCGCATCAAATGCTTTGCAATCCCCATCTCCTAAGTACGTAATATATCGGGCATTATGTAAAGATAATGACCGTTGAAAAACTTAGACGCACCTTGGATTTCCATCGCTCCACTAGATCCAACGTAGTTCCTTTTACAATCCTTTTCATGAAAAGGCAAGTTTTTACAAGCGCAATATTTCGAAAGAATATCAACATCTATCACCTTACCTGTATCAATGCTCTGGTCACAGTAACTACACCATTTAAGGATGTGTAACCACGCTTCTGCCATGTCCCATCTACAGCTATTGCTATATTTTTGTCACCTTCATTTTCACAAATAGCTTCCTTCGCAGCATTTTGAATTGAATCCTCATAAACAAGTTTAGCAGCATTTAAAATTCGCTTACCGTAAGGAGAAAACCTTGTAGGTGGTTGCGGAAGATTCATTACGCCGCAGAACATTCTCCCTGCTTCTGCACCTTTTCCAATTGAACGCATAGCATACACAAACCTGGTATTTATTGTAGCAATTTGTGTTCCTTCATGAAAATTTGAAGAAGAGAATTCTACACGATATGGACAAGCAAAACATTTCAGGACAAACGTAATAGCCAGTCCAGACTTACCTTTTAAAACTTGCATGTCTAAACCACTGTTGCACATTTTACAGTGAACTTCATTCTTGAAAACAAAAGCAAGAATATTCAAATTCATGATTGCATTTAAAATACCTACGCTATCACCAAAAAGAAGAAAAACTCTCATTTAAATCAGGAATTTTCTTTTCTTTTGCACATGACTGCTTTGAATCATGTGCATGTTCAGCTTGAGCATTTAATTTACAATCAGTGGTACTTACTTTGCTATTAATAGTATTCTTACGTGGATAATACTTACCTTTGCGTTTCTTGAAAACTTTTTGCAATCTTGGCATTTCAAAATTTCAGAAATTTTAAGTATCGATAAACGACAAGTGCTCAATCAAAACGTGTTCGAAAGCGCCAAAAATAGGTAAACAACCCTAACAGTTACACTTGTAGTTATTCTACAGTTAATTTCGTGGGAATAAATAAAACAGATAATGGCTTTGCAAGAGCATCCCAGTTTTAAAAGGCAAATGTTTACATTTCTATCTGTCAAAGTAGGCGTGGCAAATCAGTTGATTATTTTTTAAAAAACATTTTAAAATGCTTCTAAATCAAAAATTGACTAGTATGTTATATCATTGGAAAGGGCTTAATTTGGAGATTTGAGAAATATCAAAATCTCAAAATCGATTTCTGGAAGGTGTTTACCATACCGACTGTTCTTAATTGAGTAGGCAGATATTGCATTTTTAAGTTTAAAAATAATTATAACTACTGTATTGTATTTTTTGGAGTGAGTGAGTGAATATTAACGTCGCATTGTTCAGCTATACGAGGGCTTTTGTCAACGGACCCCGTAATTTTGAACCATGGTCAAGTGACGTGGACGACACCTGAGCTGGCACCCCCTTCTCCTAACTACCACACCACATCATCTTAGCAGGAATATTCTTTGAAATCCACTCTTCCAAGATATATGGTAGCATGGGTTCTATGATGATTATTTTAGAGGAAAAGGTGATTAGTTTTGTAGCAGATATTGTGTTTTCAGCTGACAGCGTTTTCAGTGGATTGCAAAGATTATTATTTTTGTCCCGAAAAAAAAAGGGTTTATATCAAAATTTAAGTATCTTATGTTTTTGTATGTTAATGAAGACCTTCGAAAACGATTTGACTATTTATTTCAAGTGAAAGGTGTATATAATCTATTTTACAGTGGAATATCTTTAATTAATTTATTAGCTCTAACGAATTAAATTTCCTAAAGTGGAGTATTTCGTTTATGTATATCCCTTAATTATCAATGTAGTTATCAAAAAAAATATTGCATGAAAAAAAACTGCAGTAAATCATAATGCGGTAGATAAAGGGCTAACGCGCATCGTGCCCCTACACGGCGTGTCTTACAAAGCTCTAATAAAGCTCGAGCTATGAAAGTAGCTATACATTTGCCAACTTGACTCTATCTTTAACATTTCGCTATGTTTCTCATTGAATCACCGTTATAATTTAAGAAACGACGTTGCTTGCGAATATTACAATTTTAACATAAAATAAATACCACAGAAAGTAACATTAATGTATTACACTTTCTAATATAAATTATTTACACTATTTTAAGCTTTCATTGCACAAAACTTTTAACTATGTGTTACTTTTGCTGAGCAGAGATCAGCTTAGGGAGGTATTTTCGACCCTCAAGTGTGTTACGAGGAGTTATAAATTTAAAAAAACCATTCTTATAAGCTATTAGATTACATACTTAAAATTTAACAAAGGTGGGTTTTTTTCTTTCCTTTTTTTATGTTTAGCTGAGATATGCAAAAAGCTTTTTTTGTTTAATTTAAAATTCACGTAAAATTAACTCATTAAAAACTTATTTATCCTTGAATCTGTGTTGTTTACTTTTTAAGTTCTCCCGTGCAAGGAACGGGTATCCTAGCTAGTATATATATATATATTTCCCCTCCAATAAATTTCAAAATGAAAAAACCTTAAAAGTCTGATAATTAAAAAATTTTAAAAAAGAGTGGGCGGACCGCGTGTTGGACATCCCTGGTCTTCACCGTAATGCTCACACTGCAACTGATATGACCGCTGATAATGTTCCCGTGTCTGGGGAAAAGGACCCGGACGTGGGAAATTATCCAAGTTTTTCACGAATATGACGCCAATCACGCGGTGTCTTCGCTCCCCCCTTCCTACTCTCGCTCTCTCCTTACCATGGCGACGATTCGGGGGTGTTGTTTTTCTGGGATTGGCTCGTCATTGCTGCTCACAGCTATTAAAAAAAGCTGTTAAAAGGGAAAGAGAAGAAGGGGAGTTCCGTTCATTATTCAAAGTTAGGCTCACAGAGAGTCACTGTGGGTACTCAAATTGCAGTCGTAAAATCGTCAAGCATCAGCGGTTGACCACTTCTTCATGAAGTCGACAGCTGTGGATGCAAGATGAGGACCTTCGTGTTGACTTACCTTTTCCACTTCATATCTGTCATGGGGTTTGACGGTCTTAATTCGATAGGGTCCGTAGAACTTGGGTCGTAATTTCAGTCCTGTACCGAGCTGGGTTCTTTTGATTGCTAGAAGTTCGCCTTTTTTATATATGTGTGGTTGTTTTACATTTTTTTATCAAACTGGGCTTTACTGATGTCTTGGATGCGTTGAATGTTTAATTTTGCCTCGGGACGCATTTCTTCACGTTCTTGCATGAGTCTTTCGGTATTTTCGTCATTTAATAGTTGAATTATTCTTTCGCCGTCTTTAGTTTTCATTTTAGATCCTGTTAATAACTCGAAAGGAGAATATTTAGTAGTAGAACTTGCTGTACTATTCAAAACTCTCTGTAGATTAGAAACATGTTTGAACCATTTCTCTAGTTCATTTAGTGAAAGTTAAGTTAGAACTGGTATAAGTGTGTTATGGATTCGTTCGACTTGTCCATTTCTTCGAGGTATGCCAGTAGTAACTTTGATGTGCTCAATCGACTCATTTTGGCAATAGTTTTCAAAATCATGTGATGAAAACGAAGTACCTTGGTCTGTAATTATACGTGACGGATTGCCAAATGTGCTTTTTTGAAGTTCTAAGCAACGCAATGCGTTTGATGTAGAGGTTGTCTTTACCGGATAGATCCACGTAAATTTTGTAAATGCATCCATAACTGTAAATATATGTTTGTAATTTTTATTGGTGGATGGCAATGGACCTAAAAATCAATGTGGTATGTATGTAATGGCGTATCTCCTTTGGGTATAGGTTTCAAAACCCTTCTTGTTTATCCCGTTTTCTATTCACCAAAATACGATGAACACAATTTGCTAATACATTCTGAACTTTACTAGTTAATTGTGCAAAGTAATAATCAAGTGTTATAATTCGTTCAGTTTTTGCCACAGCGAAGTGATCTTTATCATGAGCTCGTTTAATTATTTCGGTAATTGCATTGAATCAGGTACAACCAAAAGTTATTTTCCATCAACCAGTTTAAACAAAATATCATTACATATTTGAAAACCATTTAATTTACCGCTATCTACAAGTTGCTTTATCGTTGTTATGTATTCATCCTTACTTTAAGCATTCTTAATTTTTGCAGTAATTTCGTCGTAAGTGATGTTCATTGCGGGGTGTCTACTTAATGCATCCACGTGTTTTATTTGGTTTCCTGGTCTGTGTACAATTTGATAATCAAACTGAGATAAGAAAATAGCCCATCTTGTGAACTTAAGTGAGATGTCTTTTTTATTAATAGTTTGCTAAAACGCGCTGCACAGTCGGTAAAAATTTTAAATTGTGTACCTTGTAGAAAATGACGGAATTTTGTAGGAGCTTCTATGACAGCTAACATTTCTAGTTCATAGCTAGAGTATTTTTCCTCATGTGGGAGAGTTTTCTTACTCATGTAATAGATGGGATGGTATTGCCCATCTTCCGATTCTTGTAGTAATATTGCTTCATATCCATATTTACTAGCATCTGTGTGCATTTGCAATTTAACAAAAGGTTTAAAAATACATAAAACTGAACCGGATAAGAGAGCATCTTTTAATTGCTGAAAAGCAATGCGCTGTTGTTCATTAAAGATAAAATAATTATCATGACGTAATAAGTCGCTGAGTGGCTTGGCTATGATTGAATAAAACCTAATGAACTTTCGAAAGTATCCTGTTAAGCCCAAAAATTGTTGAACGTTTTTAATTGACTTGGGTTCTGGAAAATTATAAACGGCATTAAGTTTATCAGGGGATGGTTTAATGGTTCCATTCTCGATTAAATATCCAAGAATTTGATTTTGGAATACAAAAATTGGTAGTTGTTAAAGTTAATCTCGAGTCCAAATATTGCTGCAGTGACCAAGTGAGTGAGTGAGTGAACGTTGGGTTTTATGGCGCAAGAGCCAAATTTGGCTATACTGCGCCACACGTTTGTTAAAACAGTAAAACCATGTAAAAATACACATGAAAAATACAAGTACATAAAAATAATTATATATGTGCATGCGCTGCAGTGACCAAAACACACGTTCAAGTTTCGCTATACCTTCTTCGATGTTTTCAGAGGGAATGATTATGTCATCCATATAAACAAGAATAGTGCCGTCGCGCAATAAGTCTCTCAAAACATAAGAAAATATGGCTGAAAAACAGTCCAAACATGGGGTGAAAATAAATTCAAAAAGTCCTTCATCAATAATAAATGCTGTGTACTTTTTTTACTGGATTCATCGATAAGAACATGAAAAAAAAAAACATATTTAAGTTCAAGAGGGGTAAAAATTTTTGCTGAATTAAGTTTGTTGATGACGTCTTTAATGAGTGGGAGAGGAAATTTATCTTTAATAATCTTCCTATTCAATTTACGATAATTGACACAAAGGCGTGTAGAGAGAGAGAGAGAGAGAGCCGTTTTTCTCTTTTACTACACAATAGGGGACGCATAATCTGAGGAACTTGGTCGTATTATCTTGTTGTCTAGCCATTTTTGAATTTGATTGGTAATCTTTGGTTTCTCGACATACGAAAATCATCGTGGCTTGTGAACAACAGAAATATCGTCAGTTAATACTATTTTTAATTTAATATCAGTAGTTTCAGTCTTAATCGGCTTATAATGGTGCAAGAGATGTATTATTTGTGAGTGTAATTCAGATGGAACGTGTTGTAACTGAAACTGGTTATCTGAGTCTGAAACATTAATTAAATTAATCCAATTTTCTTCTGTTTTGGTTAATAATTCGATACCCTTAGAACTCACTTTAAATTCAGCTTGGTGTAAAATATCAGTTCCAAATAATAAATCAAATGTCATTAGTGTGAATTGTCAATAACATATACATCCGTCTTAAATTTTCTATTTTCGATATCGATAGTGGATTTAAAGGATCAAATGGGTTGAATTTCACCTCTACCGAAAGCAATTAGCTTTATTTTTGTGGGATTTAATGTCGGCATTCCCAGATTTGCATAAATACTGTACCACACTAAAGTAACAGTACTACCAGTATCAATAAGAGCATTAAATTTGTAATCATTAATTTTAACAGTTTTACGCATTTCTGTTGAGGAATTGATTTCATTAACAACTTCACTAACAACCTCATTAACAACTTCATTTTTAACATCAGGTATTTTTAAATACACACTGAGAGCTTTTATGACCAAATTGGTTACAATTAAAACATTTTAAACCTTTATTTTTATGGTAACATTCATTGGTATGGTACGATTAAATAATCCATAATTATATAAAAACGTATACGTACATAACTCTTATTAACAAGAACATAAAGTTTACCTTTATTTTGAAATTTATTATCAGCACATATATCATTCTTATTTGATGTAGAAAAATCATATTGTTTAAAATTTGTACGCTTATTTTTATAATCAATGCCATAAGAATTATTTTGCATAAAAACTTTTTCATGTATTTTTAACTTTTCTTTAAATTCCGATATACCTTTACATCCATACATATCAATTTATTATGGTTAGAATCAGGTATATCATTAATACAATGCATTATTAAACGCTGCTCGTCCAAGAGAAAGTGTGCTTTTGAAGTAATTTCTCGCATGGCCAAAAAATATTCAAATAGAGATTCTGTAGGGCGTAATTTCCGTTTTTTTTATTTCCTTGTGAACGTCGTAAGAACAAAATAAATCCTAAAATTCGTCAATTAATGCAGCCTTATGAGAACTATACGTTAATATGTTATGAAGAGTTTGAATAAAAGTCTTTGCTAGACCTTGAAGCAAACGTTTAACACAAATAATTTTTTGCAAATCAGATATATGTGGGATAAAAATAAAGTTTTCTTCCACATCGCGAAAAAAAGCTTTAACACAGTAATTATCATTTCCCGTAAACGACCTCATAGTTGAAAAAAGGTCATTTAACAGAAATGCATTCTCCTCGCTCCCTCTTTGCTTTTGATTTCGCTCTGTTTGCAGAAAGGGAGCAAAAACCTCCTGTTGAAAGTGCGAATGATAAATTGACTGACGGGAGTGAGGGGTTGTTTATTCGTGTCGTTAACAAATTCTCGCGAAAAAGGTGTACAATCTCCGTCTTTGTCGTCCGTGAATTGTTCGGTGAAATTATTTTTAAAGATTCAAGGTCTGATAGATTTTCAAACATACGCTCGCTTAATTGTTTGGCTCTTCCCGCGCAATTTAGACATAATATAGTGCATACTGTAATAAGTTCAGTTTTTGTAAAATCTTTTAAAATTTTATCTTTTCGTGCTTCAATGTCGTAATTCTGAGGGAAACCCGTGATTTTTTTTAATTCCTTTCTAGAAGATTTACTGTAGGGTTCGTCATTAACAATTTTGTGCAGAAGTTGCACCGTTGAAGCAGGTGCCGTCTTTAATATGTTCGCAATAGCAGTAATTTCCTCTATACAGACCATCGTAAATAATTATCTTCAGAACAATAAAGGAGTAAATTGGAATGGACCGTTGATGATTCCCTTGTTGAAGCGTGCGTTGCTGATTCCGTCGTTGAAGCGTGCGTTGCTGATTCCGTCGTTGAAGCGTGCGTTGCTTATTCCGTCGTTGAAGCGTGCGTTGCTTATTCCGTCGTTGAAGTGTGGTGGTCCACCTGTCTTGATTCATCGTCTTTTCTAGGGGTTTTTAATTATTTTAACTTAATTTGAGGTCGAGCCCCCAAATGTTATGTTGTTACTGGGATGAATTCGTAAATTGTTTTGACAGAACAATCTGTTTATTTTTAAAACAAGAATAAATAGAATGAAGAATAATAATTAATGACTTAAGTGAAACATTTAAACGCGCGACCTTGCATAGTTGACTTTCATTATGTTTTTAAGAGTTATTACTGCTCTGCCGATGTGTGTCTGCCTCTCTTGCGTTCTCACCCTCTTCTAGTGCCTCTCCCGCCGGAGTCATTGCCCCCTTGTTTCCTTTCGAAGCCACCTGGAAGGGAGATGCTAAGGGGGACTTGCAGTAACGCGTAGCGCCATCCACTTCACACACACACAGATATTATATATATATATATATATATATATATATATATATATATATATATATATCTATATATATATATAGATATATAGAATTTGATATATATAGATATAGATATATAGAGATTTAGATATATATATAGATATAGATATAGATCTGTATATATAGATATATAGATATAGATATAGATATAGATCTGTATATATATATATATATATATATATATATATATATATATGTAAGGATAATTAAATTAGATTAAAAATTAAATTCCCTATCTAGCACTTGACTCATCTTTCTCCGTTCCCATATTCAAGTATCAAACTAATCACCCATTTGTTTCTTCCGAACATATGGCCTAGCCAATAAACATGTCTAATTCCAGATCGTTAGATTTAATAGTCAACATATGTCAGCATTAACTTGCAAGCACCATCTTCAAAGCAGCGATACTTACCATATGTTTTTCAAGTGTTATCCACTTGAAACCACCACCATGGCGTGCTTTTTCCTCCTGTCTCGGTATCAGAACAGATGTACAAATGGTTGAATAAAGATCATGCCTTTTTCTAACTTTTAATCTGATTCTGTCTTCAAAATCATGACAGAATTAAAGCCGGCAGGATTTTTATCTGCGAAGGGGATTTCAAATATTAGCGAATAATAATAATAATAATATTTTTTTTATAAAATAATCTTAAAATAAAAACTAACGCCAGCGACTGTAATAAATGATATGGAGAATTTGACGGAACACCGAATGCACCGTATGCCTGCATATGAAGACGTCGGATTGCTGGAATAAAAAATGATACGGGGAAAAAAACGCACTATTATTCCCTGGAAGAACATTGCTCTTATATTCTTGTATTCTTTTATTCCTATATTCTTATAATTTTTATGTTTTATAACGCATATGAAATAATATATTGTTTATTGTGTTGAATAGTGCATATAAGTTGTGTGTGTTGTACACCGTTTTCATATTAGTAATAATTTCATTTTATTGGTGTCTATGTTTTTTTACCTTTTTAAAAATGTATTTCATATATGCAAAATTTAGTGTATGAATGGCGCCAGAGTAGATTTTTATACAAAATTATTTAACATTTGTATAATTTCATGTATTTTTATATTTACTATCTTATTGTTTGATATATTATTTTCCAACATAATTTTTTGAAAATATCTACCAGCTATAATACCAATCTATTATTATGAAGGAATAGGAGGAAACGCGAGCTTTTATTCTAGATGTCGAATAGATTTAAACAAACTAATCTTCAATTATATGTATGGAAAATCATTTTTATCAATTAATTGTCATTACTGTGTTTGTTGTTATAGTTTCGTTTATTATATTGCATTTTAATTTTAGTATTCCTATTGCTTAAATATTTCTACTGTGTGTATTATGTCTTTCTAAACAACTATGTATTATTTTGTGTTTGTTGAAAATTGATTAAGTTTGTAAAGAGAGAAAAAACCACGCCATGACTCCCTTTTAAAATTAGGGGGCAAATGTAAGGATATTTAAATTAGATTAAAAATTAAATTCCCTATCTAGCACTTGACTCATCTTTCTCCGTTCCCATATTCAAGTATCAAACTAATCACCCATTTGTTTCTTCCGAACATATGGCCTAGCCAATAAACATGTCTAATTCCAGATCGTTAGATTTAATAGTCAACATATGTCAGCATTAACTTGCAAGCACCATCTTCAAAGCAGCGATACTTACCATATGTTTTTCAAGTGTTATCCACTTGAAACCACCACCATGGCATGCTTTTTTCTCCTGTCTCGGTATCAGAACAGATGTACAAATGGTTGAAAAAAGATCGTGCCTTTTTCTAACTTTTAATCTGATTCTGTCTTCAAAATCATGACATATATATATATATATATGTCATGAATGGCAATTAAAATGGCAATTAAATACGGAATGCCGATTGAAGCATTCAATCAATTTAGATCTTATATAGCAACAGAAATTCGGGAATTAGATTTTACTGTTGAAAATGAAATTATGTATAAAGATCTTAAATCATCAATAGTAAATATCCAAAATGACTTCGTTATTACATATGTTGATAAGGTCTCTGCTAATTATGCCATAATTTGTAAATATTTTTACAGTAAAATATTAAGTAACCACATTTTAAATAATAATTCATTTCAAAAATCAATTCACAATAATAGAGAAGATGATAATCGTCTTTTAGCTTTGAACAAAAGACTGAATATTCATCTAAATAATATTAAATATCCAAGTATTTTTAACACCAAAATTTCATAAAAGCCCTATAAAATTCCGTAGTATCACTAATGGATACAATACTTATATCACGAAGTCTGGGAAGATCTTGCAATCACTTCTTCAAAATCTAATTGATAATTTACAAAACACGGCAATTATTAAAAATAGCTTAGAGATTGCTGGAGTTACTAAGGATATGTTGATTTTTTTTCTATGCATGGTTTTGATTTCGAGGACCTTTTTAATTCTATAGATATTGACGATATGATTAAGGTTCTTCAGTTAATTTATGATAAATATGAATTATATACTTCAATGAAAAAAGAAAAATTTGATATTCTTGTTAACCTTGTTTTAAAAGAACATTTCATTACATTTGATCATAATCTTTATACACAGATCAAAGGATTACCTCAGGGTGGCCCAGCTAGTAATTGTTTAGCGAACCTATATTTACATTTTTTTGAAATAGATCATGTTGTAAATGATTCTTACTTAATTTATCGTTATATAGATGATATAATAATTTTTTTTTTGTAAAAAACGTGAATACAAACCAAATATTACGTTCTACCCTGATTATCTCAAGCTCCTTAAAACTAACTTCAACTCTAATAGGGTGGAATTCTTGGATTTAGACTTGCATCTTATTAACAATAATGTAGTCAGTAACATTTTTGACAAAAGAGATTCGTTAAGTTCCATATAATTAAAATTCCCGTATGGAACAGTAATTTTCATATATCAATTTACAGAAATATCATTTTGAATTTTTTATTTAGAAATGATAACTTAACTACCCACAAAATAGATAAATACAATAATATAAAAAAAAAAATTTTTCAATGTTGTTTGGATCATGAATACCCTTTTAATTTCTTGAGATCTTATATTCATCATAAATACATTAACCGTCTTGCTACTTCGAATTCCAAATCCACCACACAACAATAGGTTTTCAAAGTCAGCATGTTAGTGGTCTTGCTGTGAAGATTATATCATAACACTCATATCACAGTTTACATTTTTTCCACACACATCTTAAACATCTTACACATTGTTGACAACCAACCAAATTAAATCTAGCAAATTTACATTTTTGACAATCAACCAATTCAAATTTTACCATATTTGATTGTCGTCATTTTATACTTGTCTTTGCTGGCTGGTTTAAAAATCAGCTCAAAAGATGTGTTTATGTTTTTTTCGAATTTTTAACTTGGTGAATAATTGACTTTTATTAATGGCAAGATGCTTGTTTCTCTTCGTAAAAGCTTTGTGAGTAAAAAAAAATTTTGTTAAATTATTTTTTGAAAGATACTTTTCTTATGTAATTGTTCTAGTATATTTTTCTATTTTTCTTACATAATTATTTTGTGATTTTGTGATTTTTCTGCATTAAGAGTTTGAGAGTTTGTTACATAATAGTAGTGATTGGTTTTATCATGCTCTCTGAGTTATACTTTCTCTGAAGTTTTGTTTATTTTATTTTATTTGGTTTTCCTACCGAGTTGCAAAGGGGGAAGGTTGGCGCCTTCAAACTAGTTTAACCCCACTTATTCGGTCCTAAGTCCGAAATTGCTTTCTGACTCGCTAGGTTCTTCTTTTTTGTAGTTCTTTTTTATTTCTCTATAATTTTGTTCTTCATGTTCAGCTTTTATATTTTTATTACGCTATTTCTTGTTATGTTCTTTATCTATTATTTCTTGTTTTTGTTAAATAATACATATTTCTTTTATATATATATATATATATATATATATATATATATATATATATATATATATATATATATATATATATATATATATATGCAGTGAAAATCGTTTTACACGGAACTGAATGGACTGAAATATTTTTTCGTGTTAAATGAATTTCGTGTAAACGGATATTGCTAAAAAAGCACATATTCAACAAAATCAAGTTTATTAGAGTACATTTATATAAATATGTATATATGCATGTATTTTTAAAAAAATCAATGAAACAAAAACATTCTCGAGAACTTAAAATGAAATTTAACACAAGATTTTCAAGATTTTGAAAAAGTATTTATTAAATTTTTGGAAAATAATCTGGCTTTTTTTTTTTGCTTTTTATGCATTAAATTGTCAACAAATTGTTCAATGTCGTCCACTGTTTTACTCATTTCTCCATTGGAATGTGCATCTTAATAACTGCACGTACTTTTCATTATGTTCCTCATTTCGAATGACGTGGAAACAGGAGTTGCATAATTCATTTCATTTTCGGCGTCAGAATCTGCATCAGTGATATTTTTTAAGTTTTGAACAAACACCAAAATGTCTTAGTCAGCAATAATTGGGAATTGTACACACATTATCATCATCTACTACAACAAATTCTTCCGATGATACAATAAGATAGTCTAATAATAGTGCTGGTTGTAGGGGTGGAGGGTGAAAGTTGCTCAGATTAACTTAACTGGTTCGGGTCACAGGGTATTTCAAAACCAAGTTATCCTCCTTTCTACGAAATATGTTAAACCACCTCTCTTTTATTTCATAACCCTCTTAAGTCTCGTCTGCGCTTCTGGTGTTTTCCGTGTTTTGTTCAATCTCGGAAGGAAATCTTTCCATGTTAAGCAGTTTTCGTTTCGTTTTAAAGGAAAAGAAATGCATGAAAATACATAGTAGTTTGACGGGACTGTTGTATTATTTCTTGTTAACCGATATTTCGTCTTAAGCGTTTGCGCGTTAAACGTATTTCCCTGTGTATGAATCAGGACTATGTACAATATGAAAACTAAAAAATAAGTGCTTCGCTGTAAATAAAGTTCATGCATGATATTAAACCTTTGTTTTTTTAAATCCCTATTAACCTGGGGTAAAAAAAGAACACTTTATTTTACCGTTTTAGAAAATGTTTTGTGTAATGTTTGAGATTGGTTAAAGTATGCTAAGATAAAAGACATTATTTTCAGTATCTAATTCCGCATTTATCTCTCTCTTGCTTAACCATTACTAAACAATAAAATGGTTCGTAATTATTGTATTTTTTCTGAAAGTCAAACTTCGTTAGGTAAGAGATATGAATTATCACGTCTAACAAATACTTTAACAAAAAATATGTCTTATGTAATAGGAAACTATTAAAATTTGTTTTTTCGAATTGATCTTCATGTAACTTATCTGAAACAAAATAATCTTATCTCAATCAGAACAATACATATCACAATACGAGCTAAACAGGAAGTATTTCTTATTTGCGTGAAGAGTACTCAAGAACTTATACATGTATACTAAACTTCGATGATTTGAATGCAGTTCCCATCTAAAGTAACATCAAAGTAACGTCATTTCAAAATGATAGAGGAAGAAAGATATTCAAAAACCTTAGAAAAAAGTTTTCGTACGAAATATTTTAAGAATCTTACTTATCTCTTACAAAACAAGCAGTATAAAAAAAATTAATTCCTACTTAGATCAACAAAGAGAAATTTTATTTTAACTACTTTTTATTAAATAGTTACAATTAGTATATATGTATATACATATGACAGAATCACAACATTAAGTGGCAACTAATTTTTATTAATTATCATTCAATCATAGTATTGTCATACAAAACAATCGTGTATATATATAAAATTTCAGTTCAACTAAATGCTTTAAAACGTGAGAAAAAACATTTTCAAGTTTTGACACAAGTCACCAAAATGGTCACTACGGCGCCAAATGAAGCCAACGCGGCTTTATTTTTCTTTAAATAATTAGTTTTAATCAATTAACTTTTATTATTTATAATTAAATGATTGTATTGTCATCCAAAATAAAATCAAATGTATAAAATTTCAGTTCAATTGAGCGCTTTAAAATGTAATTTATTAACGATTGAAAATTCCCCAAGATAAATAAATAAATAAATTAAATAATAGAGAGTGTGAGCTAATTGTAGGAATTGAAAAAAAAGATAGGGAAAAATCAGAAATTATATTAGACATCTAAAAACGTTGCTTTTTAAAAAAGAAAAAAAATATATCTTTTAAAATGTTTAAGCAATCAAGAGTTGTTACTTTCCCAAAATCAAACTACCCGTAAATTTGCATTAGA
Organism: Trichonephila clavipes; assembly: GCA_019973935.1. Classification (NCBI taxonomy): domain Eukaryota; kingdom Metazoa; phylum Arthropoda; class Arachnida; order Araneae; family Nephilidae; genus Trichonephila; species Trichonephila clavipes. The sequence goes on along the minus strand of BMAU01020110.1, from coordinate 492,507 downwards.
TATTTCATGAATCAAACTATCAATATAATGATAACAAGGTCTGTTACTCAATGACAGATGACATATTGGATTTACTATCCTGTGCAAAAAACGTTACTCTTGAAAAATTTAATCAAATTATTCATGTCAGTCTATCCGCAAATCATCCGTTCACATGGTCTGCAAAATATCTAGAATAGTTTTCTAAAACTGTCTTACTCATTAGGATATTTAATGAGTGTTAGACCAAGAGTCAGTAATCTATGGCACGCGTGCCCCATGTGGCACAGGGTACGATACTTAGTGACACTCTCTAATACTCTACAATTTTGTCAATATTTAAGTGAATGAAAGGTGATAAATTTGTAATGAAACTTATTAGACAAACATCTTCAGAATTATGGACATTTAAGGAATTTCGAGAAAATGTTAAAGGTAACTCTAAAGATAAATTTACAGCTACTTTATAAATTATTTAATGTCATTATTGGAGAGATTTAATTGTTTGAAGAGAGAAAATTGCATGTAATTTTCTTTACACTCTTGGTAATATGAGGGATGATTGATAAGTAAGGTCTCCATTAGTGTAAAATAAGTTTCCGACAAGGTAAAATAATAACAGAGGTATCAGAACGAAGTAAATTTATTACTCTTACATATTGTAAGCTCATTTCTCAACATAGTCACCACTAACAGCTACACATTTGTTCAATCGTTCTATCCATTTCTTAATTTCGTCCATGAAGAAAGATTCTGGTTGGATGCGTATCCATTAACGCGCGATTGCCTGAACTTCTTCCTCCGTTGAAAACGTCGACCTTTCAACGTCTCCTTCAATTTTGGGAACAACCAAAAGTTCGATAGTGCCAAATCTGGGCTGTAAGGAAGTTGTGGAACCACTGTGAATTTCAGTTTTTCCAAGACGTCCTGTGTTTGTGCACTGCATTGTCGCAATACAAAAGAAAAACGTTTCTTTCCAGTCTGATTCTGCGGATTCGTCGCTTGAATGATTGTAATATTGCACAATACCTGTCAGAATTTGCTGTCAATCCTTTAGTCAGAAATTCCGTGTAGAGCTCACCACTTGTATCCGAAAAGATGGTGAGCATGACTTTTGTTGCTGACATTAAAGTTTTGATGTTCTTGACACTTCGGGAACCAGTATGACGATATACCATGGATTGCCTCTTGTTATCTGGAACATAATGATGAATCCAGGAAGCCAGCCAGCCGTGCGCAAATGGATATGCAGCCAAACAGAATTTTTCTTCATGGACGGAATAAAGAAATAGATAGAACGATTGAACAAATGTGTAGCTGTTAGTTGTGACTATGTTGAGAAATAAGTTTACAATATGTAAGAGTAATAATTTTCCTTCATTCTTATACCTCTGTTATTAATTTATCTTGTCAGAAACTTATTTTATGCTATTGGAGACCTTACTTATCAATCACCCCTCGTACATATCTAAGTAAAGAATCTTTCCTCATATTAAAAAAAATTGTTTAATTTGTTAAAATTGTTCAGCAACTGAATGCTCAGAATCGCGCGTGTCAGATTGAAAGATTGAAAGATTTTGCGATATGAAAGTGTGTAGAGCGGTTACTTAACTATAATGAAGGAAAATACTTATATTTTATGTGTTGTCTAGTTTTTATTTTAATATGCATGTTTAAAAATACATGATATATGTTCAACTTTAATATTTGTTGGAGAAATAATTATATTTTATGCCGTTTATTTTTTTATGTTAAAAAATCTCTTTAAATGATGTGAAATTAATATATAATAAATCTGTAAATTTATAAATATACATCTATATTATTGACTTCTATTCTCTAACTCTGCATGCATTATCGTGAGAATTGAATTGATTCAAAAATTTCCTACTATGTGGCACGCTGAATCCTATTGATAGATTGATTTGGCATGCCAAAGCTAAAACGCTACCGACCCCTGTTCTGGACGGTATTGACCTCTAGATAACATGTTTTCTATGCATATCCTTCTGTAATTTTATTACAAAATTAAACATGAAAATTACATTTTTCATTTTGTATTAGCTTTTAAGATCCCCACATTTTTTTCTGCTGTTCTTATAACTGTTTCCACAATGTGTGTGACTAGCAATAAATATTATTTTGAAAGCCAATATGTAGTAGTCTCTCAAAAGTATTCCTACAATTACAATTTTCTATAAAATCTAATGCTAAAGACTAATAAAAATTAATACATAACAGAATTTTAATTTTCTTAAAATTTCTACAGTTTGTTCATGATGGAATAATATTCAATTTTTAAAACATAGTATAACTCTTATTTTGCACAATTAATAATCAAAAAACTACTAAAAAATAGCATCACAAGTATTGATGCATTTTTAATAAAAACTCATTATATCTTTGACTTCTGTATAGTAAAACTGCTTTATGCATGCTTGACTTGGGGAGTAAGCTGGTGAAGGCGTGACGAGAGCGTTACGAAAAGTGTGATCGGGTGAGGCGAACGGAAGCCGAGAGAGAGTGAAGTTAGTGAAGATAAAAATTTCAATCAGTAGTTCGGTTGCAAGATTGCTAGCATTACGCGAACGGTGATTTCTTGATTATTTGGTTATTTCATTTCGTTCTTGGACAATTTTATAAATTAATTTTTTGTTCAATGCATTAAATATTCTACATTTAAAGTGAATAAAATTATAAATTCATTTTAAAGTTCATATTTTGGGAATTAGTAACTTCGAACAACTAGGACATTTATTTACTATTTTTTCGTGAATTCGATATTGGTCAATCATCAATTGGTGATATATGTGCTTGCTCACTGTGGTTTGGACGATGGAACAAACATCATAATAGTAGTTGCTTATATTTAGACCAATAAGACAGTTAACAATATTATAAAGTTTTTATATAAAGGAATTATGATTTACGGTCGAGTAGGCTCTGAAGAATAAGAAGAAAACTATCATATGTAGCCACTAATTTTAGCACAAGATTTCAATGTTAGTTTCGCGTCCGAAGATGGACAACTCTTGGTAAACTTTCTTCGAGATAAATTCGAACAACAAATGAATAAAGTGAATAATAACCTAAATCAGCCTACCACAAGACATGAAACAACAATCGATGCAGTCTTCTCCAGAAATCTTTCTAATTTTCATTGAAAACATTTGTGTCTTATTTCTCATACCATAAGCCTATTGTCTCGGTCTTACAATCAACCACAGTAATTACTGATGCATCCGATAATGAAAATAATGAATAAAACTAAAAAATCTATTCAAAAATATTAATTTATCGATGAAAACCCATAATAAATTTAAATATTTGTAGAAAATTAATATATATAAATATGAATATACATGTATATATTATACATGTATAAACATATATATATATATATATATATATATGTGCTAGCCGTTGCCCACCCACTTCACTAGGTATTTCACATTATTGTATAAATGTATACTGTTAACATACATATAAATTATTGATATCTAGCATTAAGAATTCAATTGTATTGAAAAATATATTTATAGTTGTAACTCTCGCCACTTGATAAGAAAAGGACATAAATTATAATATCTAGTTTCTATTTATATCTAAAGTAGAAGTAGAAAGATTTTTTGCGCTCACTTAACCTAATAATTAAGTGGATTTCCCGCAAAGCAACTTTCAGTGGATCTCTACTCCATAAAATAAACATGCGTGCTAAATTTCAAGTCTGAATCTAACAGAGCAAAAACGGAATTTTTATCATCAATACCTCCATGAGAGCATTCTTAGCGGATTCCATTTCAACAAAAGAAGCATGCAAACCAAATTTTATTATAGTCCTAGTAGTTCGAAAATGGGAATTTTGTCTATCAATACGCCCCAATAACTCTTCCCGCTTCCCCCTGGAGTTGATTTCCGTAAAATCCATTCTTAGTGGAACTCTATTCAACTAAAGAAACGTGCGTAACAAATTTCAAGTAAATGGGTTAAATTCAAAAACAGGAATTTTTCTATAACACGCCTTAACCGCTAGCAACCCTACTCCTTTAGGGATCCGTTTTCTCAAAACTACTCTTTGTAAGAGGAACTCTATTCCATGAACGGAACATACTGTCTAATTTTTAAACAGGTGGGTGTAGTAGTTGAAAAGCGGAAATATTTATCTATTACGCCCCTTAATCCCCCTCAGTGACCCTTGGGGATCAATTTTCACCAAAAATATTTTGTAGCGGATCTCTACACCATGAAAGGAATCCGCTTATATATATATATATATATATATATATATATATATATATATATATATATATATATATATATATATATATACCAAATTTTAAGACTGTACGCTAATAGTTAAAAAAGGAAATAATTATGCATAACGCCCCTTAAGCGCCCTCAACGCCCCTTGGAGGTCAATTTTCGTAAAAATCATTATGTAGGGAATCTCTACTTTATGAAAGAAATATGTGTACCAAGTTTTTTTCAAAACTGCACATCTAATAGTTTAATAATGAGAATAATTATCTATAACGCCCCTTAAACCCTCGTAACGCTCCTAGGGTTTAGATCTTTGCAATATCCGTTCTTAGCTGATGTCTACTCCGTGAAGGGAACCTGCCTACCAAATTTCAAGTCTGTAGGTTTAATAGTTCCGGAGATATCGTGATTAGTCAGTGAGTCAGTGAGTGAGAGTCGTTTTTCTCCTTTATATATATAGATTTGAAAAGATATTAATTAAAAACGCTAAAAAGCGTGAATCGCGTCTGCATTTTCGTAACAATAAAGACCGGGTTTGGCCAGTTTGGCTGAAAATCACTTTTTGACGCCAACTTACGTCTTTTTCAATTCCTACTGTTAGTTCACGATCTCTATACATATTTAATTTGTTTGTTTGTTTATTTATTTATTTAACTTGGTGAAATTTTCAATCGTTAATAAAATACATTTTAAAGCGCTCAATTGAGCTGAAATGTAATGTACATGATTATTTTGGATGACAATACAATAATTTAATTACAATTAATAAAAATTAATTGATTATAACTAATTATTTAAAAAATTACAAATACAGCCACGTTGGCGACTTAGCGACCCTTTTGGCGACTTATGTCAAAATTTGAAAAGTTTTTTTTCTCGCGTGGTAAATAAAGCATTCAGTTGAAAGGAAATTTTATATACACGATTGTTTTGGATGACAATACGATACCTTAATGATATAATTAATAAAAATTAATTACCTCTTAATGTTGTGATTCTGTCCTATGTGTATACATATTTATATTAATTGCAACTATTTAATAAAAAGTAACTAAAATAAATTTTTTCTTGGTTGATCTAAGTAGGAATTGATTTTTAAAAAATTTTTATATTACTTGTTTATAACATTAGCGTTCTTACAACAATGCAGGTGAATGTTGAGTAGTATTTTTTTAAGGTTTTTAATTAATATCTTTTTAACTAATTGCGATATCGGACCGAATTGTGAATCTAAACCATTCTCGAATTCACTTGAACCCACACAAAAAATTTCATCGAAATCGGTCCAGCCGTTTAGGCGGAGTTTAGTGACAAACACACGCACAGAAGATTTTTATATATAAAGATATATATATATATATATATATATATATATATATATATATATATATATATATATATATATATATATATATATATATATATATATATTATATATATACATACATACATATAGATAGAGCTAAATAAGTTTTACTTCAGTCGGGTGGTCTAAGGCACACTCGTTTTTTCTTTAAAATTTGCAATCATAAGGTGAAAATATAACATTTATTCTAATTTCAAATAAAAATTATTGAACTTATACTACATATAATCCCTTAAAATGCCATTGTGACACTTAAACTAATTGAAATTTATTGTAGGCTGTTATAGATTGGTATATATGCGCATAAAAAAGACATCTTTTCCTACTATAAAAAATAATAAAAACATTTTCTCTTTAATATAAGTATACAGTTTCATTTTCTCTAAACGATAAACGGCTGGATGAGTATAATAAAATAAGAAATGACGTTAACATGGATTATCTCAGTTTTGTTTATTATTACTTCTGATTTTTGAGATTTTCTTTAACATGTAATAACTTCCCCCCCAGGGAAGCCTCCTCCTAATCTAATCGACCTAAATCTGTGGAAGGTATAAATCGATGACCCAGACAAACCATGATAAACTCAATTTATTATGATCAAAGATAATAGTCCAAGACAAGTAAATTATAAAGGGAAATTCTAGAGTGATATAACGAGAGCTCAGAATCATATGTGAATAAGCGCATGAAATCCTAATAGCTTAACTTTACTCAACGATATCTTAAAATCCTAACTTTCTTAATTTATTCTAATAGTTAAAATCCGATATTTAGTCGCGCGGCTAAATTCTTATCCTTACAGTACCGCTTTCAGCGACTCAGCTCCTTTTCCTTCTAACCACGATCATTAAACTTCAACTATATATTGTTACGAATTTTGTGTAAATTGTGTAAATAATTTGTATTTGAGTGTTTAATGCATTTATATTGCTCTATGTTACATTTATTTCATGTTAAAATTGCACTATTCACAAGCAATGCAGCCCCTTACGTTACAATGGTGATTCAATGAGAACTTGGCGAAATCTTGGTGGTAGAGCCAAGTTGGCGGCTAATTTGGCGATTTTGGCGTCATTGGCTACCATGTTGGCGAGTTCGGAAGCTTCTGGAATCTTCTGGAAAGTAGTAGATCTCTCCACTAGTGTCACGTTCAATGACACGAGCGGTTATATTTCTAGAAATTTCTGTCGCGCCTAGGGATAATTTTATTATTTTATTTCATTGATTTTTTGGTATTCTTATGCAATGATAATTCTTAATTTTGCTGTATATTAATTTATTTCTTGTGAGATAACGTTTCCTGATTAATGTGTTGTGAATTCCACATTAATAATTACTCTATTTTGTTTGATATTTTACTGATTTCCTATTGAATTTAGGTAGCATTACATGCCTGATTATTTTAGTTTTGTTTAATATTTTCATTGCATTGAATTTTTGTATCTTACAACTGATGATTTTTAAATGTTCTTTATATTATTTTATTATTTCAATTAATGTGCCTTGTTGGTATTTTGAATATGTTATTAATTTATTTACCCATTTTAATTGTTTTTTGAAGTGCATAATAATTTATAAGATTTTAAAGCTAGCCATATTTTGAAGTGTATTTCCATATCTGTAAGAGCTTTGGTGGACAATAAGTCCTGGACCTTAGTTATATATTTTATTTATTTTCAACTCTTAAATTTCTCACTCATGTCATTTCTGGGAAAAGGGAAAAAAGCTGATCTCATTAAGCTTTTTTTTTTGAGTTAGGTGAATGTGAGTTGAATGGGGAAGAGCTAAAAATAATTGAATTAAGGACAAAAATTTTAACAAATGATGCTTATAAGGAAGACCCTGTATTTGTGAAATGTATCTTTGAGGGAATCGTATCAAATAGGATATACGAGGAAAACAAACAAAAAGAGGAAACACTGCGTTAATTTGAGCTGCAGAAAATACGACTGCAAAATGAGACTCAAAGAGTCGTAGGTCCACAAACCCTACCCCCAACAAAAATTGAATTGAAAAAATTGCTACTAACATTCAATCCTGAAGTTGATAACATGGACCTGTTCCTCACCTTATTCGAACGTCAAATGAAGCTATTAGTTCTTGGTGAAGATCTGTGGATACCCTATCTCATTGGTGCCCAACCTAGTGATGTAACCTCCCTCATCGCCCGTGAGCCTGAGAAGAAATGCAGGGAATACTCCCACATTCGAGGAATGCTTCTGCGACGGTTCAAATTAACCGCAGAAAAATTCCGGGATCTGTTTTCACGTCACAGAAAAAGCCCAAATGGGACGCGGAAGGATTATTATTTTGAAATCCGAGCATATTTTGAAGGTTGGCTCAATGAGCTTAAAATTTATTCGTTTGACAGATTGAAGAATTTGATGATTGCCGATCAAATGAAAAAGAGATGCTCTCCAGAGTGTAAGGAACCTTACCTGGATATCTGGGAAGAACTTATCTCCCCAGAAATGTTAGCAGATAAGCTGGAAGCTTTTGACAACCTCCGACGTTCCCTACCCAGTGGAACTAGAGGACATGTGACGGCAAGTGAAACCGTAAATGATGGAAGACAGGTATCATTCAGGAAACCTGAACGCCCTCACAAAAGAGAATATTCCCATCAGGTACCAAATGAGAGATCCCCTCTCAGATGCTATGGCTGTGGTAAACAAGGAGTGATAAAATCTAGGGGCCTCACCTGGAACCTCAACGCCTCACAAAGAACAGACGTAGCCACCAATCGCATCAATGCTTACACAGCTCAGACCAGAAACCCTCGATTGACCCTAATCGACATAACTTTCTGTGGAATAAAGGGGACGTGTATGTGCAGACACAGGATCTTCACATTCAATTGCTGGAGAAAGGATGTTCCAGATATTTAAGGATAAGGGACTCCTTTTCCAGGAAACCACATTAGCAATGAGCTTAGCAGATGGTCAACAGGCCACAGGTGAGTCCCTCACAACCCAAGTAGTGGTAGAAATTGAGGGGAGATCAGTCTTGACCAAATTCATAATTCTCCCAAAGGCAAAGGGAATAGAACACTTCTAGGAACAGATTTCCTTAGTTCTGCTGGTTTGGTTCTAGATGTGAAGAATACTTATTGGTACTTCTGGGACAATCCTACCCACAAGTATCCATTTGGTGAAGAATTGGACAACCCGTCCACAGTTGAGAAGATGTCCGGCAACACCTGCCAATTAAGAGAAGGGGAAGGTGAAAGTTTGACCTCTGTGTGTGTGTGTGTGTGTGTGTGTGCCCAGAAGGAGAAACTTAACCTCCTGTTGGAATTCTTCCAAAATGTCTTCGAACCAGGGGGAGAAGCAACACATATCTTGGAGCACCACATTAACACGGGAAATAGTCCTCCTATCTCTGTACCCCCATACAGAATGTCTCCTGTAAAGAAGGAAATATTGAGAAAGGAAATTGAGGACCTTCTCGAAAAAGATATAATTGAAGAATGTGAATCTCCTTACGGAGCACCTGTTGTACTGATTCCAAAGCCAAACAACCAGTTTCGCCTGTGTATCGACTACCGGAAGTTGAATGATGTCACGGTCCCTGATACTTACCCACTTCCCCGAATGGATGATTTACTGCAGGAGGCAAAACATACTGCATACATCTCCACCATTGACTTAAAGTCTGGTTACTACCAAGTGAATGTTAATCCTGCTGATAGGGACAAAACCGCTTTTGTTTGTCCATTTGGGACCTACCGGTTCAAAAGGATGCCCTTCGGAATTAAGAATGCACCCGCAACCTTTCAGAGACTGATGGATATTTTCCGAAGAGGGTTACCTGTACTTGCATACCTAGATGACATAATAATTATGTCCCCTACTTTCGAACAGCATCTAGCAGACTTGGAGGCCGTGTTTAAGCGCTTGATGGATTTCAAGTTACGAGCAAACAGGGAAAAGTGCCAATTTTCCTGTTCACGTGTTAAATAACTGGGCCTATGGATTACACCCCAAGGAATAGAAGTCAATCATGAGAAGACTTTAGCTATTTTAGGGATTCCACCTCCTAAAAATGTGAAACAACTGCAGTCCTTCCTGCAAACCTGCTCATGGTACCGAAAATTTATAGTCAATTTTTCTGAGATTGCCCGACCCTTGAGCAACCTAACTAAGAAAAAGGCTTTCTGGAAATGGTCAAAGGCAGAGGAGAAAGCATTTCAGACCTTGAAGCAATGTTTGGTGTCTCCACCAATTTTGAAGTAAGCAGACTTCTCTAAACCTTTCCTGATAAGTACTGATGCCAGTAACTATGCTCTAGGAGCAGTCCTCCTTCAAGGAGAAGACAAAGAAGAACATCCAGTTGAATTTGCTAGCAGGTTGTCAAACCCTGCTGAAAAAACTACTCGACCACTGAACGAGAAGCTCTAGCTGTGGTTTGGGCCCTCAACAAGTTTAGGGGCTACATTGATGGGGCAAGCATCCCTGCAGCATCTGACCACCAACCCTTAAGGTGGTTCATGAAACTGAAATCTCCTACTGGAAGACTAGCCCGTTGGGCTCTGCAATTGCAATCTTTCAACCTCAACATGGAGTATAACCCCGGAAAGAGTAATGTGGTGGCAGATATGCTATCTCGTCCTACGTGTCATGAAGAAAATGAATTGTGTGAGGTCCGCACTGTAGCCATTGTTGTCCCATACAGGTCTCCCAAGGAGATACGTGATGAACAAATGAAGGATAAGGAACTGGTCAAAATTATTTCTTGCCTCGAAGATCCTGACAAGAATGTTAATTATGTCAATTGGGTCAAACGAGGTTATTTAATGAATCAGGGTGTCCTATTCAGATATGCTCCAGACTCTGAGAGTGAAGAGGCCCAGTTAGTGGTACCTAGCCATGAAAGAACTTTGATCCTCAAAAACCATCATGATGCTCCAATGGCTGGTCATTATGGCGCCGAAGGCACCTATACTCGAATAGCAAAGAACTATTATTAGACTGGTATGAGGAAAAACATAACTGATTATGTAAAGAACTGTCCTGACTGCATTAAATACAAAGTTTCAAATCAGAAGCCTTCCGTGCTATTACAGACACCTGTGCCAGCCCAACGTTTTGAAACCTTGGCCATTGATCTCTTCGGGCCCCTACCTGAGAGTAAAGATGGTAAAAGATGGATCCTCATCATTGAGGATTATACCACCAAGTGGGTAGAACTGTTTGCGCTACCCAGTGCCACAGCTAAAGAATGTGCCATTACCTTGATTGAAGATGTTCTACTGAGGTATGGTATTCCTCACCGCCTTATCAGTGACAATGGAACCCAGTTTGTGTCAGCAGTGATGCAACAAATATGCTACCTATTAAACATCCATCAATCCCTGATCCCTGTATACCCTCCACAAGCTAACTCAGTTGAACGAAAGAATAGGGATCTGAAACCACGGCTGGCAATTCTCGTCCAAGACAAGCATGACTGTTGGTCAGAGAAGCTACCCTTCATCCGCTTTGCTCTCAACACAGCCAAATGCGAAACGACAGGACAGACGGCAGCCTTTCTGAATTTTGGTAGAGAGTTACGCACTCCAACTGAAGTTGTTAATGATATCCGAGTCGTCATCCAGAACGATAATTTTGTGCCAGAGATAACTCACTATCTCAAGAAATTCGCTAAGTTTTCCACTCAGATTAGAGAGGTGGTTGAAGAGCAACAGGATAGTAGGAAGTTTTACGCAGATAAAAAGAGCAAAACTGCTCCAACATATCAACCTGGAGAACATGTCTTTGTAGCATCACATCCGCTGAGCATCGCTGCGCAAGAAAGAAGTGCAAAACTAATGCCACGCAGAGACGGTCCCTACGTGATTTTAACACAAAAATCACCATCCTCTTACGAGATTGCTAGTCTTGATAATCCGGGGGAACCTCTTGGAGTTTACCACACGTCTGCTTTAACTCCTTGTACTAATGACAAAGTAAAACCCCTTGTTCCTCTTCATAAACGTGGCCGTCCACCAAAGGTCCCACAGACTCCTGGTTCCTCGTCGGGACGCCGTCGGAACCAAAAGGGGAGGATGTAACAAATGGTAATATTTATTATTTATTTATTGTATTGATTTAACCATTCATCCCAGCGTGTTAAAAAATGTAATTCTTTATTTCTCTCGTGCTTTATATTAATGCTCGCGCGTGCACTCGTGCTTTTATTTATAAAAATTAACTGTAATTTTAATTATGGAAAGTTCTGGAACTTTCGATGGAAATAGATAAGGAGATGGAATATTGAGTTTGGAAAACAAAAGTCTTGAGTTGTATGTGGCAAGAGTTGCTGACATTTTTATTTTCGTGTTAAACTATTTAATAGCATTATAACACACTTTCGCGAAACAATTTTTTCATATAAAAATAAATAAATATTTTTTTTAAAATGTTCAATTTTTAAATGTTTTGAATAAACACGCTTAATAAAAAAGCATCCATTTTTAGAAATTAACTCTTTGACTTACTAAATACTGTACATAGTTTCCTTTTGTAAAACATACATAATTTCCTTTTTTTCCACAGGAAATCTATGAAACCTTTATTACTTGTTATTTTCATCATGTAAGCTCTCTTAGCTTCTCTATGTTAGGATAGCTAACTGGGATGTTTATCAGTTTATTTTCTTATCGTACAAGAAAACTAAGTGAAAATATAACCAAAGAGGCTTTGGATGTATCCTTGGGGTGCAACAGTCCATGAAGATTCCACATATTTTTAAAGTTTATCTTGAGTAGCAGCGAGTGGTGTATTCCAGGTCAGTCGTTGTGCAAGCGTGGACCACACGTTTTCGATTGGCGATAGATCAGGAGAACAAGTAGATCAAGGAAGCAATTCAATGTGATATGTAAAGAACATTTGAATATTGCGTACCACATGTGGTTGTGCATTACCTTTTTGGAATATGGCTTATGGCTAGCGCTGAATATATGAGAGCACCACGAGCTCCAACACCTCAGAGATGTTGCGTTGGCTGTTCAATGTACCGGCAATACATACTTGAGGGGCACGGCAGGGAAATCCAATACCACCCCAAACCATGATACCGGGTGCATAACAAATTTAGAGATGCATAACACAACAGTTCAGCAGCCTCCCACCGTGGAATTTCCAAATTCGAATCTGACAATCGGGATGTTGCAAGCATAAGCGATATTCGTCAGTTAACACAATGTCATTCCATTAAGTTTTCCATGTCCGCCGTTCATCGCACCATTAGCGGCGCAAACGCCTGTGGTTCCCAGTCAACGGTAAACGAAGCAATGGACACCTTGCGGATATTCCACTGTGCTGCAAACGACGTCGAATGGTACGAGCGGATACGGAATGATGCCTAACAGGCTAAATCTGTTGTGCTACGGTTCGTGAATGTGGCTGCGTGATCCATCATTGCCATACGAACAATCCTCTTGTCATCGCGGGCAGTGGTGGAACGAGGTGGGTGCGATCGGCCCCATAGGTCCATCGTTTCTTCCTGCATCCAATGAGGATAGATCCACATCACAGTTACTTCGTTTTGTCCAACACAATCTCTGTAGGATTCTTTTCTTCTTTGGTCGAATTCAGAAACTTGATCAAAAGACGCTCTATGTCTTCCACGAGGCATGGGTAAACAGCTTATGCAAAAAAAGCCTGCACGAAAAAAACTATTGCCGTACTTCAAATCGTCAATCTGTTCTCCCCTCATACAGCGCTTGTGGGTGGCCCTAAGGCCGCCCGTGATGTGCGTCTTCTAATGTTTTGCGTATTTCATCGCCTCTAACGCAGGATGTAAATTTTGCAGGGTTTGCATTTTGAGTGGCCAGCATTGTAATTTTTTAAGGAAATTGACGGAACAAGAATTTGGTCACGGCACAGTGATTGAGAATCACTGCTCTAGACCAAACAAGCTTTGTTTTACATCTGATTTACTTGGAGTGAATTATTACCATTTAGCTAGGGACTTCATTAATTTCCCTTTTATTCTTTCATTTTCTACTTTATCGTTTGGTCAGATATTTATATAATACACAGTTTCAGCTTCGAATGCATTTATTTAATTGACATTTAAGATCATATGGGATTGCCTAAAGTTTTTAAAGTTAAAGCCGTATTGGAAATTCCTTTAACTAATACTGTAGATATTTATGCAAATATTTAATGGAAAAAATAAATTCCGAGATTCCAAAAATCGATTTATGTTTAAAATATAAATAAAACAATTAATATAAAACGTTCAAATGAAATTAGCTTCTAAGTGAAATAAATCACAATGCCTTACACAGCAAATCTACAGTTAACTTCTTTGAATTGAACTTTTACGTTTCAGCTAAATCCTCTGATGCGTCTACTTTAGAGATATTTCAACATATTTTAACTATTAAATAAGCACAACGTGAATTAGGGTATCAATAAAAATCTATTTCCAAATTTAAGAGGAAATGTGAAAGCTATAATAATTGTAGTGCTGCAGTCACAATTGCAAGTAAATTAATGTGATGGCTATTAAACTCTTAAAACAGTTGGGTTTTTTTTTTTTTGTGAAACAACCCCCAACTAATTTTTGTCCTATTTTTAAAATAATTTATACTATACGTTTACTTGAAAAAATTTACAAAGCTATTGTTTTCAGAGTTATAATTAAACACTAAATACGTTTATTCCACACACAAAACGACATTAAATCTATTCTAAAACTTCAAAGCGTTATAAAAATTAATGACTTCTATAACTCTCTGAAGTCTTAGATTTTTATATGGAAAGAATTTAAGTAAGAGATATTGGAAAATAAGTCTCTTGGATCTTTTTCAATCTTAAGAATTTTAAGTATAATATGGAAATAATTAGTAAATATGCATAATATAATATATATATTTTATCATATATATTTAAGTATCATATATATTTTATTTTTTCACAAAATTGCCTTTTTTGTTGAGGCATTTATTGTACCAATATATAAAGAAATCTAAGCCTTGTTAGAAAAAGATGTCTTGTGATGATTAAAGCAACTTTTCACTGTTTGTTTAATCATCCAAGGCAAAACGTTTTCCTCAAAGATGACAAATTAGCTTGGAGTATATATAAGTCAGAAGGAAATTCTGGACAAAGCGATTGTCATTATGTTTCTCATAAGCGAAGCTGCCATTAACAATTTCTTGCGTCTTTTTGTCAATTGCCTAGTACCCCACTTCCTGCTAACCTTTCAATATTGTTGTCTCCAAAGTGTGTGTGTGGGGTATGCCGGGTTTACGCAAAGTGATACTTGGAATTACGCCAAAGAAGTAGCTTCACTACCATTTGTGAGTATTTGATCTTGTACCATCGAATGTGACGTTCTCTCATGGCTGCTGCGTTTGGCTTCACCAGCGTCTGAGGAGCTCAACATCATAAATGTAACAATTGAAAACGCATGCTCACTAAGACAAATATTTAAGTTTTTGGAAAGAAGAAACCTCTGGGGAAAAAAACGTTCAAGAACAAACTAATACACATTGCTCACATTAAATTCCATGTGTAAAATATATAATTATCTAATTTAATTTAAATATATGTATATTGTTAAACCCCTTAAGTGCCACCGGCATTTATATCCGTCTTGCTCGACCGGTGCATTACGTGGCCCGGACGGATGTAGCCGTCTTTCCGAAATACGATTATTTTCTTTGCGCTGCTATCGGTAAAACTATTCCGAAGATTTTAGAATGCAATAAAATGACCTCGACAGTATTTGCGAAGGACTTACTTATTTCAAAAAAAATTTGCTTCTTTGTGCCTTTTCTTCTCCCCCAGCTCTATGATCTATATTCACCCAGATTCAAATTATGATGCAATAGAAAACATCCGGCTGCCCGGTGTATCTGTCTGTGGGTACCTTTCGCGAAACAATTTTTATGCTATTCGTGCATTTCCTTCTGCCGGTGAATTAGTTGCATATCTGCCAGCTAGGTGTTCATAAAACTGTTCCATACTCCTCTGTAGGCAATGACATGTTAAATAACTGCGGTAATGCAGGTCTGTTTCCATAAATGCTCTTGCGAACAACACCACCTAGCGCCGATCGAAGACGTTTCCGACTATGGGTTGCTATTCAAATCTGAATCCTTGTGGTGTCCCCTACCTCCCTTTAAAGCAGTGTTTCTCAAACTGTGGGGAGCGCCCTCCTAGAGGGCGTGAGGCTCTTGAAAAGTCGAAAAAATTCTTTTAAAAATTATAAACTTACTGAAAGTGAAAAAACAAATGCATTCTGACATAATATAAAAAATAAAATACTCATTTACTACTCTTATAAATGTATCAATAGTGCACAATATATTTTATAATTAACTTAACAATACTAAGTTAAGGGCAAGTTTAACAATTACCAGTGACCCTATGGATTTGTCGCATGTAAAATTATATGCCAACATTAACACTTATCTTGATAATTTGTGTACGGTTCATAATTAATCTCTTAAATGCCGATTAAAATTTATGCGATTGCTCTCCAATAGCACCGTTTAGCCCGTACGTAAGCGTATGTGATGTATTGAGGGGGTGGGTGGTAGAAAAGGAATAAATAATCAAATCCTCTGAAATAAATTAATCTTTCGCAAACACTGTCAAGGTCCTTTTGTTGCTTTCTGAAGCCTTCGGAATAATGGACTAAATTCATGTGACGTCATAGTCCCATGATAACTGAGCCCTGTGTTTTCGGCCAATCAGTTCATAAATTAATGCGACGTCATAATTATGTCATAAATATAATCACGCGTTTCCAGCCAATTAGTTCATGCGCTTCACTGTTGCCAACTTTTGCTTTTTGCAGAAACTTTCTCTTAGAAATTATATATTTGTCAATGATATAATAATGCACATAGTTAAACAAAATGCTCTTAATTTAAAAGTATTCGTATAATGTATTTTTTTTAATTTTGAAAACTGTTTGAAGAATTTTAACACACGTGAACTCTTTACCAAATCATCAAATTTTAAATGTTATCTAAACTTGAAAGTTGAATAACTAGTATGTCAATTTTTAATCAATAGGAAACACGTGATTGTCGTTATCATGTGACCATCATGAATTTAGTCCATTTTAAGGATAGCAGTTCACAGAAAAGATATACCTTCGGAAAGACGTATATATACGTCTGAAGGCAATAAACACAGTGGCTGAGTGTGGCGTTTATATACGTAGGGGGCTTATCAGGCTTAAGTCGTATTGTATGGTTAACGTCATAGTATTATTGAATTTAATACATCGATATTGTATGGAGGGGGCGCGATGCAAATTATGATTAAATATTGGGTCGCAAACATTGGAAGTTTGAGAAGCACTGCTTTAAAGCTTGTACCAATGATCATGTAGACAAAAATAATTACCACAATGTATATTGCATATATCACATTTTACATGTATTATTATATCAATTCGAAAAAGATTACGTGAATCTATTACTTAAATAAAAACCAATACTTTTACTACCATGAATGCAAACAATTATATTACACCCAACAGTACAATATGGATTTTATTTTACATGTCTCTTTTGACTTGCAACACATTTTAACTGTATAAAAGAAATAACTTTTCATTTCTGAAGTATTTTATTACTTAATTTTATACGCACTTCTGAGAAACTTTCGGAAGTTAGCAAAGCACATATAAAGAAAATAATAAATAGTGAAGTGAATGAAAATGAATGAAATAGTGAAATGAATTTGACTTGGCGAAACCTTCCTGCTCACCACTGGTACGCAGCTAAGAGTCCTGGCCTATCTATACAGTGCAGGAGTTCCAGGGCTCATCAGACGGCCTTGTCGCGCCTTAGAAGCGGTTACCTGCGTAGTATGACTTTTGTGCAGGGGGGTAAAGTCTTTCTTTACCTGTCCCTGCTCTCTCCTTGCTTCTCCTGCTCATCTTCTGGACTGCTGGGGCATTTCCCTGTGACAGTTGTATGAAGAGCTAGACCTGGTGTGTGAGACTATTACGAGGGAAGGTCAAATGGACTTGGTGTAGGCTTTCCTGCTCCAAGGGGATTGGAAACAACAACATAACAATAAATAGTGAGTGTGATTCTAGTTACAAATACAATAAATAGTTGATGGAAACATTACGAAAAGATGTCGAGAAACTAAGTTTACCAATTTTCTGCTTTCTGCTTGCGCAATGATATGATGAAGAAAACAAAGCTATTTTCTAACTTCTCGTCTTCTTTTTAAGACTGTCTGTCTTCTGTAAAAATACAAGAGCTTGAACTCAACGCGAAGCACATTTTCAGGCAGAAAAATGCCTAAATTTCCATAGAAATTTGCAATATTTTAGCTCATACCTCTGTTAACAATATAGTATTTTTAAAAATTTCAAAGTATTCCATTAATATTTTCTTTTTCGTTTTAATACGTGAAGGCGTAGTCCATTTAACATTACGATATAGGAGAAAAAGCACGAAACACATTTTATACCAGAAAAAATGAATCAACTCGGTTAAAAATGGGAAGTATGATAAAAAAAATACTGCTCTTTGAAGGATAGTGAAGCCAGAATATCATATTAATTTATCATTTCTTTTATATCTGAAATTTTTTTTCCAAATTTGGGTCCTATTCTTTAACATTAACCGAAAATAGCCTTAAAGAAAATTAGCATTTTCTATAATACACCTCTGTTTCTCAAGGTTGCACTTCTTCAAATAATGTTGGATGTTCTGAAACAGCTTTAACAAAATTGAATCTGCGTTTCAAAGACCTAGAAAGTAATTCTGCTTGCTATTATGTTGGAGTTTATTTTATCAGCATTGGGATTTCTTTGTTAACTAGAAGCGTGAAACGAATTTTAGCTTTGCTTTAAAGGAAACGTGTTCAAATAGATAATGAGCAAAGACTGTAATATAAAACCTATTTAACAATTTTTTTCAGGTGTAAAGATAGTAAAGTAAATTTTTAAGTATTGATTTACAAAATAGGAATTTTTCACCATTAACTAATTAATTACCTAAATTCCATCTAAGCTTTATTTCTTTTTTTTAATTTTTAAGTTTGAATATAATTTTGAGACAAAGTGTTCACACACACATAAATTCAAACATATATTTTAAAAATTTCACATAACTATTTATGTTTCTGTAATAACATGGATATTCTTTATGATCCTGTTTGATTGATCAACTCATGTATGTCAAATTTTAACTATAAATAAATGTAAAATTAAGTGAATGTCAATAATTATGGATAGATTAATGGATTGATTGTTCCTCAACTTCACACTCTGTGACAAAAAGATCATTGGAAACAGATTTCTTAATAGCCTGATGCTTAAATCTGTTGTCCGTAAAAAGTACAATTGCTCAGGAAACGGAATTTAAATTGCTGTTATTGTTAAAAGAGATGAATGCTTAAGGTATCCAACTACTTGTGACAACTTTTTTTTAAAATAATGGATATGTGGAGATTTTTTTTGTGGTTTTTAGATTTATTTAGTTCATTTTAAGAAAAAAAATATAATTAAGAATTGAAAAATAAATTATTACTACTAAAATGGGAAAAAATGGGTAAAAATTGACAAATTATTGCATAAACGGGGCCCGCTCTGTACAAATAGTAAATGAACAAATTCTCAATTTTTCAATTTTTATGTATTGCTTTGTTATTCCTTTTTAAAGTGAGCTTCAGGATAAGAAATATTTTAATTTTTACAAAAACTAGAGCTTTTTTATCTTAGCTGTTAAATGAAATTGCTTAAAAAAACAGTGTTTGTATTCACATAATGAACTGTAAATTTTGTAATAAAACAGTGATTGATGCATGTGATATACTTCTGCTGTTATACAGAACATACACGCAAAATTTCAGCAAATTATTTTTAAAACTTTTTAAACAATCGCTATCCCCGTTTGAGTTTTTTGGAAAAAACACATTTCGAGTAAAACGCATTTTAAAGTTTGACATCTTATGCAAAGATATGGCATCTGCTTTTACTAAAACACCTGTGGTTTTTGTTCTAGTGAATGGAAAATAAAAGCCTTGGTATTTTTATGAAGCTAATAAGATGGCCTATAAAATAATATCATAAAAAATGTCAATTTTTTAAAAAAATCATGATTTTAGGGTAGTCGGATACCTTAAACAATGTAATCAAACCGATGTCATCAAGGTCATTTCAATTTTTCCTTAATACATTTCTATTTTCTCCAAGGTCATTTCCTTCGCGCAGGCAAATAATTATCATATCAAATAAGTCATCTCTTATTTTTAAGAGAAGTGGGAAACCTCTCACTCTCTCTATACTGACAATGTTAAATTGGCTGTTTTCGATGTACCTTTTCTCAAAATCTGTTTTATGCACATGCTTGAAATTTTTCATACTATTCAAGTACACCTCTCTCATTATACTAAAATGAACTTTTAGCTAATTTTGAATTTTTTAATAAATTATGAAATATTTTATCAAACATTGCGAAATTTGACCCATTTTTTAATTAAAAAATTTGTAAAAATTAAATTTTTGAGTTTTTTACAAAAAGCTCATTTTAGTTTATATTAGACATCATTATAAATAATTCATAAAAAACTTACATACCTGTGAACAGTAGTTTCTCAGAAAAGGTACATCGCACATTAAAAGTTACATTTTGAGATAAATTGATTTTAATGTATACAGCCGATTGATTTTAATGTAATGTAATGCCTAGCCGACTTCTAATCGGCTAGGAAATAAAAAAATAAAAGGCTCAATTTAAAATAAAAGATACATGTTTTGGTTTATATCAGTCGTTGCACTTTTAAGCAAAAACAAAGTAATTTGTTTACAATTTTCGCTTTTAAAATGGGCGTGGCCCAAATTGAACGATTATTTAAAAATACGTTTTAAGGGCTTCTAAATACCCTAGAGGTTAAAGTAAGGTATTCTTAGAAAGGTTAAAATCTATACAATTTGAAAATGTAAAAATCTCAAATTGTCAAAAAAATAAGAATTTAGCTTTCCAACACCTCTTAAAAGGCTTAAAAGTAAATTGAAATTTATGGCTAATCAAATACGCTGCTATTCATGTCATTAATGTTCTACTCCTGATTGATTTCATAGTTTAGAGTAGAGGTCTTCAACCTTTAACACTCGAGGGCTATATCAATAAACCCACAATAAACCGCGGGCCACATCAATAAATTTAAAATAATGCGCAGGCCACACGACTGTCAAAAAATTATGTTTCCAAAAAAAATTGAATAAGAAATGGATATTTGTTTTAGACTATAAGTCTACAGCAGACTCTAAAGGGAAGAGATGGTATTATAAATTTGCATATATATGTCGCAGGAAAGTGATGAAATTAGGGCTTTCATCAAATCCCTAAGGGGGATGATCAATTCACGTACATTGTTAATATTACGTCTTTTTTAACGTCATTTCCTGATGTAAGTAAGGGATTTGATCAAATCCCGAACTGCTTTAGTGAAATGATGAAATGAAAAGTCAGCATTTGTAGAGCTCTGTTTTCGCTTTCTACTACTCCCTATTATCTCTTTTTAGTTTTAGTTTTATTTAGTTACATTCTTTGCGTTATTATTTTTCGATTGATATATTAATTTTGAACGTCTGAAAATTAGAAATCGGATAAAACTTCAGTTGAAAAATGTAAACAAAGAAATTAGGGAATTCGATCACGCCCTCTATATGGATAAAAGAAGCTTTTTGATGCTAAAAAAAGTTATTTTAAAAAGGGAAGTACTAACTAAATATAGATGATACAAATAAAGCAGGATATTTCTGAAGTACTACATTAATTTAAAATTAAAAGAAATGTTTGAAATTCTACTGCAAATATCCTTTTCAAAAAAATGGCAGCTTTATTATCTAATTATTTTGTTAATTAATTTCGGATAAATAATTATTATTCTACTATATGGCATCGTCTCTGGTTCAGCGTCGTAGTGCGCCTAACAACTGGCAGGCTCCTAAAACACCGAGAACACTCCTAGGCAGGCGCAGTATATTTAGTGGCGTGGCTTAGCGGCCGACACTATATATATATATATATATATATATATATATATATATATATATATATATATATATATATATATATATATATATATATATATATATATGTATATATACATGGTTTTCAAAATAGTTAAATGGAAGTCGAATTAAAGTACTTAAAACTCCTTAAAGATAAAACTTCTTTTCTTCTGAAAACTTTTGAGATTTTATGCATAGTCAGATTTTTTATATTTAAAATTATTTAAGGTACACAATGAAATTTTTGAAAAACTCGTCATTTTAAGAAAATTTCATCTTTAATGGATGCCTATAAAAGGTTTTAAATATCAAGAATCCCAGAAAAATTGACGTATTTTACGATAAAAAGTGGACAAGGCAATTTTTTCTAAAGGGGCACTAAAAGCAGTCCATGGGTTGAAGACACCTAGTTTAGAGTATACTTTTGTTTGTAATAAGAAAGAAAACTATAGTTCTCTTTCTTTCTCTCTCTCTTTAAAAGAGTCGTTTATTTATAAAATTTGAGTGGTCATGATTTTTAAAAAAAAATTATAACTTGTATCAACAACACATGATTAAATGAGAAGATTTGTTCTGGACAATTAATGCTGGCTTATGCAAAATGAAATCAAATATAAAAAAACGATATGATGAGCTTGATAAGAAACAAAAGGAGTTCAACAATTACTTATCTAACATGATAAGTATTAATAGGCGTGTATCACATTTTTCACATATCAGTCAAAGAAATAAAAAAATGTATCAACATATCACTAACACGAAAATTTCGCTAATCCTCAGCTTTATTAGAAAAATTCGCTTGGAAATGTATTAAATATATCGGTGTTTGCTTTTATCCAACTTGAAATTATATTTAAAATATAAGCTATTCGTAAAATGTTCATGAAAACGGGTGGTTTATATAAATGAGCTAAATGAATTTTGTGATTTTACACCTTATTCATTACAAAAGGTAAATCCGCACTTTTATAATTTATGATATTAAACTATGACTGTAAGCTAACTTTTCAAGTTTTTACATGATGCCCATCCCATGTAGTGGTTAGTGACGCTGCTTGCTGTGTAGTTGGGACTGGGTTTGCATCCCGAGAAGGCATGGATGTTTGTAAATGTGCCCCTATACCGCACTCGAAATATTCGTCAAGCTGCAAGTCCTTTCGTGAGAAGGAGGAAGAAAGTTTGGAGTCCCCTCACCCTGACAACCCTCCAGAGTGTTCTCCCTCAAAATTGTTGTGGAATCAATCCACAGATCACACTATTACCTACATGTTACTCAAAGTTACGGTTAACAACAGGCGTAAAAACAAGCATATTACAACGATAAATTTCATGGGGCTCGATCTGGCACTGTCGATAAGGTGGCGTTAGTAAAAGCAACAAATTTGTAACATTTTAAAGGACTCATTTCGTATTTGGATTAGTTATATATGTAAGAGAATGCCCACAAAAGCAAGAAAATTTATAGAAATAAACAGTTCCCTCGCCAATTTACATTAAGTTTCTTTTTTTCTATTTTGCTCTTAGTTTACACTTAAAGAAGTGTCTCTTAAATCAAACAGATTTTGTCATACCATTGAGACGTCTTCGCGTCCAACTGAAAATTCTTTTTGTGGATAGGTCAAGAGCGTTCCTCTGTACCCCTAGATATTGATCTGACATTGCCCAGAAACGGATGGCCGTGAGAAACTCAAAAGCTCACAGACCGAAAATTCCAAGCGTAATTCGAGGTGTCAGAAAGAAACCACCGCCAGCCCAAGACCATGGAGTGGAAGGGGACTTCGTTGAAAAACACCAAAGTGAACGGTCGTGTTGCCGCCTCCCTACCAAATAGCATATTCTGAACTCTATTGAAGTACTCAATATTATGAATAACTTTAATGTAAATGTACACTTTCGGACAAAAAATTAGCGCACCAAGGAGTCGTAAAAATGAAACGAAATTTTACATAAGTAATGACTATTTCGATATAAGTAAATGATTAGAAAATCAAAGAAAAAGGATAATTTATTTCTGAGAAAAAGGTAAAAGAATGGAGGATTTAAAATACCCTGTTGAACCCCTTCTAGCGCGAATGCACTGATGCGATACGATCGGGCATTGAGGCATACAAGTTCTTTAAGATGTCTTGAGACATTTCGTTCCATATTTGCTATAACCTTATCTCTAGTTCGTTCAAACTCGTGGGGTGCCAAACTCGCCGTCTCAAATGATCCCAGATATGCTCGATTGGAGACAAATTTGGGGATCGGGCAAGCAAAGGAAGGGTAGTTACAGTGTGCAGACAGTCTTATGACATCCTTGCCGTGTGAGACCAAGTATTGTCTTGTTGAAAAATGGCTCTTGGGAGCCGTTGCAAAAGTGGAAACACATATGGTTTCAGGGTGTCATAGACATCCCGATGGGCTGCCATGGTGCCACGGATCAATACTAGGGGTGACCGTGTATTGTAGACAATGGCACCCCATACCATCACACTAGCTGTTGGAGCGGCGTGTCGCTTTAGAGCAAATACAGGATTGAGGCGTTCACCACGGGGTCTCCCCAGACGAACACGATTGTCATCACTGCTGTGATTGAATCTGGATTCGACGCTAAAGACGATGTGGTTCCATCGCGCTGCAGTCCAATTTCCTCGTGCGTGGCACCACTCCAAACGGTGGCGTCGATGGGTGGGTGTCAAGGGAGCACACGTAATGGGCGCCGTGATCCCAAATGTTCTTCAGCCAAGCGCCTTCGTATGGTTCGAGAAGACACAGGGGCCTCTAGTGAAGGTGCTACCTGTGCCTGGATAGCGGGGGATGAATCATTTTTTGGTTATACGCGTGCATTTTTTACGATGTGGTGGTCTTCTCGACGACTGGTCTGTCGAGGGTGTCCTGAGCCTGGTCTTCGTGTAAATGCTATCTCTCAGATCCACTGGTCCCAACACCTCCTAACAATACAATCAGAGTGGCCTAACTAACGAGCTACTTGTCTAGCTGACCACCCAGCTTCCATCATGCCGATGATTCTCCCTCTCTCAAACTGCGACAGCTGCTCATATTGTCTTCAAAAACGGCTTAATGGCCTGTCTGCCTTAGCTCTTCCTTTGTATACGATTCAGCACACTCAAACAAGCTTTGGTTACCTATTTTACACTCCACGGAGAATGACGCTAAACTCCCTCTACTGGCTATACGTAATACGCAATCACGCTGCATTTCTAACCATTTACATATCTCTCCAACATGTAACATCATGCCAAGTGTTTCTTTACGATCCCGAAATTATTTCTTGTTGCGCTAATTTTTTGTACATGAATGTATATGCTGTAATTAATAGCTGTGAGGTAAGTAAACCAAATATTTAATTTCTTAACTCTCACGCTACCATTAACTTTTTCAAACATCACACCATACTGATCACAAAGAAAGTGCACTCGTGTAAATTTCATTGACTATAATTACCTATTGCAATGCTAATTCTCTTTTAATATGATAGCTCTTGAAAATACAACTAATTGGAGGAAACAAAAAAAATAAGCTTGAGAGGAAACATGAAGAAATTCTTGACTTTTTACGATGTTTATTTCTAATGTGTTTTATGAATAGTTTTACTCTAATTACGTGAGTGGCCGGATGTGTAGTAAGGAGTGAAAATTGTACATAATGTTGGAAAATTTTTGTTGAAATGTATTCGTCATTGACTTCTAAATCAAGATAATTATAAGTAATTATAAGTGATAAAATTTCTACTAAGTTATTTGCTAATTAAATTATTTTACTCGATTTCATTATTAATACTTCACGCATAGTTTGTTTTAAAAAGATATAAGAGATTCCATTTCGTTTTTCATTAATCTTTAGCCCATTAAAATCTTGGAGTTATCGTCTAAAACAAAATAATAATGATGATATGAAAACCAGATACACGTGATTGGACGCCTTCTTACATGAATTAAAGTAATTAGAAGGATTAAAATAATCAAAAGGATACTAGAGGGAATTATTGCATATGTATAAATATATATGTAATAATTCCCTCTAGTATCCTTTTAAGTAACTCTTTTAATAATATTGAAATAATATTTTAATTATTTGGGTCGAAACTAGCATCCTGATCTTAATCGTAATCGACTAATAATATGACATCATAAATCCCTTTCACGCCCTTGTAACCAATCAGAGCTCTTATTACAAAAATGTCACGTGGTCTTCACCGTTGAGTATAAAAACCGATGTCTCTGGAAATCGCCCTTTCTCTCTTCGCTCGTTTCTCTGTAGTCATGTAGCCGGCTTCAGCGCGTTCTGTGTGTGACTTTGTGTTGTGTCTTCCATGTTTGCTTCTTGTATGTGTAATACCGTCCCTACTGGATCTTTATGTGTTTCCAGGTGTGAAATAAAAGAATGATTCACAGGAGTGCCTCTTCGATAATACCGTATTCGACCATGCTCCACGTAACATAGAAAATCACACCACCGGCCTCGCCCAACCTTTGGTTAACTACAGTATTAACATCCCCTCTCCACGTCTTACAATATTTTAACCAATCTCCAGAAATATAATAGAAATATTATTTATATATATATATATAATATATATATATATATATATATATATATATATATATATATATATATATATATATATATATATATATATATATATACATATATATATTTAAACATATAAAAACAATCACAATTATCAATTGAAAAATTGAAATATATGAATCTTATAATACTAAAACACTTCAAAATATCAATGGCGAATATAAAAGATAATATTCCATCGTTTTCAAACAAAATTAAAAAATTATAAAATAAAATGAAAATTTATAAAATATCCAAGTGCAATCTCGGACTTAGGACCGATAAGTGGAGTTAAACTAGTTTGATGGCGCCAACCTTCCCCCTATTGCAACTTGGTAAGTTAATTGGAAAATATCCAAATTTCAAAAAAAATTTAAAAATTAAAATATATATATATATATATACATATATATATATATAATTATATATATATATATAATTATATATATATATATATATATATATATATATATATATATATATATATATATATATATATATATATATATACACTAGCTGGTATACCCATTCTTCGCATGGATGAAAATTGAAAAATTAAACAATACGAATTGAAGGATAAAGAAATTTTTAATGAGTTAATTTTACGTGAATTGCAAATTAAATAAAAAAACTTTCTGCAAATTTCAGTCGAACAAAAAAAACCCGTATTTGTTAAATTTTAAGTCTGTAGATCTAATAGCTGATAAAAGGGATTTTCATTTATTTATAGTTCCCCGTAACTCTCTTGTGGGTCAATCTTTGAAGACAATCTCTGTTCAACAAAAGTAACACATTGTTACAAATTTTGTGTAATGAACGCTTAAAATAGTGTAAATAACTTATATCTAGATGTGTAATACGCTAATATTCTTTCTGTTGTATTTATTGTGTAATATTCTCAAGCAACACCATTCATTTCATCATAATGACGATTCAATAGAAACATAGCGAAATGTTGGCGATCGAGCCATGTTGGCATCATTTTTGGCGACCATATTGACAACTTAGCAATTGGTTACTACGAAACGTGCATTAGAACGTGGAATTATCAATTTTTATTGTATTTATGGTTCATTATTTTGGCAATAATGGCTTATTCATAAAAGATGCATATATGCTGTCACGGGATTTTTTGCAGATGGCAGAATTTTTCCCTACTTACTTGACAATTATCGTTATAATTTGGAGACTTCACACAATATCGTTATAAATTATAGTCTATGTGTTATTCTGTTGTATAAACTATATCATTGTAAAGTTTCATTAAAATCCATTCAGTTGTTTTTGCGTGAAAGAGGAACACAAACATCCAGACATACTTTCACATTTATAATATTAATTAGGATATATATATATATATATATATATATATATATATATATATATATATATATATATATATATATATCTGCTTAAAATTTGCTAACAGTCTGCAGCAGAGTTATTCAGCCCGTCAAAGCTATGAATGTCTATAATTAGTGTTTATTAACGTCACAGTATAAAAACAACATGAAAGCTATTGCCGACGAACCTCAGTTGAGTGACGCTGACGACTCCTGAAATTACACCTTCTCTCCTATCTGCCACATCACTCTAGCTAGAGGGTTATGAGGAGTCACGAAAAGTTTAATATGCATCATGCCTTCTATACAGTGAATCCTTGGTGTCACTAGGAGTCGAACTCATGACACGCCAGCCATGAGATCTTGACCATAATCACTAGGCAACAATATCCACGTCATGAATGTCGAAGTAAACATTGAAAATTAATGATAGTATTTAAATCAACACGTAAATTCATAAGGAACTCTGTTAAATAAATCTACAATTAAAATATTTATACATTTATAAAATCTGATACACTTGGAAATAAAAAGCATGCCTTTGGCAAACGATAAAATGAACATTTCAGCTGGCATTCCAATCTCTACTGCCCCACCACTCAGAAAATCTGAAAAATTTCGATGTATTCACAAACGCCACTCTGCCATAGATAGCATTTGATTGTGATTACGAGGCCCTAACTCATTTTGTCCAGGGGTTTCACTCTTTCAAATAGGCAATTGCAACCCTTTATAAAATGCAATTTTTCTTATAGTATGAAGCAATGTTTAATAGTTAGTCGATTAAAAACTTTTAATAGCTTATTCGCTGCTTGACAAACATTAAAAACAATCTTTTCGAAAAATTTGTGACAGAAATTTATTAAAGAAACACGGTTAAGATCTACTTTGCAGGATGCACTAAACATTCTTTACTAGACAACTTAATTCGAATATAACCTAAAAAGAAAAACGAGATAAAAAAAGAAAATCATTTGAGAGAGAACATTTATAGAGTCTATAAAAATGGTCTTCCCTCTCAGTGTAAGGATGAATGTGACCTAATTCAATATTGAATCAACGGATACTTTATATTTGGTATTTGATTTGCATGCATTTGTCTAAAGGCAACTTGGGGTCCTGGGTTGTTCGAAGAGGATGAAATTTTTAGACAACGCGTCTACTGGGCATTATAAATACACTTTAACGAATTTGAATCCGAACAAATAATATTTTTAAAAAAATTTTAAGCCAATTCCTACTTAGATCAACAAAGAAATATTTTATTTTAGCTACTTTTTATTAAATAGTTACAATTAATATAAATATTATATACATGTGACAGAATCACAACACTATGTGGTAATTAATTTTTTTTAATTATCATTAAAGTCATCAAAACAATTGTCATCCAAAACAATCGTCTATATAAAATTTCATTTCAACTGAATGCTTTAAAACGTGAGAAAAAAACCTTTTCAAGTTTTGACACAAGTCGCCAAAAATGATGCCAACGTGGCTGTATCTGTAATACTTTAAATAATTAGTTTTAATCCATTATTTTTTATTAGTTATAGTTAAATTACTATATTGTCATCCAAAATAATCATGTATATAAAATTTCAGCTCAATTGAGTACTTTAAAATGTAGTTTATTAACGATTGAAAATTCCGCCAAGATAAATCAATAAATAAATAAAGAGTGCGAGCTAACAGTAGGAATTGAAATAAATGTATAAAATATATCATGATCTCTACTTCTTTCTCTTCTAGAGTAATGCCTATTTCTAGTTCTGTAAGAGCATTTATTGTCATCTTTAAGAAGAAAATGGCCCATCGCACCTCAAAAAGAGACATGGTCCCAAAAAAATGCATTCAAAATCCGAAACATTATTAATTAAATTCTCTGCAAATCTTTGATTAATGCTGTTTGTTTAAAAATAAAATTTCTATATCAGGATTTATTAATAGTTTATCTACTTGTTAATCACATAATTAATAAATTCCGGTTTATTTTATTTATCGATCCTCGTCATATGGCATTAAAAATTATTGTCGGCATTTCTTCGTAAGACTTTCCTGCAAATTAAATTACTTTTTAAATCTCAAGAAATAAATTTGAAAATGCTTAATCAAGGACTAGAGTAATCCAAAAGGCAAAAATCTCAATTTTACAGCTCCAACATTTCGAGTGTAAAATGCAATTTGCCGAGTGATAATAACAGGGAGAGTTTTGACCGGCGAAATTGAAGGTGAGACGAGAATTCACACCCTGATCCAGTGAATATATGTCTTGCAGAAAAATTAAAGCACTAACGAACGATCTTCTTTACCTTGACTCAAACTTTGAAGTTTATCGCCCTAAATCCTTTGCATTAGTATAGAAAGATGTCCATTCAAAACAATCAACTGAGAAAATACAAGAATTAATTTCTTCAATAATATTCAAATAGAGTTAATTTCTAGAGTTAAAGTTAATTTCTTCAATAATACGACTACAAAGCATTATAAATTTAAATAAGTTTGAAACTTTTCACAGATGTGATGTGTAAGATTAAAAAGTAATACGCGCACAAATGGTTCAGTAATCATTACACCAAGATCAGAGTATCATAATGATAGCTTCTTTCTATTAGGTAATCTTGGTAAAATGTCAACGATGTATAAGACGAATCATGGTTTCAACATCTGGTAATTTTAAATCCATTAGCAACTTGGTTATGTTCTTCAAGCGAGATAATACCGGAAAAATTATTTTCTAACCAAATAAATCGAAATAACCATAATTAACACTAATCCACATTCTTCGTTTCAAAAGTATCAAGTAACTTGATCCCTAACCAGGAACGTATTATGACATGGCCAACTAGGGCCGGGTTAGGGACCTCGGTCACATTGGGGGCCTCGTCTCGTTCTCGATTTAACCCTAATAAGATCATGATTCGAGCAATCTCAATAGTCAAATGTTATTTCCGGTTGCATTCTCCGAAAAACTTTGAATTTCGAACGACATGTCAACTGGTTACATGTGATGACTGTCATCCGAGTATAGGCCTAGACTTACCACCATACACCATCATTACTTATTCAATCAAAAGGCAGCAGTCGATTGAACCAGCTTGTGCGATTATAAATCATACAGATTTATTTGTTTCGGGTAATTGTTTGTACGAGTATTTTTGACAATGTATGCTATCTACTGCCTACTTACTTTAAGAGCCATAGGTAGGCCCTACATTTGTGTAGGGGCCATGGCCTACCTTTGCATTGGAGCCCAGGTCTCAAGAAGTCTAAGGCATCCCTGTCCCTAGCATTGTGCGTGGGCAATTTAGGGGTCCGTGAAAGGTTTAATGTAAAGTAAGGTGTTTGCAACACATTCCCATTATTATGAAAAAAAATTAGTTATAATTTTTACGAGTTAAAAAAATTCAGAGTAAAAATTAAAAATTCTAGGATAATTGTTTTTAGATAGGTACATACAGTCAGTCAAAAAAGTATTGGTACACACTACCAGTTCATATATTTTTATCGTAATATTTTACTCAAACATACAAATTAAAACAAAAAAAGAAGTAAACGTTATTTTGTTAAATACAAATAATAGTAATTTGAACAAACTCATGCATTAATGCAATTATGGTTAAAATTGAAAATAAAAGAAATCGAGTTAAAAAATGGCCTCAAAAAAGTATTGAGACACTTCCCAATAAATTAAGAAAAAAAATTCAAACTTAGAAATTAATATTTTGTTGGGCCCTCCTTGCTTTTTATGACCACTCGACGTCTTCTTTGGCATGGATTGGATCAATTTTTTGAAAAATGATCTGTTGATTTTGGTCCACTCTTCGACCAAATATTTTCTCAAATTCTGCTTGTTAGAAATTCGGTGCTCATATAGTTTTTGCTGCAAATAATCTCACACATGTTCAATGGAATTAGGTCTGGACTTTGGGCAGGAGTTTTAATAACTAGGACAGTGGTAGAGGACCCATTACTTGCAAATATCTGCAGTATGTCATGGGTCATTATCTTGGTACAATTTAAAATATCCTGAGATACCCAGCTTGCTCGCACTTTGCTTTAAATTTCACTTGAGAATATCAAGATAGAGACATATTTATTCATTATACCATTCCATGCATACCTTTCCATGCAGCCCCAGACAATTTGGTTACCCCTTCCATATATGACAGTAGGCCGTAAATTTTTGACATGCATAGCTGTATTTGATTTCCACAAAAACTTTTTGCTTGTCATCCGATCCGAAAATTTTATATTTGCTTTCGTCAATAAAAATTACATTTTCCCAATATTCTGTTGGCTGTCTTACATACATTTTAGCAAATGCCAACCTAGCTTGTCTATTTGCTTTGCTGATGTAGGACTTTCTTTGAGGTATTCTGCCATGATACTTATGTTTTGTTAAAACATTTCTGACAGTTTCAGGATTTACTGATTTTTCGAACCTACTTTTACATTGATAAGTCATTTTTAATATACTACTTCTTGGATTAATGTGTACTTGTCTCACAATCCACCTCTCTTCACGTTCATTAAATTTCCTTTAACGACCTGATCTTTGCTTGTTTTAAACACTGTTTGTTTTCTTGAACCTATTAATGATGTTAAAAACAGTAGACTTACTCAATTTCAATATTTTTCCTATGCAGCGAATTGATTTCCCTCGTTTCAATGACTTTTTAGGACATTTCATATATCAACCGATATATCTTTGTTTCTCGCCAATTTTTCTATAAATAATCTTATCTGTTGAAACATTTGTGTTTAAACTTCTAATCTAAAAAAGTAGTGTGAAATTAAATTCTATTGATGCGCTGTATATTTGTTAAAATTCTCATTTCAAAACTGTCCCAATACTTTTTACCCATTGAATTATATTTGAAAAGCTAGATCAAATTATAATTCTATAATACTGATAAAATTTTCCTTATATACAGTACACTAAATCTTAAAATATTATTTAATTCATTTTGCTTTTGTTTTAATGTGATAAGTATTTTTATAAAGGGCTTTACAATTATGCATGCCAAGTGCCCCAATACTTTTTTGAGTGACTGTATATATATATAAAAATACTAGTAATGACAAGAGCATTGTACGGGCTGATCCTGGGATCGGCCGTTCACATAATTTTAAATAGGGACGAAATCTTGCCGCTGCGTGCAGTAACTTCTCTAAAATATGGCAGTATAAAACATTCTTACATCTAATCAACAGTTTAGTTATATGTCCTTGCAGGATGTATGAAATCAATATAGAAAAATTTTCTTAATTTTGAATAGAAATCAGTATTATTTTTTGTATTTTTATGAAGATAACCATCTCAGGGGTTCATCCATTTCACTGAAAAAAAATGTTTATTTATATTTTAATGAAAAGCTATAATTTTTGAATGAATATTACTTCAGGTATCACAATATTTTATTTATACTTTATTTTTACGTCAACAATTACCATTTAGAACATGTAAATTAAATTTCTCCTTTTTTATTTTATACATTGAAATACAGTTATTTCACTTAAAGGCTCATTGCCAAATTTTTAGGAATAAAGGTGTCGATGGCCGCAGTGAGCGTGGGAGCCATTGATTTAGACTATTATTAATTTAATTAGTTTGGAGATTCTTATTAAAACTGTCAGTAAATGCTTAACAATATCACTAACTGAATCATAAAAAACTTAAATAAGACACAAAAGAACCCATTTGCTGATAATAGAAAGAAGGAAACAAAGATATCCTTAACAATCAATTGCTTAAAACCTTAAACCTATTACTATTTCCCAACATTTCTTCCTTTAGTTTGCTTAAATACAGTTTGGTATACTAATATATTTCCCAGAAGCTGTATTGTAGTTTCTTTATCTATAAACAAAGCATCATTTTATTTATTTTACAAATGCCAGGCCATTGACCATCAGGTAATTAGGCAACGGGCTCTCCAATACCTTTTTACAATGCAGTTACAATCATTCAGTGCAGAGCACTCGTCCAAATGAGTGGCAGTCATGTTTTGTACAGTGTCACACAAAACGCAGATAGGTGAAGTCACTAAATTAAAACGAAACAGATGAGCACAAAGGCAGTCATGTCCGGTAAAAGTCTAAATTTAGCCACAGCAGCAGCACGATGAGAACTTGGAATACCGTGGGATTTCTTACATAGTGTACTCCAAGGCTTATCACGAGCAACACGAGAAGCTGTAAGGCGAAATGATTTCCTAAAAATCCTTTTAATTTCCAGTTTGGCAGAATGAAGTGTCAGGTCTCTGCGGAAGTTCTGAAGGATACCCGTTCCCTTTTTTGCCAAAAAGTCTGCCCTCTCATTTCCCCAAAGACCACAGTGGGATGGTACCCATTGAAAGACGATTTTTCCTTTTATCTTTCCCAGGAGTTCTCTACAGTTCTGCACACGTAAACAATTATTCTCATTATAGTTGGACAAAGCCTGAAGGGCAGAAGTAGAATCTGAAAGAATTACAGCTCTTTCAATGGGGGAAGACGAACAGCAAGTTGCTGAAGGGCTATATGTATAGCTTCAACCTCACCATCAAAGTGAGTTGTCAAAGGGCCGGCGTGTAAATAGAAGAAGAAGAGGTGACTAAAAACACCAATGCCTGCGCCTTGGGCAAAGTCCAAGAGTGAGCCATCTGTGTAAATGTAAAGCCACTCACTCCTCCAGTGGGAAGCGGGTATTGATAGTTTCCAAAGCTATAGCGTGAAGAGCAGTTGGACTTAGATCACGTTTTCTCACATTCAGAACAAGGTCCAATCTGATGTCGAGTATTGCGTAGTCGAGTGGGTTAGCAAAAGACAGTAATTCAAAGGGCACATCATTAATGACTTTATATTGAATGTTCTCACGAACACATTGAATAAAGCCCTTCTGAGTGTTAAGATTACGTCCTCCATCGGAATCATAGTCCCGCCAGAATGAATTATTTGGGAGTCTAATAAGTCTATTGAAGAGAATAGCAGCATTCTTCTCAATTATATTAGTGAATGGCTGAAGGTCGCGAAGTAACTGCATGGCAAGTACTGGAGTAGTTTTAACTCCGCCAGTGATCATGCGAAGGAATTGGTTATGGGAAGTGTCAAGAAGTTTTCTAACGTTCTCTAAGGCAGAGAGATCAGCACCTCATTGCAATAATTTAGAACTGGTTGAATATATGTCTTGTAAGTTGTATTTAAGGTATCCCTATTGCATCCCCATTTAACTCCGGTCAATCTTTTAAGAATGGAGAGTCGCTTTCTTGCCTTAAAAAAACAAGCTCAGCATGTTTAGTCCATTTCAATTTGTTATCAAGAGCGCAACCCAAATAAATTGAAACATCACTCTGTTGAACAGGCATATCGTTATAAACCAATTGGGGACTGAATGGTTGTCTATTTAAAGTGAAGAACTGACAAGTAGTCTTCTTTAGGTTTACAGTCATATTATTTTCAATACACCAAAGGTGTAATCTTTCAAGGGTCAGATTTAGGATGGTACTTAGTTTGGACTGATCCCTCTTTGGTGTGCTGCACCAGATGGCAAGGTCATCCCAAACAAAGCATCATCATCATTAGAATTTAGATACTGTTGTCTGATACATTAATTTCCTTAATTATAAAGTAATTAATAAATAATTAACCAAGAATGTAGACCATTTCAATAAGAAATATAGGTTTCGAAGCATGTCAATAGTTGATCAGAAAAAAGTGGAACGAACTCAGGTATTTCAGGTATGTGGAGGGGGTGGGGGTTGTGAATTAGGTAATATTTGATAAATACTCCGAGGGAATAATCCTCTCTATTTTTTGGCATCATAAACCAACTAAAGGGTGTTTTTTTAGAGGTATAGAACTTTAAATTGCAATAAAACAACGATGTATTATTCGATTGACATGAATTTTTTTTATTCGAAAGATAATCTTGTGGTATTACACTTTAAATATGATTTCTGGCATAGGACTGCCACGGCTGGCTCGGATGTAGTCCAATCTGGACGTCCAATTTTCGATGACTTTCTCCAACATTTGTGGCCGTATATCGGCAATAACACGGCGAATGTTGTCTTCCAAAAGGTCAAGCGTTTGTGGCTTATCCGCATAGACCAATGACTTTACATAGCCCCACAGAAAATAGTCTAGCGGTGTTAAATCACAAGATCTTGGAGGCCAATTCACAGGTCCAAAACGTGAAATTAGGCGGTCACCAAGCGTGTCTTTCAATAAATCGATTGTGGCACGAGCTGTTTGACCTGTTGCGCCGTCTTGTTGGAACCACAGCTCCTGGACATCATGATTGTTCAATTCAGGAATGAAAAAGTTAGTAATCATGGCTCTGTACCGATCACCATTGACTGTAACGTTGTGGCCTTCATCGTTTTTGAAGAAGGATTCCACCAGCCCATAAAGTGCACCAAACAGTCCGCTTTTGTGGATGTAACGGTGTTTCGACACACACTTGTGGATTAGCTTCACTCCAAATGCGGTAGTTTTGTTTGTTGACGTAGCCATTCAACCAGAAGTGCGCTTCATCGCTAAACAAAATTCGCTTATGAAAATCGACCATTATTTTCGAAATAAAATTGCACAATTTGAAAGCGTTGTTCAGGCGTGAGTCTATTCATGATGAATTGCCAAACCAAACTGAGAATAAATCACTTGACAGCTGTTAAATCGGTCGCCATCTTGGAAAGTAATGCCAACTTAAACTTCTATGCCTGGAAAAAAAACACTCTGTATTTCCCAGAAGCTGTATTGTAGTTTCTTTATCTACAAACAAAGCATCATCATCCTTAGAATTTAGATACTGTTGTCTGATATATAAATTTCCTTAATTATAAAGTAATTAATAAATAATTAACCAAGAATGTGGACCATTTCAATAAGAAATATAGGTTTCGAAGCTTGTCAATAGTTGATCAGAAAAAAATGGAACGAACTCAGGTATTGCAGGTGTGTGTGGGGGGGGTGTGAATTAGGTAATATTTGATAAGTACTCCGAGGGAATATATATAATCCTCTCTATTTTTTGGCATCATAAACCAACTACGTGTAGACAAGTACAAATAGATTGCAATTGTACAAGTGTACTTCATATAGTGAGTAAATCATTTTTATTACAATGATTGAAATATACAATAAATTTAACAGCTTATTCTAATTTCAAAATGGGTGAACATACAGAGAGAGATAACTTTAAAATATATTAAAAAATATATATAAATGAACCATACTTTCTCGTGTATCTTTAAAGATTATAAGAAATGGTATAGATAATCAAAAAACAGCAAAATAAAGCATTCATTATCGTTTAAATTGTGAACTTTCCTTATTTCCTCGTTACTTAAGTATTCTTTCTATAAAGAAAGATTGAACAATACTGTCTAAGTTGTTATTATTACAAATTTACAGGAAAACTCTCAACTCTAGCTAAATTACTCATCATTTCAGAGTTTCCTTATTGAAAATGACTATATCGTTATAGCGCAACAGCCTAAACAGATCTGCATTTTCAATACAAATTGAGATAATGTTAATGAACTTTATATATATAAATTCATATAATAGTTCAGAAAAATAATTATTCCATTTTTTCAACTATGCATGTTTTTAACTACAAGATATCTATACAATTTTTTAAACAGATCCTTCAAATAAATTGTGTATATAACAAGATATTATACTTAATCTAATACGTAGCATTAAAAAAAAGTATGTTAAAAATTTTATCATAAATAAAATTATAAATTAGGAAAATTATAAGGGATAGGGTATTAAATACACACTTTGTACATTTTAGTACACAATCGACTCATTTGAGACCAAGTTGCAGGTATTAATTGCATTAAATTAATTTTTTAGGGAAATTAAAGGAAACTTATTGAGACTAATATTATATTAAGCATAGTGCGCGAACTTACTGCAGAATCAGAACATACCACATAAAAATTAGATCAAAAGTAAGAAAAATGCAAAATTTCAAAAATCTACTGTATTTGAAGTGTTAGAAACAATTTTTTTTTTTACTATAGGATTAGTAACAGCGGAAGTGTTAATACCTTTTTCGAGGTAGCTGTTGTAAAATTGCTGAAAATAATATTGACAAAGATTACTTATTCATACTGAGCAAAATATAAGTGCTGAAATGAAAAAAGAATACTTGTGTTATACTTTCTTCAAACCAAAAGACAAACCTAGTATCCCAATCAGTTCCTCGTGTATAAAAAGTAAGTTTCATAAGAGAGAGAGAGAGAGAGACTAATATGATACCTAAAAATAAACCATAGTATAATTTTACTTATAGTTTTACAGGGTACGATTACTTTTATATAATATTTATATTATTTAAATCATTTATATTATTTTGATTTAAATCATTTATATTATTTATATCACTTTAAATCGATAT
Source organism: Trichonephila clavipes (assembly GCA_019973935.1). Lineage (NCBI taxonomy): Eukaryota > Metazoa > Arthropoda > Arachnida > Araneae > Nephilidae > Trichonephila > Trichonephila clavipes. The sequence goes on along the minus strand of BMAU01020110.1, from coordinate 454,598 downwards.
AACAATGTTCCATTTCCTATTCTTTTTTACATCAAATTATCGTTATTCTTACAAAAAAATTAAAAATTATAATTTTATGATTTTTTTAAAAAATATTTCTGAAAAAGAGTAATATGGTTTAAAAGTTACTGCAATATGAGAGAATCAGCAATTTTTATATTTATTATAGTAACCAGTAAGCTATAAAATATGACAAAAACTAGTTTCTTGAAGAGACTTTATATCTTGTAACATATTAATGTATTATGTTTTAGCCAAAAAATTTGAATCGTTATATAATCAATGTGAAGCCCAGTGGCTGAGTGGTTAGTGCATCGCGCTTCCACACCACAGGTCCGAGGTTTAAACCTCGTGCTGGGCAAGGTTAACTAAGCCTTTCATCCTTTCAGTGGGTCGATAAAATAAGTACCAAGCTTTCTTGGGAACTTAACACTGGGGGTTTCGCGTCAGACAAGCCACCTGAACGGAACACCTGCTCATGCACCTCAGGACTCAAGGACGTGTTTGCTGCGTTGGGCATAGTAGGCCTTGGATCTCATAGGCTGTCGCACCACTGAGTTAAGTTGTATAATCAATGCATTTTACAAATATTTTAAGTCTAACAAAGAATCCCTTCTCCTCCCCAAAAAAATCGTATGCGAGCGTATTGATTACTAAAAAGTATAGAAAAAATGCTAAATAATAAATTAGTTCCGAAAAACATTACATTTTATCGATAAACTTATAATAAATGTTTTTGTTCAGTGGTTATTAATTAATTTCTTTGTTTGAATTAAATTTCCTTTCTTATTTATATATATATATATATATAAGTTAAACAAATTTCCTCTCTCTCTCTCTTTCACGACTTCCTTTTATTCAAAGTACCTTTCTTTTATTTACCTTAAAAAGTGTTGCATCACATAGAAGTAATTATACTAATTTTTCTAAGTGGACTATTTGCTTTCGTTATTTTCTTTCTTCACAGCAAATAAGCTAATAATTTATTTCGTAGCAAATAGGCTAATCATAACTGAATATTTCTTTTATACTGCTGTTATCCTTTCTTTTTTACTGCCGTTAAAATTACCTTAAATTCCTTTAAACTTTTTCGTAAAGGGTGTTTTTTAGAGGTATAGAACTTTAAATTGCAATAAACCAACGATGTATTATTCGGTTGGCATGAATTTTTTTTATTCCAAAGATAATCTTGTGGCATTACACTTTAAATATGATTTCTGGCATAGGACTGCCACGGCTGCCTCGGATGTAGTCCAATCTGGACGTCCAATTTTCGATGACTTTTTCCAACATTTGTGGCCGTATATCGGCAATAACATGGCGAATGTTGTCTTCCAAATGGTCAAGCGTTTGTGGCTTATCCGCATAGACCAATGACTTTACATAGCCCCACAGAAAATAGTCTAGCGGTGTTAAATCACAAGATCTTGGAGGCCAATTCACAGGTCCGAAACGTGAAATTAGGCGGTCACCAAACGTGTCTTTCAATAAATCGATTGTGGCACGAGCTGTTTGACATGTTGCGCCGTCTTGTTGGAACCACAGCTCCTGGACATCATGATTGTTCAATTCAGGAATGAAAAAGTTAGTAATCATGGCTCTATACCGATCACCATTGACTGTAACGTTGTGGCCTTCATCGTTTTTGAAGAAGGATTCCACCAGCTTATAAAGCGCACCAAACAGTCAGTTTTTCTGGATGTAACGGTGTTTCGACATACACTTGTGGATTAGCTTCACTCCAAATGTGGCAGTTTTGTTTGTTGACGTAGACATTCAACCAGAAGTGCGCTTCATCGCTAAATAAAATTCGCTTATGAAAATCGGGAACAACGGCAATCTCGTTTTGGGCCCATTCGACGAATCTAAGCCTTGCTTGATGATCGTTTTGATGAATTTCCAAACCAAACTGAGAATAAATCCCTTGACAGCTGTTAAATCGGTCGCCATCTTGCAAAGTAATGCCAACTTAAACTTCTATACCTGGAAAAAAAACACTCTTTATTTTTGCATTACCCATAATTAATATATTTTGTTAGCTTATCCTTATATATTTTCAAATATTTACTAATAATAGTAATTAATGGATTTAAAATAGTTTTTTATCAAATGAAGAAGTGAATAGTTGTAGAGGGCGTGACAAGCGACAATAGTCGAAGTGTACAGGGTACCAGCACTGTCTTCGTTACTTTTTTCAAACGGTTTGAAAATTACGTGTTCCGTCGTCATGGCATTTAAGTGCATCATTAATGAAAAAAATATCAATAATCACTCACTTTGAGAAGAGTTAGAAGCATGTGTTTTACATTTTTTATTTCATCCCAGCATAACATCTGATGATATTTGAATATGGAGGAGGGAACAATATTGCCTTATATAAAGCATATTTAATCTTGAAGTTTAATCATAAACAGTTAGACTTTCTATTTAAATAGTGTGCTCAAACTTCAAATTAAATTATGAATTGCAAGAATAATTGGTTTTTCGCCTAATTCCTTGATTTTAGTTTTATGTATGTTTTAAGAGCATAACTTAATGTAACAGTTATCTCAAGAAAAAACAGTCAAGATAAGACTATATTTATGCGAAAATTAAATCTATCACAACTGAAATTTTTTTAACTGAAAGCTTCTTTATTACTTAAGGAATGAAACTTGAAATTGAATTTACAAATACCGGAATTCTGAAACCACGAACTACAGCCATGAAAATTGTAATACACAAGAGAATTCAATATTTGGTACATCTTGCCAGGCGTAACTCTATGCATGACGTAAACCGAAAGATTCTTCTACATGACGGGTTCTAAACCCATTTGAATGTACTTTTAAAAATTCAACTTACATCCAACATTTTAATTTTTTGGAAAAGAATATTTAACAGGATATGAAAAATACAGATATTGGGTAAAATACGTAAACACACAATTTTAATGCTTGAGCACATATATGTGTTTTCTGTTATTCCAATAAACTTTTCTTAATTATAATACATTGGTAGATAATTAATCCCTTTTTAAATAATATTTTCTTCGTTAAAAACATGGAAGATCACACAATGTTTGCATTTGAACAAAACAAAAAAAGATTTACTTGATATTTATTTCTAAGCTAAGTGTATTAAATCAACCTTAAACAATTTTCCCTTTACATATAAAAATCTAATTATATTTTTCATTTCAATTATTGATTAAATCTAAGCATTTAAAAATTACATTAGTTTTAAACAGAGACAAAATTTTAAATATGAGTCCACCTTCTTCATAAGCACTACAGCCATTTTCCTGCCAAGGCTCTCTCAGTCAGCTTAAATTATCTAGATATGTTTATTGCTATCATTTTTCTTCTATTTATGCAGATGCTTCGCAAGCATTTCCCTATACCAGGGATGGCGAACCAATGACACGCGTGCCAATGATGGCACGCGACAGAATATTTTGGGAACGCCATCGATCAAAAACGATTTGCATTTTAGCTTAAAATAATTAAGTTTAATATGAAGTATTATGAATAAACGCGAGTGATCCGTCGCGACGCCGACTCGTTTGTTATGTCTTGCGTAAATACTTCGTATATTATAAATTGCTAATGAAGCAAAGTTTATCTACGCATAGTGTGTGTGTGTAACTATTTCTAAATATATTCAAGTTGTTTAAAAACATATTCTAACGTTTACATTAATAGTTCAGCTTGTATACATCTAATTTATTAATGTGATCTAATTCTTGTCTAGTAAGTCTAATTGGTAAAATAACTCTCACTGCTTTATTTTTAAAAATTTTAATGACCTGAGACAAAAGCGAAAGAGCAGACACTACAGAAATCTCTTACAAGCACTCAAATTCCTAAAAACTAATAAATCTACCCATGAGCCCACAGTCGTGCGCTGTCAGTAAAAAGGGGTTTTTTGGCGCGGGGGGAATCAAGCGAGAGCACATAGAATAGTCAATTTCATCGACACATCTGTACATTTAAAGTTTTGTATTAAATTTACGATTTTTAACTGCTATTTAACATGGCTAGTTCAACAAAAAAAACAAAAAGTGTAAGATAGTAAGTGTAGTAGAGAATTTCAAACTTGGTGGGCTGAGAAATATGGCATGATCAATAAAGGCGATAAAGTGGTGTGTGTTTTATGTTCTGGAACAGTGGTATGCAGAACATATCGTCTGTAAAACGGCATTTTGAAACAAATCACAAATCCTTTTGTGAAAAAAGCGAATCAGAGCAAAAAGAAATAATGGCAAGTGCAATAAAAGACAGAACTAAACAGTCGACGTCTATTAAAGCAAAATTGTAAGCAAAGATTGTCACACTAGGGCGGCAAGTTACTCAGCTTCAAATGCCATTGCTCAGCATGGTAAACCTTTTCAAGAGGGAGAGTTTTTGAAGGAAGCTTGGTTGGCATGTGCGCCCTCACTTTTTGATGATTTTATAATAAAGAGAAGATAATTCAGCGCATCAAAGATGTTCCTCTATCTAGAAACACAATGAAAGATATAATCTTGAAATTAGCAGAAAATGTTACAGATCAACAAAAAAATGACATTAACTCCGCTCCTTTTATATGGCTATGTCTTGACGAAAGTATTGACATTACTAAATCGGCACATTTAGCTGTCTTTGCTCGATATTGTGTAGGTAACATCATTAAGGAAGAATTAATTGCGATAACATCGTTGTTAACAACTACAAAGGGCACAGATATTTGTACGGCAGTAAGAAATTCGCTTGCTGAGAAATAAATTGATTTGAAAAAAACTGTTTCAGTAACCACTGATGGTGCTCCAAATATGGTAGGCAAAAAAAATGGTTTCATTTCTTTATTTAAAACAGACGTAGGACATTCGATTCTTGAATGCCACTGCATTATTCACCATCAAGCCTATGTGCAAAGAGTGGTTTAACATCTCTTGATAATTTAATAACTTTAGTCACAAAAATAGTCAACCTCTTATAGTCGCAGGCTTTAAATAAACGAAAGTTTGATGCTTTGTTCGATTAAGTCAATTCGGTGTATAATGGCTTAATAATGTTTAACAATGTTCGCTGGTTGAGCCGCGGGAACGTACTTCAAAGATTTGTTGATTTCTTGGAAGAAATCAGATTGTTTCTACAAAATGAGAGCAAAATTGAACAATACCCACAGTTGATGGATATTATGTGGCTTTTAAAATTGATGTTTTTAACAGACATATGCCAACATTTCAATGAATTGAACATAAAGCTTCAAGGCCCGAATAAAACAGTTATCGTCATGATGGATCTCATTCGCGCTTTTGAAGCTAAACTATATGTTTTCAGAAACGATATTATTAAAAAAAACTACAAGTACTTCCCAAACTTGAAAAAAAATATCAAAGATTTAGATGCCCAAGAGAAACGAAATGAAGAAAAAGTTATTGATGACTTTATTTCCATAATGGATTCTTTAATCAAAGAATTTTCAGCGAGATTTTTTCTCAGTTCAAGGAATTACCGGAAACGTTCAAATTTATTATGTACCGTGATGTGATTTCGTTTGATAAACTGAACTTGTCTCAATTCGATTGGTTGGAAATTGAAGAACTTGAAAGACAACTGATTGATTTCCAGTCTAGTTCAATATGGATTCAAAAGTTTATTGAAACAAGGAAGAAGTTGGAATTGATTGAAGCAGAAAGATTGACAAGCAATATAAGTAAAAATACCAGTAACGAAATTTTGGAAACATGGAATTCGATTCCAGACGCATTTGACTGTTTGAAGAAGTTGGCGTATACTATTTTAACCATATTTTCATCTACCTATGCCTGCGAGTCATTATTTTCAGAGATAAATAACATCAAAGACTCGCTTAGAAACCGTTTAACAGACGACTCTAATTCAGCATGCATTCTACTAAAAGTAACATCTTATAATCCTGATATAAGTTATTTGTCATCTAATCTACAACAGCAGAAATCACACTAATGTTATTTTAAATTAAATTACAAGTATAACTAAAACATTTACTACTATACAGTGCAAAATGTATTTTTTCGTATTAAATACAGAAATTTGATTTGTTCGTATTTAGTTTTATTAGTTCTTCAATAATCACAAGTCAAAATTATTTGATGGCACGCCTATAACTCATTAAACGTTTTTTTAGAAAAAATGGCACGTTGCCCCAAAAATGTTCGCCACCCCTGTCCTATACTGTCTAGCCATGTTGTACAAGGGGCGCGAGCCCAAGTTTTATTTCTTATTAAGTTATCCGACTGACCTAAACTTATGAATTTTGCCAATTTTTTTTATTTTATTTTATAGGCCATCTTATTAGCTTTATAAAAATACCAAATTTTTTATTTTCCATTCACTAGAACAAACACTACAAGTGTTTTAGTAAAAGCAGATGCCATGACTTCACATAAGATGTCATGCGTTTTACTCGAAATGTGTTTTTGTCGAAAAACTCAAACGAGGGCAGCTACTGCTCTAAAAGTTTTTTAAATACTTTGATGAATTTTTTTGTGTATGTTCTGTATAACAATAGAAGTGTTTTAACCTTCAGATTTATCAATCACTGTTTAATTACAAAATTTACAGTTCTTAACGTGAATATAATCACTGTTATTTAAGCAATTTCATATAATAACTAAGATAAAGAGTGCTCTAGGTTTTGTAAAAATTAAAATACTTCTTATCCTGAAGGTCATTTTAAAAAGGAACAGCAAAGTAATACATCAAAATTGAAAAATTAAGATTTTGTTGATTTACTCTTTGTACAGTGTTACAGTGTCCCCGTTTATATGTAATTTTTGGTCAATTTTTACCCATTTTAGTAGTAATAATTTATTTTTTCTCTTCTTAATTTTAGCCATTTTTTCTTAAAATATAAATAAATCTAAAAGCCCCCCAAAAAATTCTCATATCTCCATTTTTTTTAAAAAAAGTTGTCACAAGTAGTTGGATACCTTAATGTAAACATTTAAAGCTTTTAAACTATGACCTTAAAATTGCATTCTGTTGATCTCTAAATGCGTACTAAAGTAAATCGCCTTTTTTCCTTTCTAGGTATACCTAATTACCATAGTAACATGACTAATACCATCACGTATAAATTTTATTAATCCAAATGCATGAGTTCCTGTCAACCTTGTGACTCGTGACAAATAATTTTTCTATTTTATTCATAATTAATAAGATACTTGGTAAAAACCTACCATTTCCTTGTTTTTATCTGATTTTTTTCAATGACATAGAAATTTTGAGCAATACACCACTAACATAAGAAAACAATATTCACAGCATAAATATTCATCAAAATGACACATACGTAATTTTGTCAGAAACTATGAACTATACAAAAAAAATACATCAAGATCGTAAGATTCACATTTCTTGATTGTATAAGAAATATTCTACTATTATGTATTTAAGTATTTTTTTTATCAGAAAAGATAAAATATTTAATACTTCTTCATTATCCGTGAATGATCTTACATTTTCTATAACAGTTTTTAATGCAAACAAGATGTACAAGCTTAAAATAAGATGAAACGAATTTTGTTCATTATTAAGAACAAAATATTAAACTCGGCTAGTGTGCTTCAAATTATCTTAAAAATGTACAAAAATCTTTATATATACCAACTTAAAAATCTTATTTTCAAGCATTTGAACACTTGTAAAATGTTTGGTATGTTTTTGCCCGTATCAACTGTATTTAAATTAATTTTTAATTTTGAATAATAGATTTTAAGAGTAAAGTGTATTTTATACACATGGTTTGAAAAAATATTCTATTCCATGCTATTTCTCAATAAGCCATCTGATGTTATGTTTTCTTTTTTTTAAAAAAAAAAACTATACTTTAGATACTCAATTTGCTTTTCTGCCAAATTGGTATTGTGGCCGCTAAGATGGCTTGCTGGGAGAGAGAGATTATTTTTTCAATAACAATACATGAATAAGAGTGATCTTGGAGACCATTTTGGTGACAAATTTTTCACCAAGTTTCATTTTGAAATTTGGTGTCAAAAATAAACTTAAACAGAAAATTTAAGAAATTTCTAAGATGATCTTTCCGAGAGAATGATTAAGAAAAGTTATTATGAGTGTGACAACTTGTAAGGGTCTCAAGATAAAATGTTCTAAAATTTAATTTATAAGAAATTTTTCGTAAATAAAAAAACCAAATTATGAAGTAGGTTTTTATTTGCTATTTCAATATTTTTATATTCATATTTTGTTATTTAAAATTCAATTAACACTATCTGCTAACACAGTGTTTCTCAAAGTGCGGGCGCGCCCCCTGGGGGCGCAAGCATATCGAAAATTTAAAGATTTTTTTTAAAAAATATAACCGGAAAGAAAAGTAAAACAAAATACTTTCTTCCATAATAAAAAAAATTACACTACACTGATATAATTTATGTTTATCATCTGGCCTTTTCCCGTCATCAAATAGCTATCTTTGATCCCAAAAACCAAATTAAAGAAAAAAGAACATTTTGTTTAACCCAGACCCTGAGAAAAATTCTAAGAAAATAAACAATTCATCACTGTAAATATTATTGAAATACTGTACATTAGTTGTAGAAAGAAAAGGAACACATGATTCACTTTTCAGCCATTTGCTGATCATGTGATTGACCTTCAAACTTACTGGTATGGTTAGTTCGACATTAGTTCCATCTAATCTTTTATGCGTTTGTTTTTTGCTTAGGGAAATTGTGAATAATAAAGAGTTTTACGATATTTGGAAAAGAATTGATTGATTTTTGAAGGATTATTTGGCCAAGATTTATTTTTATGAGTATTCTCAAAGATGTAAAGCATAGTGAAAAACGTCATAATCATTTTTAAAACATTCGTATTTTTTTCCCGATTACACTTTTAAGCCGGGAGCGGTGGCGCGGGGCATCTGTGATCTTTATTGAAGGAAGTTGAAACTGATCAAGCAAAAGAAGAACCTGCTGAAAGAATGCATATTATTCATGATTGAGAAACGCGATGAACATGAAACGAAAGGAAAATTTTCAATGCTTCCTAAAGAACTCCCTCAACTAAAATATACAGCCATAAGTGTACCACAAGGTTCAATTCGCCTTGTCAAAAAGACACAAGAAAGAAAAAGTTTAACTTGCTATTTGTTGATCAACAAAGGTTTTACAAGTTCGAGACCGGTACCCCTAAAGACCCGCAGTGTAGGGGAGAGATTCACGTTAAATATGTCGAGAGCTCAAACGTCCTCTTGTTGGAGTGGTGTGGTAGTTAAAAGAGCCCAGCTCAAGTATCGTCCTCGTCATTGGACCATAGTTCAAAATTACGAGGTCCGTCTCCAAAAGCCCTCGTATAGCAGAACAGTGCGACGTTAATATTCAATCATTCGATCATGAAAGCCCATTTCAACTACAATAACTTGAACAAAATATGACAGCTTTGCCAGCAAATAACATTTCTGTAATATTAGTGAAAAGTGTCTCTGATTTGCGTCCTTTATTAAGGCCTTGGACTTTTGAATCATTTTAGTTCAGTTTTATTGGAATTTTTCTCAAATCATCAAAGAAAAGTTGAATAGTCCGGTAAGTATACTTTCTCTTAATTAAATTATTCACTGGAATTCCGATTTGTATCGTGTATAGTAAAAATAATTATAAACAAATGATTGGGGTGACTGAGTCCCCCTGCACTACCATTAGCGTTAGTATCGAGTGCGCAGCCGCTCCCGGGTTAAAACATTTTGAAGTCTTCTCGCTTTAAATATTAAAAAGTAACACAATTATTCTTTATCGGAATTTTATATTCTTTTTCATTATTTAACATTAATTCTAAATGCTAATTCTGTGAGGTTTAAAACTACAGTTCTTTTAAACAGTTATTTACAATTATAGCATTTATCAAATAAAAAATATTTTTCATTCTTGTATACAATGTCGTGCACGCAGTTTTACTCTCCTTACAGTTCAGCTATTATATCAAGAATAATGTTTTATTTTTTAAAAAATGAACTCGTGCGAAGAGTATACGTTTAATGTATCAGTACTGAAGAAGGTATTTTATAAATAGTTTCTTAATACTAAATTAAGAGCAAGTTTAATAATTATTAGGGACTTCCATGGGCTTGTTTTGTAGAGCAAAGTTTTTCAAATGAAGATGTAATATCAGAAATTGACACTCTGAGTTATTTTTCTATATTTAGCTGAGATCTATATTTTGTCTTCAAAGCAACCACCGCAGAAAATCTGGTTTAACAAAGGTAGGATGCTGAAAATGGTAATAGTATACGAAGTGCTTTTGTTTTCAGTGCAGAAAATTCATCTTCCACCTCCACCCAAAATTCAAAGAGCGATTTATTACAAAATTGCCTTTTAATTTTTCAGTGGACGTTAAATCTATGAAGATTTCTTCTTCGGAAGTTGAGAGCCCTTCTGGAGTATCTTGAAATAGATCCCTAATCCACTCGTAACTTGCTACCAAGTTGTCCTCATCAAAAAAATACTTTTTAAAATTCTTTGCCAACATGGCTAGATGATTTTACATGGCTTTAAAAACAACTTTCATATGTTGTTCTTCAGATTTGTAAGTTTTAACACATAACAAGCTGGGGCTATTTTTCTATCATTTACTTCAGTAGTGGTAAATCCAAAAAATTTACGTATTTTTGAGAATATTTCCTTGATTTAATTTTCCAAACCATGCTCATCTCTGTACTTGTTGATCCTTTTTTATTGTCGAATGTTCGCTTACGACTTAAAAATATATGCATGATTTTGTTTTAATCTACTTCCGTAAATACTTAATTACGTGAATTACAATTAACGTGCATGTAACAAAAATGTACATTCAAGCTAGATTGCCCAGACTCACGCAAACGTACCCGATAATGCCAAATGTGATGGATACGATAGAGAGCAACATAGACTGGACTATTTTTCTAATAACATTTGTACTTCGAGAAATGGATGCTGAAGGAAATATATCTTTAATTAAATATATCATTTTGCGATCTTTTCCAATTTAAAAATTAGAGAAAAAAAATAACATAATAAATAAGTAAGTAATACATATATTTTAAGTAATTTTCTTAAAATATATATATTACTGAAAAGTAACATTTACAAAATTTAATACTTATACAGTTTATAATTGAGATAGCATTGTTGATTTAGCGTCAAAATGCATTTTTATTGCAGTAAATACATTATTGTTGTACGGGGGGCGACAAAACTTATGATTGAAAATTGGGTCGCCAGTATTGAAAGTTTAAGAAACACTGTGCTAACATATTGAAAAAATCTTGAGGAGTGAGCGGAGCTGGTCTGGATCTTTTACCGACTTAGACAGAAGTTGCCAAGTAATTCTCAGAAGTGGAAGAATATATTATATGCCACTTTCAATATATTACTACTACTACGATAAGTTTTTATAAAAATATCAAACTATATCAAATTTCTTCGTTTGTATTAATATACAACTATTTCCGTAATGATAGATTTTTTTATAAGAATAAGTAAATTGCGGATGGTAGATTTGGTATTATCTACAAAATGACTATATTTATGTTGGCTTGTAGAGTTAAATTATAAACTCTATCTTTTGGTTTTATAAGTAATTTACATCTTTACTAAAAATATACTAACTGAACTGGTTTCTAAAAAGTTACGGAACAAGTTGAAATACCATGATAAACCAGTTAAAAGTAGTTTGAAAATCTTGGAATTTTATTTGTTACAAATAAAAGCAAACTACATCAAGAAGCAATATAAGACCTAAAAAATTTCACTATCATCGTCTTAAGTAAAAACATATAAATTAAAATCAGCTGTTTTAGAGAATATCCCTGTACAGTGAGAGGACGACGGTATATCAAACAACTTCAGGATAAGCAAAATGCAAGAAGTTGCTCGAGACGATATTTTGACAGCATAGTTGTTTTAGAAACACAGAAAATTAAAAGCAAGTCAGCAATGGTCTGATGTAGCAAGATGACTAAATGGAGACTAATGGTGAGTTGGTAGTGGAATCACAGTTTCTAAACTATTGGTTCAGCTTCTTAAAGACCTACCAAAGATACCGTTCATCTAAAGAAATGTAACTATTGGTCTTACATTTCTTTAGATGACCGGTATTTGAGACTCATTACAAGTCATAACAGAACTACAATTCACTCTTACCTTAAATATACGTTTATTTCTGCCAAAAGAACAGTATAAGGCATGTTATTTAAAAGGTTGTATAATGGAGGTAGATATACTACATGATCCGTACTCTGCATCGCTCTTACCTCCTTCCACTGAAGAGAGCATATCAATTTGACCTGTGTATCAGTGGATTGAAAAACAATTGTATCTCATGATAGTGATGAGACCCGTTTTGCTTTCCAAACTGATTCTTGACATGTTTATACATGGAGATGAGCACAAAGGCTTGAAATCTTCCGTCAAACAAACGGGAAAGATGACACTTATACAGAAGGTGTTCTTGAATGGGAAAGAGTATACTTTAGGTGGGCACCAGGGGCGGCTCTAGGGCCGGAAAACGGGATCTCTGCCCGGGGCGGCAAATTTTAAGGACGGCATTTGGATCGAATTTGAGAGAAATATTTTTTTCTGTGATACAAAAGAATTGAACACATTTTCTGAAATGTTATTGGGGGGAATTTGGTATTTCATTTAATGTATCTTATTTCCATATTTTGCATGTTTAATTTCAGTTTTCTTTTATATTGAGACTTGAAGGGTTCGAGGCGGGAGTACATGTTAAATCATGAAATTTTATAGGTTTACACATCTTTTACTAGTAACTTTCTCCCTAGTCCAGAGTGTGGTCCCAACGGACATCTTTTTTACCCATATGATTGTCCGTTGTCAGCCATCCAAAAGAGGACAAGGTTAATTAGAGTTTCTGGTAGATAAAGAGCCTCACGAGGTATTTAATTTTAATCTCGAGTGTCGTTAATATAAATTAAAATAAACACTTGGGATCCCCACTATCAATAGACTCTTTTTCGAAGAAATTGGCCCGCTGAAATGGTGGATTCCTTCCCTTAAATTTTACTCGTTTCAAATAATAACAGGTAGTTCTGTTCTTAATTTTGAGTTATTTTGTATTTTTTAAGATTTAAAATAATATATATAATTTCTATGCTGCATTTTTGTTTGCAAAGATTATTCAAGTTTTATTGGTGTGTATGTATGTGAACAGTTCATTTTTTTTAATTATAACTTTTTGTTTTGGGGAGAGGGTGGTATCTTCCATTTTCGTCCGGGGCGGCAAAACTGCTATAGCAGGCCCTGTGGGCACATAGATCTATCTGTACGAGTCGTCACGTAGAAATCACAATGCTCACAGGTACAGAGACAACATATTGAATACTATTGTTTGTTCACATACTGCCTTAATTTGAGATGCCTTTATATTGTTATTTATTATTAAAAGAAAAAAATGCAGTACATTTATTAAAAATTTACTATTTTTAATATATACGAAATATATAAAATTCTGTTAAAATTTACAAACAAAATTTTAAAGAAATCTATAAAAAAATTGGACTGAAATGAAGTATTGTATTAAAATTACAGAGGTTAACTGTGAAAATTTCTCGCGGATACAGTACTTATCAATATATTTTAATTACTTATTTAGTCCCGTGAATATAAACAGGAAAGAAGAAAATCTTAACTTTTTTGTTTTCAAATGAACTGATTTTTAAAATTTTTGTATATATATATATATATATATATATATATATATATATATATATATCATTATAAAATGTATAAAGTTTTTTTTTTCTTTTTTATAAAACCGATTTATCAATTTTATAAATATTTACCTCTTAAAAATCTTCTTTGTTTGATATTATTTAAAATAATACAAATCAAAATCACAAAATAATTGAATCAGTAATACAAGCCAAATGTATTTCCTTTTCGGAAATGATAAGTAATGATACTACCTTCAGGAACAATAGTAATTTTCTTAAGAGAATGTTACTCGTAAAAGACTGAAACCATCAATCAAATCAAGCGAAATTCATGCAATCACATAAATATTTTTAAAGGAATGAATTAATATTTCTATACTAATTATATTGTCCAAGTGTGTCTGTACATTTGAAATGCCATATCTTAATTATAACAAAACAGATACTGAAGTTAAAAAACATAGCATATTCTTATAACATTCTATTTAATGTCGCGAAACATAAAATAAAAAAAAAAAAAGTCTTCACCTTCGCTATGGATGCCCTCATTGAATCATTGTCGTGTAGATACGAGCAACGATGATTATGATACTGCTGTTTCATCATGAACTCAAGGTAAGTGTACATGGTTTTTATTATTATTATTATTATTATTTAGCTTTTAATTTAAATTTTCCGTATTATTCTGAATAGATTTTTCTGATAGTGATTTGTGTTTTATTACATAAAACAACTCTAACCCGAATCGCATTATGAAATGTTGAGTAAAAGAATCAAAAATTGAAAAACTTTCGTTTCAAAATACACTTTTAAAATATATATGTTAATTTTTCTGTGATCCAGGATGCAAATAACATGACCATAAAAAGAGTTATAAATTCAGTTGGTTTGATTTGATTTACAATTAATGTTGCATCTTAAAGCAATGTGAGGTCTATTTGCAATGGACCTCATCATTTGAACCTCGGTCAAATATCAAGGACAACACACCTGCATTAGTAACTCATTCTAAATTGCCACAGCACATCAACCTGAGGACTTTTAACGATGACAGATTTCAGGTTTTCAGAGGCACCAAACTCGCTGGCTATGAATTTATGACCACCACCACTCGTCTACTGTGCTCACAAATATTTGATTAGAATTATGTAAAAAAATAACTCACATATGTGTAAAATGTATGTGTATTTTTCATAAAAAGAATAAAGATGACAAGCACATATATAAGAGAATATGTAAATTATTACACATAATTAAAAATGATAAAAAAAGAATTAACTTCCAAAATTATGGATTTATGTATTAAAATAATTATCATTGCTTAATGTGTACAATGTATCTAACTTGAAAACGTACTGTGATTTCTCATTAAATTATAAACTGTGCATAATCCCCTTTATAGTATGAAAATTTATGTATAATGAAGGACCTAAAAAAAAGTAAAGTTATTTAGTAAAAGTAGGCAATAGCTTACAAAATTTCTTTTCGATGAATAAGATTTATTTTAGTGGAATAATTTGTAGTGTGGTAAAAAATTAATGTATTAAAAACTGTAATGGCATATTAATTTAATAATAAATTAACAATACTAATTTATGCATTTTAAATTATACTAAATAATAGTATTTATATAATTTTTCTAAATTCTATCATTTATTGCAGCATAAACTAATTGAAGAAACATCAGACTTCTCATGCTTTCTTGTGGAAAAGTCTCTAGTTTTTGAAGAAAATGAACTTTATTGCCATTTAAATAATCAGATTTCATTTTATCACTATTTATTACTGTAACTGAAATTAGTTCTATTGTTTGCTTGATTTTTAAAAGTATGAAGATGTCATATTTTATAATGAATTTTAACTTCACTAAAATTTATTATACCTATTTTCAAAATGTACAAAATACGCGTTCGCAAGTTTTCAGAATAATTTCAATTTTTTTAAAAAAATTATATTTATTATTTTTATTTTAATTTACATACTATTAGTTACTATAATAACTAATTAAAGAGGGGGGTTTGTAAAGTGAAATGTTAAAAAATGTCATTAGAAATAGTTAGTTTTGAATTTTTTCTGCTAACAAAATATTCTTTTCTGAAAAATTGTAAATATTTTGTATATGTAAAATTTGTTTTCTGTTCTATATTGTAAAATATTGATAAATGAATGTGTGTATATAGTGTTTTGTGACAAATAAAATCAGATTAATACCAATAGTATAATTATTTTTGTTAGATGGAATTGGAAAATATTCAGCAACATGTTCTGTTTTAGATAAATGGGACTTAATGGGGCCTAAGATTCAATTAACAAATTTATTCTTTACAAAAAAAACAGGATTTTTCATTCTAAGATTTTATAGAAATCATGAATTAAGAATAATTATTAGACATTAGAAATTATTTAAAAATCAATGATTATATACATAATAAACATTCTATTTTAACCTACCAAAGGGTTGCTGGAAAATTTTAAATCAAAAAGAAAAATAGATTAGGAAATAAACATTTGTATACAATCAAAATATTAATTGAAACTTTAAAATAATACGAGTTTTGAATTATCATTGTATAACATTAAATCATAACATCAAACGTAATTTTTAGCTGAATCATGAAAAAAAAAAGCGTATTGAATTGCTAACGTGTTGTTCCTATATTAAGGAATGAAAACTGGCCTTCTTTCAATGCTTTCTAATGTTTCTGAATCCTCAAGCAGAAAAAAATCGAAGTGGTCGTCCATATTTGTTTACAAATCCGCGAGTTGCCCTCCGAAAATGGCGGGTAGAATCGGTGGGTTACCTTTGGATGAATAATCCGTAGATTTGCGGCGTTCCGCAGTTGAGAATAATGATGTTTCGCCAATCTGTGAGTTACCTCCGGTTCGGGGATAACTCGAGGTTAACTCGTGATTGAGAATACGCGACCGTAAGCCTTTTAGTTAACAGTATTTTCACTTCAAGGGGAAATTTAAACATAAATCCTGGATGCTGGGCGTCTCTGGGAAACGGAACGCGAAGCGTTCCTCCATCCCATGTCTAGATTGTATATGTGGCCTGATGTTATTGGGCCTGCCTGAGAGAGAGTGTCCTGATTGGTAGGTCGATCGTGGCAAGGAGGCGTGGTTACAGAATCTGAGTTGTTCTTGGATACGGTTTCGGCGGGAATGTCCTGATTTGTTGGAGTAGCACTGTTGTGGTTGGTCCATGGCACTGTGAGAGTAGGCACTCAATTGGTTGCACTGATACGTTGGTACAAGTCAAAGGGGAGGTCTAGTAATCTAGCCTGTGTGGGGTTGCAATTAAGTAAAAAAGTTAAAAAGTGAAAGGAATTAAATTAAATAAAATGCAGATGAAAAATTAAATAAAATGAAAATTTAGCAATGAAAGTCGTCACTCGCCACACGGTGAGTGACTAAATTAATTGTTAGGGGGGATTATACGAGTCTAGGAGGATTCTCCTAGGTCTTTTGAGATCAGGCACTGGGATATAATTATTAAGCATTTTAACATTTTCATTATTGATGTTGGGTAAATTGTTAAAAAAGGAGATAGCCAGCCTTTGAATGTAGGCTTTGAAAGGTAGAATTTTAATATCTTCGTAAATTTTAATATTTCTGGCATATCTATTAGCTTTAACTATATTTCTAATTAACGAGTTCTGAGCAACCTCGAGAATTTTAATATTAGAATCTGCGGCATAGCCCCACACAGGTGATCCATAAGTCAAAATTGGACGTAGAACGGCAGTGTAGAGAAGCAACTTATTGTACATATTTAATTCAGAATTCCGGCCTATTAAGGGGAAAATAGCTCTTTGAGCTCTCCGGAATTTATCTCGCGTTTGAATTATATGTTGTTTCCATGTGAGTTTTTTATCTAGAGTCAATCCTAAGTATTTTGTGCTCTGAGACCATTGGAGTTGTGTGGAGTATAGGGTAGGAGGTGTTGGTTGTGTTTTCCAAACATAAATCTCCTTTGTTGTAAATTATATATTGTAACCCCTCGTTGTTTAGACTCCTCCCATATTAACAGTAGAAAGACTGTCACACCCCCTCTAGCGGATTGAACAATCTTCAGTAATGGCCAAGTTTCGGAACTGTAAGGACGTTCGAGCATTCCTTTCAATTTTAATCTAAATATTATTTCTCTAGTTATGTATGTAAATGTTTGTTTTGTCTAATAAAGGTATTTTAATTAACTAGTGAACTGAGTTAAGAACTCCTTCCCTACACATGACCCTTTATTACATTGGCCCTTTATAATATTACATTTCAAAATTTACAGTTATTTTTAATAAAAAATAATTTTAATAATAAAAAAAAATGTTTTAATCACTAACTATTTTTCTTCAATTAATATTAAAGTGATAAAAAAAACTAAGAATGGATGGTTATATTTACAAAAGTGCAAAAATATTAAATAATTACTTCTCATTAAATAATCTGAATTCAATGGTGCAACAGCCCATGAGGGTCAAGACCTACTGTGCCTATCTCAGTATGCGTGACTATTGGACGCTGAGGGGCATGAACAGATGATCAGGGGGTCAGTCTGAAGCAAACCAGTGTTTTAGTCCCCAAGCATGCTTGGTACTCATTTATCGACGCACTGAAGGGATTAAAGGCCGAATCGATCTTGCCAAGACCGAGGATAGAACCCCAGACCTATGGTGTTGAAGCACATGTTCTTATATACTCTACTTAAAAAATTTTTAAAAGGCAAATGAATTTCATTGATTTATTTTAAAAATTAGATAAATAATATTTTTATTTGAAATGAAAATTATTAGAGAACATTATACAAATTTCTTGTAAGATGCAACAAGCATAAGTTTCCTTCAGAATTTCGAAGTGCTTTCAAATATTAGCATTTCGATTTAATAAAAAAATATTATCTTAGTTCTTCAGTTTTTGTTTTATTTCTGTTCTTTATAATGCCGTTACATAAAATTTTTGAGCGATTTCAATCGTGGTACGCAATTGTAACCAGTCATTGACTGGCAGTCAATTTAATCTCGCCAATAGAATCTATTCCATAAATACAGTCTTATGACATTCTCCAGGATTCTAATGTCACTGTACCGTATAGATAATATGTTAGGGTTCCCCGTTTAATTCTGATTTCTAATTCCATCTCCATGAATGCGATGAACATAAGTGTATGATATAACTGTATGTTTTACCCCCGTATTATAAAATGGCGTATTTTACGTCTTTGTACTTGGCTGGTTGAGGAAACATATCATAAATTTTTAAAAACCAAATAAAAGTAAGCAGCTTAGATAGGGTACGGTCTCTATATGAACATAATACTAACAGTAACACGTGAAATCAAATTGAATCAAGTGTAATAAGGCAAAAAATTAATTTCCAAGAAAAGATTGAAATGCGAGAAAATTTAAAATAATGAAAATAAGTTTGTATAGTTTGTAAAACCAATACAGTGTAGGAAGTTTTAAAAAAATGGTGCGTGGAACGCCACACGATAGAAGTGAGACTTCTTTGGCGACGTTGGAACATTGATTATTTGTTCTAATATTCCAAACTGACCGTGTACATGTCGCAATCGCCTAATTTGCATGAAAAGTATTCGTGGCGAATTGAGTCTTTCTGATACCAAATCCAAAGTAGATATGCTGGAATTTCTGGGTATATACAAAACTATTATATTTTGATAAATTTGGTATACTTTTCCTACTTAGACTTTGTCGGCAATTGTAACATTCTTTAAGTCTTCTGAATTAATTTCTAGCAAAATATTTTTCTGCTCAGCAACAGGCGTTCTCAAATCATCTCTAAGCCATAATCTATCACAAATCGAACACCCGTGACCGAAAGGATTATCAACGAATAGTTTTTGAAAATCTTTGTGAGCATTTTTATGTGTGAGTGAATATTAATGGCGCACTGCTCAGCTACACGAGGGCTTTTGGCGACGGACTTCGCAATTTTAAACCATGGTCAAGTGGCAAGAACGTAACGTGAGCTGGCACTCTCTCTCTCTCCTAACTACCACACCAACGGGAGGACATTTGAGCTCTCGACAGATTTAACCTGCATCGCTCCCTTACACGGCGGATCTATAAGTGGTACTCGGCTCGAACTCATGACACACCAGGCACGATCTGATACTTTGACCACTAGGCTACCGTGGCCACACATTTTTATGGAAATCATAGTCTTTGTAATGTAAGATAGAATTTATTATCGATTCACATGCATCAGTTCCAACACGCACTTGACTTGTTAAGGGTTCAGTAGTTGACGGCACAGGGTGGTTCACAAAATCCGTATTAATCTGTGCTGTCATAAGAAGAGTCTCAATATATCATTCCCATCCCTTAAACTTGGAATTAAGAGACTATTTTGAAATGTTTTTTCCGTACTTGATATTCTCTCATGTACTCTGATCGAGATTTGGCAGTTACACTTGATGAATTTGCATTATTTTTCTGGGGTTTTTTTGTCAATTTTTTTACTGGACTTGCTGCTAGTTTTTCTTTTTTTTTTTTTTTCTTTCACGAAACTTTTCCTTTTTGTGCCTTTGATTTAGGCATTCTGACTAGAATTAATAATAGTTCAACGTAAATGAAAATTAAAGAAATAAATTAGCCACCGAACACATCGCCACGTAGCCAACAATCTAAGGAAAATTTCAAAAAAGGCACGCTTTTGCTGCGAGAGCTATTTTCTCTGCACCGTAATGCTCACACTAGAACTGATACGACCGTTGATAATGTTCCCAGGTCTGGGAGAAAGGACCCCTAATCGGAAGGTGGGCAAGTTGACCAGTCGGAGACGAGGGCAATTATCCAACTTTTTCACCGATATGACACAAGTCGCGCTGTGTCACCCCTTCCCCCTTTTCCTCCTCTGGCTTTCTCTATACCATGGCGACGATTCGGGGGGGGGGATGGGGGAGGAGACTACTTCCGTTCGCTTTTCCACTGTTACGCAAAACTGGGCAAATTTCTCATTCACTCTCGAGAGCATAAAAGTTTCACTTTAAAAAAAATGGATGAATCTGATCTAAAGTAACTGACAACAAGAGTATTCGGAGAAAACGTTTTCGGTTTCACTCATAAATAATGGTTTTGTGATTTGAAAAGTCCTTCAGGGAAAGTCAAACGTTTTTAAATAATCTGTGCTGAAGCATTCCCCCCCTTTGTGAATCTACCATAAGAGTTTTGAGAAATATTAGGCAATGCAGTAAATTCTTGGGGAGAGGGTAATAATGACTCTTATTCCAGTTTTATTTTTTTTTCTGATATTTTCTGAATTTATATCAGATATATTTAAAAAAAATTATTTTCTGAAATTTCTGACATTTTACCGAATTAATAATTACAAATCATTTCAGGTATCAAAATTTAATGTTTTACAAAATTAAGCAGTAGAACAATAGTGGGAAAAGCAACATTCGATTTATTTAGGTTAAGTTTTTTTTTTTTATCTCTTCTTATTCCATCATGTGTTTTTCCTTGTAAACAAATATTGCGACTTTAGTAGGTTGTCATTATCCGGGCTAACTGATGATTGCAATATCTTTATCTGATTTTTCTTATCAAAATTTATTTGACTTACCATAATATTACTTATTTGATTTAAGCTTACCTGTTTCAGCGAGATCAATTAAAACTTTGTCTTCGTTTTTAATTAACCTCTTTTACCTGTGTTACATTATTGTAAAAAGTGTATAAATGAATTCATTAGGGTGAACCGGTTAGTTATTTCGTCATTCAATCGTGTAGTACAAAGAAACAATAAAGGAGGAAAAGGAAAAGAACTCTCCATTTCATCGATCGGATTATGTAAGATAGCTTTTTTGTTCATTGTTGGAAATTTTGTTTAGTAAGGTGGCTTCTGCATCCAAGTCAATTTTACGTAAAGTAAGTTTTTAAATATTTATAAAGAAAATTTTTGTTTTGTACACAGGATTTCTTGATATTTTTTAAAAATTTTATTATACAAGGAATAAATGAATATTTTAATTATCATACCTATGCATAGAAAGGTGAATTTCTGATTGTTCAAGATTTTAAATATGGTAATAGTAAAAAAAATTAAATATTAATGTGTATTTATTTTTTTTCGTTTAAAACTGTAATGAAAGTGTAGAAATGAAATTTGATGATTTTAATGTAAACATTGTTAATCTAAATTTTACAATTGAATTTGGGATTTTTTTATTTGTATAATCTTAAGTTGTGGCATACTTCTATAAGAAATGAAAATTTTTATTTCTGTTTCAGACTACAAAATTTTTACCCAAGTCATACAATGATAATTGAAACAAATGTTTTGTCAATTCCTGTTTTGATAGGCTGCTATTCTTAAAGCATCATTAACACAAAGTTTTTCTAAATTTTGTTTAATGGAAAAAATTGTTTTCTTTTGTGAGAGTTTAAATTTCTTCAAAATGGCTAAAAGACATATTTTTGTGTGAAAATTCTTTTCTTTTACATATTGCATGTATAGGTGTATCTTTCTTTTATATTATTTTATACTAATTTCAAATTTTTATATCTTTATTCTACTATAATTCTTTCAAAAAGCAAAATATTTTTTTAATAGGAAAATGTTTTTCCTGTTAATGTTAATAACATTTGTGTGCCTCAAAAATATATCAACTACGAACAAACATATTTCATTCTCAAACATTTACTTCATTAATTATACAGATATATTTTGATGCTCCATATAAACTCCAGTTTTTGAAAACTTTGTTCCATTTAAAATTTGTATTTACATGGTAGTTTGAAACTGCTTTTAAGGGGGTTCACCCATGTGACGGCCTGTTTTTCAAGCGTTTTTTGGGAATATTTTTTGATGACCAATAAAAAGATAAAACTTAAAATTTTTTATCATTTACTTATATTTATTTTAAGAGTATGTATATAAAATTTTAGCCGAAAAGATCCAATGGAACATGAGTTACAGCGCTTTAAACACACCTGCCTCGAAAAAAATTGGCACTCAGTTCCCTCACAATTCCAGCTGATTGGCTTATCTGAAACAAAAAACATAAATCTCATTTTAATCTGAAAGCTTAAATTCAAGGAATGGACGATATTGAATTGAAAATATCAAAAATTGGATTAAGATTTCCAAATATAGTTTCCATTCTATGTATTCATCTTTAAAAATTGGTATTGAGTAAATATTTAATACATAGACTATTTATAAATTTCATGCTAGAACTTGTAGCTCCTTAATGAACAAAGAAAACAGTATATCTCTTTGATATTGAATTCATTATACTAACATTTATATAATTTCATCTTATTCTCTAAAATTTCTGTAATTTAATTTAATTTTTTAAATAAAATAAATAATGTGAACTTATTTCTCTGAAATTATAATTATTTTTATATCTCTTTTTCAGTTAAAATATGGATTACACTAAAGTGACATTTGAGGATTTTCCTCCTGGACCTCTTGATGAATATCGTAAAAAGGCATCCTTTGATTGGAAGAAAATGAAATTTGCTTTAGAAGGTGAAGATGTGGCTAAATACCAGGTAATTTTAAGAGAGAAAAAATGTTAAATGTAAAATAAAATTTCTGTTTTCTTAAAATTTTTAACTGTATAAAATCTTATCAGCTTTTTAATAAGTACTTCTTGTTGTATGTTTGTGTAAAATAACTTAAAATTTTAATTATTTTTCATTAGAGGTATGTATCAAAATTTGTTTCGTTTTTAACACTTTGCTTGTTTTCGGGAGTATAAAAAAATCTTCAAATTTTAACAAGTAATTAATGACATAGGCTGTTATACATCTTTCATTGCAAAATATAAAATATTCACTTATAAATGAGTTGAAAAGTGTTAAAAGTATTCTATTAAGAAAATAGTTTAAGAAATAATTTTGTTTGTTTGAAATAAGTATTTCAAAAACAAAATGAATATAAGATTCGTTAAAAATTTGTTGTTGGAAAAAAAGAGTTATAGAAACATGTGAAACAGAGACAAGCTCAATTATTTTATTTTTTAATATTCTTTTTAATTTCTATGATATTTTTTCATAAGTATGAAAAGATTAACTTTTTTTCCAAAATATACTTTTATGTTTTTAAAAAACTTATGAATTTTTCATAATTTATTTATTTATTTTAGTATTGTGTTCTTATGTTGATACCTGTAAAACATTTAAGAGCATGATCACAAGTGGAATTATGCTTCATCAGTTATTTAACCTTTCCATGATGATGTCTTGATCAGTTAACCCCACTGTGTAGGAACAAACACTAACAAGATACACCATTTTATGGAGATGGGCAATTCATGCTTAGTGAAATTTATGATCCAAATGTTTCGAATTTTGATACATTATGATAGTAATTTTCAGATAATTATGAGGAGCAATTTTTTAATTCCTTATCGTATTTTGCTTATAAAATATTGAAAAATGCACAAAACATTTTTGTCAGTGCTCATCCAATTCTTAAAAGGAATGCATAAAACACTAAGACATAAATGAAAAGTATTCTGAAGCATTGAAAAAATGTGCATATGTTTATAAAACAACTTACACAGTTAAAGAGTGATTTTTTTTCTATCCACATTGCTTATCCCTACACTAATACCATTTTCATTTGTGTGAAAACAAAGTTAAAAAACTAAAACTGAATGAAATGGAAATCAGCATTCCACATCTTGAAACATTTCACAATAACAAACATAGGACTACTTCTAGTAGTAAGAAAACCTATGTTAACTGTTTTCATCTTAAATGTCATTTATGACATGCTCGGCCAGGAGAGACATTTATAAGGAATGCATATATGCCTTGCCTGACTGTGAAAGACATCCTTAGGGAACACATGTATGAATCATCATGAAAAAGTTAAATAAGAAATTCATTAAAAAACTTTGAAAGAAAAATTCTATTGATTTTTGTAATTGTCCTGTTTAAATGAGTTATTTCTACATGCAAAACCACCATTATCATAGTTATTTTCTGCTATGTGTTTCGAATTCCACACATTTCACATTATTGTTCTTTTAGTTCTCATACACCTCATTACCAATTTGGTAAAGTTTGACTACTTATTTATTCTAAAAGAAAGATTTCTCATGTACAAAATAAAAATTTATTTCCTACACCATGCATAGTGTAAGTTTTAATTATATTTTGATTAAGCTTGATACTGTATTTCATTTTTCTCTGGAATTGTCAAGGTAATTGGCTTAAGAATACTCTAGTACTGCATATGAATGTATAGTTTTTTTCCAAAAGCAGACACTTATTTTCAAGTAATTACAATTTCTAATTTGAAATGTGTTGATTATGCATTTCCAAGTGGTCCATTTCTGGTAATATAGCTACAGGAATACAAATTTGAATTTTTAAGGGAAAAAAAATTTCCTGCTTTTTGAAGCAGTTTTAATTACATTTCCTTTTATTCTAGACAAATTCTACAGCCTCACTTTTAGAAATTTATATTAAGAAAAGAAAAAGTTTGGAGAAAGATATGTGCATGCAGAAACCACACACACAAACCTGAGCAGAAATTATTTGAGTTGTTGCAAAAATTCAATGATATCAGTCACCAAAATTTGGTGCATTTCTTGAACAATTTTAATCAATTTGGTTGTTATGGTTGTGATCATACATCACTTTTTTTTTTTTTTTTTTGCTGCTTCATCCCGCTTTAACTATTGTACAATCAGGCATAGAATGGGCACTTTTAACATGAAAAATAAGATCAAAATTTGCAGATGTGTGTTATATGTCAGGTATGAAAATGTTAAATTTGAAAAGTAAAAAAAAAATTAGACTTCTACATATATCGAACTATTGTTTATTTAAAAGAAATGACATTTCTTATGAACTTAAATGGTTGTAGTTCTAGAAGTGTACAATTTTTTCCAAAACTTCAAATAAATGACTTTAAAACACAAAATCATTGCACACGAATATTTCAGGTTTCTTCATAAGAAAGGGGATGTGTGCGTTATACGGCAAATATACCTCAAAATTAAAAAATGTGGCTTGTGAAAAGTAGGTGCGTGTTATACGCCAGTGCATACTATATGGCAAATTTTACGGTACTTTTTCTGCATTGATACATTTTCAATTTCTGGTAAATAATTTATTTTATTTTTAAGAAATATTTAACAAATCATCAAGATGTAAAGTTTTAAAATATCCATACTTCTTTTTTTAGAACAAATTTGTCATTGAGTTTAGATAAAGACATTAATCCTTCTATGACTAGCATATTTTAGAATAGTCTGGTATAGTCTTCCCATCTGGTAGTGGTTAGTGATGCTGACTGTCGTGTCATAGAGCCTGAGTTTGAATCCTGGAGAAATCATGAATGTTTGTAAATGTATAGTGCCTTTGTGGCATGGGGGTACTCTAAACAGCTGTTGAGCCGCAAGTCCTCTCATGAGGTGGGTGGAAGGGGAAGAGAGGTGGGAGGTTCCTGACCATCCCCGGGTGTTCTCCCTCAAAATTGGGTGGAACCGAGCAAAATCCTACTGTCACCTACATGGTGCTCAAAGCCAAGGCTAACGACAGGCGTAAAAATCTGGCCCTTCACTGTGATGAATTTCATGGACCTTGATCTAATGTTACTGTCAATCAGGTGGCATAAGTAACAACAACAACAGAATATTAAATTAAACATATGGCTGTTTTGAGCTGTGCATACTTTTCCTTCTCCAATTCATGTAGAGGCCCTACCTCACTCCCCACCCTGTGGTCACTAGACCACACTCTCTTTTCTACTTTCAAATTACAGAAGAAGCTAAAGTTTATTTAGCTGGATCATATACTCAAATATTCCTTGCATACTTGTGTTAAGACTTTTCTTGAAAAAAATTAAAATAAAACAAATGCAAAACATTGTGCAAAAATATATTATTTTGAAGTATATGTAAATTTTTACTGTTGTATTCAAACTGCCTATGTTTAATGGCTTAATGGAACTTTCTCTTAAAAATTCAATTACTTCTGTAAAGTTATATACATTAAGGCATATGAAATTTAATTTAATAATAATAAACATTGTGGATTCTGTTTCACTTTTTAGTTGTTTCTGCCTATTTTGTTTTGTAGCAGTTGGCTGCTTGCTTAGATGCAAACTTAAATTTTTATTTTCCTTTTAGGCACATATTTGGAAAAGACTGGAAGCTGATCCACTATTTCATCGAACAATGACAGAGGAACTGAAATGGCAAGAGGATCATCATATTTCATATAAAAGAATAAAACGAGTTGATTCTTTCAAGTTATTACCTGAAGAACTGTTAATTCAAAAGTATCATTTTTCACCTGCTCTAGCTAATGCCTTAGCTATGTATGATTTAGCTTTTTATATTAAAAAGTCTTTAAGCGTAGAGGTATGCATTATATTTTTCAAGAAAATTCAATTAATTATTCCTTTTTAAGTGTTTCAATGTTCATATTTCGTTGATTAATTCTACTAATTATGCTTTATAATAAATACCACAATGTGCTATTTTCAAGAATAATTGTAATTTTAAACATTATGAATCAATTTATGTGGCCGCAGTAGCCGAGTGGTATAGGTATCGGATTGTGGCTTGCCTTGTCACGAGTTCGAGCCCAGTACCACTAAAGACCCGCTGTGTAGGGCAGCAATGCATGTTAAATCTGTTGAGAGCTGAAACGTCCTCCCGTTGGTGTGGTGTGGTAGTTAGGAGAGGGGGTGCCAGCTCAGGTGTCGTCCACATCACTTGACCCTGGTTCAAAATTACATGGTCTGCCGCCAAAAGCCCTTGTGTAGTTGAACAGTGTGACGTTAATATTCAATCAATCAATCAAATCAATTTATAAAAGTTACACCACACAATAATGGAATTAATCTATGAGTTGCTCAGAAGCCAATGGGGTTAAGTCCATTTTGTGATATTTTCTGATTCTTGTAAATTTTGATAAAATAATATTTTCTTAGTTATTAAAGGATTTACTTGCTTCCTTTTTTCTACATCATAGAAAAAAGGACACAAGGAGTGCAAAGTTTGTAATTGTAAATATAATTTCTGAAACAGTTAAAAATAGACCTACTGTTTTGATTAATATAAAATTTGAAATTTTCAAAATACTGTCATGTTTTTTTGAAAAATATCACATTATTTTCTATTTGTAATCATAATTTTTACCTAAATTTGTAATCACATCATTAGTGCTAAGAATATATTTTGTTACCAGTATATTTTTTAATTTTTCATTTTCATACTGTAGTAATTGATGGTTTGATTATATTTTTTTTTTATCTTACTGTTGATTGCAATATTTTAATTTTTACAAAAATTTAGATGTTAATGAAAATACTTTCCAATTCTGTCTTGTATCTGTTGTATTTTCTGTCTTGTATAAGTAGTTATTAATCTTATGATTTTACATATCTCTTATATATAGCCTTTTTAATTATAATTCTTTGCAGTTAATATGCATCAGAAATAAAAAAAAATTTAAAAGTACTTTAATTTATGTTACAGAAGCACTTATTTACTACCTTAAGTTATATTATTTTTTTATATTAGTTGTGCATTGGTATTTTTTTTAAAAATCTTTTCTTTAAATTTGTAGTAAAACATTGAAAGATTAATGTTTTTTATTCTTACAAATTTTGAGTTACAATTATATTTACACAACTGAATATTTAAATATTTTACTAAAGTGAAACATATCTGATTAAATTATGATTTAGGCATTTATCTACTCATGAAAAGAGCTACTGGAAGTGATCAAAATAATCTTTTAATTTGAAAGAAAGAAATTATTTATTACACAAATGTTTTTTAAAATTAATTTTAAAGATAAAAGTAGTTAAATAGATGTTTGTAATACATTGAAATTTCAATTTGTCTTAAGAAATGTTTTTAGTTATGAGTATAGAAATACTATTAAAAAAATTCAACAACTTCTTGGCAATTATTATTCTTTGGTTGTAATTAGTGATTTTGTTACTAGAGGAATATTGGCTTTAAAGAGTCTCATCAGAATTTTATTTTCTTCATTACTCGGTGTTGGATAGTTTTTCTTTAATGTATAATGATGCATACTTAACTTATGATTTATTTATCTTCTTATTGTTAGTTGGTATTTGAAAATTTTGCATGCAATTTATTTGAAATATATATAATGTTATAGTTTGATATATGCTAGCTATGTTATTTTTTGAATTTATGATTTAAAGCATTTCATTTTCATTCTATAAAATTTATTTATCTAGTAAATAATTGCTATAATGTTGACCTGGGAAATTTTCTAGTTAATATTTTGATGCCTAAGAATTATTTCCTCTCCCTTCCTTTTATTTTTGCCTGATTTGTATTTCAATATAATATGAATTTTAAAGTATTTATAGCAAATTTGATCAGAAATTCTGAATAAAATATTAAGTGTCATAGAGCAGTGATCCGCAACCCCCGGTCCACAGATCAAATGATGCTGGGCCGCCTAAAGAACATTAAACTATTGTCATTTTATTTAAAGTGGTGCATTTCTCTCCGATTTGCGCAACTTTCCACGGAAATCACTTTATATTCCTCGTTAAATTACTTTTATTCATTTTTGGTGTAACTATATTTTATTCTGAAGGCATATTTAAATGTAACTAAATTTAAATTGTTAAACCAAAACCATCTAAAATATAAACAATCAACGTGTCTCACCCTCGACGGGCCACATTAAAATTATCAAACGTTGACCGGTCCGCAGTGATAAAAAGGTTGCGGAGCACTGTCATAGAGAATGCATATTAGATTTGTTTCATTTTACGATTTTTCTCAAAATGTTTATAAAGTATGTCATTGATTCATATATGTATGCTTTATGTTCTTAAATTTTTTATTTTTCTTTTTATCTATTTTATTGAATTTCCTTTTTATTACATAATTTAGAGACAAGTTTGATGTCATAGCATGTTATGTTTCCCTGTTTAAATTTAAGTAAATTTGTATTAAATCAATTCTCTTCATTTTCAAATAAATAATGATAGTTAATTTAGATTGTGTTTAGTTAATTTTCAACGTAATCAAGAATAGCTTAGTACTTTACTGTAAACAAGTAGTAACAACATTGCAAGCAGAATTATTTAAATTGTGATATTTGTTGAACTCTTGTTAGAAGCTTTGCTACTTATAGATGTTTTTCTAAAATGAAATAAACAGGAAAGGACAGAAATTTATTGCTACTGATACATTTAGATACTTTTAAAGCATCATATGCATTGATTTGGAAATTAATTTGGTAACTGAAAGGAAAGCCAAGAGAATATAGTGTGACTTTTGTACAGAGTATATGAAATTCAAAATAAAATGTCTTTCTGTTTACATCTGCTGCTTTAATGATTTCTGGTAATGCAGATTTTTTTAATTTAAAACAAAAAGAATATTTATTGTAAAGAGATTTACACGAGTTTGAAACATCAGTGCAGTTTTTTTTATATTTGTATTCATGTTTAAAATACATTTACTATGATTTTCTGATGCCAGATATGTCTTCTATTAATTCTATACAAACAAAGTGATTAAAATTTTTCTTTCCTTATTTTTAGTATATTTCTTTTGTTATCCGAGGCAGTGGTACAAGTCGGCATTTTAAATTTTTAGATCCCCTGAATAGAATGGAGGTACGGTATTTTAAAATATTTGTTTGTGTATGTGTAATCTCAATCTTTTTTCTAAAATGATAGAATTGTTAATTTTTTTTTTTTTTTTTTTGCCTAATAGTTATGAATCATCCAAGTTGCTTCAATAACTAAATAGTATTCTTTTTAAAAAATTTATGCAATTTATTACATTTATACTATGTAGAAGTAATTAACATAAAATGTAAATTTGTGAATTTTAGTTTGAATTATCTGCAATATTTATGTTTTAAAGATATCCTTACATTCATGCATTTTCTATATATATATTTAATGATTTTTCTTTAGTATACTGGATGCTTTGCCCTAACGGAAATAAGTCATGGTACCAACACTAGAAAAATGAGAACTGAAGCTAGGTATGACCCATCTACACAGGTAATACCCCACTTTACTTTTTATATTTTTCTCATCAAATTTGCCTCTGTTTTCATCCTTAATAGTCACATTCACTTGCAAATGATTCAGTTTACAATGGTACAATATTATAATAATGGTATAATATTGTTGAACTTGACAAAAATTACTATTGAAAAGGTACCATGGTATTGATTGGAAAAATTGGATTATACACCTAAAATAAAATAATTGTCTTTTACCCTCTCTCTCTGTATATATGCACAATAAAGATGATTTGTTATAAATGCATGTAATATATAATTCATTAAATATTTTATTTGCATTTAATATTGTTTGCTTCTGTTGTAAAATTAGTGAATGGAAGAGGAACACTTTATGCTCTACTGAATTGTTATAATTGAATTAATAATAATTTTTCAAAATATATTATTTTTGAGTTAGAGGTAAGAGATTTAAGTTTACAAGTGACAAAGTAAGTTTCGTCATTTTCTCCACATGGAATATTTACTGTCAAAAGAATTACATCAATAACTAAACTCTCAGCACTAGATTTCGATACAGTTGCCATCAACAGTGAGACATTTATCATTGTGTGCAAACAGTTTTACTACTCTGCAAACCACTCTGGTCCTGTGATGATAAGAATTTTTGCACAGCCTGCTGCATCTCTGCACTGATTAGTATAGATATTTTTCCCTTACTGGTGAACTTGGATGCTTCTACATCATTAAGAAGGCCTTGATTTCTAGAGTAATGTGGTGCACTTCTGCCCCATAGCTTATAGAATTCTGAACAGAACTCATTTCTTTCAGTACTCTTTTTTTTTCCTCTCACTTTTAAGTAACCCAAAACATCACGCATTGGGTAATGGACCTGAGCAGGAGCAATGGGCATCAGCCACTCTGACACCATTATACACCTGTCTGCTAACACCATGTCCTATACTCTAGCAATGTTGATTTCATTTGTAAATGTGGAGGGACGTCTACTTCGACCTTCGTTCTCGATATTCTGCCTTTCTTTATTGAACATGAAATACAATTGACCTACTATTTGAAGAAACATGACCTCTTCACATTACACGATCTATAAATATTTATAAGGATGACAGGCACATTATCTCATTTATCCATTCATATAACATGCACTTCCATTGGTGGCCACATTGTTGGTACATATCTGCCTGCCATTGTAATTTATACTCAAATAACCTCAGGCACATCAGTTCACTGCTACTCTATACATCGGCACTCTGCACATGCACATTCCTCCTATTCTGACACTACTTCCATTGTTTAACAAGCAAAAAATGTAGTTTCTTATGGTGATTGTTTGCTTCAATCTTATCTTTCAAAAAAGAGGACAAAATTTACTTTCGATGTGTTCTTTGTTGTGACGCATATTAATAAATTGAAAACTAGCAATATTGGTATTGTTTTGGGGGCTTATGTAATTAAGAAATTGTTTATTTTATTAAACTCAATTTTTTGTTCAAACAAGTTAATTTAGAACAATTTATTATGAAATTTAGTTACATTTAATTTCATACATCAGCATATGTCATTACATTATTATTATAACTTAAAAAATCCTTTTTTTTTTTATAGGAATTTGTACTTCACACTCCAGATTTTGAAGCCGCTAAAACTTGGTCTGGAAACCTTGGTCAGTTAGCTACTCATGCAATTGTATTTGCTCAGTTATATACTTCTGATGGAAAATGCCATGGGTTAAACAGCTTTATTGTACCAGTAAGAGATCCCAAAACATTATTGCCATATAAAGGTATTACAGTTGGGGATCTGGGACCTAAGATTGGTTTGAATGGACTTGACAATGGGTAAGTACCCCCCACCCCCTTCTGTATTAAAAACAATTTTATGAAATATGACTATTACTTTTATCAGTAATTATTTTTCTGAATGTACATTTCTTTTATGTAATTACTTTTAAGACTTATACCGTACATTCATATTGAAATTTTTTACTATGAAACATGTATATCTTAATTGCTAAAATTACATTTGTGTTGTTAAAACTAACTGCAATTATATTTTTGTATAAAAATAAATAGAAGAAAGGAAGGCATATGATTGGAGTGGGAGGCATTGTTGTTTAATTTGCATTGGGAATTATAAAAGACTAAAATTGAATCTACCATTTTGCTTTAAATTACAAGTTTTTTTCCGCTTAAATAAAAGTATTATTTTGATGCTGCTTCTGTACTTCATTGTTTGGCTTTCATTATTTGCTAAGAAATTTACAGTGATATTTTATTTATGAATATTTGTGAAAAACTTTGGAAAAATATTTTAAGTTATTTCAATGTTTTCATACATAAAATTTTTTTTTTTCTAATTTTTACCTTTTTTTTTAGTTTTATGTTATTTAATCAGTACAGAATACCTCGTGAAAATCTTTTGAATAAAAATGGTGATGTAAAACCTGATGGACAGTATGTTTCTTTGAAGGTAACATTCTTTCAATTTAAAAATTAAAAAAAAATTATAGTAAAAAATCAAAGTTTTTTGAAGCACTTATTACACTCTATACATACAATACATACTTTCTTAAATATAAGTAGATTTTTAATGTTGGTTTTTTTTATGTATATTATAAAGGAATTTTATTTTATTTATTCTTATTTTTTTTACTTTTTAATGAATTACTAACAAGCTGTTGCACCACTGAGTTAAGTTAATAGATTACTAACTCATTGATAATTTTTTTAAAAAAACTTTTGTTATTTTTATGAAAAATCTGCATAAAGACAACAAACAAAATGTATTTGTTGTTATATTGCTGGATTCATCAAGATGTTTAAGTAAAGTATGCTTGTATTAAAACAAAATGTTTATAATTTTAAAAAATATGTAAAAGTTTACATTTGTAAGGTATCTATTTATTTATTTTATTAAATTAAAAGTGATTATTTGTTTATTTGCCAAATTCTTCATAAACATGTAAAGCCTACTGTTCATAAGATTTTTAAGCTTTTATTTTCCTTGATAAGTGATCCAAACAAATTCTAAATTAGATTTGAAAAGTTAATAAATGAAAGATATCTTCAATGTGTGTAGTTTTATTGGTTAGTGTAATTAATACTTATATACAGTTCATTAGTGCAGTTTAATAATATACAGTTAATAAATGGCTGAAAATTTGGCAGTGTATGCCTTTTTTTGTTAAGATGAATCAAATCAAATGAAAAATTAAATTTTACTCTTTTGTGTAAAGGAACTTATTTAAACTCAATTTGAAAACAATAACATATTCAGACTTAAGAAATATTTGGTAATTCTGAAGTTTTAATTATTTAAAATTTCTTATGAGAATGTTTTTATTAAAAATACAGGGAGAAACTGAGAGATTTGGTGACTCAATGGGAGCTTTATCCATGGGACGTGTAGGAATTGTCATGCTTTGTGTCAATTTCTTGAGGCTCAGTGTACCTATTGCTGTTCGTTATTCAGCATTAAGACAACAATTTGGATCAGATCCATCACAAGAATCTCCTGTCTTAGAGTACCAAGTTCAAGTTAGTGGTATTTTTTGTTAATTAATTTTCGTAAGAAACTGATTATTTTCCTTGAACTTTGTATGATTATTTATGTTACCTATTTTAATATGAAGGACAAATTTGCAATATGAAACTTTTATGTAAAAGTATGATTTCTGTTATTAATATAAAATTACTCTTAAGTGTTCTTTTAAATTAGAATGTAAAGATTAACCTAAATTAAGGATTTAATTCATATATTGTGTCATTTTACAATAAAAAACTATACATTTGTTTTGCTTTTACAATATTAAAGTAAAATTGATACTTATCATGGATTTCTTAATTAGAAGGAAAGTTCTGTGAGTAATCAGATAATTTATTTTAAATGCATAGAAATGCTTTTCTAAACTATTTACGTCACCCATTTCTTCAAACTTCTTTTGCCTATAGTTTTTCGGGATTATATGCTTTTATAAACTACTAGCTGCATGGCCCAGCATTGCTCGGGCTCTCTCTACTTTTATAAAAATGTTCCCTTTCCTTCATAAAATCAGCACTTCTAAGACTCTTTTTGAACATGACTTTCATACCACCCCCCCTTCCTCTGCTTAGCCCGGCGTTGCTCAGCCTTTTTCCGAGTGTATAACTTAAAATTCGCCGTTTTGAAATTTTTTTGCTTCTTTTCTGTCAGACAGATTTATTTGCCTCCGGCATTGCTTGAACATTTTTAAATGCATAACACATTGTCATGGAAATTCCCCTCCCCCTCTCACTATGATATCTCTTGAGTAAGTGAACAGTGGGACCTTAATATTCACTCACTCACTTTGCAACTTTTTAGGACCCGAAAACGAAAATGCACCTTTTAAAAATAGTTGTATCTTCAGAAAAGTAGAAATTTTTATAATTACAAAATTTCACAACTGTATTAAATGTTGAATTAAAATTCTGAGCATTTTTTTAAATGTTCGATAAACGGAAAAAAAAGTTTCATGCAATTATTTTTATAAATGAAGAAGTTATAAAAACTTTGAATTTGATAAGTGTAGTTATTAAATATTTAAAATTTGAGTATATTTTATATGATGCAACATATTTAAAAAATAAAATACTATAAAATACTAATTAAAATTTATTTAAGTAATTCTCAGTTGAATAAAAATGTTACTTTCTCTTCTATTTTTTTAAAAATATTAAAACTACCTTTTTTACTAATTATTATACTTATTATTACACTTTCTTGAAAGGTTTAGAATTATGCATTGACAGACTTGTAAAACCTTCGATATACATCCAGTATCAATTTTACTGTAGTTTTGTTATAGGTTTATATAATATTCCTAACTATCCACCATTCTTCAAGTTTAGTGAAATGGGTGTCCTACACTTGGCCTTTTTCAATTAAGTTTTTTTTTGTATTTTGATATCTTTTGAACAGTAAATTGTTTTAATATTTATCCACTATAAATAGTATTTAAATTTTAAATTATTGCCTTGCTTAATGGAAACTATTATTACAAATTTTGCATTCAAATTGGAAAATCGATCTTATGTTGAATAAGACATTTATTGAGTGTGAGGACCTCTTTCTTTCTGTTAATATTTAACTTACAAAACCAATTTCACTAACGTCATTCAAACTATCAAATATCCTTTTTTCTCACGTTGTGTAAACAGAAAAGTACACCGAATCTTCGAATTCTGTGAAAGTGACCTTAAATTACCATAACTGAAAACTATATAACACGATTTAAAAAACAGGGAAAGGCTTTTTCTGAAAAACACCGTAAATCAATCTTGGTTCAAAATGCATTCTTTTTCAGATTGACTGATTCAAGACGTATTCGTTTTTGAAAGGATTTTTATAGAATAATTTTCTGTGTTTTGTCTTTAGAATTTTAGTGAATTTTTACTTTAATTAATGTTACGAAGTCCGTAAATATTAAGATTTAAAAATTGGCGAACGTAACATACTCGAACTTTTCTAAAATCATAAGCAAATAAACAGTGTTATTTTTTCGATTAAAATAGTATAAATAATTTATATCTGGAAGTGTAATACGTTAATATTACTTTTTGTTGTATTTTTTTATGTTAAAATTGTAATCAGCCTCACACTCTGCCTGTTCAAACTTTCGCAGTTCCTGGCATAGACAAAACAAAATGCAAAGGTTAGCTTCACACATAAAAGATAGATATTTGCTGGTTGTGGGCTTTTTTGCAGATGGCAGAATTTTTTCCTACTTACTTGACAATTATTGTTATATTTTGGACACTTCACACAATATCTATAATTTATATCCTTTGTGTTATTCTGATGTATAAGCTATACTATTGTAAAGTTTCATTAAAATCCATTCAGTTGTTTTTGCGTGAAAGACTCACAAACATCCTCACAAACTTTCACGTTTATAATATATATTAGGATTTATATCATCCATTTCTTCTAACTGCTTTTGCATATAGTTTTTCAATGTTACTTTTGTCTAAAATTGTTAAATGCCATTCTTAAAAATAAAATGACTTGAAATTTTGTTTTGAAATTAATACTTATTTTTTTAATATTTTTTTAATCATTTTCAAAAGTGTTTTTAAAGTACTGAAGCGAGGTAGTAATTCTTGAAATAAAATTATAAATTTTTGCAATGCTCATTTTGCGACTTTAAAGTTCTATTTTTATCTAGCTTTTTTTTTACTGTTCAGTCATTATTCAAATTCATTTTAATTTTTGTTACTAAAGTAACAACCATCTTTAAACTCATAAATTATTATGTTTTAATTATTGGTAGAATTCTAATATATGTTAGAGTTGGTTGTATTGCCAAAACTTTTCAATAAAAAGATTTTTTTTTTTCCATTTACTTTTTTAAACTGCATTGAAAAACAAATTAATAAAAATTTCATTTTTAGCAATGGAGACTTATGCCTTATGTTGCTGCAACATATGTTTGTTACTACTTTGCTAGAGATTTTTATCAAGATTTTATTGATTATTTTGTTGAATCTTTGTTGACTGATGGTAAATCACCTGATATGGTAAGTAATCATATGATCTTTGTTTCAAGTTAAATATAAAACATACTGGTGAGAAATGCAAGAATTTTTTTCAAAATTTAATTAATGCAATAAAAATACTTACAAGTCCAGTACATTTTTTATGAATTGTATAAAATTCATATTTATGGATTTATCATTTCTCATGCCTGGAACACTTGGTACCTAGAACATACTCAGAATTCCTTAAAAATTCTGTGCATCCATTTAAATATATAAATGAGCTTGTTATAAGAAGATTATTTTTGTACGTATTTAAAAAGTAATGTATTTGGTTACTTTTGAAATGTTTTGATATGTTATAAATATTGTTCAATATGTAGTCTATAAATATTGCTCAAAAATTTAGTACTTAACCCCTAAACAAATTCATTTTTTTACTAAATTCAACAAAAAACAAAAAAAACTGTGACAATTTTTTGCTCTATTTTACATTTGTAATAAGAAATTTGTTTAAAATTTACATTTCTGTTATTTTTAGCAATATTTAGAATTTTTACTGCAGATGAAATGTTTTCCCAGGAAGTTGTCTTTCCTCCACATAGGAGAGTTAAACAGAGAAGTAACATCTACACAGCCATAGCGCACACAGGAATTTTTCAAAGAGGGGGAGGGTCTGGGGTCGAAAGTTCACCATTCCTGTATCATGCTCCTTTTGATTTTGTCGATTTTCGGGAACAAAACACAGTACAAAACTAATTTTTGAATAAATAATTAGCATTAATTAATAAAATTAATCAATAACAAGTAATTAATTAAATTTTACCTACTATATACTTAGAATTATAATCAATCGGGAAAAATCAAGGGCTTTGGGGGGTCTGGAACCCCCCCTTGTGTGCGCCACTGCTATACAGTTGTACGTATAAAAAAAATGCAATCACTTTATAATTATTTTCAGTTACATTTACTTATCTTTATTTTTACAAAAATCTGATTGAGTATGATATACCTTATAAATTAGGTGAGAGGCACAAAGAGAAAAATACCTAATCTCTTTTTTTAATTCTTTTACCATTGTCATTCTTCTGTGAATGCAAATATGATTGTCTTGCAGGCTTTTTTTTTTTTTTTTCCTTTCTGTGCATGGAATCACCTTTAAAATTGTCTTTCTGTTAGTCTCAGTGTTCATAAATATCCAATTTTACCTTTTCTTCTTTTTTACTAATTCATGACTGTCAATGAGTTAATTCATAATAATAAACAAAAATTGTTTTTTCATATTTTTATATCATATTTTTTATACAGACATAAGTATAAAAGGACAAAATATGTTTGTAGTATTTCTCGTCCTTTTCTTTCTCATGAGATAATTACTCTCATTCTAGTCCATGTGATGAACACTGCTACTCTACAACTACTTTTAGTTTTCTTTTTATGTTATTATTGGATGTAAATACTTGAATCGTTTACAGGTATCTATTGTAAATGTAAAACACATGCCATTTTTTTGTTCATCTATTTCTTAATAGATATTTCATCTCTGATCAGTGAGCCTTTATCCTGAATAAGTTTCTTTGTCTGCAGTTCTTTCTTTTCTTTTAAGTTCTAATTTGTATGAATATCTGTGCAATAAAGAAAGAAGATGTCTGTTATTTCAGGCAATGAATAAAAGTTGGTAATTGTGAGGCAGTATACTTTATATGAAGGGATAGCATAAGAGTCATTACAATTTGCAGCCATTTGTTCCATTGTCTGTAGCAGTCATCAAGCATAGTTGCTTTTTCTTTATAAATTATGATTGATCATACATATCTAGATTTTGATTTACATACCATATGTGTTTTTATTTCAAAACATGATAACATTAGTGACATATATTGTTTTCTGCTTGTTGTTCAAGTTCAATGTGCTTGCAATAAAAGATTCTCATCTACAGTAACATCTCATTCAAGGGTAATAACTTCTTGGAAAGGAGCTTTCAAATGTTTTAACATTAACCGTTTGGGGGGAGGGGAGTAGATTTTTAGCATTCAACATTTTTTATCAATAAGAATGTACAGCGGTTGTGTTAATGCACATGTACAATGTTATGATATGTATTACACTTCTCCATTAGTCTAAAAAAAGTTCCAACAGATGTTTATTTAACATATGCATGTATACATATATGCAATTGTATTTATTCACATAATCATTAATATAAACTTTTTAATCAATTGATAAAGACTATTATGAGAAAATTGATAATAATTTAGCATTTTCTCTTAGATTTTTTTAAATTTTGCTGATTTTTTTATAAAATAATATATTGCAAATTTTTGAGTTATGTAATGAGTAATTATATGAATTATATACTGCCTTCTATTCATTTTTATAAAAAGAGAATTTGATTCTTTGTTTTATTTTGTTTATTTTTATCTATTCTTGATCTTATCTTTTTTTTATTTTGAGGAACTTAAAATTATTCATTATCTTCTAACATTAGCAAAAACCAATAATTCTATCAAAGTAATTCTAAGTAAAGTCTAAGGTAATGGTTTTTCATTGTTATTCAGTTAGTCATAGTAATTTAAAGAGTTTTATTAATATAATAATAATAATTCTTATGTATTTGTAAGTTGTCTTATTGTGATAACCATAAGTGTTTGAAAATCTATGCTATATCTCAAAAAGCCCTTTAAAATATCAGCATTATAGAACTTCATTTTTTTTTATTTTATCGTGTTTTTATATCTTTAGGCGGATAAAAAACTATATATTCATGCATTGAGCTGTTGTGGTAAAGCTGTAACTGGATGGATTGCAAGAGATGCTATTCAAGAGTGTAGAGAAGCTTGTGGTGGTCATGGTTATCTAAAAGGTACATTTGTTTCTTTTGTTTACTGTTTCTTGTTAAGAAAAGTTGTTTCTACAAATGCTGGAATGACATTTGTAAAGATTAATTTTACAACATTTATGAACAAATGGTGAATTTGATAATACAACATTTTATGTTAATGAATGTTTTGTTCTGATGTTTTAAACTTATTCAATTAGTTTACATTTAACAAAACTACAACCCAAGGTTTTACTTGTTTTTTTTAATTACTCTTTACCTCATATTACTCTTATAAAAGTTGATTCTATTGTTGTCAAGTTTTTGTTTTATTTATTAAACATTTAAGCTTTATTGAAATTTCTTAACCTTAACTCTACCACTTACTGTGGCTAATGTATTACCCTGATTGATCAAGAGAAACTTGAATTGCCAGATTAATTGGAATTTTAATAGGTATTTTCATCATTAATAATTGGCATTAACTTCATTGTTTGTATTTTGAACCATGTATTGGGCTACTTACCTATTTTTAGAGTAAATGTGTAATTATGAGACTGAGTGGTAGTGTATTTATTTCCTAAAATATCACACTATATTTTAATATTTTAAGTTATATATATATTCTTTTTTTTAACCTTTCTTTTTACTTCATAAAAAATTTATTCGTTATTTAACTCTAAAATATGAAAGTATAGTTTTCAGTTACTCAATCTACATGCAAATTATTTCTAGAAAGAAATATAGGGTTAAATTTATTCTTGTTTTCTACTAATTTTTTTCATTAATGAATTTGAAATTGTGATGTTTAAATGATTTTGTTCTTCTGTATTAAGATTATATTGATATTGGTGTAGTGTCTCTCTAAAGAATTGTTAATTTGATTGATTATCAATATTGTATTTTGCTTTTTTTTTCTCTTTTTTTCAATTCCTTGCTTAGTAATAAAAATTTTCAGTTGTATCTTGTCTTTTTCTCTTTGGTAATATAAGGATGCTTAACTTTTTCCTCCTCTTTTGGTTGATGTTTAATTTTTAGTTGTGATAAATTTCTTCTTTTTTCAATGATAAATTGTTGTATAAAATTACAGTTTGTGTTTTAAGACTAATGTATTATCAAAAGAAAATGAACATTATTCATTTTAACTTTTCTGAATTATGCATCTTTTGTTATTGTTTTAAAAGGTTATAAAAATATTAATATTTTTAAGCAAATTTTCAATAAATTGGTAGATTTTTCTATATAAAATATGAGACTTTGTAACAGTTCCCCTAAATCTGACTAGATAACTCCGAAGATTCTGTATGTGATAGATTGTGATTTAACCTGACATGAAATTTTGAGAGAACTTGACTTGATACAAAACAGAAATGACAGACATAAATAACTTATTAATTATTCAGCTAACTTAATGTATTAGGGGAAGATTAATATAGCTATTCAATTCTAAATATTATCAAAATGCATTTATCTGTAAGTTCTAAACAAATGGGCGGCGTTCTCTGATGCTGATCCTCCGATGACCTGATGATGGTTCTGACAGTAAACAGAATAATTGACTCTAAATCAAATAATCTGATCTAACATTCTCACTAAATAATGTTCTTTGGCTGTAGATAAATGTCTTATGTTCAGGCTAGGAAATGCTATCTTGCTGATTGAATAATTAATATCTCATTCTGGCAGGGTAAATATCATCTCTCTTTAACTTCATTTATACCTTATTTTATATACTACAACTCATTTACATATAGCTTTACTCTGTAAAAAGTTCGCAATAAGGTTTAAAAAAACAATTCCAAGTTAGCCCTTATCAGAAACCTTGCAAGATAGATTCAAATTATGAATTGTACTGCATTTTTTTAAAATTTAATGATTTTCCTTTTCTGAATAAAAATAGCAGTTTCCCTTAAATTATGGATTATATTGCATGTTTTACTTTAAAAATGGTAATTAAATCATTTTCCGTTTTTGTTTTCTTTTTAACATTAAGGCATTTAGTTTTAGAAAAAATTAATATATTCAGCCAAAATATTTGTGCG
Organism: Trichonephila clavipes; assembly: GCA_019973935.1. NCBI lineage: Eukaryota > Metazoa > Arthropoda > Arachnida > Araneae > Nephilidae > Trichonephila > Trichonephila clavipes. Next base: position 412,579 of record BMAU01020110.1, on the reverse strand, counting down.
TAATTAAGAGAAAACTTATGTTTGTGTAAAAAATTATAATTAGTTTTTATAAAATTATATGCTTTTTTAGATTATTATTTATTTGTATCTACTCTGTATAAAGTATTCATAAGTAATCAGAATGAGGCTATTTCAGTTTCTTTAAACATTGAAAAATATCTGAAGTAGTTAATGTTAATAAATCGATTATAAATACTTCTTTATTGATATTTTAAAATTTATTTCATAGAAATATATTATTTCTTGATATAATTTCTTAATAAAAACTTTTCTTTTCAGCTGCTGGTTTCGGAAGTTTAAGAAACAACAATGATGCCAATTGCACTTATGAGGGGGACAATAATGTAATTTTGCAGCAAACAAGCAATTATCTTTTAAACCTGTTAAAGAAGCTGAAATCTGGTAAATATTACATTACTTGAACAAATATACTGTTTTATTTTTTGTGTGTGTGTGTATATATATATATGTATGTATAATTTTAAATACTACCATTATTATAAATGATGAAATTATTTGGAAAAGTAATATCTAAGGAATTCTTATGTGTACATATTTACTTGAAATGGTTAATTTTCAGGCACTGTAAAAAGTGTTTTGAGATGTATCTACAAATTTCAGTATATTCTGGATTTTGCTCAAATATTTATAGTATTAGCTTATAATAATGCCTTTTAAAATTAGTTCAAAGTTTTCATCAAAAAACACAAGTTATATCTTAATAGTATGCTTAATGTATTATATTTTTTAACGAAAAAAAAGGAAAGGAATTTTAAATTTTTAAATAAGAAACACTTTTTTTAATTAAAAATTATTTTCTATATTTTAAAGTCTTTTGTATACAATGCCACTTTAAAGGGATTTTTTTAGTGTTATTTAATATTTCAGTTTAATGTTTCAGTTTTTGTGCGAGTTAATAGTTTATCAGTTTTATAATTTGTATTCATTGCTTAACAATGTAAGTTTTATTAATTTTCATAGGGGAAGGTGTACCACCATCTTTGAAAGATATACAATTCTTGTATAATATGGACCAAATTCTAAAAACAAAATACATTCCTTCCTCTTCTGTAACTAATTTGGAGATTCCAGGTATAAATTTTTATATTTATTTTGCAAACTAGACTAATTTATTGATTATTATTTATGCTGATTACAATTAACATTCTTCTATGTTTAGCACATTATTTACTGGGTTTTATGCTTTATTATTTTTGTTTAAACAATACTAAAGTAGTTTTGATTTTATTTTCCTTTCCAAAATGTTACATCCACATATGGAAGTAATTAATTCTATAAATAAGAGTTGAGATTTTTTTTAAAAAATCTCTTTGAATTAAAACTATATTTTTAAAATAGCAATAGAGTAATTAAAGAGAATTTTACATTTTTGGTTCCTTTATTTTGTTTTTAACATTCTACTGATAATTGTTTTTAGGAGTTAATATTTGTTAATATTTTGACTCTACATTGGTACTATATAATTTTGTCTTTTTAGAAAAATGCTATATCTATAACAGTTGCTATAAATTATAGTAATAGTTTTGTAAATTTTCTTCTGTTGGCAGATTAAGTTAAACTTATTTGTTCTTGTTGATTTTTTACAGCTATTTCAATTAAAACTACTGTATTCTTATTGATACTTTTGATGTTTCTTGCATTAAATTGTTTTATGATAGTTACAAAAATTATTATCTAAAATCCTTCCATTAAGTATTATTAGTCTGTTACCTCTTTTTTTTTTTCTTCTTTTTTTTCCATTGGCTGTGGTAACTGATTTTTCATAGCTGTGAACTTGTGTTTTTTCTCTCTTGGGTATGTTTTGACTCTGTTATCGCAAGAGACCCACCATGTAGAAGGGCTGATGCTTGCTAAAAATGTGAAGACAGAATTTTCATGTTGCTTTGCTGTAAAGTTTTGAAGAGGTGGGGTGCCAGACCAATTGTCATCCTCATCACATCACTGTGGCTCAAAGTTTTGAAGTTCATTATCAATAGCCCTTGTGTAGATACTCAGTGTGATATTAACAAACTATTAATTGATAAGTGACATTCAAAAAAAGTTGGGTTCAAACCCCTCCCATTTACTAAGAGATTTTTAATTTTTTTTGTGTTAAGATAGTGCCTCAGTGCTTTTTAAAATGTAAACCCCTCCCACAGAATTAGTATGTGTATGCTGCTGAAATAAGTTAATCTTATCCTCCATTCTGTTGACCTTATAAATATGCATTTGACTTTTTCATAAAACAATGATAAAATAAATAAATACAAATGCTCTTTTATATACATATATATACATACATACATATATATATGTAGTCTAAATTCTCTTCAAATGAGACATAAACATTCATCAATCAAAACTGAAAAATACAGAAATAGTAAGGAAAACATACATTGAAGGATTTTATATATATATATATATATATATATATATATATATAAAAGAAGATTTATATTTATTTATTTATCATTGTTTTGTAAAAATTATCATAATTTTAAATTTCCACATATATTTCTTACTTCTAAATGTTATAAAGACCTAGTCAAGTTTAGAACAGTTACTAATGGTTTTAATACATGTATCAGCAAATTAGGTAAAATTCTCCATGAAATATTACAAGATACAATAAATAATTAAAATTTGCATTTGGATCCAGAATATGGCAATAACTTGTTTATTGTACTCAGATTTAGAATGGGCTCTGCATTTTTTAATGCAATTTTTAGGTAAGTTACCTTTTTCTTGTAATGGATTTAGATATTCTATCCATTACTTTCAAAAGGTTTTTGCTCAGTATTTTAACATAAAGGGGGAAGGTTGACTGATCACAAAACAGGTTCAACCCCACTTTTATACAAATTATTTTATATATAAGAGCTTTTGGAAGTCAGCAATGTTTATAATACTGTGGCATCCATATTTTTATATATTTTAAATTCTATTATATTTTTAATTTCTCATATATCCTTCCTAAAATCTTATGTCTGGTATCTCTTGTAATTTCAGTTTTGATTATTGGATGTTCATCTCTCTTTAGTAGAGAATTATGACTATATATATATATATTATATATTAATATGTACTCTTTTAATAAATATTGATTTGAAATGTATAATTTCTTTTGCATTTCTTTAATTGATTGAATTCAGGGATTAATAGTTCAAGATTAAAATTAATTAACTTGCCATCAATTTGAACTATAATGGTGTTTAGAGTGTATTTGAGTTTGGTAAAATTTTTTAGTTATTTATTTTACAGAACTTGAATTTGGAATGCCAAACCAGTTTAAATAATAAATATTTAATAAAATATACATATTCTATTAAAAAAATTATTAAAATAATAAATGCTTTGCTCTTAAGCATATATGGTAGATAATTTTATAAGTACTGTATGAAATACTTTTATAGCATGTAAACTTTTTTTCTTGATCATCAATTTTCTTCAATTTCAGATATTATAGATATGTACCATTGGTTAGTGTGTTACTTGCTGCAGAAATCTAGTGTTAAATATCAACAAGAACTTGCAAAAAGCAAGAATGCTTTTGTTGCACGCTGTAACTCGCAAGTCTACCATTGCCATACTCTTTCAATTGCATTTTATCAGGTAAGTCTTAAACCTTAAATATAAAAGGTATTTTTTTAAAAGAAAAATTGCAAAAGATCCTAAAAAAAAATAAGCTGTTCCATTGAATTTCTTAATCTTAAGTAACTAGAACTATTAGGGTTTTCTATTCAGCTCATGTTATCTTGTTTTAATGTGTTTCATTTGCTTTTTATGTATCATGTGTTTCTTTGCCTTAGGTTATTTTCCCTATCATTTGTGTTGCTTAAAAGTTCTTCATATTGCATAATATAAAGTAGCTTTTTCAGAATTGTAAATAAATAAATAAATAAACAATACTTAATGTTATGTATTGAAAACATGTTGCTAATTTATGATTAATGATACCAAAATTTGAAATAGCTGTTTTCTAGTTGTATTAAATATTACGTAGGGTAAAAAAGTAGGCATTAATTTATTCTTCTGTATTGCAGTTGGTAGCTTTAAAAAGATTTTCAAAGTTAATTGCTGAGCAAGATGATCCATCTCTGAGATTAATGCTTGAAAAATTGGGAAGACTTTATGGTTTATGGAGTATTGATAAGCATCTCGCTATTTTGTATGGAGGTAAGATTCTGTGATTTTTTTTAGTCTAATTTATTTGTTTATTCATGATATTTATTTAAGTTCTTGATTTATTCTTTTTGTTTTCAGGTGGCTACATTTCAGGAACAACACCAAATGATGTTATCAAAGAAAGTATTATACAATTATGTTCTGATCTGAAAGATGAAGCTGTCTCTTTAGTAGATGTATTTGCACCCCCAGATTTTATTCTGAATTCTGCTTTGGGTAAATCAGATGGAAAGGTAAAGTCAAATATATTTTTGATTCACATAATTTCATATTTATTTACTCATGTGTATTTATGATGTATATGTAGACTATTAGGGGCAAACTAGAACTAGATCTTTTGCAATCTTTTAGATTCGTTTGAGAGAAAATTCATAAATTCTATCTTTTAAGTGTAAGCTTAAGCAATGTTTTTTAAATGAAAATTGTTGATTAGTGCCTGTAATATTAAAATTATAGAAGATATATGTATGAGATTCAACAGAAAAAAAATTATCTCATGAAATATGACTTTTAATCATTTATGAAATTATTCTTATTAAATAAAATAATATTCACTCCATTTTGTTTGCTAAAATACACTTTATATCAAATTGTAAAAAAGCATCTGTCAAACAACAAAGTTAACAAATGTGTAGAATGTAATTTAGCAAAATATTTACTTAAAATTATTTCCTGATATTGATCATTGAAATATTGTTCTAATCTTTTAGAAAGTCATAATTAAGAATTGACTTTTTTTTTAATGTATGGGCAAATATGACAGTCAAGCAAGTCCATGGAGTTTTTACTAAACTTATTTAATCTAAATTTATTTTCAGTTAAACTTGCATTGATATATTTTCTAAATATTAATTTGTAGGTCAAAATATATTTTATTTTTATAAATAATGCTAAAGTATAAGAAAAATCAATTTTTTTTTTATCATTTATGACTTTAAAGTATATCAGATTTAATTATCAAGTACCAAAGTTTTTTTCCCACTCTATATATTCTTTAGTAATCTTTTGGGGGAAAAGCTGAATTAAAATGTGTAAATAAAAAATTTTTAAAAAATTTCTCTTGCATTATACGCCTAATTTTTTTTTTTTTTTTTTACAAACACCAATAATTACTATAAAGCAAAGCATTAGTTGAAATAATTATCTTTAATATTTTCAAAAGAATTAGCAAAATGTATTAACAAACTCTGCAATATATTCCTTAATTCTAATTGCAGAATTTTGACTTTGTCAAATTTTACTGCATATATTAAACTCACAGGAATTTTTCTTATTCTTATTCTAAAATCTCAAAGCATACATTTTTTTTTAGATTTACATTTCTCATATAAATTATTTCAAATAAAACAAAGCAGTCAAAATTATTTAATTATTATATTTGTTAGATATTTTTATGATTTTCACAAACACTGTTAATTCCTGCTTGTTGCAGAAACCTGTCCATTTAATGCATAGTGTGCAATGTGAGTGGGGCAAAGCCCATGTTCAAAAATTATGTTTTAGGACAGAGGTACATAAAGTGACTTGTACAATAAAGCATTGAAAAAAAATTAATATATTCAAAAAAGGCATATTTTCTAATTTTTAATGAATGAATCATTTTATTGGAATGTTAAAGTGTGTATTTTTCTTTTATATATATCTCAAAATATAAATTATTTTTATTTTAAAGAACCACACAGAGTTTATGAATGTATTTTAAATATTTCTTTCAGTTATATAAAAACTTGGAAGAAGTTATTATGAATACTCCTGGTGCTTTAGAGAGGCCTTACTGGTGGCAAGAAGTTTTGGAGCATCAAAGTACGTCTTCTAAATCAAAATTATAATGTTATTGATCCTAATTTTTAAAGTGTTAGCCGTGGATTTGTCTTGAAGATTTTCTAATTATGAGGGAGAAATTGTTCTCATTTTTTTAAAAAAAATTGTCTTATTAAATTATTGAGATATATATTAAAAACAGTTAATGGACTTTTTATGTTTGAAAAAATTGAGTTATAGTTTCAAAGAGAAAATATGATGAAGATTTTCATATTGTAATTATTTTATTGTATTTATATAAATATTCTTTTATTGAAAAGTATTGTATTGTATTTTTTGTTCGTAAAGTCAAATTTTTATAAAGCATATTTTTCTTAAAATTTTATTTTAAGAATAAATTAATTTAAAAATTGAGAAGATATTCTATTTATTGTTTGTGTGTGTGTTTGATTTGGTAGTAAATTTTAAAATAAATCCACTACAAGATTGTGAGAGATTCATGTTGATTTGTCTACATGGAAAAAAATGCTGCTAAACATTTGTTCATGGTAACTTTTGTCAGAAAAAACTTCAGTTTGTATAACAAATCATAAAAAATAGTTTTCTAAATTTTATCAGTATCTCTTCATAAAATTCTGAGTGTTGCTTAAACTTCGAGCTTATGTTTAATAGAAATTCTGAAATTAAATTACTATTACTTGCTATCATGAAAAATTTTGAATGATATTCAGAGTATATTTTTATTTATGTTATAAAAGCATTCCTACATTTAGGAACCTAATACAAGAAACTGTTTTTCTCTCATAAAATGTTTTGAAAACAACAAAAGGAAAGACTATTCACTGACATTTAACCAAATTGAAATATGTCTCTCTCCGTCCCAGTCTTTAAAAATTATGAAATATCCATTATTAAGTACAGTTTAATTTAGGATTTATTCTTTTTTTCTCTAAAAATTGTAAGGCAAATAATAATAATAACAATTCCATTGCATATAAAAAAAACTATTTAACCAAACTGTTATCCATGTCAATTAGGTTGATCAGATACAAAATAATAATAAGGTTACTAAAAAGATTATAGCAGTAAAAGACTGAAATATACATTGAGCAAATATCTCTACATAATAAGCACATACTATTTTGGAATGAAATTTTTCCCCCAGTGATGATATATTCAATACTTTTCTTTCAATGGGTAAATAATTGTTTTGATACAGATAAGACAAAAGGGCCTTGTTCAAAAAACTATAAAATCTAATGCAGTATATTTGGGAAATATATCTGCATTGGGATTAGATAATCATGGATTTATTGAAAATTTAAAAGATTATTTGTATTATCTAAACTTTAAAAAAAAATGATTTTGAAATATCAGTTAAACTGTGAGAAATTTGAAACAATTAAAAATATTACCAATATATTGATTCACAGTATGCAACTTTAATATTAATGTTTGGTATCTCTTCAGTTGCCCTAAAATTTTTAAGTACCTCACAATCACTGGATTTTGAGGCAATTAGTGTATTGAAACTTCTGTTTCATCTCATTATGTGTATTAATATATTTTATAACTTTCTTAAAATATTATTGTATTGTTCATTGTTTCAAAAAGCGACAGATACACTTTGTAAAAATTCATTTAATTGTGTTACTAAAAATTTCTTTGGATTTTTTTTGCCTTTAATTGTTATATTTCTTATTAAAAATTCCTTTGTGCCTAATCTTTTTATTTCCTTCTGTCTTCTTTTTTTTGGGGGGGGGGCATTATGTAAGAAATACTTTTAATAAAATCTAAAACTCGCATAATATATTATATGCATGGCCCATCAGGTGCAGCGGTTAGTGACTGACTGCTGTGTCATAGGGTCTGGGTTCGAATCCCGGTGAAGGCATTGATGTTTGTAAATGTATAGTGCCTTTGGGGTGTGGAGGTACTCTAAATAGCTGTTGAGCGCCAAATTCTCTCATGGTTGGTGGAAGGGGAAGAGAGGTGGGAGGCCCCTGACCACCCCCAGGGTGTTCTTCAAAATGAGGGTGGAAACGAGCCAAATCTTATTGTCATCTGTCTGGTGCTCAAAGCTATGGATAACAACAGGCATCACTTAGCCCTTTGCCCTGATGAATTTCGTGGGTTTCTATCTGTCCTTGGCCAATCAGGTGGCATTAATAACTACAACATATACTATATGCAAGTGTAAAGAGGGCAACTTTCAACTCGATCCCGACTCATTTCTACAAAATCTTTTATCAATAGCCTTCCTATAGCTCAGGAGCAGTGGGAAATGCATATCACATGGCAGTGGCGTAGCTAGGTATCCAAAGGCCCTGGTGAAAAAACAAAATGAGGGCCCTATCTTGGTTGGGTTTTATCAAGTAAAAAGGTAAAAATAAATGAATATTTCAAACATACAAAGCTACTTTAACATCAGTTTTTTATTGTGCTCTACAGCAGAGGTCGCCAAACTTTTTGACCTCTCGGACCAGTAAATTCATAATTTAAATCCCGCGGACCACTAAGGATTTTTAAAAATGTTAAATATTTTTATAAAAGAAATTGTGATCTAAGAACACAATGCATCTTAAAACAACAACGTGATGAGTGAGTATATTCCACATTTTTCTGGGGACCAGTGAAATGTTCTTGCGGACCACCACTTTGGCGACCTCTGCTCTACAGAACATAGGGTGAGAATGCGGGAGCACTGCACCGCCTAGCCCATCGGTAGCTGTGCCACTGCACATGAGTTATGCCACACACAAAGAAACAAATTCATTATCACTTGCAAGTGTACAATTGTGTATCAGAGTGTGAGGCTCTTTCATTAGCAGGTGTGTTGTTTTACTAGAGTGGGGCGATCAGCATTGTATATACACTCTGACTCTTTTTCATCTTCAGGGAACATGATTCAAAAGTTTGGAGAGCAAAAATTACTTCAAAGTCATTCATTACTGCATTCAAATTGTTAAAAAAAGGGAGATATTCTCTGTTCAGGAGCGGCATTTGGAAAACATTTTTTTATGTTACAAAAAATTTTATTTGTTGTCTGAAATATTATTGGGTGAGAGACTTTGGTGTTTAATTTAACGTATCTTATTTCCTTATTTTGAATTATGTATGTTTAATGTCAGTTTTCTTTCACATTGAAACTCGAAGGATTCAAGGCGGGAGTATATATTACATAATAAAATTTGATATGTTTCACTAGTAACTTTCACCCAAGCCAGGAGTGGGGTCACAACGGGCATTCCTTTCAACCATACGATGTTCGACATCAACAACCCAAAAGGGGACAGGGTTAATAAAAGTTTTTTTAGATAGAAAGTCACAGGCGATGTTTTATTCTAGTCTTGAGTGTAGTTACTATAAATTAAAATAAACGCTTGTGATCTCCTCGATCAGTAGACTCTTTTTTCGAAGAGATTGGCCCGGCTGAAATAGGCGATTTTGTATTTTTTAACACTTAAAAATATATATATTGTTATGCTGCCTTTTTGATCACAAGAATTATTGAAGTTTTATTGGTTTGTGTCTATGTGAAAAGTTAATCTTTTTTAATTATAATTTTTCGTTTTGAAGAGAGAGGGGGCGGTATTTTCTATTTTTGTCCGGGGTGGAAAAACTGCTAGAGACGGCCCTGCTCTGTTATAGAATTATTGCGTATTTGGAAAAAAATTGATTTAATTCTTATACACAATATTTTGAGAATTTAATCCGTTAATTGTTGAAATGATATTGATTCACACACACACATTATTTCTTATTTTTTTATTACTTGATTGTTAGTTGATTTTTTTTATTAACAGGTTAATTTGAAATAAAAGATTATGTGTCACATTAAAATATTTTTATGTATGGTTTTTCTCTATCCTTGTACTTTGCCCCTCTAAGGCTTACTTTATTTAAGTAAATACCAAGATTTAAAACCTAAAAATATATTTTCTTAATAGATATTATTGCCTTTAGTCACCATTGCTTTAGCATTCTAGCAATCTAAACACCTTGCAGTTTTATTCCTTTTAATACTTACGTATTATCGCAACTTATTGGCGTCATTATATGAAACGATTGCCAATTTAGCGCGTACGACGCATTCGAAATTGGGTTGCCAACTTGTCTGGCTCCCTTGAACTTTGATGATTGTTTCGATAATGCGTATAAGTACCTCTTTTTTTTTATTATTTAATACATTTTTGGCAAAATTAGGCCAAATATGCCATCAAAACCAACCAATTAGTGAAATTTTATACTTTGGTATATAAAAGTAAAAGATGAAATAAGTACCAAAAGTCCTATTGTATTTAAAATTCGGTAAATTTTCCCAGAATTATGATGAATATAGTACCTTCATATATATTAAAAATAAAACTGGGGTAAAATAAATTATTCTCTTTATATTCGACGATTTTTAATGACATCATGACGACTAACTCGTAACGGTTTTCCTCCTTGAAAGGAATATACCAGCCAAATTTCAAGCCTGTAGCTCTAATAATTCAAAAACGGGAATATTTATCTATAACGCCTCTTAATCCTCCGCAAGATCCCTTGGGAGTAGATTTTCGCAAAATCCGTTCTTAGTAGGTCTCTACTCCATGAAAGGAACATGCATATCAAATTTCAAGTCTGTAGGTTTAATAGTTCCGTAGATAACGTGATGAGTGAGTAACTTTTCTCTTTTATGTATATAGATTAAATTTACTTAGAGTTTTAACTAAGTACACCAGAGTTAAAAAATTGAAAAATAAAGCAAAATCTATAAAATTACATGAAAAAGTCAAAAAACGAAAAAAAAAACTTTTATTGGTTTTAATAACATATTTATATTTAAAAATAATTAAATTATTTTTTAAACTAAAAGGGAAAAATGTATTTTTTTAAAATTCAACACAAGGCATTTCTAAAAAATATTATTTTGGTGAATCAAATATTTATTATAAATATGAAAAATTAATACTTGACTGTTTAATATTTGAAGGAGATTTAAAATTCATAAAAACTTATCAAGAAAAACTATTACACACTAAGATCTTTTTATCAAACGTAGTTACTCTATAGCAAATCCTTACAATTTTTTTTTACTGAAAAATAAAACTGGAATATATTTTTTTAATGAAATGGGAACGAACTAATTTATTTGTAATTCCAAACACTATCCGAAGGCAGGGTAAAGCTGTTAACTGAATAAAAATGTCAGCTCCATAAACGAAAACGATATCTGAAAACGAGGTAAAATTATTCCGATACGATAAAAACGTCAGCATCCTAAGCGAGTACGATGTGCCAAGACAAGGTAAACTATATTGACATAATAAAAGATCAGTATCCTAAGCGAGTACGGTGTGCCAAGACAAGGTAAACTATATTGACATAATAAAAGAGTTAGTATCCTAAGTGAGTACGGTGTGCGTACTATTTTGACATAATAACTTACATTTTTGACATAATAAAAGAGTCAGTATCCGAAAACAGGGTTCAATTAAGTGGTTACAATACAAACGTCAGTCTCCTAATCGGAGACGGTATTAGTAGACAGGATGGGTCTATGTGGATGCAATAAAAATGTAAGGTTCCTAATCAAAGACGGTTTCCTAAGACAGAGTTAAGGTATGTCGACATAATAAAAACGTCAGCTTCCTACGAAGAAAAGTTGTTTGAAGACAGTGTAAAGCTATATTAATACTACAAAAACGTCAGATTCCTAAACGGAAACAGTGTTTAAAGACAGGAAAAAACTTTAAAAACGGGATTATTTATTGCAACATTTTTTTTTATTTAAATAGTACGTAAACGTAAAATATTTGTAAAATTGTTTTTTTTTTAGTTATTTCTAGACTATTTTTCAAATAGTCAGTTGAACTTTTTTTGGTTGAACATGACATGGAATTTTAATACCTCGTAATATATATTTTAATTTAGATTTTTAAATATATGAAATATTTTATGCACCTATACAGTCCCTGGCCAAATTATTAGACGCACTGTAAGATTTTATGAAAAATATTAATTATCAGGTGATACTATACAGGTTTGTTGTATTTATCAGATACGGTGTATGTTTTTTTGGTTGTCCATTTAATAATCTATTATTATCACAAATAAAACATCATCATTAAAGAAAAAAGTATGTATTTATTGACTCTTGAAAGAAAACAGGAACAAATATAATTAAATATTAATATTTTGTTGAGCCACCTTTAGCCGCTATGAGAGCTTCAATTCTGCGCGGCATGCTATCAATACAAGACTGTACTGTCTCCTGCATTTGAGGATGATGATTCCACACGTGAATTATTCTTTCTAAGAGCTGCGTTTTATTTGTAATCACATCTTTAGACACTTCTCTTTTCATTAACTCCCAAACTTTTTCGATTGGGTTCATATCAGGACTATTACCCGGCCAATTCAACAAAGGGATATTTTGTTCTGCCAAAAAAAGCTTTGATAGACCGAGATGTAAGGCAGGGAGCTCCATCTTGCATAAAAATGTATGGTTCTCCATTTGGAATCAAGCGATTTTGCAAGACATCTTTGTACTGGTCTTGCCGCATCGTACCTTTATAAGTTGACGGATTACTGGAGTACCTGCTTCCCGCAGGGAAGCTCAAACTCCTTTCATGATTAACTGGGTGATTACATGAGTTCAGCTTTTCTCTTAGCCCTTTGTTGCATAATTGTTAAAATTAAGTGAGAAAAATTAAGAGTGAAAAAATATTGGGAATTTTAAAGTTACTGTGTGAGAGAGTGTAGATAAATGAGAATTTAGGAATGAGTGTGTATTTATAATGCATTATTGTATGTGTTTGTGAGGTCTGATTGTGTAATTTAAAATAAGAAACTTGTCCGCTTTTAGCGTACTTAGAATCAATGAGAGTGAGAAAACCAGCCGGCGTGAAACGACTCGCACCGCCGAGAATCTCGTCTCGTCTGAATTTCGAAACGAAAATTAGATGCCTCGGGTGCCAGCGAAATAAATCGCTTATACCCAGAATCAAAGAAAAAGGGGGAAAAGAAATGCGATATCGGAATTCACTCCCCCCGTAGGGGGAGGCTAGTGGAAGGAGAAGCCGAACGAGAACGAAACAGAAGTGACGTCACGTCGGGCAAGAGGGGAAGAGCGCAGGAAGGGGGCGAAAAGCCCAAAACGCGTTCGAGAAGCACCAAAACGCAGTGGGGAGAAAGAATGCTGCATTTTTTTTTCGCAGCCAGAATGAAAAAGAAAGAAGTCTGCAAGTAGAACTTGCAAACGCAACCGCAGGAGGAAGAAGCAGGAGCCAGCTTTTACACTGATCCCAGTTTCGATAAGTGGCGGAGGCATTTGAGTGTTGTAAGATGTAGCAATTAAGTATTTATGTTGTGTTTACGGCGGTTTCAAGGGCAGACTCCATTTCGAAGTTTTGTAAGCAAAATTTAGTTTAGCATGAGGATGCGTGAAGAGTGTTTGTGCTCTAATAACTGGATTGTCATGATTTTGGATTGAAGTAAAAATATTTCTAGAGGGGTTCTAGTGATGTAATTATCAATCGGCTCCATGTGTAAATCGTGGTGAATGACACTATTTCTAACGTACCAAGGTGCGTTAGCAATGATTCGAAGAATTTTATTTTGTATGACTTGAATGCGTTTTGTATGGGTCTGGGCCGCAGCCCCCCATACGGGGGACCCGTAAGTTATCGTTGGATGCAAAATTTGCTTGTAGAGAATCAATTTATTTTCTAAAGAGAGAGGAGAGCTTCTCCCAATAAGGGAGATAGCTAACGCAATTCTACCCCAGAATTTATCTGAAAGATACTCAATGTGTTTCTTGTATATTAGTCGACTATCGATGTGTAAGCCCAAGTAACGTACGACCGGTACCCAATGAATGTTGTCTTCAAAAAGTGTGAGCTCAGTTTGGGGATCAATGACGCCCCATTTTCTGAACACAATGGCTTGAGTTTTTTCTACTTTAATTGCTATTCTCCAATCAGTTAACCAATTCTGTAGTATGACGATGTAATTTTGCATTGCTTTAATAGTGTAATTGAGATGGACACCCTGGGTGAGCGCTACTGAGTCGTCTGCGAATAAACAAGTACTGACGGTGGGGTGATCTGGAAAGTCATGTGTAAAAATGTTGTAAAGATACGGGGAAAGAACCGAATCCTGCGGGGTTCCACTTAGACAAAAACCCGTTTCGGAGAATGTGTTATTTACGCGAACCCGGAAGGTTCTGTTGTGTAAATAATTTTAATTAAATATGCAGGGAATTTGAGTTTTATCATTTTGTATGTGAGGCCGTCATGGCACATCTTGTCGAATGCCCTTTTGACATCCAAAAAGACACCAACAATGTATAATTTGCTAGCGAAGCCTTCATTTATAATATTAGTGACACGTATCAATTGGTGAAGCGTAGAATGGCCCTCCCGGAACCCGCATTGTTCCGGGGGAATGCAATCTATAGCTTTGCAGTGAGCTTTGATCCTATTTAAGATGATTCTTTCAAATATCTTAGCAGTGCAATTTAATAAACTGATAGGCCTAAACCCCTGAGGAAATTTATGGACTTGACCAACTTTTGGCAACATGACTACGTTTGCTATTTTCCACTGTGTAGGAAAGTGGCAGTTAATGAGGCATCTGTTGTAAATTTTAGTTAAACGTGTAATAGCATTAATAGGAAGATATTTTAAAACAATATTTGGAATGATTCACTAAGCTTTCGACTTCTTCAATTTTACCGTCACTATAAGGTTCAGCATTTTCTTGAAAAGTGACTTCAAGTGTGTCTTTAAAAGCCTCCACTTTTTCGAAATCAGAGTAAGCCATACCACTCGGACCCTGGAGACGTGGCATGACTGTATGTTTCTTTGTGATTCTCTTATGTAAATTATAGAGAGAATTATCTTCAGCATTTAACGAGGAAAGAAGATTTTTCCAGGTCCTGTTTTTATGTTCGTTGATTTCGATCCTAATCTGTCTAATGAGAGCGTTCACTTCCCTTTTATAAAGGGGGTATCTCGTGTTGTTCCAAAGTTTACGGAATCTATTTTTAGTCTTAATGAGCTCTCTAATGTTGATAGGAAGGCGGAGGTGTGAAGTTTTAGTTACTCTAGTGGGTGTTGTGTAAGTATAGTTTCGGTGGTTCTTTTTTGATGTGGTGTGAGAAGACGGCCTCTGTTTTTGCTACATTGAGAGAAATTTTCCATGTAGAGAACCAATCTTCTCGTTTGGCTATATGTTTGTGTAAGAAGTGAGTAACGAGTTGAAGCTCATTACTTTGTGTCAGAATCGCCGTGTCATCGGCAAGCGTGCAAATCGTGTATTGGCTGGTTCTAGGAATGTCACTTACACATAAATGTTGAACAAAATAGGAGAAATTGAACTCTACTCTGAGGCGTTCCAGCGTTAATTCTGTTAGTGGAATGAGTACTATTTACTTTCACCGAGAAGGATCGGTTAGTGAGGAAGGAAGAAATTAGTTTAATTAAGTGGGGAGGGGTGTTAATTTTAATTAATTTGTAGAGTAGCCCCACTTGCCATACTCTATCAAAAGCTTTCTGAATGTCTACGAAAACAGCTCCGGTTGATTTCCGGTTTTGGAATCCTGTCTTTATATACTCCACCACCCGCTACAGCTGGTTTGATGTGGAGAATCCGGCTTGGAAGCCGGGTTGTTGGGGGATTAAGATGTCGTTATCGTTGAGATGTTGACAGAATCTTTTTTGAATAATTTTCTCAGTGATTTTACTTAGAACTGGTAATAAGGAAATTGGGCGAAAACTATCTATCTAGGTTTCCCAGGTTTTAGAATCGGAATAACCGAAGCTGTTTTCCATATTTGTGGGAAGTATCCCACTTTCAGAATATTGTTAATTATATTAGTGATCTGGAAAATAATTGATCTATTAAAAGGCTGACACATTTTAGTAGTAATACCTTCTCGGCTTGGGGCAGTTCTGATTTTAAAGTTATTAATTATACTAATAATTTCGGAAGGTGTAGTGCTAGTAGGTAAGTCGTCGAAATTATTTTCGTTATTGAAGAACCTAGAAACCAGCCTAGAATGGTTGTTGTCTTGTGTTGGGTCGGAAATGTCGTTTAGCTGAAATTGGTTCTCTAGCGAATCCGCAAGAGTTTCAGCTTTTTCCTCGTCTGTATAGGTGATCCCGGAGTTGCCTTTAAGGGCTGAAATGGGGGATCTCTTCTTTTTAAAACCCTTGGTCATGTTCCATTGGGAGCAGTAAAGTTTGATTCTAATCAATGGGCACGGAAACAAATTAAAAAAAAACCTGGCATTTAAATTTTAAAAATTAAGGTTTATTAAAAAAAAACATTTAAAGAAAACAGTTATTATACAGTTAGCAACACTCGGACATGACTTCACTCCGTCGTACCCAAAGACCGAATCCCTGCCACTTGCCATTCCACATTCCAAGGGGGAGGGGAAACTACCCATTCCCCTTAGCTGGTGTCAATGGGCCTTCCCACTCCTACAGGAGCCATCGACCGAGTCTAGAGAAGCGAGTTTGTCCTCCCATTGTTTTTTTTGAGTAAATGAATGTGTTTTTCTTCTAATTGTGTTTTGTAATCTGTTGAATGCTGTTTTATCAGCAGGATTTCTGGAGAATTGGTAAAGTTTACGTGCTCTATTTCTTAATTTAAAGAGTGTTTTTAAATCGTTATCAATGTAATAATTATTATTTGAGTGAATCTGTTTAGAGGAGTTGTCGTATGCTGTCAGAATTTGATTTGTGAAAGTGGAGACCTGCTCTTCTATTTCCTCTCCCAAGTGTGCTGTGATTGGTTGAAAAGTGGGTGTGTTTGCAAGGTGAAAGCGAAATCGTTCCCAGTCAGTAGAAACGTTTCTGGTGGAGGAAATTAAACTGAATTGATGTTTGGAAGTTTAGAATGATTGGATTGTGGTCTGAGCTAAGCTCCGGCGAAGAAATAATATCGGTATTCCAATATAGATTTCTCGTCAGAGCAAAGTCAATTGTGGAGGCGGAGTTATAGCCAAATCGTGTGGGTGTGTTGGGAGCAATAATATCTGTGTCCGTGTTATCAATTAAATT
Organism: Trichonephila clavipes; assembly: GCA_019973935.1. Taxonomy (NCBI): domain Eukaryota; kingdom Metazoa; phylum Arthropoda; class Arachnida; order Araneae; family Nephilidae; genus Trichonephila; species Trichonephila clavipes. The sequence continues at coordinate 395,576 of BMAU01020110.1, read as the reverse complement.
TTTAATATGTTGCCCCCTGGAGTTGATGTCATTGCAACCCGCGAACAACTCTAGCGCGAAAATTTCCTCCAAGTCGTGTGTGCACGCGGAGGGTGTGGTGGAGGGTGAGACGTAGATAGAAGCTATGAGTAATGGGTTCTTTCCCGGGGGTGTGAGTACTACAATCGTAGCTTCAACCGTTCCGAGAGAGGGTGTTGGAAGGTGATGACGTTTGAGAGAGGATTTAATAAGAATCGCAGTGCCTCTAGCTGGTAAATTTTGATTTTGTCTGTCATTTCTGTAGGGCGTGTAATTGGGTACCCTAATTGATACACCTGGTCTCGTGTGTTTCTTGGATAAGAATAATATCCAGGGAGTGCTTATTTATAAAATCACGTAATTCAACAATACGTGATCTAACTAACACCGTTCGCATTCCATGCAGCGATTCTAAGCCCGAAACGACTAAAAACCATTATGAAGAAAAAATTTGTTTGCCTTCAAAGGCTAGGACACTGAAAAAGATGTCGAGACGATCTTCGCTTGTTTTAGCAATTTTGAAAGCTTTGAAAGAACTTTCGGAACTCGGCCATTGCCGAGATGAATCCTTGGGGAGAGGGGTTTTCCTCTTTTTTATTCGAGTCGGACTTATAATTGTTATTCTTCGCCAGTTCGGTTCGTTCGACAAGTGCTGTCATCTGTTGTTGGTTAGAAGTAGCGTTTGCATACGAAAGGTTTGCGTTTGCTAATTTTGAGGTGAAGGGTTTCGGGGTATTTTTATTGCGGTTTTCCGTGGCCGCTCCTTTTTTGGTTTTGATCTTGGGGAAGGCCGGACAACTACGCCAGTTTGCCGTGTGGCCATCTGAGTTACAATTGATACAATGAGGCGTATCCAGGCATTCTTTGATAGGATATGCTCCTGTGATATGCTCTTGGTGAAATTGTCGAATCGGGCGCCTCTCCGCCAAATTTTGAAAAATCGCCAATTTGGTGCGTTTTTGCGTGTTGTGTTTCGGAGTTGCAACCCTACCACAACACGTAACGCCGGAGCGCGAAATTCAAGACGTCGGAAGGAAAATCATTAAAAAACAGCATTTTAAAGTTTTGAAACTGAAAATCGCTGCAAAAATCAGGCATTAAAAATGGAAATAATTCCACTTACCTTTAAAAAATGCTGCTTTTTTCCCTACATTTATGATGACGATGAGTTGTCTACTGAAATTATACCAGTGTGCTACTGCATATTTCTGAGAGCACCTTCCAAAACATTTTTATTTTTGCATCACTAACAAAACGGTGCACAAAAATCCATATTATTCAATTCAAACCAAAACCCTTTCTTTACACTCCTAAACACATGATGGGTATCCTCTTTCACACTGGACTGAATTTTGCAGTACCATTCAAAAACCACCATTCACTTTCTTGCCCGTTCTTTCTCTCAATTCCATACTTTTTCCACATTTTGGACATACATACGATGATCCAATCAAACCTTCTTTCATGCATTATTCTAAAGCAGCTTTCTTTCCAAGCACAGGCAACATGGCAAAAAAACCTTTAACAATAGTAATCGTAATTTTTTATGCATTCATTCAAATTAATCCTAACAGCATCGCCGGACATCATGGCAATCTTTTGAAATTTATGCGGAGAAAGAAATAAAAATATTACCTGTAAAAAGTAATTCCCAAAACGAAGCCGAACAGCTGACCCAACCGGAGCAAAAGAAATAACCGTTTCCTCATTAACGGAATTTTTAAAGTAATAAAAGCTTTCTGCTCATGCGCGAGAAAGACCGTTGAAGAATTAAACTGTTAAAATAAAATAAAAAAAACGAATTACGAATGCGCTAACTAGCCGCGATATCGTTAAAACTGTTAAAATGAAAGAAATCTCTACTGCGCATGCTCAAAATTTCGCCAAAAAACGACTCTCCTTCACTGGAAAACAAATTCAGAAGGGTTACCAGATTTGGCGCATTTATCGATTTGGCGAGAAAACATTTGGCGCGAGAGGCGTCCGATTCGACAAATCAACCATGCTCTTTTGAGCATTTTAGGCATCTGGGCTTAATACAACAATTCACAGAACTGTGATTGAAGTAGTTGTAGTTATAACACTGCGTAGCCCCAGACCTTTTCTTGAACGTATCAAGTACAACTGACGTATAGCAACACTTGCTAACCTCGTATATATCAGTAGCTCTTTCTACGTGTTTTCTGACTTCAACTAAGAATATGGACAGGGGAAATTTTGACTTTCTCTGCGTAAATTGAGAGAATTTCATTACTGGAACTCCTTGTTCCAGTAGGTCAGTTTTTATTTCCTCCATGAAAGTGGACTTCGGGAGGCCTTTAATTACCACTTTGAGTGGTCTGTCAGAGCAAGTGGGGGAACTGTATAAAATTCCTCTCCTTTGGATTTTAGTAGACTGGTAATTTCTTGATGCTCATCGGTCGTCGAGGCCAAGATTCTAATATATTGACCTGTAAGCTTGTTAATCGAGTTAGGATATTTCCTATTAAAGTCCTGCAGTACCAGGTTATAATTGTCCTTACATCGAAGCATATTATGCTTTATTTTTGGAGGGACGGTTACGTCCTCGTTTAAACTATCCTGATCCTTGGTTTCGGAATCATCCTCTACCATAGGGCTGTCAGCGTTTTTATAAGAGACCTTCGGCAGCATCTTCGATCACGAGACTGGCGAAGGAGTTTTTTGTGGGGATCATTGGATCCACCGCGATTTTTTGTTCCTGCCTGGTTTTTTTGGCGGGGTTTTTAATAGGCTTATCATTTTTTCTTTGAATATTTTTGTTTGGAATCTTTACATTTTTGTCAAGAATAAGTGTTGCCGGGAGAATTGGGGATTCGGCCGGTCTTTTGTTTTTATTGCGAAACGAGTTAATCCCGTTTGCTTTATCGGGAGTGCAGCTTTTAACAGGGCAAGGAAAGAGAACTTTCAACTCACCCAGTTTGGTGGCGTACTCCAGTTCGGTAGTGGCTCTTTCTTTAATCTGGGCTGACAGCTGGGCCGCATCGGTTGAGTCCTTGTCGAAGGTTTCAATCTCAATCAAGTCCTGAAGGTATTTAATTCTGAGGTCTTTAATTTTAATTAACTTCTCTAGGTTTTTAATCTGCGCACAGTGTGCGTCGAGAGAAAGATTCGCGTGTGTGTGGGCGGCAGGAAGATTCTTCGTGCCTAACTGCATCGCTTCTTCTCGAAGAACTCTCTGTTCCTCGTGACCGTTCATGACGGTGTCGCGAGGCAGAATGAAAAATGCGAGCAAATTTGATGATAGCGGAAAATCGTTGTGAAATGAAAATCATACTTTTAACCACGTACAGACGTCCAGTTCCCTTGCCGCTGATGACTGACCAAATCATTATTTTTGTAGAGTGTTTCACAATCTGAACAAAACAGTCAGAATGAAACTGTTCTCCACGACGACGACGCACAAACTGAGCTATGTTCTGCAAAATTTCAAATGTGCTTTCATTACTAAAGCAGACCTGTCAAAAATAAAAAATAAATAAAATAAACATCTTTGTTGTTCCTTCTGTAATCATAGAAAATGGTTAAATACTTCGTTTGTGAATAAATTATAACAACATACCGATCTCCAGAAGTCCACATCTTTATCACGCCACTGTTTGGCCCAATTCAGACGCTTTACTTTAATTGCAGGGGTTAACTTGGGTTTCCTGGTGGGGCGGCAGGCCTTAAAATTTAAATCTTTTAATTTTCTTCGAACAGTGCATTCAGAAGCATTCACATTAATATCTTGGAGTTGCGATTTTATCACTTTTGTAGTAGCAAACCTGTTTTAAAGGCAAATTTTCTTTAAAGATCTTTCTGACCTTGGTGTGAAAATAGGCTTTCTGTCGCATTTTTTCTTTCTTTTTGGGCTCAATTCTTTCCCTGACTCAATTTTCTTCTTTGTACGTCGTACACTAGCTTCAGAAACTTTCAACCTTCGTTATATTTCGCGGTTTGAAAACAATTTTGCATTCACAAGGGCTTTTACTTCTGCTTTCTTACATGATAAAAGATCGCCTTTTTTACCCATGCTGAAAGTGTACAAACTGATTATTTAAACTCGCACACGAAGTAAACAAATAATTGCGTAATATAAAACTGCTGAATTAACAAGCAAAGCACATTAACCCACACAAACACGTCCGCAACTGAAGCATGCGCGAACGCGACTCGAGCAGGTTTAGACTTGTTTACGTTCGTGTGAGAATTTATCAACTTTGTGTTGCCATGTGTGAAAAATAAATACAAATACAAGATATATGAAAAATTTCCTCACTAAAAATCCATTGTATCTATGTTTAAATGTTAAAGTATTGTATATAAACATCTATAAAACAATTAATTATTAATAAACAGGAGTGCATCTAATAATTTGGCCAGGGATTGTATATAAAATAATGCATAAGCACCGTGTGAATTACTTAAAATCACTAGATAAGTTTTTGAAAAAATTTTATGTATAACCTTATAATTTTTAAAAATTTTCTTTTTTGTGATATGCAAAATTATGTTTAAAACATTAGGCATTATTTAGAGAAAAAAGCATCTTTATTCACAATATGTGCATATATCCCGTATATAAATGTAAAAAAATTAGGAAGAATGTAGAGCAATAGCTGATTTAAAATACAATAGGTGATACTAGTAATTGATATCGGTATGTCAACCACCATCAACATTACAAACCTCATAACGTTACTGTATGGTTACTTCGATTCTTATCGTTTGGTATTGTACTATAGTGTTTACATACTATACTATTCGAATTAATTGAAACAAACATACTTTTCTTTTCTATGTTGGTATGTGATTACCAGCAATGTTTCGAACTGCCTCAAAACGGTTATATCTGCATAGAGGAAGTGTGACGGATCAACCTTGACTATAATTTACTCGTTTGACTGGTTTTAGTTCATCAGTAGTTCATTTGTAAGCTTTTCAAGGTGGCAACTGGTGGATATAATTTTATTTTACGTGTAACACGTTTTACTTTTTTGCTCGCAATGAACACATTTCTAAGGCTGTGAGAGATCTAGCTACGGCAGTTGGTACAGGCAAATCAAGCGTTTCAAGATTTTAAAGGACATTTCAAGATTCCAGGACATCCTATCCAAAAAGAAAAGGAAAATGTGGGGACAATCAGAAAACTACTCCAAGAACTGATAAAATTGTATGAAATATCAAAATAAATCCAAGAAATTCAAGCATGGACCTTCGAAGGGATTTATTGGTTTATGGTGTTGAATTGAGAGCCTCAAATGTATGGAAAAGACTTCTGGAAGTTTGCCGTAAGGCAAAAAGACCGAGGAAAAACAATTTCTAACTCGGAAAATAATAAAGAAACGCTTAGCACATGAGCCAGAAAATACCGATCACGGACTGTTAACGACTGGAAGATGATTTTCTGTGATGAAACACATTTATTTGTGGAGGGATACAAATCAAAAGTAGTTGGACGAAATGAAGTAGAAACTCTTCTACTTAATCATTACCAAAAGACTGTAAAACACTCTTCTAAACAGATGTTTTGGGTTTTTTTTCACAATAAATGACACTGGAAACTTAATTCCTCTTAAAAGCATGATGAATTCTGTCAAATACGACGAAATATTACGCAGTAATATTGTTCCATTCATGGAAACATTTGACGGAACATTTAAACATGAACTTGGCCCCTTGTCACAATTTGAAATTAGTCCAGACCTTTATGTGGGAAAATGAAATATAAATGCTTGATTGACCTGGTAATTCACCAGACCTAAATCCTATTGAGAACTTATGGCATATTCTCAAGAATCGTTTAGCTAAGAGGAATTGAAAGACAACAGAATAAATTATAAAAGGTGCTCAGCAAGTGTGGTTTCACGACGATGAAGTCAAGAACATGTTTTATGGTCCCTCTGGTCCATTCGGGGGAAGGGTAATGTGAATCATATGGATCACGTGATTTGCGCGGGTGGAGTTCAGTTGGCACCCGTAAAGATAGCAAGTGGTCTATCGGTATTAAAAATAGATATGATTTAATGCTAATCTTGGCTTCGGCATTGTTTCATGTGCGTTGAATTCACGGATATTGTTGTATTTATCTAGATTTTCAATAGTTCAGTTGTTAAGATTTTACGAATAAAGCCATCATGAACTCGATATTACCTTAAAGTAAAACGTGCACCATATTTATTACTCCATTTAAAAAATTGAGACAACGCGATTTTAAACATGAATAAATATTTTCTTTTTAGCATTTTCCAGAGAAAGAATTTTCGCAATGTTTCATCATTTGCTGTGGGATAAGTTTTCTTAATTTTTAAAGATTTTCAAGTAGGTAAGATGCAATTTCAAGAAGAATTGGTAGGGGATATCACCCGAAAATTTAATAAACTTTTATTCAATATGAAGAGGAACATTAATATATTTTAACTAACATCAGAACATTTGTAGACATTCTAGGAATTTGGTTTATTTTGATCGATTAATAAAATTCAAATTAAAGAATTTTTTTTTTGGAAATGCACAATATTAATACATATTCTGAAAAAAATATCCTATGTAACGCGGATAGTTCTTCCAATTAACAACAGAACTAATATGGATGACATTACCTTCTTAAAATATTTATTCGTACTAACAAAAACAAACTAGTCTAGTGTTGAACTCAAAAGATGAAAGACGTAGATCTGGAAGGAGGTCTCTTTGGCTTGATTTCCCCTCCACCGTGTAAAATATAATTTGACTTTTATTTTGCTTTCGTAACTAATTGTAAATATACTACGTTTAAAGTAATAAACACTTATTATTTTTTTCTTTCTCCGTATAAAAGTACATTTTCTTGCATCTTACACACCAAAGCATTATTTATTAAATATTCTGCAAGACGTCCGCTCTAGTCATTAACAATAATTTTTTTTTCACCACAAGTGATTTACATATGCACGCACATTTTTTTTTATGTTGTTGTTGTTGTGTCCTTCCCGAAGGGAAGGAATGAAAGTTGCCTGAACCTGAGACAGGTTGGACTTCTATACTATAGATGGCGACATCCCCTCTACAATTTAGGCATGGAACTGAAGGGGAAGTATTCTCCAACCCCCTGCACCCGTGGTTTTTTCTGTGACCACCCATTAGACTTTCAGATCCACTGATTTAACGAGCACGTACTCCGTGTGTACTTGTGGGTATCTGCTGGCAGCGAACCCAGGCTCTCCGGTCTACAGTCCGATGCTCTAACCACTAGGCTACCCACGGCTTTTTTTAAAATAACATATGGAAATCTCGTATACAATCTGAACTAACTGTCTTATTTACACAGGGATGATATTTTTTTTAAAAAAATGTGTTCTCTCTTATTTATAATTAATCAAAGTTACACCTAACACTTGTTTGTAACTTTCTTAAAAATAAAGTTTTATTATTTTTCTTTCTCTTTGTTAACGAATTCACAGTCAGATTTCTATGCATCGCAATCAGTGTTCCAGTAAGAACAAATCAATTTTGGTATGGCTAATAATCACATTGCCAATAATACTAACATATTATTTATGAGCTAATTGATTATATAAACAGTTATATCTCTCTCGTATTCAGAGAGTTCGCCTTTCTAAGTTAATAAGAAGATATAGCCAATATGAAGCTGAATACATAAAGGATTTAACGTATTTATAAAATAAGAAAGATAATTGCAAAATATGCATCAGAAAAAAGTTTGGGGCAGTTTTTTTTTCTAAAAGAATAGCTTAAAAAATAAAAAAAAAAAGTACAAAAATGAGCCCTTACACATATAACCAACATAGTTATCAATATTTGCTAAATGAAAATTTAAAGTTCTTTCTATTGGAGTCATTTATATAGCATGGTTTGCCGGATGGGTGGCATATTTGGTTTGACGCTGGCTTTATACGCCCAAGTTTGCGGGTTCGACCCGGCCAGAGTGGGTGGATTTTTATGTAGCAAAAAAACAGACAGCGTCCATCTGGTATCATTATAGAAGCATATAAAAATCCCTTGAGAGCGAGCCTGTTCGGCTTGGGTGCTCTAGGCAAAATTAAATTCCTACAACGGTCCACTTTTTTAAATGGTGCCGCGCTAAAAAGAGACACCAGTTCACGGGGAAGTTACCAGAGACCAGTCTGCATTGGTTTTACACCAACCTGCAATCCCATTACGGCAGTGTGCTTCTCAAACTCTTACTATTGGCGATCCAATTTTCAATTATAATTTTTATCGCGACCCCTTTGTACAATGGTAATGCGCTTTGGCGCTAAAACTAAAATACGATCTTATCTATAAGCCGTATTAATTGACAAGATAAGTTTTTAATTTTGCATTTGTTACTTTTAAGTAACAATAATAACAATTATTTCAAGCATTACTTTTAAGTAAAAGGATAATTGTTATTTTTCTTTTCTCTAATTTTTAAATTGGAACAGATTGCAAAATAACATTTAATTAAAAATTTATTTCCTCCATCATCCATTTCTAAAAGTAGAAATGTCATTAGAAAAAGAGTCTAGTCTACGTTGCACTCTAACATATCCATCACATTTGGCATTAATATTTAAAGTGAGAAGACTTCAAAATGTTTTAACCCGGGAGCGCACTCTATACTAACGTTAATAGTTGCGAAAGGTGACTAAGTCACCCCAATGTGTTTTTTTTTTAAATTAATTTTTTTGTACACGATAAAAATCTCAATTCCAGAGAATAATTTAACTAAGAGAAAATGTACTTACCTACTTTCCAGGACTTTTCATTTTTTCTTTGATAATTTGAGACATTACAGGAATGATATTTGCACGCAAAACCGTCATATTTTGTTCAAATTATTGTAGTTTAGCTGCCCTTTGATTTTGATCCCAGCGTGACCGCTCCGTGTTAAAAGTGTATTCAATTTAAGATATGGATGTATTAGTTCTAAAAAACGAATTGTGTAAAACGTGTGCTTTACATGTTTCGGAACACCCATAAAAATAAATCTCAGCCAAATAATCCTTCAAGCGCAGAACTAATCATACCAATAAGTTCTAAGGTTAAACGATGATGATTGACGCAAATCTGCTTCCTGGGTGAAAAGTGAATAAGTCTTCCTTTTCTTTCTACAGCTAATGAACAGCATTTCAATAGTAATAAAAGTGATGAATTTTTCTCTGCGTTTGAGTTTTTTTTTTTCTTTAAAAAGTAGTTTTTTAGGTTTAAAAAAACGCGTGTTATAAAAAAAAACTCTCATCGTGGGATTACAGCAAAATGTTTTTTTTAGTTATAGGATCAAATAGTTAATGAACGTATCAAAGTGGAAACTTTTATTTTTGGTGAAGTAATACGCCATTTGATGTATATAAATATCAGTGTAAATGCGTATTTTTTTATATGTCAGAAAGTATTTTGTTTACTTCTTTTTTAAACATTTTATTTTCAATATGCTCGCGCCCCACTTGTAAGGTTATCACACCCCCTAAGGGGGGCGCTCCCCACACTTTGAGAAATGCTGCATTAGTGAAAAAAAATTAAATTATAAATTTTTTTTAAAGCAACTTTACCTAAATTACACGACTTTAATCAAATACATACTGATAATATATTTTGATAGTTGTACTTTTTTTAGAAATGGATTTATCAAGTAATATTACCATAATAATCAAGCATTTATACAATAAATTAATCTTTCAAAGTAAAAAAAAAAACATCACTTCTAACTACTTAGAAAATTCAAGAAGTGATTCAAAGCAAGAAATGTATATAAGCAGTTCACAGACACTGGCGTAGCTAGTTCTGAATTAGGCCCGTATGAAAACTCCTTCAGGGCCCTTTTTTAGAAATAAGTCTTGTTAGTGGTACTGTTGTTACACGTGTTGGGGCCCCTGTTACTTGGGGGCCCCGTATCATTGATACGGCGGTAGCTACGCCCTGTTCACAGACCAAATGCCATTTATTTTCTTACATCGGTTTTGAATACTTGAAAGCACGATGCAACACTATCAGTAGCACACAAAAGAATTTTTCAAGGGGGGGTCCGGGGTTGAAAGTTCACCATTCTTGTATCATGCTCCTTTTGATTTTGTCGATTTTCGGGGACAAAACACAGTAAAAAACTAATAATTAGCATTAATTAATAAAATTAATCATTAATAACAATTAATTAAATTTTACGTACTATATACTTAGAATTATAATCATTCGGAAAAAATATCAAGGGCTTTTTTTTTTGGGGGGGGTCGGACCCCCTTGTGCGCGCCACTGAACACTATTATTGTTCCCGTTAGTTAAGCGTTATCTTTCGATAAAGACTGGGAACCATAGAAAACAGTTGTTAAACCCATCGAATTTGTAATCAGATCAGTTTTATTTCGAATTTTACATACTTTCAATGAGAAATTCTATTAAAACGTGATTTTTATTTGCCATAGAGACAAATACATGAGCATCGAAACCGACATACATTTATCCTAAAATTGTGAGTAAAATTAATACAAAATATTTTTAAAAAAGTGCGTTTTCGAGATTTGTGTTTACACATTAAATTGCTTTCATAAATCGACATCCACATAAATTTTGCCAGAATGGTATTGCTTTAATCTGGTCTTGGTAGTAAGACTCAAATTCAAACATATATTGTAGAAATGCTTGCCTTGTTCTTATTACATTCCCATGATATTCTCAAATTAATCTAATTCAGCATCCAGGACATGAACTTTCAATGCTGTAGCTCTTCACCATAATGTTAACCACTTCTGCACAGCTTTAGGAGTAATAATTTCTCAAAATAAAATTGTTTTCCATTATTATTATTTCTAGTGGACTTTGGAAATTTTGTATGTATCAAAATTTTTTATCTGTGTGTTGAAAAAACACTGGCTTTGACTTATATTACAGATAGCTTAGTCTTGAATGATTGAAGACTTGATGGTTTTGAAAACTGCTTTCTAATATAAAAATTTGATAAATTGTTTGATTACCCCCTTATTTAACAAGGAATGGAGGCAATAGTATCTTCGAGGAGTCTACCAGTGTCTCATACTAGAACTTTCTTTTGATAGAGAACTTGTTCCTACAATGGCCTGTTCTGGACTTTGTAGTGCGCTTTGGTGTCTGCTGTCTCAAAAGGCAAACAAAAAAACTGGGTAAAACCACCTTGTTTGCCTTTTAAAAATTTATTTCGAAGTAGTCAATTTCCCATCGTGTTTCAACCTCCCCTCCCCCAATACTTGCTTTATACTGCGATTCTCTTTTGAGTTACAATGGGAGAATCAGTGGAAGAGATGGGCTTTAAAACTTTTAGATAAACTTTGCCAATAAAAAGGATTCAAATTTGTTACATAGTGACAGAAATAAAATCCATCTTGACATTTCCTCTGATTTGCAAACTGTAATCGATTAAATTTTAATGCTTACACAGGGATGTTGAGTTAGGCATTAGATTTGATGAGACCAAGATCTGATTAAGTTAATTGTAATTGAGGTTTGGTTTCAATATTTTTATGAATATTTATGTGGCAACTGTGAAAAGATTAAAAATTTTCAAAAATGACAGATTTTTACATAATAATTTGGTCACTAGATATATTAAATTATATTGTTCATAAACATTTTAATTTCTATCTTTCCATCCAGAGTGCTTTTGCAGTTCTAACAAATGATCCTACATTTTGTCTTGATCTCTGACAGATATTCCAAAGTATGCTTAAGACATCTTATCAGATGCTTTTACAGAGCACCTTTTGATGCCACTGCAGAAAAGTATCCAATTAGATAGATATATCTAAATGTACAGCCTTCAGAATACAGGATTTGCACCACTGTAATTAGCAGGATGTCCAGACTGATCCATTTCAGTCATAGGTAAAATTAATATTAGCTACATGAAGCATTTATTCTTAATGAGGGGGGAAAAAACTGGAAAAAAGCAAGTTTTGAATATCACTGCACATCAAAAAAGCATAGTTTATGAAAAATACTTATCCTTTTATTTCACAAGAAATTAAAAAGTAATGATTAAATTTTTTTTTATCTTGTGTGTAACTTTCCTTCTGAAAATACCAGTTATTTTATAAAAAAAAATACACCAGAGAGCGATGAAACAATCCTAATGTAAGCAACACCCCCCGACAGATGCTTCATCAAAAACACAGTGAAGTTGGTATACATGAAATAAGTATCAAGATAAAAAGTTTGTGTTCAAATGTTAATAGTATTAGGATGTATTTATGTACATTATTTTCAATCAAGACATCCAAATGTTTGTGTTCTTTACATAAATTTAAAACTCTAGTCTTTAATGGCATATTTCATATTCCAATGCAATACAAATGTCAATTAATAATCTGCTTCAAGATTACAATAAAATCAAAAATGATATAAATTAATAAAAATAAATTATTAAAAAAAACTTTATTTTGTATATGCTAAAATTTGTTTTTTTTTAAGTAATAGCATTTAAGAAACGAATGTAATGTAAACCAATAAAAAAAATTTCATAATAATTTTATTTATTTAAAATTAGAAAGTATATCAATAAAATGGTTACTAGTTTAAAAAGCGTATAATTATGTTCAGGAGTCAGAAGGGCCAAGGAACAAAATATTATTTTCCAGTATTTTCTTTAAAGCATATAAATTTTATTTCCAATTATAATAATTAGTTTAGTTTTAATGATATATAATTCCTACTGATGAAACTAAATTAGGGCTCCAAATCACTGATATGACAAATATTTTATTAATATAATATATTTTCCATTCTATGAAAAAAATCCCAAAATTAACAAAATCAAAGTATAACTGTTTTGACATTTAAAAAAAGAATACTGTAAAAATAACTAAACAGAAATCACTGGCAATTTATTTAATTTCAAACTTCCATGCAAAACAATAAAATAAAACCAACAAATTTTTGAAAAATTTCAGAAACTTATTTATATGCATGTGCATACACATATATTATATATATGAGTTAGTGCGCATGTGTCTATTTTTAAAATTGTTACACTAATAAAAAGAAAATACAGTGAAACTCTTAATATCATTGGTTCTATAAAATGAAATAGATTATAAGTATACAATATATACATAATTTTCCAACAATATTTAATTATTGAGCACAAGATAGATAAATACTTTATGCAATGCACATAAGGCATCAGTTAAAAACAATTGTGTAAACACAGTCAACATAGTATGTGACTAGCAGCACTTTGGCTCCACAAACATATAATATATAATTAAAATGATAAATATAATCAATTTCATCTAATTATCATTAGTAAAGGATAAAAACAAAAATCAATCCACAGCACTTACAATATCATACATCATTAATCATACAGTATCCACACAATACTATATCTAGATTAAAAATATATATCAAAGAAATATGCTTGTATTGTCTGTCATTTTAAATAATAGAATATATAATTTAAATACAAAGAGCAGATATATATTTGGGTAAATAAAATAAAACATTTGTGTTCGATGTTATGTTGTACAATCTAAAATAATTTCATGAACATTTAATAAAATGTTCAGAATCATTCATTTTCCTCTTGTCAAAAATAGTAAGATATATATATTTAAGTGCCAACAAAAGAGAAAAAGTTTGAAACACATTGATCTTTAAAACTTATTAAATTTGTACTCTAGATTACATATACACAAAGATTTAAATACAATGACCTAAACAAAGTTAAAAAAAATATACGTACTAGCACCTAGAAAAGTAATCACATCTAAATGCAAGATCACCAAAGAAAATAAGATATCCACCAGGAAAAGAAGACGATTCATAAATTGTTCAACAAACAAAAATAATGTGGTTCAAGGCATTAAATGTTTTACAATATCATATATGATAATATAGATTGAGATACCAAGAGCACTTATAAATAATAGCACACATTTTTACAGCAGCCAAACACATCTAAAAGACTCACCTGCATTTTTATGAAAGAGCAATTTCACACAATTTTACATTTTGTGTTTATTGTAATTTATGTAACAATGGAAAAGGGGGAGGGGTAAATAATTAGAAATCTCAAGCAAATTAGATTATAATATTCTTAAAAATACACACATATGTATATACATACACACACATATATATATATATGACCATTTTATTAGAAGTAGATAAAATTGTTTTTCTTCATTAAAATTTCTGAAATATTAAAAATTAGATAAAAAAACAACACAATTTACAAGTTTTTAAAACATTAAATACTGAAAATTTAACAAGTATCCAAAAATTATGTAATGCAAACATAATTGTCAGATTTCAATTAATATCAATTTGGATATGTAAAGGATGGAACAGAAGCAGGTAAATATAGATTAAATTGATATATATTACATCAAAAATTAATTATGCACAATTTTTTTTCATAATACTGTAATTTTTTTTATATAATAAATCAATGTAATTTCCTACCATAACTTTATTTCAGCAAAATATTAATTGGTTAACAAGAGTTATGAAGCAAAAATTTAGAGCATAAGAAAAATTTAGAATTCAATTTATTTATAGAATCTAACTCTTCAATTCTTGTATTATTCCTCTGATTTAAGAAGCTTAAACAATAATTTTAAAATCCTGGCTTTCATTAATTTTACAAAATATTAAAAATAGCCATTCATTAATACAAAATTTTTAAAAAAAACTCAAAATAAATCCTTACAATCACATAAAGATCTCTTGTTCAAAATAATAAAATCTACCAACCATTAAATCTACAATAAATGCCAGTATGAGAAATTTCCAAACAGTTTTTAAAAGATTAAATTATGATGAAAAATATCAGAAATGATATCAATAATTTCAAATTATGAAAAATAAATATACCATTTTTTTTACCCTTTCTTCTAAGAAAAAAAAATAATACTGAGATTCGATCAAGAAATGAAGAAAAATTCTATTTATAAATAAAACTTAGCTTCCATACAAAATCAAAAAACCATTGAAATTGGAATTCATTCTAAAAGGAACTAAAATTAGATCTTATTATGGCACAAATTTAAAGAAGATTGGCATAGCATTTTCATGAGATATAAACACTTCCAAAATTTATACCTGATAAATTTATACAATTTTACTATGTTAAGGAAAATTGTATATATACAGATAATTTAAAATATTTTTAGATGTAGACATTAAGACTTAAATTACTATTGGACGATTACTTTCAATGGAATGTTTTAATATATTCCTTCACAATTCTACACTATACATACTTCAGTAGTCACAATAACTATATCAGTAACAATCTTGCTGTACACACATTTTTGTGTTTCCTTTACATTAAAAAAGAAAAAAAAATCTAAAACTCAAATTGTATTTTGAAAATTTAGGTTAAGAAGCATATCACCAAAAGGTTTCATCACAAACTTTTTCCGCGATGCACCATTACATAAATCAGTGTTCTTAGAAATAACACATTCCCGGAACATCAGAAAGTTTGTTTTAAAAAAAGTTTTAAAAGATATAATTATTTATTTTTGTATAGTTTCACAGAAGTTTTAAAAACAGTATATAAAATATTGGGTGCAAGGCATTTTTAAAATATATTGGCACATGAAGATATTGGCAGACAGCAGAGTAAAATTATTTAAATGCAAGATGAATCACTATGCCAATATATACAATCAAAAACTATATCTAGTTAAAAAAATATCAACTAAAACTACATAAATAAAATACAACAAAAGTAAAGAATGGCTTTGGCCTTCACTACAGTAGTTCAGACTTTGCTTTCATGGATTCATCACCAGACAAATATATAATATATATTTTTTGATTTCAGCTGTGTTCATGTTTATGAGAATTTTTCAAGGGAGGCTTTTCATTTAAATCTCCATGCTGAAAAAAAATATTAAAAATTAATAATATAATTTAACTCTTATCAATTTATCTTAAATTATAATTCATGAATATATAATAACACATGGATATAAACAGAAACTTGACACAGAATTGTAATACAAAACTTGTTCTTTGATTATGCACTTAAGACTATGTGGAAAAATAAAAGAATTTATAATCTTGTTTATTACATGTTCAAATCAATACACTTTTGAAAATATATTTTGATTTCTAATTTGCATTTAAATCTACGAAGAACATGAAATCAACATAAATTAGTTTAGTATAATATTAAAAAAATGAATATTAACTCCTTAAACAACTGAACAAAACTTGTATTGTTCATAATTACAAATATTAACAAAAATATAAAATATTTATTACAAGTGTTTTTTTCTTACATATATTCTATATTAAATATTTTTATTTAATAGACATCTAATTTACTGAGCATGTGAGTGATTTAGGTACATTACAATATTACACTTTCAAAATCAATTTCCTTTATTTTTATTCATTTATTTTTAGAGTGTACTAAAAGTGTACCCAATACATTATAAAGTATCTATACACAGCTGCTTTATCTAACAATGTTTATACAGATATGGAGTATATCATGTTATATCCATCTTCAATCATCCTCAAGCTGTTTTAGAATACATTTGTTTGCATTGAAGTTTTATCTAGGTCCTTTCATATGTTTTAGATACAGAAATCAAAGAAAGAGTAGTTTTAAAAATAAATTAGTTTAAAAAAACTAAAAAAACACTTTTTTTATAGTTAATTAAACTAAGTTGTAACTTAATCTTTTAGTCACCAAATCTGGAAATGGGATCTGAAATTAGTTGTCATATGCAGGATGGAACCTGAAAATGGGAAATCCTGATCAGGACAATGGAACAAAATTATTAAATTATTGTATTGTCATCAGTCCTGGACACAAATGAGCAAAATTTCGAATTAATCTGATCTTTTAAAGTGGGTAAAAATTGAGTTCAAAGATTCCATTTCATTCAAGTGAAGCTTATAGAAGAATGTTAAAAAAGGCAACAGTGCCAAAGACACCAAAACAGAGATTGCAAGTATTCCGATCATTTGTAAAACAAGTTTTATCTGGATGGAAAAAACACAGTTGTCATCCACCAGATATGAATAAGTAACTAATGAATGGCATGGCTGAAGAGAATTAAAAAAAAAAAGATTGTTGCACATGTTTGCAGATATAAAACATAATCAGAATTTTAAAAAATTGCTGACTGAATTTTATACAAGGTATTTTTTTTTCTTTTTAAATAGGGACACCCAGTGGGTAAGTGGTAGCATACCGCTCTTCCCCACCACAGGTCGGGTAAGGTCCTCTCAGCCTTTCATCTCTTCATTGCTTGAGAACTAAACACTGGGGATTTCACGCCAGACTGACCAAGTGACTGGAAAATCTGCTCATGCACCTGTGTCAAAGGTCAGAAAAACTGAGATGGGCACAGCAGGCCTAGGCCTGCCATGGGCTGTTGCCCCACTGAATCTAGTTATGTTTTTAAATATATATTTGAAAGCAAGATGAATTGATGACAAATTAGATAGATCTTTAGAATAATGATATCAGATGACAAAACTGTTAGTGCAAAGTCAACCGATATGAGAATACAGTTTTATTCAAGTTAAAATTTACAATATTAGCCTAATCAATAATTTGTCCCTGGACTTGGAAATTGAGTTTTGTGATAATATATATTGCATAGAAACTAATGTACAGTAAAATCCGCAGATAACATGCATTGCTGTACAACACGCACCTATACTTTCAAGCAGCAATTTTTAGTATATTCATCATATAATGTGCACCCCCTTTTTTTAAGAAAGAATTTCTTATGTTTTGAAATAATTTATTAAAGGTATTAACCCAGGCTTTTAAAGAAATAGTAAAATTCTAGAACTACAGCCCTTTAAGTTCATTTGGTGTCATTTCTTTTAAATAAACAGTATTCAGATCTATGTAGAAATTCTAATTTTTTTTATGCTGATCTATTTTTTATTTTATTTATGAAGCTATAATTTTTATACCCTGTGTTATAACACACACTCATAAATTTTGATCGTATTTTTTGTGTCAGAAGTGTGAGTTATATACCGGATTTTGCGATATTAAATATTAATTAGTTAATAAAATTTTAATCCTAAAAGTTGTTTTAATACTTAATTTCCCTTCATACAGTAACAATAAATATATAAATATTACATAATTAAAAAAATAGTGAATTTACAATAGAAAAACTGGTATACACATATTACATCTCCACAGAAATCACCAATTTATTTGACATACATTGATCTCTTTATATCATTCAACACGAAAGTAATAATGAAAGGAGTAAATTTAAAAAATGTTTATGCTTAGATTTTACATATTTTCATATTTATTACTCCCAAACTAGTAACCTTATTGGAATGGCATAAGTATTATAGTAATGTTTGCCTTTTTTTTAAATCTAAAAATACACATATTCTGTTGAAGTTCAAGAAGCAAATTTAAGCCAACATTTTAAAATATATTTTTAAAGTTACTGTGATAAATTTGAAAACAATCAAGTAAATCTATGCCAAGAAAAAGATATACCATTATTGAGATTTGAAAAAAAAATGATGTGAAAAATAAAGAAACACTTAATCAATTTAAAAAATGTGAAAACTGATATACAGTTCATTTCTTCAGATAAGGCAGAACATATAAATTTATTGAAAATTAAAAATTTCAATCTAATGCAAAATCCTAAAAAGCTAGAATTAATGATTGTTAGATGAAACATAAAAAAAAAACATTTCATATATACTATTTTATTCCCGGGTAAAACCATTAAGTAAACTATTAAGCCTGTCATTACATTATTCCCTAAAAACATTATGCCATTTCAAATAAACCATTAGTGAATTACCATTTGGTACTTACATTGTAAACCAAAATGTCATTAGTTTCCTCTCACATTGTAAAAAACATATCTACAAGAAATAAAATATTGCGTGCATGACAGAAAACTATTAACCGTCTATTTATGATTTAAAAAAAGTCATTTATTTACAAAAGTTTTTATTGGTTATAAGCCACTTATCTTCAAACATACACACAAACTTGCAATTTAAAATTTAGATAATACTCCACATATTTTGTTTTACCATAAAAATTTATATATAAAAGATATTAAAAATCTTTTAAACTAAATTTATTTATTTATATATTCATTTATAAAATTTTTTTATAGCAACTAATAATCACTAATAATTATACAACTTAAATAATTCAAAGGTTTAATTTAAAATTATTAATGACTTTTTTTACAATAAAATTGAAATTGATTAATTAGTGACATATATAATAACTAACTCAAAATTTAATGAAAAATAAGATATTTCACTTATAAGTATAAATCTTATCAAAACCATTTCATACCATTTATAACTAATGAAGATTGATTTACTCAAACACATTGCAAAGTAAAAACAGTCTATGATAACCATCAAAAACATGAAAACATAACAGAATTTTATTGAATTCCTACTATTAGTTCCCAATCCTATATCTTGTTGATATTTTTAATTGTTATGTCACACAAAAAATAAAAATTACAATATATGTATATATATATATAAATATATATAATGAAAATTACTTACATGGCTATCCCATGAATCTTTTTTGTTCCACTCAGTATCAGAATCATCTTCAGATAATTCAGAATATTCATCTTCATGCAAAAGCAAATTATCTCTAGATGGATTTATACCATCCCCCAAGCTATATTAAGTTAAGGATCAATTGTTATGTTTTTAAGAAATAAAACAATGAAAAGAATAATCATATGAATAAAAATTACTACCATAAAAGTAAGTGCATGATATCAATAGTAAATGACTAAAAAAGAAATAGAGAGGAAGGCATAAAAAAAATTTAAGAAAATGAAATACAATATTAAATATAAAGACAATTTTGGTACTGTACCAATTTCCAAATTTTTAGGCAAACATAATATTGAAAACTCATTCAGTCAAAAAAAGATTAGACTTTTTAATCATTAGCATATACCATATAAAAGCTTTAAAAAGAGCAATACATATAATAAAGTATACAATATAGAATGTAAACTTTCTTTGCTTTAATATTAGGTTGGAGAAAAAGAAATCCATTATTTTTTCGGTAGATGACTGTAATGTCGATATCTCGTGAAGTATCAACCACAAAATTTCAAACTTATGCTCATTGTCAAGATGACATTTTACACTAAAAAAATTATTTCCCTTTTTTTTCTTTTGGTCCATTCAGTTGTGAGTTACAGGGTGTTAAAAATGGAAGTCAATAAAGAGAAAATTCGGTTCTTTTAATATTTTTTCTTTGATAAAGGCGAAAATGCAAGCAAGGTGGCTGAAATTACGAATGGTGTTTATGGTGCCAATATTGTAACAGCTAATTACATGCAATTATGGTTTCGTCGATTCCGTTGATGTATTTTTGATGTTAAAGATGCACCTCGCACAGGCAGGCCTGTCGTCGAAAATGTCGGTAAAATCACCGAAATAATTGAAGTTGACCAGCATGTTAGTAGTCGTAGCATCACCCAGGAGCTAAAGATCAATCATAAAACAGTTTTAAGCCATTTGCACAAAGTTGGATTCAAAAAGAAGCTCCATGTTTGGGTACCACACCAATTAACACCAAAAAAACATGATGGATTGAATCGCCATCAGCGAAGCCCTGGCTAAATGGAATGAAATCAACCCCTTTTCTTAAATGGATGGTGACTGGGGATAAGAAATGGGTCACATATGACAATATTGTGCGAAAATTATTGTGGTCAAAATGCGGTGAAGCAGCTCAAACGGTGGCCAAACCAGGGCTAAAGGCCAGGATGGTTCTACTGTGTATTTGGTGGGACTGGAAAAAAAAAATTTATCATGAGTTGCTTCCGCATGGCCAAACACACTAAATTCAGATCTCTACTGTCAACAACTGGACCGTTTCAAGCTAGCGATTGGCCAACAGAAGAGGTGTTGTGTTGTATCAGGATGACGCCAGGCCACACACTTCTGTAGTGACTAGCCAACATATGGGAGCTTGGTCAGGAAGTTTTAATGCATTTACCATATAGTCCGAACCTGGCACCAAGCGATTACCACCCTTTTCTCACATTTCAAAACTTCCTGAGTGATACGAAATTGAAATCAAGAGATTATGAAAATTGATTGCTAGATGTTTTTGCCAATAAGGGCCAAGACTTCTATGAGAGAGGCATTATGAAGCTACCCTTAAAATGGCAACAAATTATACAACAAAACGGTGCATATTTGACTCAAATCGGATAATCTGAAGCATGTTAAATAAAGTCTTGATTTTCATGCAAAAATAATGGATTTCTTTTCCCCAACCTAAAATAAAATAAAAACCTTTTCATGAAACTTCAAAAAAGAGATTAAAAGCCTAAATAAAATAATTAAATATATCAATAACTAAAAACAAAATTTTCAAATATTCAATAAATTAAACTACATCTTGATTTTTTTTTAAAAAAATTAAACTACTAAAGCCCATTTGTTTTTTTGCAACTCTCAACTTTATAAGTAAAATAATCAGAATTTTTCTGACTGGATGAGTAATATTTGGAAAATTAAATGTGCAGAAAATGTATATTTCAAATTTATAAATTATACTCAGATCAATCCAAAGATAAGACAATACTAACTTTAAAAACATGAAATTTCAACTGCAGAAGCTAGCAAATAGAGAAAAAAGTAAGACAAGAGGTCAAATATTCATTTAGGGAGATTTATTTACATTGTGCTTGAAAGTTTAGGACTATTCCTTAAATCACTTAAACAGTATACCTATAGATTCGGATTTTCTAAGATTTCATAAACATTTAAAGAATTGAAAACATATGATTCATCTACCTTCAAATAATCAACTTAATTTAAAATAAATGATTTAACAAAAATTATGATTAACAAAATAGATTACATACATATTTTTTTCCATATGAGGAACAGTTTTTCAAAAGCAGTTCTTTCAAAGCATGTACGGATCATTAATATGGAAACACTTATAAAAATGTCTGTCCTCAGAAAAATATGTGTTTTATCTTTTATTATAATATAGCATGTGATTTAGAATAAAATGCATGAATATAATAAAAAAATATTTCCAAAAATCAGTAGTTTTTCTGATCTCCCTACCTATATAAAATTCACTCTGACAATTTTAACAAACTTTTATTGTGTAGCCATGGCAAACAAGCCATAAAGTTTTTTCCCTTACAACCTCACACAATTCTACTCTCTATCTCATATCTAACAGATCATTGATACACTCCTCGACTCTGTGGGGATATGACAACAAACACCTGTTGATTGATTGAATGTTAATGTCACAATGTTCAGCTACACGAGGGCTTTAGAACACCTGTTGAAGTACACACACACACACAGCACCATCTATCATCTAAATAAATATAGTAAAATGTGTGAAATGTACATATAAATCAAAACATAATTCAAATTGAAATTTTTTATTTTTCAAAAGCCAGAAATCAGACAAAACAGAATGAAGTATGTTATACTCAAACAATATATATATTTTACATAGGATTATCATTAAAGAAACAAAAGACATTAAAAGAACATGTTGAAAAAAATTTAATATAAATGGATCTAATAAATAATGAATGAAGGTGCATGACTTTGTATAGAACACAGAAAATAAGAGAACTTTAATAAACTCATTAATCTGGAATCAGGTATTGCTCTCTCAACTACTTATCATTTGGTGTTTCATTTAAAAATAAATGCTGCTTCTACTACAAATATATATATATTGATTATTAAGCAGTACGTTTTGGGTTACTTTATAAACTAATATCTTTAATATGGACCACCTACAGCCCCAATTAGATTGAATTAATAAAATTCTACTGTGTTTAAAATACAATTTAATAACATGAAACCTGGTTGCATCTGCTCTCAAAGAATATAAAAACTTGATAAAAATTTAAAAAATAACAAAATGAGGGGGAGGTGCCTTCTCAGTATTTTTTTTTAATTCTGTTGACACATTTTCCTCTCTTATGTGAGTTCCAAAAGCATAAAACAGGAGAAATATTTATAAAACAATACAAATACAAAATTTAATTTTAAATAGTTTCAATGGTTTGTGCTTGCTAAAGTAGAGTAACTATGTTATTATAAAGACAATTATGATACGTATGACAAAATCTTAAGGAAAAAATGAGTTATTTATAAAGCTACTAAATAAAAGTATCATTTGTAAGCAAAATTTTTACATTCTTAACACAAATTAGAAAGTCATATTTTTAAAAAGGATACATAGGTTTGAAAGCCCTTTTTCTACGAGAAAAAATACTAGCCAATTGTGCAAATTTTCTTCTTGATACTGCAATGAATAACAAAACATTGACTAACACCTTGATTGTTAAAAAAGCTTTCACACAAAAAACATGAATAAAAACATTTTTGAAACATTTTCTGAATCAAAATAAATAGCTATGATGCTAGATCATACACATCTTAAATTTTCTTGATTTCTCAAAACTATCATAATTCTAATAAATACAATAAAATCAGAAATGTAATTAAACTTCAAAAACATTTTTATTTTCAATACAACCAATTCTGTTCTTGGATAACTTTTTTTAATATTATTTTGATTTAACATGAATTAAGAAATATCAAGACTCTTTACCCATGACTTATTATTTTGTTTAACATGATTGCCCAAATTCTTAGAAGGAAATTTGGCTTTACTTTATTCTTATAACTGCGACATTGGAATTGAGGAATGTAAGTCAATTTCCTTTTGTCATAATTCTCCAAATTTTATAACTTCAAAATGAAATTTTGTCTGTTTGCAAACATTAACACATTGAGCTTATGATACCAAAACACTTATTATGGAGCATGAAAAAATATGACAATTGAGAAAGATACATAAGACATTGAATTGATGCTGAAATCAGTTCACACAATGGGCTAGCCAAAATATAAACAACACAATTACTGAATTTATTCTTAAATCCACCAAAACATCAGCACCATAGGAGACTAGTCCTATATAATTTTGTTCACAAGAATTTCACCAAAGGAGCATAAAGGTGGTAATTAAGAAATTTCCAGTGATTATAAGTAATACTACATTCTTATGTGAGCATATGTGTTTATTGCCAGAAAGTGACAACAAATAAAGTCTTCCTATGTGTAACTCATATGATTTGCTTACTTTTTGTTTAGCTTAGTCTAATGGTCTGCTGAATGTTTATTGATACATTACAAAGTCATTTCATTAAAGTTATGGGTTCAAATCAGACAAATCATTATTCATGAATTTCAAAATATTTAAATTAATAACAATTATAAGCTTGATTATATCACACATTTTTATTAAATTAGTAGAGTTAATTTCAGTAACCTAATTAAATATGCTGATTTAAGTAAGTGGGTACATATATAATTTCTTGTTATACTTTATTCTTATTGGAAACAAGTGGTTGAAATTTTACGCATTTATGCATTACATCACCAACCAATTTTGGGTAAAATCCTAGTCTGGCACACTGCTGTTTTTGGCGCCATTTTTTTTGCCAGATGGCGCCAATAACCCGTTTCAGAAAATGACGTCATGGAAGAAAACTAAAAAAAAAATCGGGGGTTGACGGTCTCAGCTGGTGATCAAAAACCCTAAGAAAATGGGGTTTCCGTAATGATGTCAGGGCCGGAAACGAAGGAAAAAGGGGGTGACGGTTTCAGCTCCTGTTCAAAAATCCTAAAAAACGGGGTTTCCGTAATGGCGTCAGGGACACTGAAAACACATGTATTTACACAAAAGCATAAAATAAAGAAAAGGGCAAAAAGAGAATTTCTACAAGATAAAGGCAGTAAAATAAGGGAAAAACAGCATTTTAAAAATTGTAAAAAATCACTTACCACTGTGTTTTTAATATTTAAATCATTTACTACAAACTCATTCATACTCTTGCCAAACCAATACCTGGTTAATCGCAAGATCACACAAATAATCAATCTACTATGACCACATACCTTTTCTTACACTCCGGCAAACAAAGTGGGGATTCTCTTTCGACTGGACTCGACATTCAAAACCATCAATCATACCCTTTCGTTCAACCAAACGCATATCCTTTTTACATTTCGGACACTCATATCTGGAGGGAATTAATCCTTCTTTCATAACCTAATCTAAAACAGCCTTATTCCCTTGCTCTCCAAGCAAAACAAAAAATCCTGTGGTTGCCTTGCTTTCAAGCAATTTTATTTCTCAAGCCATTCTAACAACCGGTGGAAAATCAAGCCAAAAATCAGAACACGTGGGGAAGAAAGTAAGAGCAGGGGTGAACTCGACGTGTTGCAGCAGGGTCAAGAGCGAAAATGGATGATGTTCACTTTTCACCCGATTTTTTTTGCTTGACCTGTTTTAGGGTTGCCATATGTTAGCCACAGTACTGGGCAATCCGGAAGGGTTGCCATATTGTAAACTTTATTGCCAAAATTTTTGGCGCCAAGCAGTGTGCTTGACTAGGATCCACCCCAATTTTGCTGATTCAAAAAAACACCTCCAAATGCTGCTATAAGCATCCAATAGTGACAATCCATTCTTTTGCTGATTCAAACACAGTAATCATATTCATGCATACTTAAAGATAACCTATTTTACAGACTGTACCATTTTCGTGCATGTTAAAACAATATACTTGATTACACATGCTAAAAATGAAATTGGTTATAATTTGTAATATTATTATTCTCTCATCTTGCTGGGAAAAATGATTAAAATTTGAGGTCTATTTACTATGGAAGAGAGCACAGTGGAATATTTCAGTTCAATACATAAATATCTGAAAAATTATTTAGTTAACAAAATATAGCAAAATAAATAAAATAAAAAGTAGTCATGGACTTGCATGGTAGCATTTAGAACTACTGTACTTATGAAAATTTATATGGCGTAGCCAACATAAAGAGACACATTTGTCAAAATTTTAAATGCAATTACATTATTTTGGATGCCTCAATAATGGAGTGTACATTTGTTTTAAAAATATGTTATTTAACTCTTCTTAATCTTTGATAAGTTATTTATCAACCTACTAACACAGAAGAGGAATTTGTCTTCCTGCATGTTTGGAAATAACAATTTGGTGACATTTTTTTGATTTGGCAATGTTTTTTGACTTGGCAAAATTGGTCAAGGGTATAATACACAAATATGAAAATTATTCCTGATAGGATATTTTCTATCAATTAATATGTTAACCAGTAGAACAGAAAACAAGATTGTCCTTTCATATTATTCACTAAACATGAAAACATTAATATATTTTAAACAAATGACATTAGATGCATAGTGTTATGTAGTTCAATTCCATATTGCATCTGAGAGAAAAATCATTCCCCCCTTCCAAATTGATAAATTTTTCCAAACAACTTTTCCTGAAGCAATTGAATATAAAAAAACTTAAATCTAAATTTAAAACCAAAAATTTTACCATAAATTGGTGCTTGGTTTATGTTATGTTTCTTAATTCCACTTCATGCAATTCTTATTCATGCTATTAAACATTACTTAAAAATCCCTATCACAAACCATTTATTTTTTACTTGTTTCTATCGATGATAAATATAGTATAAAATGTTCAGGCACTAACTATATAACTTTGAATTTAAAAAAAAATTAATCCAACAAATACATATATGCTTACATTCTAATAATAAAAACAGAGGGAAATCTTTACAAACTTAGAAATGCATCTTACAAACTTGGTAAAAAATGTGTTTCCTAAAAATTTAAATAAAAGTATAGATTTCATTTCATAATTAGGGGAGGGGACAATTGTATGATAGCATTTGAGTTAAATGAATTCTGAATTTATTTTTTTAAAAAAATTGAAATATTTTGACTCAATGGAAGGATATATAAGAGAAACAATTATAACTACATATTAAACAATGAATTACTAATATACTAAGTACTTAAAAAAAATTCTAGCTGTATCTTATTAATAAAATGAAACATTGATTAAAATTAAGAAATTTGACATGTTTAAAAGAAAAAAAAACATGATTACATTTTCCCATATTTTTCAATCTTTCTCTAAAAGCTGCATCTGTTTCATCAGTTGAAAATGAATGAGGCAATTGTGGATGGTCTTCAGCTTTGGAGGATTCAGCTCCACCAGAGCTCCTTTCATTATTTCTGGAAGCTAAATAAAAATAAGAAAGTTCATGCTATATTTTTGAGAAAAACAACTTAATTCAAGAGAAAATGAAAATGTATTATGATGACACATTAAAATTCTAATAAGTCTATACCGCAAAATATAATAACTTCTAAAAATTACATTATCATACTAATAAAACCATTTCATATACACCATGTTATTAATATGGATGTAGTCAGAAGAAACTATGAAAATTCATATCGGAAGAAAAATGAGTTAATTATTTTTATATAATGTATTCAAATTTTCATATTAAATGATAATTTTTTTAAAAATTCATACAAAAACACGTCTAAAACTACAATTACTAAAAGTATTTCACTGATTTAATTTACTTGGCTTTCACACCCAAACATGAATAGAAGTTTAAATCTAAATGAAAGATACAGTAGTGGATACCTATCACTCTAGAAGATCCTAATCCATGCTGTAAATACTTATGCTTTGAAGATCTGAGCTATGACCAAGAAGGAGGAAAAAATTTTGGAAGCTTTTGAATACAAAAATCCCAAAAAGTGTTTTCAGGGGACTTTAGAAAAATTGTATCTGGCAGAAAAGATGCCAAGACACCAAATTTTCAAAGAGCTAGATGTTGTTCAATGCATTCAAATAAGCCACCTAAATTGGTATGAGCCTGTTATCCCTATAAACAGCAATAACATACTAAAAGAATTCAGATTGGTTAGACCATGTAACATGAGAAGAAGACCTGGACTTCGTTGATGAATACATGCAGAAGAGGATTGTTTGGTCCTTAAAACTAAAAATTAGAGCAGTTTAAATGGAAAAAGAGCATATGAGGACAATGAAGCAAAGATAAATATTTGCAAAACTTCGAACAAAAGTAAATAATTTATATTAAGGAACTGTGTATTTAAACATAACAGAATAAATTTCTACAAGTATATATTTTAATGCATCAAAACCCCCCCACAATTTAGATATGTATAGTTGTATATTATATATATATATATATATATATATATATATACTAGCTGGTATACCTGTTCTTTGCATGAATGAATCGAAAAATTAGACAATACAAATTGAAGGATAAAGTTTTTAATTTAATTTTAGGTGAATTGCAAATTTATAAAAAATTGCCTTTTGTATATCTCGCCTGAATAAAAAAAAATCATAGTTGTTACATTTTAAGTCTGCAGGTCTAATAACTGAAATAAAGTATTTTTATTTATAATGCCCCCATAGCTCCTGTATGGGTCAATTTTTGAAAACACCTTCCTAAGCAGATCTCCTGAGCAAAAG
This sequence comes from Trichonephila clavipes, assembly GCA_019973935.1. Classification (NCBI taxonomy): domain Eukaryota; kingdom Metazoa; phylum Arthropoda; class Arachnida; order Araneae; family Nephilidae; genus Trichonephila; species Trichonephila clavipes. The sequence goes on along the minus strand of BMAU01020110.1, from coordinate 367,164 downwards.
TAACATTTTTACTAATTTTGCATGATTGTTTAAAATAGTTAAATAATTTATAACTAGATGTGTAATGCATTAATATTACTTTCTGTTGTATTTATTTTATGTTAAAATGGTAATATTTGCAAGCAACGCCGTTCCTTACATTACAATGACGATTTAATGGAAATATAGCAAAATGTTAGCAACAGAGCCAAGTTAGCATCTTTTTTGCCAACCATGTTGGTGATTGTTTGAATGATGTAGAAGTTGATATGTTATAGTGCCACCTGGTGCCACAGAGGATAGTACAAAAACCTTCACCAAAAAAAAAAAAACAAACAAACTACAAATATATGCCAATTTTCATAGTCATCGGTTGAACAGTGTTGGAGTGAAGCGAGGTCATACATACAAATATCCATTTATATATATATAGATAGATGCAAACAAGCATGGGTTCACTTACAATGAGAATGTTTTGTTTGAAGAGTCATGGTGCCATTAGATGCAGAATCTAAAAATTAAAAAAACATTATTTCAATAATAAAAGTAATTTATCCAATAACAAAACAAAATCAACATTCCACAATTTACTGGAAAATATATACCTTTTTCTAATGTAGATAAAAATTCTTTATTCCCCATAAGTTCTCTTACGAACTCTTCATTTTGTAAAAAAAGAGCGATTCGCTCATCTTCTAAATATCGAGCTAATTCTGGATCTTCAGCACCAATTGTATTCCTTCGTTGACGTTCATTTTCCAGCATTCGTTTTTGGAGCATAACAGTACTTAAAGTCATGAACTAAAATCATTAATATAATATATAAATAAATGCAATAATAAAAATACATCCCAAAATATATAGTTTTTTAAAAAAATCTAACAGGATTTTAAAATTATAAATAATTTTATGGCATAAATGATGTAAACTATTACAAGACCATTCTTTGCAATTCTAAATTTGAAAAAAAAATTACACATGTAAATTAACAGGAAACATGGTATCAAAATGTCATTTGGAAGTTTTTAGAGCTTAATTTTAAATGTAGCAAAAAATTTGAAATACAGATACCTATATTTCTATAATTAATAAGAAAAATATTTTTTAGACTTGTATGTATCTAATTACTTTACATCTAATATATTTAAATACTTTCAAAGTTATTAGAAATGGATAAAAATAAATGGTAGCACATCCTTTTTACATGTATTATGGATATTCTCTCCAAATACTCTCCCAGGGATGCAACAGCCCATTGGAGGGCCATGGTCTACTGTGCCCATCTCAATTTTAATGACCTTGGGCACTGGGATGCATGAGCATATGTTTCGGTCAGGTGGTCCAGTCTGACGCAATGTGCATTTTTTTAAAAAAAAAATCAATAAAATAATAATATAATATTATAAAATTCAGTTCTAAGAAATGAAAGCATATAGATATTTCTAGTTTACAGTTTTCCGTGGATCAATTTGATAAAAATGATTGAAAAAAAAAGGAATTCAATGTTAAAATGTAGCACAATTTGTATTCATTCATGAAATGCAAGAAAGCTTTCATTAGTCTCAAGACACAACATAAAATCCTAGGAGGACCCACTGCTGTTTTTGGCGCCAAAAATTTTTCGCCAAAAAGCGCCAAATTGAAGGTTTTCAAAAAGGCGTCAATGACGAAAAACTCTTGGGAAGCGCATGCGTCAGCGGGGATAAATGGGCGTTTCGCAAAAAGATGAAAACGAATAAATACATTAAATTAATCATTATATAAAGAAAAAAATGGAGAAAAAGCAATGAAATTCATTTTAAAAAGCATTCTAAAACCAGTGTGTACAACATGATTTACATTTTTAAAAAAGGACGAAAGGGGCGTTTCACAAATATAAAATTGAAGAAATACATGAAATCAATCATTTTAAAAATTTTTAAAAGGCACTTACCTTACACTTGCATTTCGTCATGTTCCGTTGGTGGATACACCCTTGCGATGGATGCAAGGAATTCATGAAAATTGTCATCCACCAACTTGTGACCTATTCTTATTAACTTTCAAGTCATTCACCACGGCATTCATGCTCTTGCCAAACCAATATCTGGTCAAACCTTTCGCTAAACCAAGTGCCCTTTCTCACACTCAACAACGTCGTGGCGATTATCTTTCGATGGTTGCGGCAACGCCATTCGTAGCCGTCAACCATTCCCTTTACGTTCTTACAAACGCATATTTTTTTAAACCTCGGACATTCATAACGAGAAGCAATTAAATTAGCTTTCATACACCATTCTAATGTCTCTTTCTTCCCCTTTGTGCCCAGGAGCACAAAGAAACCTGTCGTAGCCTCACTTTCAATTCATTTCCTTTCACACGCCATTCTTAACAACAACCGGTGGAGAGCAAACGAAGTCAAATGTCAAAATAACGTTTTTTCGGAAAAGGCGAGAAACATTGTACTTTTTTAGGGTTGCCATTTTTAGGTGATTTGAAAATCCAAATTTTTCGATGAAATGGAAGGGTTACCATATTGTAACCATTATCGCTCAAAATTTGGCGACCAAAAGTGGGTCCTCCTAGGATTCAACCCAACATACCTAATGAAAAGGTATTTTTTATTTTTTTATTTACTTATAATTTAAGTTTTATATTTTAAATGGGAACAGTGGCACACACAAAAGGGCGGTCCTGGGGTCCGGACCCCCCCCAAAAGCCCTTGATTTTTTTCCGATTGATTATAATTCTAAGTATACAGTACGTAAAATTTAATTACTTGTTATTAATGATTAATTTTATTAATTAATGCTAATTATTTATTCAAAAATTACTTTTATACTGTGTTTTGTTCCCGAAAATTGACAAAATCAAAAGGAGCATGATACAAGAATGGTGAACTTTCGACCCCGGTACCTTCGAACCTTGAACGAGATGCCTCCATTTTGTAAAGGAGCAGGAGGATTGAACAGCAGATGAATGGAAAAAAAGTCATGTGGTTCAATGAATCATGTTTGCAACATTGCCCAATTGCCCTGTTGTTTTTTGTGCTATCTTTTTCCATATAAATTCAGAAGGTTTAAAATAGAATTGAATCTCATATGCAGCAATATAGTTTCGGTTGTAATCAAGGAGCTTACACTTTGAGACATTAATCTCAAATAGAAATGAAATCACAGTTGGGTTTTTAAAAATCCACATATTCCATATCTTAACACAATTTGCATTCTTCAAACCAACTATTCTTTCTCACTAACCTTTTAAGAAATGCTTTTTAGTTTTTCTCTTGCAATATTTCTAAATGAATTCATCAGTTGAAACCTTCTAAATCATCTTGTTTTCACAAATGGAACATTTGATATTTTTCAAAATCATATATATGTACATATATATAGCAATGCATCATTGTACCACAGGAATTTCACACTTGTGCTCTAAAAACCATTAAAAAAGAAAAATTGCACTTCTCAGTCATACTGCTTAGAAAAACTAATTGAAGGCAAATTAAAAAAAAAAAAAGATTATATAAATCTGCAATGGAGTATCCAATGAATATCAAGACTGAAATCTTAATAAGGTTTTTATCAAAAACAATACAATGTTTATTCTAAGAAAGCAGTGTTTGTCTTTTTAAATACATTGACTGACTCAAAATAATGAGTAACAATCAAGAACAGAGAACATGTGATCTCATTGGAATAATTCCATATTTCCTTGTGTGTATTAGGGTAACCAAAATAAACAATCTTCCAGAATGAAATCATAATTGTCCCATGTAATCTAAAAAACTCTGCCGAATTCAAAAGGTATCTAATTTTACACTTTCAAAAATCAATCCACAAATCATCATGTAAATGTATCAAATTTAAAAAACTAGTTCTATAGTTGTTTACTGGAAATGACAGAATGATGCATTTTAAATTTATAAATATTGATACTTATGTATTATACCATCAATCACATTTTTGCCAAATCAAAAAAAATTGCGAAATGTCTTCTTTGTATGCGAGAACAAGTTTATTGTGTTTGTACATGCATGGGAACAGTTTTTCACTATTTGCTACATACTTTGGCAATATCTTTTCAATTTACACATTGGTGGATGGTATAATGTATAAGTACCTAAATATTTAACAAATAATTCAAATAATCATTTAAGAAAGTGCTTAAACCTTTTCAGATGTGTTTAATTATAATTATTATTAATAGATATGATTTATTATAGATTTTTAACTGCACAATAATTTTAAAAATATAACAAAAAACAATATTCTGATTTGAATTTTTCCATAGAATATTAGCATAGTAGTTCCTTAATACACTGAGCAAGTTCAAGAAATTTATGTAACAATTATAATTATGGCATAAGATTATCACAAGAAAAAACAAAACCTATTCCTTTGAAAATGTAACAAAGATTTAAGATTTCACTTAACCTTTCCTCTTCTACTTTTTTGTTGATGATGATCTTCAAGTCGTAAAAATGATGATGGTAATGGCCCTACAAGAGGAGGATTCCATTTTTTCTTGGGTTGTGATGTAACAGTTTCTACCTTTGTATTACTCACTTCATTTTTTTGTGGTGGTGCTATCTTAGGTACAACGATAGGAAGTTGTTGAGCAGGTGTTGACTTTTGATTTAACAGCTGGGTGTGGCGCATCAAAGATGGGGAAACACCACTAACTTTACGTCCCAACTGGACAGCAGCTAATCTTCCAGGACTATGAGCATATGGCACAGCTTGGTGATAAGATGGTGGAGGAGTTGCTGGCGAATAACTGGGTGGAAGCTCATCATTTTCTGTGGCATCCAGCTCTGCACGAAGTCGTTCATTTTCATTATCTGTTTGCATTGCTAATAACTGATCAATAGTTGAATCAACAGCCCCATTGTTTGCACGCAATACAACTTCTATGACATCTTCATCCATATCTGGAAACATAGTTTTGAAGTCTGTCATTGCTTGATGAAATTCTAGCTGTGTAACTGCAGGTTTAGATTTTTCATTTTGCTTTGTAGGTTGAAGTTGTGGTTGTTGACCAACTGCCGCCATTTAGATACTTATAGGAAAAACTTGTCTTATTGGAAATTTTATGTATTTTTTGGTATAATTTTGGACAACTCAATCCTAAGATAAAAGAAAAATCAAAATTTTTATATATAATCATTTCTAATATTTTTTTTCATTAATTTCTTCACAATGATGATATACTTTAATTACACCTTAATCTTACACATAAAATATCTTAGGAAAATATACATAATAAAAGCAAATGCTTTAAAAATACATATAAGTGAATTTAATTTAAGAATAATAATTACCAATAAAACATTAAGAAATCTTATACTTGATCATATTTTAAACAATCTTTTTCTAAAATTGATTCAAAAACATCAAATTTATGTTATATTGATCAAAATATTTATTTCTAATTTAATAAACACTTTTTTCAAGTTTAAAATAAAATATACTGTAAACATTTAAATAGTAAACATAATCAATAGAAATAATGTACCAATATCTAATGTCAGCATCTCATAAACCTATTTAAAAAAATTAATATTTTACACAATATTGGTATTTTAAATTGTAAAACATTTTCAATAAAAAGAAAATGTAGATATCTAAAATATAATTCATTTGTAAAAAAAATGATACTTAAAATATTTATAATATTATAAACAAAGTACTTCAATTTAATGTTTATAAAATTTTTACAAAAGTTGTACACACATTTTCTCTTTAATCATTTTAATAAGTAGAACATGAAGCAGCTTCAATCCATACAAATAACAATCAATGTATTATATTTACACCCATAAAACACTAAATATATATAAAAAATTAAACATTTTGGAAGAAATAATACAATGTATCTAAATATAGGTAAACAAAACAAAATTTAGCTCATAAATAATTATAATAAACATATTTCTAAAAACAGTAAAAAGTCAAAAGTAACAGAAAAGAACATAAAAAACTAGAAAATTTAGAAGCTGAGAAGGTATTCGTCAAGGCAGATGTACATAAGGAGTTATTTTAAACATGAATATAAGTTTCTCCTCTTTGTTTTACCTTGAAGTGTCAAAACTTTCAATATGAATTTTGTATAAACAAGAACTACAACAACCATATAATATCAAAAATTTATACAAGTTTAGGCTAAAAAAGTTAAGTGAGCTTATTACACAAATAACATGATGCCATTCATAAACATTGTAGTTACTTTCATTACTTTTTTTTTTCAAATATGCTTGTGGGTTTGAAATATTAACATGAAGATGCTAAAACTACAATAGTTTCAAACAATAAATGATAAGGAACGAAATATAAATATGTTGAAAATGTTAAATAACAAACAAGGATGTTTCAAAAAACAGAATGACAAGAGAGAAAGATTACCAATTCATATCAACATAAACTCGAGTTCAAGAGAAAAAACAGAACAAATTGAATTAAGTCGCATGATCGAGCTGAGTAATTTTATTCCTGAGCAATATATCAATATTTCGCAAGGAGGGAAATGACGTTATTATAATTAAAATTCTTCACAGGAGTAGCATCAAGACTATCATTAAAATAAATTTTAAAGAGAAATATTAATTTAATTACATCAGTAGTTTTTTAATCTAATTAATTTCACATAAACATACAAAAGTTATGGCATGCTGCAAAAATATTTCGGCATTTCCTTAGTTTTAAGAATTTTATGAAGAGATTTCAAAAAATAATCATACAATTATTAAAATTTTACTTCCTATCTTGCAATCTTCGAACAATGCTCTTACACTAAACAATGGAATTTTAAAATAAATTACTAACTGATTTAGGTAATACATTTAGAACGTTATTCAATATTCAGCGAAATATGTTCCTAAAAGTCATTGATGTCACAGTTTTTTTTGAAAATGCCGTATTTTATTATTTCTCAAGTTACTTACAACTGAAATGAAAATAACAGTTTTCGTTTTTCTTGTCATAGCGCATAGTTTCTAAAAAGTTTATATATGGCTTTGGCATCGAGGTGGTGATTGATGATCTTTCAAAATATGCGTCCCCAGAGCCAGTTTTCTCTATAAAGAGGTCCGGGTGTGAAAAACTATTTTGAGGCTTAAATTTTTGTAAGAAAAAAATTTTCAATAACGAATGTATATTTCTATTGCATTTTTATTCAATGCTTGATATTCTTTTTGCTAAAACATTAATTATTTCAGAAAAAATTTAAAAAATGTTTGTAATTTTTTTATGCTTGATATTGAGAGTGCGTTTAAAGGTTGGGCCGTGGGTAGCCTAGTAGTTAAAGCATCGCTCTCCGAATCGGAGAGCCTGGGTTCGATGCTCAATACCACCAAATACCCTCCGAGTACACACGGAGCATGTGCTCGTTTAATCAAGGCGTCCCAGTCTAGTGGGGGGTCACAGCAGAAAATTAAATAATTTCTCTCCGGTGGAAATAAACAGGATATTTGTTAATTTAATTGCAAAAACAAACAAAGAGTGTTCAGTTACATAATGTAACAGGGGAATTTGATTCAGTTTAACATAAGATATGTACTGAAAATAAAATGCTTATATATATTGAAACATTTTATTTTTAGAATATCTTCATATATATAATTCTTCTGTGCGTGTGTATGTGACTGAACTCCTCCTAAACGGTTGGACCGATTTTGATGACATTTTTGTGTGGATTCAAGAGGATTCGAGAAAAGATTAGATTCACAATTCTGGCCGATATAGGAATTAGTTGAAAATATATTAATTAAAAACCTTAAAACGCATAATTGTTTCCCCCCTGTGTGTTGCTTATTCCGCTAATGCGCGATAAGAAGAAGAAAAAATAAAGAAGAGGGACAAATTTTGTTTTTCGCACGGCCAATTATATGTTGCGTGTCCGAGGGTTGGCAAACCATCGCCTTTGTTTGTTTATACCCCCCAAGGCTTAACACAAAATACTGTGCATTCAATGGCATTACGATAAATTTATTTATTGTGCATTAAAAAAATATTCCTGTATGAAAATTGCTCGAGTTTTATCCTTTTTATCAATTAATTTTTTTTTTTATTGAAAACAATTTTAAGTTTCTATTCAGAATATAACTTCTGCTATATTCAACTTAGTTCATACTTATACACTTACTCACACGCAATCGATAGGTCGAACTGTGGTAACTGTGCATGTGATGACGTCAGATATTGTAATAGCTTTTTATATAAAAATTTTCATCAAAACGTTCCAGATTGGTATAATTTATTCAAGAAAGGTTTGAAAATTTTCGGATTTAGGACGTGTGTACAGGACAACGTCTGTCGGGCCGCTAGTTTTATATAAAATTGAATTAAATTCCACTGTTACATTATGTAACTGAATATTTTTTGTTTGTTTGCAACTGAATTAAAAAATATCTTGTTTATTTTTTAATATATAAAAAAATACATACGTGAAATCGATTATCAGTTGATCAAAACAAATCAAGCAAAATGTGATCAAAAAGGTTTTTTTTTCCCAATTTTAATGTATTATTGGAAAAATAACGAATATCGTTTGAACGATTTCTTTACCTTAATATAATTACAATTTACCCTTTTCTTAAAATTTGTAAATGCAAATATTATTTTTAGCAAATATTATAAATTATAAAATATTAGTTATTCTAAAAGCCGGACGGATCTCATTCTTTATTTCTAATGATTATACCATGAAGAAATCTATCCAATTCAGTCAATTTGGGTTATTTATACATAACTATAATTTAAACTGTATAATTGCTCAGAAAAATGGATTATTCAAGAACATTTTTGACATAATATACTTGAAGTCTAATCTCTGGAAATTATTCAAACAAAAAAAAAAAAAAAAAGAAAAAAAAAAAAAGAAAAAAAGCTCTTATTTTCATCTGTGTTAGTGCTAAGAGCACGCTTTTAAGCTTAAAAGAAAACGTCTTTTCTTCAAAACTACAACTAGGAATAAAAGAGATATGCATTGATTTTTGGTTAGTAAGAATATTCTGTTTCCAAGAAAATACCTTTCAAAAATCGTCACTTTCGAAAAAACAAAAATGAAATAAAATATCATATGTTCTAAAATTGTCTTACACAAGATTCTTTCCATTTTTTCGGTAGCTATGGAAATTCAATTTTAAAAATATTAAACAAGATAAATCTCCACGAAAGAGTGTTTTAAAACGAAACTAAAAATATTGCTTTCTGAATTCAATAAAAATAATGGAATTTTCATCCGCTTTATTAATATTATGATCAAATATTTAATTGTAAATAGGAATGATGGAATTTTTGTTGAAAAGTGAATAGAATTATATTTTTTTCAAAAATTTTTTAAGTGATTTTTTTTATTAATATCAGTTTGTGATGAAATCTTGTGATGTAGCGTCTCATAAAGCATGATTGATTGCTTCCCATGCTCAGCTGGAAAAGTCCAGAAGCTGAAAATCAATAAATGAATTTACAAACTAACAAAGAAGTATAATAAATAAGCAGAGAAGTTTTTAAAATTTTCTAGGGAGCCAGTAGTAAAAAATTCTGTTATGTAACTTTAATTAGGTAAATAAAGATTATGATGAAAGGTACATTACAATATAGTATAGCATTAATGGAAATATTATAATATCCTAATATCTTGCTGTCCAGTTTTCAGAATTGATTTTTGTGGAATGTAATACGATATTCTTTTTTTTTTTTTTTTTTTTTCTGTCTTTTTATTTCCTGCAGGGTTTTGTAGGCAAAAAGGAGTAAATTTATTAGACTAGGGGTCGGCAACCTTTTAGCTCAGGCGTACCAAACTATTATACCAATATAATTCAGTGGGCCATATTGTAGGACATATTTGAAACATTTCGATTCCAGCGATAATGCATGCAGAGTTAGAGAATAGATGTCAATAGTGTAAATTTGCAGTTTTATTATATATTAATTTTGCATCGCTAAAAAATATTGCTTAATATAAAAATAAACAGCATAAAATATATTTATTTCTTCAATAAAAATAAAAAAAGTAATAAAATTGTACATATGTTAAGTATTTTTAAATATACTTATTAAAAAAGAAATAGACAGCATAAAGTTGAAGTATCTCCCTCCATTATAGTTAAATAAAAATATAAATAAAAATCTTAATGCGAACCTAGTGCTTGTACCATTCTATTTTTACATCACAAAATCAGGGGTATAATGTGTAACTCTCTATTCGGCACGATTCTGAGCATTCTCAGTTGTAAAACAATTTCTTTATGGATTCGAAATATTTTTTATTTGAGGAAATTTTTTTTTACTTAGATCTGTATAACAAAAGGAGGAAAGCAGAGTACATGTAATTTCCTCTCTTCAAACAATTCAATCTCTCCAGCAATGGCATTCAATAATTTACAAAATAGCAGTAAATTTATCTCTGGAGTTACTTTTCAGATTCTTTTGTAGTTCCCTAATTCTGAAGATGTTTGTCAATTAAGGTCTATTATCAATTTATCAACTTCCAAAATTGACAAATTTGTAGAGGGGTGCAGAGCGCCACTGAGAATTGTACCACGTGCCACACGTGACACGCATGCCATAGGTTGCCGAGCATTGGACTAGAAATTAGAGCAGGCTATGGTTATTGGAAAAAATACAAATATCGGATGCTTCTTTTCGAATGGCGTTAAATCTTGTATCGATTGCTGTTAATTTACTCCTGAAAACCGAATAGAAATTTGCATTATACTGTATTTAAGAGTCAGTTATCTGTGAGAGAAATAGTAACACAGATATCGCTACCTGTTTTTCAGATATATTATTACCATAAGTATATATCTTACCGGCAGAATTAGGGATGTTATTACTGATCGCTAAATGTCTAAGGTGCACTATTACAAAATCTTTCTTTAAGGACTGGGAACGTAAGGTTGTAGTGGAAGTGATCCTGGAGAGTCGCTCCGAGCATTCAAGCAAGAATATAGCGTGTAGAGCTCTTCATAACCAGCAAGTAAGCTCAGGGGCTAAAAAAAATTATGCAAGCAAGTATCAAATTAAAAAAAATTGTTCTCATTCAGATTCATATCTCCAATGTGACCCAGTCTTGTCTATGAATAAGTCCTGCAACCATTGCCAAATGCTAAAATTCATTTTTTAAGAGTTTGTCATCAATCTAAGAAACAAAAAACACTACCCAATAACTGTCTTTAGTTGTCATCGATTGCCTCTAAAATATAGAAATTATAAATTGGTTTATGTGACTGATAACCTATAAACTCGATACAAGGGCATCAGTAAATATTTTTTTTTGATTAACCTTACAGAAATACATAGCAGTTAGTTCTGTAACACAAGCAACAAATCAATCTTACACATCTAACAGTGGTGATACCTTTGATCGGTGAATACAAATTGATTGTTTGTTAAGCGTAGTGCTACAGCTTGCACTAATTCAAACTAAATTAAAAAAAAATAATGAATTATACTACTTTTAGTATTCACCAATGTGTTATGGACAATGCTCTTCCCCCCAAAACAAATTTTGATCATATTTATCAAAGAATATAACCATACACTCTTGAATGAGTTGGTTTCTAAGATTCTAGTTTCTCATAAAATTCCATTAGACTTTGAGAAAAGAATTCAGGAAAAACTAATGAAAATGGAATAACACGGAACTATTGAAAAAGATACCAAGCTTACTGAATGCATTTATCTTATTGTTGTATCTAAAAAAAGAACAGTTTTATTGGGATATACCTTGATTTTCGTCATCTAAGCAAATTTATCAAAAAATAGGATCTACTCTCTCTAGAAAATTTTTACTCACGAGTTCTAAATATTTTTCCATCAGAGTTACAGAAAGGTTCTCTATTACATTCTTCACAGAACTTTTATTTTAATTTATTACGTAATCAATAACAGGTTATAAATTGTCTTAATCCTTGGGTCGTAACAAAAAAACCTCATAATATAGAAAAGACGGTTACATCATTTCTAATAATCAAGCCTTTACAAATCGTTTACTTATCTGTTGATGGGAGGATGCAATGGAACTTATTGTCACAAGCCATAATTGGATAAAGTGATAAAGGTCTCTTTTTGTTTCTATTGGCTAAAAAAAAGCGTGATAAAGGATAGTGCTTTACTGAGCACCGAAGCTTTTATAATGGCGGATTTTTCCATCGCCAAAACGTGCAGGGCGATACTAAGTGGCCAAAATCGCTCGATTAAAAAAATCATGCTTCCACCACTGTCATCGCTCACATTCCCTCATGGGGTTAATTTCTATTTGATCGCCTGCTTTTTGTCCACCCCAGGAGAAAATATCAAACAAAAAGGGATTCATCCAAGCCTACTTTCAGCCCTTATATTACACCTTTTGAGAGATATTTTCTTTTTATGCTTTTTGCATAAAGTTGCACAATAGAAAAATTTCAAATGCTCAACAGATAAATTATAAGAAAATTTTCCAGATATCAATTGATATTGAAATGATATTATTTTACATAGTAAAACTCTAGGTGTTCATTGCAAGAAATTAAACATTTTGGTTGCTCCTCGACAAAACTGATTGAAATTTAACGGAGTTAAAATTCGATTTCTTGTATCTAGACTATATTATTATGTCATATTGTTTCAGATAACTAATTGGGCTGATGATCTCTTACCTTACCGTAAGAAAATACAAGAAATTGACAATTTTCCCACACCTACCAGCAAGTAAGTTTTAAAGAGAATTTTTTTTAGAAATATCTACAGATACAGCAAAATTTGTCTCTCAATCTACACAAGAAACACTTACGCTAAGTAATATGTTGTAAAAATTTGTCATCTGGTCACGGGATTCACAGAATGTGAGAAAACATTTCTTTAAGTCAAACAACTATTACAATCCACACCAATTCTGCAGTTTTTTTTTGGATAAAGATAAATGTATTGCGCTTCCTGTTGATGTAAGTTCATCATTATAATGTCAGTTGAGCAATCTGTTATGGATTCAAAATTTTTATTTTGCAAAATATTTAATTGTGTACAGTAGAACCTGTTTTTGTGCGGTCCTTTTTTATGTGATTTTATTTTTGTTATTTATTTTGTGCGAACTTTTTTTTTTTGTGGCATATGAATTTCAGCGGCTTTGGCGCCACTATAATGCTTTCTATCAATGTACCAGTGCCCCCCCTCCCCAGGTTTTGCCTTTAATATTTTATAAATAGGTAAATATGTACTTGGCTCCCTAGAGTCTAGGCCTTGGCCTTGAGCCCCCTAGAGTCCTCCCCCCTCGAGGCTGGGTGTGAGGGGTGAGGTTGAATGTTACATCACTGGAATGTACATTATACTTCAAGATGCTGTATTCATTTTTTACAAACTGTCTCCCGACAATGCACATTCATTTGCTTTCTCTGAATGCACCAACAACCCGCCCTTGATTGAAGATGAAACTTTCAGTGACAGTTACATTATCAACAGTTAGATAATGAAGACGAATAAGAAGAACCGGATTCTTAGAGAGTAGATAAAATATATGCCGTGATACAGCTTTCCAACAAATTTGTAAAACTTTTTTTAAAAATAAATACCAATTCCGAAAGGAGTATGAAATTTTAAAAAGAGCTTCGGTCATGCATAACTGGTTATCGTGACACTTTACAAGCAACTGACCAACCGATCTTCATTATAAAAACCTATTTCTTACTTTATGGGGGTGCCCAAAAATAAATCAATTGAAATTGTACCTTCAAGTGACGAAAGCGATCTTGAACTTATTCATCACAGGAAGATGAGCACTTTAGATTACGATGAGTAGCAGTGAGTTATGTACATGCATTTTGAAAACTTCTCCATGTATACAATGAGAAACTAAATGTTTTTAATACTTAATGCTTCCATGTGTAATGTAATTATTTATTTTGTTAAAAATTTCGTAAATAATTGGCGTATTTTCTTAGTGCGACTTTTTTATGCGGTCCCTCTCCACCGCATAAAAATTTTTTTGTTGTAATTCGACGAAGTTGTTTGTTATATGTAAGAATTTATGAAATATTTTCGAATATTTTTTTGTGCAGTTTATTTTTATGCGGTCCCTATATACCACACACAAACAGGTTTTACTGTATATAAAATGACATGTAATATGTGTGAATTTTATTATATTGATCATACCCCCTATACCATTATCAGATTAGAGTAATATAGATCTGGTGCAAAGGGATTTATAATAAGAATAAAAATCTCAGAAAAATTCAAATAGGGCGCTTTACAAACATATGAATTTAATAACACCACAGTACATATACTTAAAATTGTGCTTAACACTAAGCAAAAATTATGGTTTAAAAACTATTACATAGATTACTTTAAATCGTTTTATCCTTATGGTTTAAATTTATCACCTGGAATAACAAATATACTTTGCAATCTTTTAAACCAAGTACCAAATAATTGTTGTATAATCTGACGTCTAATTAGTTTAATAAGAATAACAATAATATAGACATTTCGGGATTTCAAGCGTTAAGCGTAAAAAGCTACAAGAGATAAGGCAACCATCAAATAGAACATATTAGAGCTAACTAGTGAATTTGAGGATAACCGCAATTAATTTTAAAAATTGATTACCAAATTCAGGTTATATTTGAAGCACTAAAATGCATGATTTGAACACATTGATCCTCAATCTCTTGATCATGACTCTTTGACTATTGCAGCCTTAATGTAAATTTTTTAAAATAATGTTGAAAGAAAGTGCATTCATCATTAAGCAATTTTTCTCGAATTATTCTTATTCTGGATGTTTGAAATGCATATAATTTGTTGAAACAAATTGTTATTTATTGAATCGTTTAGTAGTCTGTATTTTAAAACACTAAATTCTGAAAGGCTACAGATTTGTAACGTACAAGAAATTTTAGGGAAAAAGCAGCTGAAAGCTGTATGAACTCGTAAAAACAGTTCACGGTCATTCCCCTAAATCAGAAATGTGAGCTAAACTTTGTTTTCAAAAGTAAGAATTATTTGAAAAAAAAGTAGTGAGACAGAGAAGCTTTTTTTTTTTTTCATCTTTTAAAAATGAAAAGTAAATATTAAATTATCAAGCATAAATTGTGAAGTAAAATTAAGATTAAACTTCGTCTGTTTACATACAGTTTTAAGTTAATCATCAAGCAAATGAGCAAAATTAATCATCAAGTAACAGCGAGGAACGCTACCTTCATTAATATTCTTATTCTTTTCACATTTTATTTAAATCTTATTCATTTTTTCTAATTGAGGTTTTTACTACTTAGAGATATGATGCATAAAAAGTTCTGCATAAACCATAGACAAAATTTAAATGATTATTTTATAAGAAAAAAGGATTTTTTTTCCATTTGAAGTGCCTTTATGTCTAAAAATATGCCTGTTTGCCTGCTGTCGAAAAATAATGACAATTTCTGAGAAAAGGAAGAAGTGATGTTGAAGGTGGGTTGATTGATAGATTGTCTGTCAATGTCCCTCTGAGAAGCAATATGATGGCTACTGGCGAAGGATCTCGTGATTTTATACCATGGTCAAGTGACGAGGACGGAAGCTGAGCTGGCACTTCACTTTCAAAATTTTCACATCAATTCCAAGAGAGGAATTTGAGTCTTGAAAGATTTAGTAAGTATCAGTCCTTACAAAGGTTTTTTACTGGTATCAGGACTCGAATCCAGACTCCACAAGAATAACTCCAGTCGTAAGTTCGCGACCATAACCACTCGGCTACCTCGGCCGTTACTGTGGATAAGTGAGTAGTGCCATTTCTATATCATTTATGTCTTTCTATAAGAAAGAATATATCGATACCACACACAGTGTGCTTATATACTGTATTTTTTCCAATACTTAAATAAAAATAATAATTTTTTGAAATAATTTTTTATTATAGTTTGATTTTTTACTGGAATATTTTATTTCTGTACATCTAAATCCTATTGATAAATGCTCAAAAAGGATGAAAAAAAACCTTTTTGCAATTTTCTTACAAGGAGAGGTCACGACTAAGGAAATTCATTTGGGATCGAGACTTGGTGTAATAATAGTACTCCTTTCCTACCCATCAATGTAATTCCGCCGAATGGCCTGTCAATTCGGAGCAATCAGCCTTCTAAATTCATGCTTAGTTTTTATACAATTAAATTTTAATTTTCCGCAACGAGTTCGTAGCTTGATTGGTAAAGCGGCTGCTTACTTTGCGCGAGGTCAGAGTTCGATTCCACGTGATCAACTTATTTTCTTCAATTCATTTAATTATTTTTTAAAATTAAATAAATTTACTTATGAAAGGTTTATTAGATATTAAATATTTTTTGCCTTTTTGTTGTATTTTATAAAGTCAAAAAAATTACTGTAATTATATAAATAATTATATTAAATTTTATAAATATATTTTATATTAATAAATTATATTTATAATAAAATGTATAATAAATATTAAATGATATTTTACAAAAAAATTAGTTACAAATGTTTTTATAATGTGAAATACAATAAACTATAAATAAAATATTATATATAACTAGCGGACCCGACAGACGTTGTCCTGTACACATATCTTAATTCAAAAATTCCAAAAATTTTTATGAATAAGTTTTAACTATTTGGACCGTTTTGATGAAAATTTGTATTAAAAAGTTATAACAATATCTAACTTCATTACATATACAGTTATCACAATTCGATCAATCGATAGCGTGTGAATATGTGTATACTATAAGCGAAGTAAGATGTAGAGACTGTGTGAATAAAAACTTAAACTTGTTTTAATTAAAGGTGAAAAAGTTGAGACTCAAGCTATCTTACAACAGGTATATTTATTAAATTGTACAAAAGCTTAATTTATCGTAATGCCATTGGATGTACAATATATTTGGTTAATCCTTGAGGGGTATAAACAAATAAATTCGATGGTTTTTCAACTCTGGAACACGCAACATATAATTGGCCGTGAGAAAAAAGCACGGATTTTCTAAATTTAAGCCACGAATCTTCATGGTTTGACCTTGAGACTTACTAATAGTCATAGCAAATGCCAAGCGAATTGGAAGCTGTTAACGTTTAAATGGTATTAGTGAATCTTATGGAATCATTGGGATCCGCGGTAGAAGTACAACTTCACCTTGAAATTTTCCACACAAAAAAAGGGAAAATCGCTTAAAAATTTAATAAAAATATATGGAAATTTCGAAAAAAAAACTGTTCTTAGTGCACATCATTAGGATCGACAGAAATTATGTGCCAATTTTTGTACTTCTGGATAGCTTAGAAGTGAAACACACACACAAACTCTTTCTTTTATTAGTATAGATTTCCGATAAGAAATAATTTTAAATAAAAAAAGTCCAGTCACTCTTAGGAGGAGTTTAGTCACATACACACGCGCAGTTTTTTATATATAAAGATAAACCGTATCGTGGCTTTTCTTACCGCGCACTAGCAGAATAAATAGCACACAGGAGTAAAACAATTATGCGTTTTAAGGTTTTTAATTAATATCTTTTTAACTAATTGTGCGACATCAGACCGAATTGAGAATCTAAACCATTCTCGAGTACACTGGAACAGACACAAAAAATTTCATCAAAATCAGTCCACCCGTTTATGAGGAGTTTAGTCACATACATACGCACAGAAGATTTTTATATATAAAGCTATAAAATAATTTATAAAATATATTATTATTATTAAATCAATTATTTTATAAATAGCTGGTATACCCGTTCTTCGCACGGGTGAACTGAAAAATTAAACAACACAGATTGAAAGAAAAAGAAGATTTTAATGAGTTAATTTTATGTGAATTGCAAATTAAACAAAAAAAGCTTTTTGCATATCTCAGCTAAACAAAAAAGAAAGAAAGAAAAAAACACACCTTTGTTACATTTTAAGTATGTAGATCTAATAGCTGATAAAAAGGTTTTTTTTTATTTATAATTCCTCGTAACACTCTTGAGGGTCGATTTTTCAAAATACCTCCCTAAGCTGATCTCTGCTCAGCAAAAGTAACACATTGTTAAAAGCTTTGCGTAATGAACGCTTAAAGTAGTGTAAATAATTTATATTTGAAAGTGACATTAATATTACTATCTGTTGTATTTATTTTATTTTAAAACTGTAATATTCGCAAGCAACGCCGTTTCTTAAATTATCATGGCGATTCAATGAAAAACATAGCGAAATGTTAACGATAGAGTCAAGTTGGCAAATGCCTAGCTACGTTCGTAGCTCGAGCTTTATTAGAGCTTTGTAAGACCCGCCGTGTAGGGGCGAAATGCACTTTAATACTTTTCCAACCGCATTATGATTTACTGCAGTTTTTTTCATACAATATTTTTTGGATCACTATATTTACAAATTAAGGGATATACATAAACAAAATACTCCACTTTGGAACATTTAATCCGTTAAAATTAATAAATTAATTAAAGATATTCCACTGTAAAATTAATTATATACACCGTTCACTTAAAATAAGTAGTGAAATCATTTTCCAAAGTCTTCACTAACATACAAAAACATAAGACACTTATATTTTGACACAAACTATTTTTTCAGGACAAAAATAATAATCTTTGCAATCCGCTGAAAACGCCGTCAGCTGAAAACGCAATATCTGCTACAAAAATATTCGGCTTCCCCGCTAAAATACTCATCATAGAACCCGTGCAGCCATATATCTTTGGAAGAGTGGATTTCAAAGAATACTCCTGCTAAGTATTGGTAGAATATTCCATCTAAGTTGGTGTGGTGTGGTAGTTAGGAGAAGGGGGTGCCAGCTCAGGTGTCGTTCACGTCACTTGACCATGGTTCAAACTTACGTGATACGTTGCCAAAAGCCCTCGTGTAGCTGAACAGTGCGATGTTAATATTCTCTCACTCACACACTCCAAAAAATACAGTATAGTAGTTATAATTATTTTTATACTTAAAAACACAATATCTGCCTATTCAATTAAAATTATAGCGTTATAATTAACTACTAACGACAAACAAATTTTGAAAGTTTGTCCAAATGATGCGGTGTGAAAGAGAAAGTTTATTTACTTTAAGTACCAGAACCGATAAAAGAATTTATTTTGAAAAAAAGATCAATTGATTACTACCAAATGTGCATAATAAAATCATAACAAAAATATTAAAATAAAGAGAGATTTATAACAACCTCTCCCTTCAAAACTTAGTTTTAATTTGAAATAAAAAATAGGCATTATTCTGATCACAGGAATTAATTAGAAGCGAGCCCCTTGCGTAGACAAAACAAAAAGAGTTTTTCACAAACAAAAGATAGATATATGCTGACATGGGCGTTTTTGCAGTGCATGCCAGAATTGCTGGCAGATGGTAGAATTTTTTCCTGCTTACTTGACAAGTATCGTTATATTTTGGACACTTCTCACAATATCTTTATAAATTATAGCCAATGTGTCATTCTGATGTATAAGCAATATTACCGTAAAGTTTCATTTCAATCCATTCAATTGTTTTTGCGTGAAAGACCCACAAAGATCCTCACAAACTTTCACATTTATAATATACTAGCCGTTACCCACCCGCTTCACTGGGTATTTCACGATGTTTAAAAGTGTACAGTTTACATATAATATATGAATTATTGATATCTAGCATTATAAGAATTCGATTGTATTGAAAAATATATTTATAGCTGTAACTCTCGCCTCTTGATATAAAAATGACATAAATTAAAATATCTAATCTCTATTTATAACTAAAATAGAAGTAGAAAGATTTTTTGCGCTCACTTAACTTAATAATCAAGTTGATTTCCACCAAAGCAACTTTCAGTGGATCTCTACTCCATAAAATAAATATGCGTGCTAAATCTCAAGTCCAAATCTAACAGAGCAAAAATGGAATTTTTATCATTAATACCTCGTTGAGAGCATTCTTAGCGGATTCCGATTCAACAAAAGAAGCATGCAAACCAAATTTTATTATTATAGTCTTAGCAGTTCGAAAACGGGAATTTTGTCTATCAATACGCCCCAATAACTCTCCCCACTTCCCCCTGGAGTTGATTTCCGTAAAATCCATTCTTAGTGGAACTCTATTCAATTAAAGAAACGTGCTCAACAAATTTCAAGTAAATGGGTTAAATTCAAAAACAGGAATTTTTCTATAACACGCCTTAATCCCTTGCAACCCCACTCCTTCGGGGGTCCGGTTTCGAAAAACCCTTTGTAAAGGGAACTCTATTCCATGAACGGAACATACCTTCTAATTTTCAAGCAAGTGGGTCTATTAGTTGAAAAGCGGCAATATTTATCTATTATGCCCCTTAATCCCCCTCAGTGACCCTTGGGGATCAATTTCCCCCAAAACTATTTGGTAGTGGATCTCTACACCATGAAAGGAATCCGCTTACCAAATTTTAAGACTGTA
The DNA here is from genome assembly GCA_019973935.1 of Trichonephila clavipes. NCBI lineage: Eukaryota > Metazoa > Arthropoda > Arachnida > Araneae > Nephilidae > Trichonephila > Trichonephila clavipes. Next base: position 346,816 of record BMAU01020110.1, on the reverse strand, counting down.
CGCTAATAGTTAAAAAAATGAAATAATTATCTATAACGCCCCTTAAACCCCAGCAAAGCCACTTAGGAAGCGATTTTCACAAAACCCATTTTATAGCAGAACTCTACTTAATGAATGGAATCTGCTTACTCAATTTCAAGATTTTACGTTTAATACTTTAAAAAAGGAGATAATTGCCTATAACGTCCCTTAATTCTTTACAACGCCACTTTGGAGTCAACTTGGACAAAACTCATTTTGTAGCGAATCTCTACTCCATGAAAGGAATCCGCTTACCAAATTTCAAGACTGTACGTCTAATAGTTTAAAAATGGAAATAATTAAGCATAACGCCCCTTAAGCGCCTTCAACGCCCCTTAGAGGTCGATTTTCGTAAAAATCATTATATAGGGAATCTCTACTTTATGAAAGAAATCTGTGTACCAAGTTTTTCACGACTGTACATCTAATAGTTTAATAATGGAAATAATTATCTATAATGCCCCTTAAACCCCCGTAACGCCCCTTGGGGTTCGATCTTTGCAAAATCCGTTCTTAGCTGACGTTTACTCCATGAAGGGAACCTACCTACCAAATTTTAAATCTGTAGGTTTAATAGTTCCGAACATATTTGCTTTTCTCCTTTATATATATAGATATTAGATTAATATAATAAAAATATGTCTTTTAATATATTATTAATTTAATTATTTTACAATTTTATAAAATATTTAATAAGTCCTTTTCAAATAAGTTTATTTAATTTCAAAAAGTTTATTTAAATAATTTTAATAAATTTATTTAAATAATTTCTATAATAAATTAATAATAATTTCTATAATAAATTAATAATAATTTTAATAATAAATTAATAATATTTCTTATTACTACTAAAGCTTAATAATAAGTGATTAATTATAATAAATAATAATTAGTTCGTTAATTTTAATAAATAATAATTAATTTACTAATTTTAATTAATAATTTTTATTAATAATTATTTTAAATATTTTTTACTTAAAAATTATTTTAAATATTTTTATTTAATAATTATTTTAAATATTTTTAATTAATAATAATTTAAAATATTTTTAATTAATAATAACTTTAAATAATTTTACGAATAAATAATTTAAGTTATATATTTTTAATTTTTTTTTACTACATAAAATACAAAATAATTACAAAAAATATCATTTAATTTTTAATAAACCTTTCATAAATAAATTCATTTAATTAAAAAAATAATTAAATGGATTGAAGAAAAAGAGTTGATCACGTGGAATCGAACCCTGACCTCGCGCATAGTAAGCAGACGATTTACCAATCAAGTTACGTACTCGTTGCGGAAGATTAAAATTGAATTGTATAAAAGCTAAGCATGAATTTCGAAGGGTGATTGCTCCGAATTGACTGGCCATTCGGCGGAATTACATTGAGGGGTGAACACCCTAAAGGAGTATTACTATTACCAAGTGTCGATCCCAAATGAATTTCTTTAATCGTGACCTCTCCTTGTAAGATAAAAATTGCAAAAAGGTTTTTTTTCATCCTTTTTGACCATTTAGCATTAGGATTTAGATGTACAAAAATAAAATATTGCAGTAAAAAATCAAATTATAATAAAAATTATTTCAAAAAATTATTATTTTTATTTAAGTATTGAAAAAAATACAGCATATAAGCACACTGTGTGTGGTATTGATGTATTCTTTCTTATAGAAAGACTAAGATTTAAAAAGTCAAATTCAAAGGCTTTAAATAAAAGTCCAAAAATTGTCTTAACTTTTAAGAAAATAAGTAATTGGTATAATCGATTTGTAAATAATCATTAGATATCGATATGTGAATGAATATAAATAAAATATAAGGGTAACTTCACTTGATTGATGGATTATTCAGCAAAGATGCATACGAAGCAAAACGAGGATTATTGTAACGAACCTCATAATTCTGAAGCGAGTCACAGTCTAATGAGGAGGACAATGCCAGATTTAGAAGTCGACTCTTTAACCTCCTTGGTCTCCTTGTATCACATGTGATACAAAAAGTTTCAAAATTTTTGGTGAAGTCTAAATTGCAAAAACAAATTTGGAACCGGTTGTATCACATGAGATACAAAGTGAAATACCTCATATAATTTCCTCATTTAGTCAACAAATGTCAGTACCTGTCTATGATAGCAATTTCTAGTAGCGTCTCAGAAACAAAACAAGATATTTGTACGTTGTCTAAGTAAATATTTTTTTTCTTATTTATATATATACCAATATTAAATTATTTTTAAAATATGCTTTTTCTTTGTATATGTACTTTTTACTAGTTAACAGTAAAAAAAGAAATTTTTACAGAAATATTAAAGCATAATGACTTGTTAAATTTGTTTGTATCACATGTGATACAATCGAAACCAATTACTTATGAATATACTTTTTTTAAGTCAATTTTGTTTTAATTTTTGGTTATATTTTGGGAAGATTTGAAGATTGATATAAGTATTTCTTGAATTATAAAATTTTTAGTTGAGGGGTTTGCTTTTTCCATTTTTACCCATTTTTCCGGATAATTTTTTTTATTTAATGAGTATTTTTTCACCAGTGATATATTTTACATCAGATGAGAGCTGATGAATCGCGATGATTCTGATTTGAGTTCACTATCAGATAAGTTGATTATCAAGGTGATAATGGAAGTGAGATGGATGTTGATGATGATCAGGATGTAACTTTTGACTTTTCTCTCTCTCTCTGCTCTAACTCAATAGGGAATACATGCAAGTAAGTTCAATCCAGTTTCATTTAATTTTCAGGAGGTAGGATTGCCCTCACATTGTAAAACATTACAATGATTACATGGGGGAGGGACATCGATCATATGAACCGTACCATTAGTTTCTACAGAATGAAGTTCCGAACCAAGAAATGGACAGTACAAATCATTCCACATATGATCCACTTTACCATGTCTAGTGCATGGCTTGCGTACAGAAATAATATGACAGAATTAGGGGAACCTAAGAAGGACATTCTGTACTATTTTGCGTTTAGACTCAGTATAGGAAATACACTCATTCATGGCTTACTGAAGAAGCCATATACCACTCCTTCGCTAGCCGATGATGAAAATGATGAGCCCCCTCCAAAACGCAGAGTTACGACTTGCATTCCACATCAAGCAACTCATAACAATGAAGCTACTTACATGCCTGAAATGGTTGGGGATAGGAATCATAGAAGTAGGTGTAGGAATGAGAAGTACTCTGCCTTAACAACTGTACAATGTACAGACTGCAAGGTTTTTCTGTGCTTTACAAGTACTAGAGAGACATTCAAGTGAGTGAGTGAGTGAATATTAACGTCGCATTGTCAGCTACACGAAGGGTTTTGGCGACCGACCCCGTAATTTTGCACCATGGTCAAGTGATGTGGACGACACCTGAGCTGGCATCCCCCTCTCCTAACTACCACACCAACGGGAGGACGTTTCAGCTCTCGACAGAATTAGCATGCATCGCTGCCCTATACGGCGGGTCTTTAGTGGTACTGGGCTCGAACTCATGACATGCCTGCCGTGATCTGATACCTTGACCACTGGGCTACCGCAGTCCTAAAGAGACATTCAAGACATTTCACGAAAATCAATAATAATAATAATAATGTTGATGTAATATGTATCTAAAACTTTAATAAAAATTAATTTTCATGTTGAATTTTTGAATTGTGTGATTAAAAACTAAGATTAAATTAATTACTTCAATCTTGCTTAATACTTTAAAAAATCTGATTGTAGTGTCTGGATTCTGATGTATCACATGTGATACATCCCCTCCTAGCTCCTATAAATTATATATAAATTTTTTTATTGCACTTTTCTACATCATAGTGATCAAAACAACTATTTTTTACTTTTGCAAAATATCAAGCTTTTATTTTTGTCTCGGGTCTGAGAAGGTTAAACTTCCAAATCATGCCAATGTGAGGATTTTAGGCCTCGAGAGGTTTAACGTGCATCAGTCTTTCTGCACGGGGAATTTTTAGTGACCAAGACTTGAGAAGTAGTTTAGAAGAGAGGCATGTTATTTGGTTTAAGTGTAGGTGTTAATCCTTCCTTATTATGGAAAATTTTGATCCTATCTAGGACTTCACCAGTCAAATATTTTAGTCCTGAACGTGAATTAAAGAAATACAATCGGAAAAATTAAGCACTTAAATTAATAATATTATCATTATCAGAAAATCTGAAAACAAAATCTATAATGTTAGGTGAATTGTGAAGTAATAAAAATTATGTTGACGCATTATATATGTTCCTTCTACAGTTGATGAACTTTAATAACAAATCTTGAAAATCTATTCGTTGCACAATTGCGATATTATTACAATTTAACCAAAAAGGGGGACATCCTCTCCCATCAAGGCCCTTTCACAAGCAGGCCAATATACTATTATGAAATTGGAAGGAGGAGCTCTTCCCGTTCCATTTCGAAGACATCCAGCTTCCGAGCTTGTAACAATTCACTGTAAACCATTTTTTTTAAAGTTTCACCGTAATTTATGAAAAGATTTCTGACAATTAGGACGAAAATTTACGTTAATTGAAAATAAAATCTTGATTGTGCTCTCATCCAAATAGAAAATGGGCTTAAAAAATAACTTCTGTGAGAATAAAATTATTATAGCAGAAGCAAACACACAGATATAAAAAAAATTAAATCTAAGGTAGAAAAAATATCTTTAATATAATAATAAAAAAAGAAATAAAAATAACATAAATATTACTTATTAACACATTCTAAAGAATATACTTTATTAAAAGAAGGTAATTAAAACTACAAAACTAATATTAAATTATTTTTTTATTACATCGTTAAACAAATATACTTTTGCTACAACTGAGTTTGAAAAAGCAATTTTTTTAAAGAAGGGATTGATATACCCAACAAAAAAAATCGAATGACATTTTTTCAGATTTTTTGTTATAGAATAAAGTTTTTCCTAAAGGTCTAACCTATGTTCTGTCAATAACACTTAGTTTTTAAAAACTTTTCTTTTCATTATGAAAGGTCAATAAATTACATATTAAACAAAATACCTCTTGTTTTTTTTTCGCTTCTACTAAAGTGCATGTATTTATTCTTTTTCTACGCTAGAAGTAATGATTTTATGTCAAAATAGCGTGCTCTATACATCATTCTCTCCAGTTCTCTTTCTAAGTATGTTTCGATGATCTTGTTTACGCATAGAGAGAGAGTTCTAAAACGATAAAAAGATAAAGGAAAGTACTTTCCACAGAAACAAAGCCAATTTCTTGGTCAGAATTGACAGGTGAGCGTGCAGTACAAGATATTTCTTCGAAATAGTAACTTTTCTGAGGTATTTTCGTAACTTTTTCAGAAAGAGATTCTGGTAACTGATTGCTCTTCAGAGGATTGATGATCATTGATATCATTCAGGTATCTGTAATGATTTTTAGAGAATTACATACATATATTTTTGTTTCCATTTTTCTTACTTTAAGATTACACTGTACCCTTTTCCCCAAAAAATGTTTTGAAGACAGTAACAATAAAAATAATTTGTTTTATATTCAGATTATATGATTAAGTTGATTCTGTAAGTAAAAAGTCAGTTTGTGGCCAGCCATCATTCTACCATTTTAAAAAATTAAAAAATTTTGAAAATTTTTATAAAATGCTCAATTTTTAAAATATTGTAGTCATTTTAAGGGATTTATGTTTCTCAGATTATTGCAAATAAAGGTTAGCATGGATTTGAAAATCTGTTCCTTTGTTGATTTTTAATAATCATTTTTCTAGCTAAACCTGGAAAAATTAAGTTGTTAAAAAAATATTAAGCAGAGCGTTATTTCTGTTGATAGATACCGATAGTTAGAGTATTTGTTCTTCCCATGAATTAAATTTTTAAAAATAAAAATTTAGTTAGCAAACTTAACTTTTTTTATTGATGGTCAAACTCGGTTTAAGACAATGTAGACAAAAATCTAATATATATTATAAATGTGAAAGTTTATGAGAATCTTTGTGGGTCTTTCACGCAAAAACAACTGAATGGATTTTAATGAAACTTTACAGTAATATAGCTTATACATCAGAATAACACATAGGCTATAATTTAGAGAAAAATTTGTAAAAAGTGTCCAAAATATAACGATATTTATCAAGTAAGAAGAAAAAAATTCTGTCATCTGCAAGCAAAAAAGCCCATGTCAGCATATATCTATCTTTTGTTTGTGAAAAAGTCTTTTTGTTTTGGCTACGCAAGAGGCTCGCTTCTAATTAATTCCTGTGATCAGAATAATGCCTATTTTTTTTATTTCAGAATAAAACTAAGTTTTGAAGGGGGAGGTTGTTATAAATCTCTTTATTTTAATGTTTTTTTTATGTTTTTATTATGCACATTTGGTAGTAAGAAGTTGATCTATTTTCAAAATAACTACTTTTATCGCTTCTGGTACTTAAAGTAAATAAACTTTCTCTTTCACACTACATCATTTGGACAAACTTTCATGATTTTTTTGTGGTTAGTAGTTAATTATAACGCTGTAATTTTAATTGAATATGCAGATATTGCATTTTTAAGTATAAAACTAATTATAACTACTGCACTGTATTTTTTGCAGTGAGTGAGTGAATATTAACGTCGCACTGTTCAGCTACACGAGGGCTTTTGGAGACGGACCACGTAATTTTGAACAATGGTCAAGTGACGGGAACGACACTTGAGCTGGCACCCCCTTCTCCTAACTACCACACCACACCAACTTAGCAGGAATATTCTACCAATACTTAGCTGTAATAGTCTTTGAAATCCACTCTTCCAAGATAAGGCAGCACGGGTTCTATGATGAGTATTTTAGTGGGGAAGGCGAACAGTTTTGTAGCAGATATTGCGTTTTCAGCGGATTGCAAAGTTTATTATTTTTGTCGCAAAAAAATAGTTAATGTCAAAATATAAGTGTCTTATGGTTTTGTCTGTTAATGAAGACCTTGGAAAATGATTTGACTACTTATTTTAAGTGAACGGTGTACATAATTAATTTTACAGTGGAATATCTTTAATTAATTTATTAGCTCTAACGGATTAAATGTTCCAAAGTGGAGTATTTTGTTTATGTATATCCCTTAATTTGTACATGTAGTGATCCAAAAGAAAATATGGTATGAAATAAACTGCAGTAAATCATAATGCGGTGGATAATGTATTAAAGTGCATTTCTTCCCTACACGGCGGGTCTTACAAAGCTGTAATAAAGCTCGAGCTACGAAAGTAGCTAGGCATTTGCCAACTTGACTCTATCGTTAACATTTCGCTATGTTTTTCATTGAATCGCCATTATTATTTAAGAAACGGCGTTGCTTGTGAATATTACAATTTTAAAATAAAATAAATACAACAGAAAGTAATATTAATGTATTACACTTTCAGATATACTACTTTAAGCGTTCATTACGCAAAACTTTTAAAAATGTGTTACTTTTGCTGAGAAGAGATCAGCTTAGGGAGGTATTTTGAAAAATCGACCCTCAAGAGTGTTACGAGTAATTATAAATTAAAAAAATCCTTTCTATCGGCTATTAGATCTACATAGTTAAAATTTAACAAAGGTGTTTTTTTCTTTCTTTTTTTGTTTAGCTGAGATATGCAAAAAGCTTTTTTTTGTTTAATTTTCAATTAACATAAAATTAACCCATTAAAAACTTCTTTTTCCTTCAATCTGTGTTGTTTAATTTTTCAGTTCACCCGTGCGAAGAACGGGTATACCAGCTAGTTTAAAATAATTTGTTTAAAGAGTCTTTATTTCTTAAATAATTTTTAACATACTGGTAATTTGACCTCAAACGAAAGAATAATTTAGTATAAACGTATATTTGAACGTATATTGTAAATTGAGCATGCCAAAAAGATAAATAGAAAGATACAAATGAAAATATGAATGCACATTATAATAGAAAAGTAATAATAGCAGCAGTTCTGGCACACACTGCTGACTTTCGGACAAACACTTTCAAATAGATAAATAAAAATAATTCCTTAGGAATCATAAAACTACCGCTAAGTATTTTATAAAATATTGTCATATATAAACACATTGACAATATTTTATAAAATATTGTCTGTCCGAAGTATGATCTTTTCTGTGCACTGCTATCCATAAAAGTATTCCGAAGGCTTTGGAATGCAATAAAAGAATCTTGACTGAGTGTTTTCGAAGGATATGCTTATTTATTTCTTTTCTCTCCCCCCCAATACGTCACATAAGCACGCCTACGTGAAAAACTGTGGCATTGGGGAGAGAATCGCATAACTTTTAATCGTCAATTAAGGGATTAATTATAAGCCGTACAAATTATCAAGATAAGTACAGGGTGTTTTTTTAGAGGTATAGAACTTTAAATTGCAATAAAACAACGATGTATTATTCGATTGACATGAATTTTTTTTTATTCGAAAGATAATCTTGTGGCATTACACTTTAAATATGATTTCTGGCATATGCCCCCACGGCTGGCTCGGATGTAGTCCAATCTGGACGTCCAATTTTCGATGACTTTTTCCAACATTTGTGGCCGTATATCGGCAATAACACGGTGAATGTTGTCTTCCAAATGGTCAAGCGTTTGTGGCTTATCCGCATAGACCAATGACTTTACATAGCTCCACAGAAAATAGTCTAGCGGTGTTAAATCACAAGATCTTGGAGGCCAATTCACAGGCCGAAAACGTGAAATTAGGCGGTCACCAAACGTGTCTTTCAATAAATCGATTGTGGCACGAGCTGTGTGACATGTTGCGCCGTCTTGTTGGAACCACAGCTCCTGGACATCATGATTGTTCAATTCAGGAATGAAAAGTTAGTAATCATGGCTCTATACCGATCACCATTGACTGTAACGTTGTGGCCTTCATCGTTTTTGAAGAAGGATTCCACCAGCCCATAAAGCGCACCAAACAGTCAGTTTTTCTGGATGTAACGGTGTTTCGACATACACTTGTGGATTAGCTTCACTCCAAATGCAGCAGTTTTGTTTGTTGACGTAGCCATTCAACCAGAAGTGCGCTTCATCGCTAAACAAAATTCGTTTATGAAAATCGGGAACAACGGCCATCTCGTTTTGGGCCCATTCGACGAATCTACGCCTTGCTTGATGATCGTTTTGATGAATTGCCAAACCAAACTGAGAATAAATCACTTGACAACTGTTAAATCGATCGCCATCTTGGAAAGTAATGCCAACTTAAACTTCTATACCTGGACACTCTTTATTAGTATTTGTATAGTTTTTTATATGACACACCCCATGGGATCACTGGTAATTATTAGACTTGTTTTTAACTTACAAGGGCATGACTAAGGAAATTCATTTGAGGACGAGACTTTGTGTAATAGTAGTACTGCTATAGGGTATTTAAACCCCAAAGTAATTCCGCCGAATGGCCAGTCAATTCCGAGAAAACAGCGTTCGAAATTCATACTAAGCATATATACAAGTTATTTTCTTCCTGATACAACGTCGCCGTGGCATGATCGTCAGCAAATCGGAGTACTATCCAATGGACCGGGGTTCGATTTACGCGAGCACCAACTTCGTTTTTTTTTCCTCTCCAATTTATTTTATAATTTATTTTGTTTTGTTTGTAGCACCAGATTCATTCCTCCCATTAAAATAATGTCTTTGTTACGAATATATTTCATGCAACAATTATTTTAAGCATTATAATTAACCTTTAATTTACTTCACATGCGTTTTTTAAGTTTTTAACACTTATACTTCATTACAGTTAGAAATTTAATTCTTTTACTGTTGTAGTAGTACCAGTTGTCAAAAAGACATTTAAGTTCATAAACTTGCCAAAATTCAATATTAGTTAAGGGGTGTTGGAAAGCTAAAATCTTATTTTTTTTGACAATTTGATATTTTTACATTTTCAAACTGTATAGATTTTAACCTTTCTAAAAATACCTTACTTGAACCTCTAGGGTATTTAAAAGCCCTTAAAACGTATTTTTAAATAATCGTTGAATTTGGGCCACGCCCATTTTAATGGCGAAAACTGTAAACAAATTACTTTGTTTTTGCTTAATATTGTAACGACTGATATGAACCAAAACATGTATCGTTTATTTTAAATTGAGCCTTTTATTTTTTATTTCCCAGCCGATTAGAAGTCTCACTGTATACTTTAAAATCAATTTATCTCAAAATGTAAATTTTAATGTGCGATGTACCTTTTCTGAGAAACTACTGTTCACAGGTATGTAAATTTTTTAAGAATTATTTGTAATGATGTCTAATATATACTAAAATGAGATTTTTTTTAAAACACTCAAAAATTTAATTTTCACAAATTTTTTAAGTAAAAAATGGGTCAAATTTTGCAATGTTTGATAAAATATTTCATAATTTCTTAAAAAATTCAAAATTAGCTAAAAGCTCATTTTAGTATAATAAGAGAGATGTACTTTAATAGTATGAAAAATTTCAAGCATGTACATAAAACAGATTTTGAGAAAAGGTACAACGAAAACAGCCAATTTAACATTGTCAGTATATATATAGAGAGAGGTTTCCAACACCTCTTAAGCAGGAGTTTATTCAAAGCGACGAAAAACATGGCAAGGGGTCTATGAAATAAAAAAAGTTTAGGAACCTCTGCTTTAAACGATTTTTTTAACTATGTCTATCAGAGAGATTTATCATGCCAACTCTAGAAATCAAAGTGGTATTTTTGTGACACTAATCCGAATGAAAAATCTTTTCAGCGAGAGATTTTCACGAGAAATGTAGCACTGTCATAAAATGTATAGCCCATTTTACGATGAAGAGACTTATATCCACATCTAAAAGAAATCGATATCTATTTATTTGTCGTTTCTGTTGGGATTATACAGAATCAAAACTTTCTAAAAGTTTTTCTGTTGATAGGCAAAAAGTTTTACTTTAAAAATTCGAGCAAATAGTTTTTAAGATTTATAGTTTAGTTAATTCATCAGAACTCTTTTTTTTAAAGTTCATTTAGAGCTTCATGTGTTTTTACACTACTTTGACTTCTGTAAAGTGAGTGAGTGTTAGCTTAACGTTACAATATGAAGCAACACTAGAGCTATTAAAGACGGACCTAGAAAATTTGAATCATGGTCAAACATGAAGACGGAGACGACCCCTGAGCTGGTACCCCTCTCTTACCCCACCAACGGGGCCTCGACAGTTTTAAGTTGTATCAGCCCCTCCACACGGCGGACCTTTAATAGCTTTAAGGCTCGAACTCATGACACGCTGGCCGTGAGTCTTTCACCATGACCACTAGGCTACCATGGTCACTTGATTTCTGTAGAGGGACGAGAGAGATCCTCCTTCTACTTTGTTAGCTTGAAACTTGATTAGAAATAAATTCAGGTTTTTAAATAATAATTCCAATAGTTTCTTGCATGTGAAATATTCATAATTATTTTTGGAAGGAATTTAAAGTTTTTTATGCTTAATAAAACTTAAATAGATTTCAGAGAATTGGATGATAAAGGTGAGTGAAAAAATAATAAAGTAATAATAAATCGTTTTATCAACTTTCAGTTAAAATTGTTTCATACACTTTTATGAAGATAATTTTGATTAAATACATTTAACATTTTTTAATTATTCAATGAAAATTTAAATTATTTCAAATAAACCTTTTAACAAAACTTTTTAATGAACCAAAAGGAAATTTTGACAACCATGATGTTTAGATAAATTTGTATTTAAATCTACAATATATTCTGCAATTTTTAAAAAGTCTTATACATGGTATATTCATAATATTTTGAAATAATTCTTTTCCCTCTTCAATCATTATTCTACTTACTTTTGAAGAACACTATAGGCATTCCCATAAGTAGCAATTTCATTGCATTATCCATATTAATTTACTATTACATGTTGTTTGACTATTCATTTCATTATTCCTCATTTTATGTTATATATAACTTCGTTATTTATATTTTATAAGAAAAAGATATTGTTGATTAAGCATCTGTATAAATAGTCTATTCACACGTAAATGATTTTAGTTAATTTTTGAAAAATCAATACGCTTTCGATAAAGTTTACTGAATACGTTTCTTAATACTTAATTTGAAATATATAGTTATTGTGTCCCAAAATTCTTAAGGATGTAACAAATTATTTAACATTTTTTCTGATTTTAATATTTATAATTATCGCCCTACACACACTTTGTGCATAATACTAGACTTTTACAGTATCAGTGATGTATGAGATCAAATAATTGGAAATACAGAATACTAATTTATATATTTTTGGTTTTGTAATAATAAAGCATAAGCGCTTAGCTAATAAATTCATTTTATTTAAAAGTAAGTTTTCAAAATAAATGTGCTAGAAAACTCTAAATTTCATATTAATTTACAATGAATACAAAAATTTGTAAAAAGCCTTATCATGCAAATTAAAAATAAAATACCAGTGTAACAAAATTATGAATAACGAGCATTTTAATTAAGAAGAAAAATTCATCATTTTCATACAGATGCTTAATGCATTTTAAACCATCTATTGCAGGGGTGGCGAACCTTTTTGGGTCAACGTGCCATTTTTTCTAAAAAAACGTTTAATGAGTTATAGGCGTGCCATCAAATAATTTTGACTTGTGATTATTGAAGAACTAATAAAACTAAATACAAACAAATCAAAATTCTTTATTTAATACGAAAAAATACATTTTGTACTGTATGGTAGTAAATGTTTTAGTTATACTTGTAATTTAAATTAGTGTGATTTCTGCTGTTGTAGATTAGATGACAAATAACTTGTATCAGGATTATAAGATGTTACTTTTAGTAGAATGCATGCTGAATTAGAGTCGTCTGTTAAACGGTTTCTAAGCGAGTCTTTGATGTTATTTATCTCTGCAAATAATGACTCGCAGGCATAGGTAGATGAAAATATGGTTAAAATAGCATACGCCAACTTCTTCAAACAGTCAAATGCGTCTGGAATCGAATTCCATGTTTCCAAAATTTCGTTACTGGTATTTTTACTTATATTGCTTGTCAATCTTTCTGCTTCAATCAATTCCAACTTTTTCCTTGTTTCAATAAACTTTTGAATCCATATTGAACTAGACTGGAAATCAATCAGTTGCCTTTCAAGTTCTTCAATTTCCAACCAATCGAATTGAGACAAGTTCAGTTTATCAAACGAAATCACATCAGGGTACATTAATAAATTTGAACGTTTCCGATAATTCCTTGAACTGAGAAAATCTCGCTGAAAATTCTTTGATTAAAGAATCCATTATAGAAATAAAGTCATCAATAACTTTTTCTTCATTTCGTTTCTCTTGGGCATCTAAATCTTTGATATTTTTTTTCAAGTTTGGGAAGTACTTGTAGTTTTTTTTAATAATATCGTTTCTGAAAACATATAGTTTAGCTTCAAAAGCGCGAATGAGATCCATCATGACGATAACTGTTTTATTCGGGCCTTGAAGCTTTATGTTCAATTCATTGAAATGTTGGCATATGTCTGTTAAAAACATCAATTTTAAAAGCCACATAATATCCATCAACTGTGGGTATTGTTCAATTTTGCTCTCATTTTGTAGAAACAATCTGATTTCTTCCAAGAAATCAACAAATCTTTGAAGTACGTTCCCGCGGCTCAACCAGCGAACATTGTTAAACATTATTAAGCCATTATACACCGAATTGACTTCATCGAACAAAGCATCAAACTTTCGTTTATTTAAAGCCTGCGACGATAAGAGGTTGACTATTTTTGTGACTAAAGTTATTAAATTATCAAGAGATGTTAAACCACTCTTTGCACATAGGCTTGATGGTGAATAATGCAGTGGCATTCAAGAATCGAATGTCTTACGTCTGTTTTAAATAAAGAAATGAAACCATTTTTTTTTACTTACCATATTTGGAGCACCATTAGTGGTTACTGAAACAATTCTTTTCAAATCAATTTCTTTCTCAGCAAGCGAATTTCTTATTGCCGTACAAATATCTGTGCCCTTTGTAGTTATTAACAACGATGTTATCGCAATTAATTCTTCCTTAATGATGTTTCCTACACAATATCAAGCAAAGACAGCTAAACGTGCCGATTTAGTAATGTCAATACTTTCGTCAAGACAGCGATACAAAAAAACGGAGTTAATGTCATTTTTTTGTTGATCAGTAACATTTTCTGCCAACTTCAAGATTCTATCTTTCATTGTATTTCTAGATAGAGGAACATCTTTGATGCGCTGAACTATCTTATCTTTATTATCAAAATCATCAAAAAGTGAGGGCGCGCATGCCAACCAAGCTTCCTTCAAAAACTCTCCCTCTTGAAAAGGTTTACCATGCCGAGCAATGGCATTTGCAGCCGAGTAACTTGCCGCACTTGTGTGACAATTTTTGCTTACATATTTAAACATAGACGTCGACTGTTTATTTCTGTCTTTTATTGCACTTGCAATTAATTCTTTTTGCTCTGGTTCGCTTTTTTCACAAAAAAGATTTGTGATTTGTTTCAAAATGCCGTTTTACAGACGATGATCTGCATACCACTGTTCCAGAACATAAAACACACACCGCTTTGTCGCCTTTATTGATCATGCCATATTTCTCAGCCCACCAAGTTTGAAATTCTCTGCTACACTTACTATTTTACACTTTTTGTTTCTTTGTTGAACTAGCCTTGTTAAATAGCAGTTAAAAATCGTAAATTTAACACAAAACTTTAAATGTACAGTTGTGTCGATGAAATTGACTATACTACGTGCTCTCGCTTGATTCCCCCCCCGCCAAAAAAACTATTAGATTTATTTGTTTTTAGGAAATTGAGTGCTTATACGAGATTTCTGTAGTGTCTGCTCTTTCGCTTTTGTCTCGGGTCATTAAAATTTTTTAAAATAAAGCAGTGAGAGTTATTTTACCAATTAGACTTACAAGACAAGAAAAATTTCGGACTTTTGTTCTGTTTTTAGATCCGAGTTAATTGCCATTGATGAAGCTCTCCGAATCATCAAGACGATGACATCTCCTGATGAAATATGGATATTATGTGATAGCCGAAGTGCTATCCAACACCTTAGCGACTGGACAAATGTTGGAGACAAAACATCGGTCTCAATTCTTAAAAATCTTAAAGAACTTTCCCAGCAACATGAGATTTACTTCCAATGGATTCCATCTCACATTGGTCTCTTTGGCAATGACACAGCTGACCTTTTAGCCAAGGAAGGTGTCACTGAAAATTTAATGTCGAGAAGAACTTTGACTTTCTCGGAAATTTTTTCTAAAACGAAATCTTTGATTCAAGAACTATGGAAGACTCCTCCGACTCACCCCTGGTATAATAAGCAGGCCCCAGGTGGTGCCCTTTCCATCAAGGCGGATAGAGTCGTCCAAACAACTATTAGTAGGCTTGCAAGTGGACACATTAGAGGCCTTTCCTTTAACTTAGGCCAGAAAATTTACGAGAATTGTACTAAATGCAATTTGGTACAGGCAACTCCAGATCATCTTTTGTTTTGTGCAGGACTTGAAAGGGAGGACATCTATTCCAGTCCTCTTTTGGTGTACGATTTCCTGAGGACTCTTGGGCTCATGGACCTGGTCTAGCCTGCGGCTAGACAGGAGGAATTAGTCAACAACAACAACAAGACAAGAATTAGATCACATTAATTAATTAGATGTATACAAGCTGAACTATTAATGTAAACGTTAGAATATGTTTTTTAAACAACTTGAATATATTTAGAAATAGTTACATACACACACTATGCGTAGATAAACTTTGCATCATGAGCAATTTTTAATATACGAAGTATTTACGCAAGACATAACAAGCGAGTCTGCTCCCCGACTTGTCGGCGTCGCGACGGATCACTCGCGTTTGTTCATAATACTTCATAGTAAACTTAATTATTTTAAGCTAAAACGCAAATCGTTTTTGATCGATGGCGTGCCCAAAGTATTCTGTCGCGTGCCATCATTGGCACGTGTGCCATTGGCTCGCCATCCCTGATCTATTGTGTTGAATTTTGCTCTTAGCTTAAAAATATTGTGAAAATGTGTCACAAAAATAACTCAGTGTATTATTGACTGCTTTATTTTCATAGAATTCAAGAGATTTTTCTTAAAATTCTCATCTAAAATAATCAAATCTAAAATTATCATCTTTTGCATAATCCAGGGACTAGATACAGAAAATAAAGTTTTAAGTGGATTGCGAAAAATTTCGAAGTGATTTAAAAGCGTAATTCTTACATTTTGTGTTTGCCATAAGAACTATAAATACTGATACAGGCTCGTATAAAGTAGCCAGAAATGTGTGTGAAACTGCTATTTTAACTTACGTCTAAACTAATTTGTATTTTACTGAAAAAAATTTGGACTGATTAAATTAGAAGTTGCTTCTTTTAATAGCTTGAAGCAGATTTTATTTTAAAAAACAAGTATCTATGTAAGAGAGGATTTCAAGTTATTTGCGATTTTCAATGAGGAAAAGAAATATATTTTTACGTTTATTCCCCAAATATATAATGTTGAGAAACGAACTTACAATATATGTAAGAGCAATAAATTTCCTTCATTCTAATGCCTATATCATTATTTTGCCTTGTTGAAAATTTATTTTATACTATTGGTGACCTTTTACTTATCAATCATCCATCGTATTTTCTAAAAATAAATTTTATGTAGCTATAGCTTAGCGAAAATTATATATTATTAGTCCTTATAACTAACTCCCCCCACCAAATTTTGTGCATACATGTTTGTTAACCACAATCAATTGAATAAGGCATATAGTTCTCATACATTTTGTAGAAATCCACGAAACAAAAACAAAAAAATATGTGTATCGTTGAATATCTATGAAAAAAATCTAAAAAGTTGCAAGTACGTTAATAATGTATATCATATCAAAATAAACTAACTTCGGAAAATCATGTACACATATTTTCTTTTAAGTGTAGCACATAATCATGTTTTTCATGTTCAATGATTCCTATTTATTATTCAACAAATTGCTTAAATTTTATTTTGTATTGAATTTTTATAACCATCAGAATTATTATTTATAAATTTTGCTTCAATTTATCTACAAATCATGGCTAAGAACCACAAAACTACTTCATACACATTCTGCATACGAAAAACTGATAAAACTGATTTAATGTTAATTGTTAATATAAGTAATTACTTATATTCTGTAAATTTTAATTATATTAGTACTAATGACAGATGAAAGACAAATAAAACTATACTCAACACATATATTTTGAATCTTATTTTATGAATTAATGTTATTAGTATGATACACAAGACTCTTAATACAAATTTCAGGCGAAAGCTATGGCGGCACAATTTCGAACAAGTTACGAATCATTATTGGTGTACAACGATAACGGAGATACGATCTATAAATGAACAAAAAAGACTTGTTTACGAGGATCAGGATCCATCCAGAATCGATAAAACATAAAAAATGTTTTGGTCAGGGATAATTTGCTTGCGACAATCTGCTAATGGAGGTGGAACTTAGTAGCAAGGGCTATTTCATTTCAATTATGCAACGTTTTGGACTTTAATATTCTGAAATCAATATTACTTTTGAGTTAATACAAAAAATAATAATAAGTTATATCAGCAGAAACTAATTAAATAATTGTTCGAATAACTAATGAATTTATTTAAACTAATAGAACTCTTAACTAATCTTTCTTGTGTGTGGAATGCTAACTCGTGAATTGAAATTAATCAGTCAATTGCATTTTTCTTAGGGAATTTTAATTTTTTCACTTCATTGATTGTTTTATTTTACAAATATTATTAAATAAATGGCGAAATATACTGTATTTTTTCGATTCTAAGCCGCACTCCAAATTGTCAACAAGAGAATGAAAAAAATATGAAAAATAGGGTCAAATGGTTTACCGATAACCAATTTTGCGAAATTAAAATAAATTTAAAATTAGAACTAATAAGAAGTGAATATAATTAAATATTTTATCAATATTACAAATTTTTAAATGCGTACATGAACCTGTATATAATGGTTTTAAATATCCCATCCAGCAATTTTTCCCCTTCCATTCTAAGTCGCACTTGGTCGTTTTCAGTAGTATTAACATTGGAAAAAAAAGTGCGGCTGAGATTTGAGTAAGTACGGAAAATTTTATGAACGATATTTTGAAAATTCTGGAATTCAGCTGCTAATAAAATAACATCAAACAATTTTATTCTTTTAAAAATGTATAGCAATTTAGTTATAAAATATCTAACTGATTGATGTTTTTTAAAGAGTTTCAGATGATGCTTACGTTTTGAGATAAGAGAATCGTAATATGTAACTTTCCTTCAATCGAATTACATGCAAGTAAATCTACGAATTCTGCAATAAATTCCAGCGGACTTAACCTATTAAAACTAATTATTTATAGGCTTTCAAAAGTATAAATGCTATTCTGATTTCTTAAAAAGATCGCGATTCAGATAAAACAGTATATATATAAAAGATTAAAAGCATTCGTCACCGGTCTATGCGATAGTTTTCCATTTACCGTAGTTAAAATGAAACTCTAACATTCTACGGATACTGAAAGATGCAAAACAACTTTGGGTTACCCACCTTGACAAGTGTGAGAGTAAGAATATAAAACACATGACGTAAACTTATTGAACAATAATATCAGGTAAAAGAGCATATAAGGACTAATTCGCATAGAAATTTAACTGTTACAAAGTCTGAATGTAAAAAGGAAGCAAGCGTGAAAGAAAACGGGATCTTCTTCACAGCTTTTCTCCAAACCAAACAATGTAACGCTCGGTATTTGAGAACTCTCCCTCTCTCCTCCTATCTCTGAGACAACTCAGATACGTAAGTACTATCTTAGTGTAACTTAAAAACATTTCTAACAACTTTTTAAATCATGCAAATAAACCAGCGTTTCTCAAACTGTGAGTACCTCCCCCCTGGGGGCGTGATGGCCCTATGTGGGAGGCGCGAGCATATTGAAAAGTTAAAAATAAAATATTTAAAATAGTTATTAAATTATTAGGAATTTTATTAATTTGGTAGTTATTATTTTTCTAGGTTAAAGAATGCACAAACAAAATAAATTCTGACATATTAAATAAAATATGCATTTCTACTGATATAGTTATAAATATATCAATACTGCACAATGTATTTGATAATTAATTTTATCAATACTAAATTTATAGCAAGTTTAATAATTATTAGTGACACCCATGGACTTGTCATATACAGCAGTATTTACAAAATTCAATACATATCTTAATAATTTGTACGGTTTATAATTATAGTTATACTGTAGCTTTAGTCAAAGTACATTATTATTGCATTTTTTTTTAAATACATTGTTATTGTATGAAAGGCGCGAGATGAATATTATGACTGAAAATAGGGTCGCAAATGTTGAAAGCTTGATAAGTACTGAAATAAACGGATAATTGTATTTCTTGTTTGGATCTCAGTTTATTCTGATTCGGAACTTAAAAAAATTAAGTAATCTATATTATTAATATTCAAATGTAAAGAAACGTATCTATCTATCTATATATCTATCGAAGGTTATCTTCTCACGGACCGCTGAACGCAGAAATGTGACGAAAGTACCAAAAGATGGGAAATGATCGAATGAATAGGCATTGGCTATTTCTTTCGAAATTGCAAATATTTAAAAGATATTAATTAAAAATGTTAAAATGCATGGTTGATCTGTCCTTGCATGTCGACAACCTCGCAGAACTCCGAAAGATGGCCGGGGAAAATATTTTTGATATTTTCGTCGTTTATTTGCCATTCTATCATCCTTATCGGTATCAGACAAACCGTTTATTTCATTAGGATGTGGTAAAAAAAAAACTTCTTTTTAACAAATTTTGTATTTCTTTGTGATTTTTTTTTAAAATTTTGACCTTTTTTCGGAACTAAAATGTTCCAATCACTCTGTAACTCTTTCTCATAGATGTGATCAATCGAACTTACGTCTTGAAAAAGAGCACATTTTGCTCTTTAAGACTCGGTAATTTAAATAATTCAATTCAAAATTTTTTTTCTTACGATTTTTTTTAAAGTTTCTCAAAATTTTACTTAAACATTTAATAATTCCCAATTTACAAAAATAATCATACAAAACTTTCTTTCCATATGTCAAACTGTATTATCCGTGTTCTAAGAGAAGATTAAAACATCTACTTAAAAAACGGATTTTAAAAAAATATTTTGTGTTTTTTGAGAACAAAATGTTGAAATGTTTCTATTAGATAAAATTGTTTTCTTTTTGAATGTTTTTTTTATACAGTGAATGTAAATAATGACGATTTTTAATCGGTTTTATATTTTAAGTTCTAAGAAAGTTTTTATTGTTATGCAAAATAATGAAGAAATTAGTTTTTTGTAACAAATCACAACGAATAGTTTTCTTTATTCTTAAAAATGAGTTTAATGAAAAATAGTGGAATGAGAAAAACCTAAAAAGTATAGGAAAATGAAGAAATGTATTTATCAGATTTTTGAATGTTCTTGAAGTGATAACTTTTATTGGCGCGATTTGCTTGAGAGTAAACTTGAATGAACGTCACGCTCGGGAATGTAACGCTAATTCGGCTCTTTTCGTCTTCAGTCGGACATACTCACCCTTAAAAAGGAAAGGAGGGATGTTTCCCCCCCGCCACTCTGAAAACGGTAGTTTGTACCCCCACCAATAAAAGTGAAAGTAAAGTTCCCAGCTTCGATCTTGGGGCTCCCTCCCTCACCACTTTCTAGGGCAGGGGTGGTCAACCCAAAAGACCTTGCCGGCTACTTCGGAAAAACTTTACAATCCCGTGGGCCGCATATAAAAATATATATCTTTATATAAGATTTGGATCCATTACAAACATTTTTTGGAGTGAAAATTTAAAACAGATTGATATATTATTATTGTTTTCATTGTTTTTCATGTATACAAACAAAGATAGAAAAATAATAATAATACAATAGTCAAATAATGTTTAATTTATTTAATTAGTGAGAAATATCTGTTTCTCAACTCTTTCATTTAGTTTTTGCATGTCGATCTCAATGCATGTGTATTTGCGTATCGTAATTGATGTTGCAGATTTTCGTGCGTTAAGTTTGAGCACATGATTTATGTTTGATAAATTTCAAATTAGAAAAAAAAAGATTCGCAGTAACAGAAGCAGCGTGATAAAATAATAACAGTTATGGGATTTATTTTTTACAATAAATGAATAAAACATTTTTTAAACAAAAAATATTGTACAAAATAGTTGCATTTTGTAAAGTTGTAAAGAACCTCGTGGGCAGCAAAATTATTCTAGGCTGGCCATATGCGGCCCCCGAGCTGCAGGTTGGATACCCCTGTTCTAGAGTAATGAATGCGGGATTCTTTCTAATCCTAGTTGAAGCATGAAAATGAAACGTAATATTTTTTAAAAATAGGCTTAGAGAGAGAAAAAAACACTACACTAAAATTAAACATAAAATGTAGAAAAAGGACAAATTTTTATAGAACTAAGTAAATCAGTGTTTCTCAAAGTGTGGGGTGCGCCCCTGGGGGGGCGATGACCCTACAAGGGGGGCGCGAGCATATCGAAAATTTAAAGATTTTTTTTAAAAAAATAACCGGAAAGAGAAGTAAAACAAAATGCTTTCTTCCATAATAAAAAAAAATTCACACAACAACACTGACATAATTTATGTTTATTATCTTGCTTTTTTCCGTCATCAAATAGTTATCTTGATTCCAAAACCAAATTAAAGAAAAAAAAACATTTTGCTTTATTTGCTGTATTTCCTCAATGAGAGATTTTTTTTATTGCGTTTTAACATAAAATATTACTCGTTAAAAGAAAAACGAAACCCAGACCCTGAGAAAAATTCTAAGAAGATAAACAATTCATCACTGTAATTATTATTGAAATAGTGTACATTAGTTGTAGAAAAAGAAAAGGAAGACATGATTCACTTTTCAGCCAGGCTGCATAGTACGTTTGCTAATCATTTGATTGACCTTCAATCTTATGGTATGGTTATTCAATATTAGTTCCGTCCCATCTTTTATGCGTTTGCTTTTCGCTTAGGGAAATTGTAAATAATAGAGTTTTACGATATTTGGAAAAGAATTGATTGATTTAACATTTCTGTAATATTAGTGAAAAGCGTCTGATTTGCGTCCTTTATTATGGTCTTGTACTTTTGAATCATTTTAGTTCAGTTTTATTGGATTTTTTCTCAAATCATCAAAGAATTGAATAGTCCTTGAAAGAAGGTAAGTATACTTTCTATAAATTAAAATATTCACTAGAATTCCGATTTGTATCGTGTACAGTAAAAATAATTATAAAAAAATCAGTGGGGTGACTGAGTCCCCCCGCACTACCATTAGCGTTAGTATCGAGTACGCGCCTGCTCCCGGGTTAAAACATTTTGAAGTCTTCTCGCTTTAAATGTTAAAAAGTAACACAATTATTCTTTATCGGAATTTTATATTCTATTTCATTAATATCATTAATTATAAATGCTAATTCTGTGAGGTTTAAAATTACAGTTATTTTAAACAGTTATTTACAATTATAGCATTTATCTAAAAAAAAATCATTTTACATTTTTGTATATAATGACGTGCACGCAGTTTTACTCTCCTTACAGTTCAGCTATTATATCAAGAATAATGTTTTATTTTTTTAAAAAAATGAACTCGTGCGAAGAGTCGGTGTTTCAGCCAGTATACGTTTAATGTATCAGTACTGAAGAAGGTATTTTATAAATAATTTTTTATTACTAAATTTGGCCACGGTAGCTGAGTGGTATAGGTATCGGATCGTGGCTTGCCTTGTCACGAGTTCGAGCCCAGTACCACTAAAGACCCGCCGTGAAGGGCAGCGATGCACGTTAAATCTGTCCAGAGCTGAAACGTCCTCCCGTTGGTGTGGTGTAGTAGTT
Organism: Trichonephila clavipes; assembly: GCA_019973935.1. Lineage (NCBI taxonomy): Eukaryota > Metazoa > Arthropoda > Arachnida > Araneae > Nephilidae > Trichonephila > Trichonephila clavipes. The sequence goes on along the minus strand of BMAU01020110.1, from coordinate 323,841 downwards.
AGGAGAGAGGAGTGCCAGCTCAGGTGTCGTCCACGTCACTTGACCATGGTTCAAAATTACGTGGTCCGTCGTCAAAAGCTCTCGTGCAGCTGAACAATGCGACGTTAATACTCAATCAATCAATCTTATTACTAAATTAAGAACAAGTTTAATAATTATTAGGGACTTCCACGGGCTTGTCTTGTAGAGGAAAGTTTTTTAAAGGAAGGTTTATACAATATCAGAAATTGACACTTAGAGTTATTTTTCTATATTTCGCTGAGATCTATATTTTGTCTTCAAAGCATTCACCGCAGAAAATCCGGTTTAACAAAGGTAGGATGTTGAAAATGGTAATAGTATACGAAGTGCTTTTGTTCTCAGTACAGATAATTCCTCATCCACCTCTACCCAAAATTCAAAGAGCGATTTATTACAAAATTGCCTTTTAATTTTTTACTGGATGTGAATTCTATGAATATTTCTTCTTCGGAAGTTGAGAGCCCTTCTGGAGTATCTTGAAATAGATTCCTAATCCACTCGTAACTTGCTACCAAGCTGTCCTCATCCAGAAAATACTTTTTAAAATTCTTTGCCAACATAGCTAAATGATTTTACATGTTTTAAAAACAACTTTCACATGTTGTTCTACAGATTTGTAAGTTTTAACACATATCGAGCTGGGGCTATTTTTCTATCATTTACTTCAGTAGTGGTAAATCCAAAATTTAAGTATTTTTGAGAAGATCGCCTTGATTTAATTTTCGGAACCATGCTCGTTCGTCTGTGTACTTGTTGATTCTTTATTATCATCGAATGTTTGGTTACGACTTAAAAATGTATGTATGATATTGTTTTAATCTACTGTCGTAAATACTTAATTATCGTGAATTACAATTAACGTGTAAATTAAAAAAATGTACATTCAAGCTAGATTCGGTAGCTATAGGAGTATCGAGTCGACCAAAACTGACTGGAATTGTACGAGGAAAAGCATTTTTATATGTTTTGCGCAGACGTCCGATAGGTTGCCCAGATTCACGCAAGCGTACCCTATAATGCCAAATGTGATGGATATGATAGAGAGCAACATTGACTAGACTATTTTTCTAATAACATTTGTACTTTGAGAAATGAATGCTGAAGGAAATAAATCTTTAATTAAATATATCATTTTGTGATCTGTTCCAACTTAAAAATTAGAGAAAGAAAAATAACATAATGATAAGTAATATATATTTTAAGTAATTTTTTTTTCTTAAAATATATATTACTTAAAAGTTACATATACACAAAATTTAATATACTTATCGTATTAATTTGTACGGTTTATAATTAAGATCGCATTGTAACTTTAGCTTCTCTCTCTCAAAGTGCATTTTTATTGCAGTAAATACATTATTGTTGTACAGGGGGGGCGACAAAAATTATGATTGAAAATTGGGTCGCCAGTATTGAAAGTTTGAGAAACATTGAAGTAAATAGCATTATTATCATAAGAAATATTGCAGTGATCTCAAGAATAAAAATCTATTTTTGTAAGCGAATCGGAATAGCAATGAACAAATAGTTCTGTTAATCACATTACTTAAATGTACTTTGAGTCTAAAAAGAAAATTAAAACAATTAAAAATTTAAAATAAAAAAATTAAGTATACAGGTATTAAGAAAAAGTTACACTAAATAATTTAAATACGGGATTAATAATTTAAATTCCGGGATATTTGTATAAAACTCCCAAACAATGACAAAAATAGCTAGTATATTCCAGAGACTAGGTGATATAAATCTTCTGATTAAATCCATTTTTAAAGGTTTTGACCTAAATTCGTCTCTTCTCAATCAACTACCAGTCTTACTATTCCTTTGCTTAAATTAATTCATGGGTATAATTAAATATTGTTAAATTACAACCAAAATTCACAAAGCCGTATCGGGTCTTCGGAACAAATTACCTATGATTTTAAGTGGGAATATTAAAGTAGAGTTTTCAAAAGACGAATCAAAACCTTTACTTGATTTTTTAAAATCAAAATTCAATTTAATTAAGTCAAATGATCCAAATGAAGCCCGAGGAAGTACGGAACAACGCTTGACGGAGTTTTTTTTTCATAGATGTTTAAATAAAATTTTGAATCTAAAGAATTTATAACCTATTTCAGCTACCATAAACCAATTGTTTCCTTCTTAGAGTACAATTAATTCCCAAATATGATTGCATATTTCGCACAAAAATATTACTTTATAAGTGCAGACATATGAATAAATCATTTTATAAGACAATACTTACATCTTGTTTTTTATTCATAATTAAAGCGTGAAATAACATTACAAAATTTGAAGTTATCACTTCTATCGTGTGGTCATAAGCACACACATTTTTTTAATACGGTAAAAGTAAATACATTTCTAGGCTTTTTTCCCCTGATTTTTCTTTGTAGTCCTTATCAAACATTCAAGCATTCCGAAATAAGCAGTCGTTTCAATAGATAACTATTAGAACTTTTTGATCCATTATTTCACAATATTGGATTTAAATTGATACATCTTTTTTTTAAAAAAACTAAATCAGTGTTTTTTCTATTATTCATTGCTAAATTAATTACTTAATAATAAAATCGTACTTTGTTTTTTTCTGGATAAAACTAGATTAACTTTTAGAGATATTTTTAAGCTAACGGTACGTATCAATTATTTGGTAAATGAAAATTTAAAACCATTTTATCATTTTAGATTCTAAGAAAATAATTAATGTTAAAACAATGAAAATGCTTAGTTTTTTGTAAATCATTGCATCAAAAACTTTCTGTATTTGTTTAAATTGATATTTTTATTAACTAGAACAGTATTGAGATAGTGACCCTATAAAAGAGATAGTGACTGTAAAAGAGATAGTGACTCTATAAAAAAGATAGTGATTCTATAAAAGAGATAGTGACTCTATTAGAGAGATAGTGACTCTATTAGAGAGATAGTGACTCCATGTGAGTTTTTATCAATAGCTTCACCTCAATAGATTTTTAAAAAAACTGGCCTTCAATAAAATAGTTTACAATATTTTTTCAGTGTCATTAATATCATTTATAGAAAGGAATAACTTTATTTTTAGTGCAGCAATTTACAGTAGATATATTATTACATAAATAAATATAATAAGATGTGTATTCGAGTTTTGATTACTAAAAACTACTACTAGGATGAAATAAAATAAAAATAAGTCAGATCTTTGCATCACTTGAAAGTTGGAAAAAGTTTTAAATAGTTGATAAAAAAATTTAGAGGGAGTAAAAGCGGTTAATGATGGCTAATTTGTAAGAAATATGATTGCGAAACACACAAGTAAGTGAAAAGTTAGACATCAACCAGTAAAATAGGATTACCAAGTATAAATTAAGATTGTAGAAGCATAAATATGTTCCACAAAAATAATTAAAACACAGGAAGGTTTTTAATAAAAATATGATTTAATTCAAGACAAGTATTTTTCCAAACTGTTTGGAAAATATTTGATATAAAATTTCTTTTAATAAAATGGTATCAAGTCTTAATTCAAAGTTAATTGTATTGCTGCTTAAAAATTTTGATTAGAATTTTTTAGCTTGATTATCAAAGTAAGGCAATAATAAAGACATCGATTATCATGAAGCAATTAACTTTTAAATATTTTTCAAAAATAAATAAATAATTCATAAATTTTCTTAGATGTGTCTTCTAACTGATGGGTTGAAACGTTTTCTTTTTGATGGAGACAAAAGAAAAACAGCTTTTATTTTGTACAACATATTTTAAGAAAGTAAGAGGAAAAAATACTTGAAATGAAAATCAGTCAAATCACTGTAATGTTACTGGTTTATAGTAGTGTGAAATTAAAATATAGTTTTTAAGCCTAATGAGAGAATGGGATTTAATTCTGAGAATGCGCACGCGCGATTCTATTCTAATACTTAGATGCTAAAACAACAGTAGAAACACGAAAGTGTATAAACCCTGTTACTACATAGTCGGAATTATATTCCTAAGAGTTACATAATTTCATAAAATAAAAATAAGGCATTTTTTTTAAAAAAAATAAAGACTGTGTGGGTGTGCACGTACGCGCGCTCGCTCGCGTCAAGTATGCAAAAATAAATATTAAATTTGATACATAAAGGAAAAGTAAAGTTGTGTGCACGTTAAATTTTGCTATTTTTTTATATAATGTATCATACGGACCTTTAAAAATTAATACTAAAGTAGCATTGTAGCTTTAGTGTCGAAGTGCATTATTATTGCATTCAATGCATTGTTATTGTATGAGGGGGGGTGCGATGAAAATTGACTGAAAATTGGGTAGCTAATATGGAAAGTTTGAGAAGCACTGCGTTTGTGTATTATTTTTTTCTGTTTGTGCCTCAACGCAGCATTTCTACCGAAATATTCCTACACAAAAATGGTTTGATTTAGTGAGCCCTAATCCCTTTAAAGTTTGTCTCATGATTTCAGAGTCATCCTGTATATATGTGTATTTGTGCGTGTTTAATATTTTCTGGAAACTGTCGTGACAAAAGGGAAATAGTTATTTTTAGAAATTGTGTAGGTGGTTTAGAGAAAATCTTGAAGCTAGAAACTTAACAATCTTACTTTCTGGGGATATTAAACTTTTCAACTATCTCTTGGCTATTGTTCGATGAACGTTGAAGGCTTAGTTTAATTCTGGCACGTTTGGATTGAGGCTATTTTTATGGCTCGATCAAATACAACTAGTGAAGACTTTCCCACACGTCTGATTTTGATGATTCTGTCTTCTTCCCTTAATTTATAAAAGTATCATAGACGTGCTGTTTTCAGTTGCATTCCGAATTGAAAACAAAATGACGAATACGATGACCTATTACAGTGTCATCGTTTTTCTTGAATTCATCCAACAAACACAAGTGCACTTTTTTTTATCATATTACATCATCTAGATACCTACAGTTGATTGTACAATAATTACGGTTATTGTATTGTCTTGTTTGTTCTCATTTCAGAGAAAAAATGCATCTTCAAAATTGGGTAAAAGTTTTGCATATATGTGATACATATCAGGAAACTTATATATATAAAAAAATATAATTTAATAAATTGTTCACTAGTTAAAATTAGAATTGAACTTGAAATTGGAATACAATTTAACTAAACACAATTAAACTACCTTTAACTTTTAGAGTTTGATATTAAGCCTTAAACTTAATTTGAATATTAAATTTTCTTTCTGCCTAATACATTCCATTCATCGTAAGGAAATTAGGGGACATTTTTTTATTCTATTTTTTATTCAATTGATAGACAAAACTATCAAATGAAAGTTTGGCAAATGATTTAGAATTCTAAACTGCAATCAGAAGACTTTGAAAATACTCCGTTCTAAAGAACTTCCCGCTTCACTAGATGATGTTTATAGATTGAATATAGTTTATCATGAAGATTTATATACCGGCACTGAGCATTGAGAACACAACTCCTTTCAATTAATTACGCCTTTACAAGGATCCGAAGTAGCTCAGTATTTGAGGACGTGAACTTGATGAGCAGTAATGTTTTAATCAAATATCTCTCCCGTGGACTTATGTCCCGATTTAATGAAAGATAGTTATATGCAATAAAGAGAATCGCTAAAAACTAAATCTTTTAGAAGATTTAAAATATCTTTGAGGCTTGAAGAGTAATGTAGAATTATAGCTTTGTCAACATCAACAAATAGTAGTTCGAAATTACGAGATCCAAATCAATAACTCCCTCTGATGTTTTACTACAAAGTTAGGATTACTTGAAGAACAAGTTGCTATACGATAATTCCAAAGTAGTCAATGTTTCATTTAGTCATGTTTTCTTTTTATTATTGCTCTATAGTTTACTTTCTGAAAATCACTGAATAAAAATACTTTTAAGAAATGATTTAATGGGGCAATGTTTTATTAAATATTAATTATATTCTCTGAATTTATGTGTGTCAAATGTAACAATATAATTAAAAGTAACATGTTAAGTTACTCCCGCATAAGAAACAGAGAAAATACAGCTAATTTTGAATTAAAAATTAAATATATATGATATTAAAAATGATACATACAAAATATTAAAAAGGCAATAAAATATTAGTCAGACTGCTATATAATGCATCAGCAACTGAAATGTTTTTTAATGTCAAAATGTTTATTCAACCACTAAACATCAATATAGTGCAAAATTGCTATTTTTATGGTTGTATTTTGAGGAACTCTTATTCATTGTTTTATTGTTATTATTTGCTTTTCCCAATCTATATTATGAAAAAAATTAAAGAGCACTTGAGCAATGTTAAAAATTATAGCAAGGGAACAAAACCTTACATCGACACACTTTATTAGTCACCACAAAATAGATTGGTAAGATAATCTATTCAAACTTAATGAGATCTAATTAGCTATAAATTTAACAAATATATAATCAGTGTCGAATTCTAAGCAGCATGTGCACAACATGAACAGAGTACAATGTTACTAAAAGTAACTGCTATCGAAAGACATTGTATTTAATGATCTTAATCCCGAGTTAATTGCTAGGAATGTAGAAGAATGACCAATACTATACATTTGAGAAATACTTACAAGACTTACAGTAGTAGCAAATGAATTACATTTTTTGTTTCATCTGTCACATCCTCGCATGGGTTTCTGTGGTTTCGTTGTGTTTACTTAAGAATGTATTTTTAACTATATATATATATATATATATATATATATATATATATATATATATATATATATATATATATATATATATTTTTTCAAGGACCAGTTTTAAGTTAATTTCTAATACTGGTTATTGAGATTGATTAATAAATATGCATTGACAAGGTTTATTTCAAAACTTTGTTCCGATGATCCTAAATACGCAAAAGAAAGAGATAGATAAAATATTGTTATACTGTATTTTGAATTATATCTTTATTAAAACTTTTCTATGTAAAACTCAATCATGATTTTTAACTGGACTCATTCGTTTTATTAATGCTATTCTTAAACAAAGGCTTTAGTACTCAAAAATGCAGGTAAAGATTACGTACATTAAAAACATATATTCCTTCCAATACTTAAAAGTAATAACAATTAATAATGATTTAAACTATATTAGAAAAGGCCCGACATAAAAAAAATTTAAATCTTTAAATTTTACCAAAACCTTTTACATGCTTAGAGAACATACATTTGAAGATAATTAATGTTTCAATTTCCCACACGTAAAGTTGTTATAGGTAAAAGAAAGACTTTGTGAAAAAAATGTTAGAATAAAGGACATTCGAATATACATTGTTCAAAAGACAAAACTTTTAAAGCTATTTTGACAATAAAATAAGAAAATAAAAGCCAGATTTATATTAAGAGAAAGGAACATGCATTATCCCACGGACATACCTGTCATCACGTTCAATTACTAATCAAGTAATGGAATGTGATGACAGGGATATATTCAAACACATTAACTAATAATTTGTGATCATATTTTAGGCATCTTTTATGCTTCAAGCTTACAACTTAAAGATAATTACATTTTTCTCTAAAACATTAAGTATTAAATATTCGTCAGTGAAGTATTTTAAAAGTGTCCCCTTAAAAATGATATTTTATAAAATTTTCACAAAACTTTAAGATCGGTAAAACGTATGATCATGCTAGTGTTTTTTAGAATTTGACATACTCAAAATCCAAAAAATACTTTAAAAATTTTTAGTGTACAGGTATTTTTTTTGATAAAGAAAGTTACAATGTTCAATTAAAAAAAACAATTTTTATTAAACTATACAAAAAATATCATGTTTTAAACTTCTTGAATATTTTGCCAAACAGCTCCATCAATTAAAGTTTCGGTATTCTGATCTCGGTCTTTTTTTTCTTCACATTCCTTTTCAGAAGAACAATCTCATTCTTTTTCGTCTCTTACTCGTATATTCATAATGTTTTCTTCCTCATAATCCCTGTCAAATTGCTCAGAGTCCGTGTCCAATGGATCATATACACCATCTTCACTCTCAGAGTGTTCATCTATTTCAGAGCATATTTTGCTAATATTACTTATTAATTAAAAAAATTTCCTTTTAATTGATATTTCAGAAGAAAATTGTTGAATATTTGCGGTTGAATACTTTCTTAATAATAAGATACAAGATTTTTACTACTAAACTACTACCGATTATTATTATCAGAATACAGAGTGTTCCAAAAATAACAGCCCATTTCCATGAAAACACTAATGTCTTAATTTCTTTCACAGATGTTTGAAGAAATGATTTCCATAGAAGAAAAAATAGCCATCGCGCGTTTCCTAGAACCTGGATAGCAAAACATGCGAAGAGGTGCGTCAGCTGAACCAGCAAAAATACGGAAAACAGCCACCAACAAGAGCCAATATCTGGCTTCTAGTGAACAAATTCAGACGAACCGACAGGGTGGCGATAAAAAATGTTTTAGACGACCATCAAAATTTGACGGCTCCGTCAAAAGACTTTACTTGAATTTGTTCACAATTAGCCTGATATTGGCTCTTGTTGGTGGCTGTTTTCCGACTGACAGCTGACGCACTTATTCATATGTTTTACCACCCAGTTTCCATGAAACGAAAAATATTCTTTCTTCTAAGGAGAGCATTTCTTCAAAACCCCGTGAAAAGAAATGAATGCATCAATGTTTTCATGGAAAGGGATCGTTATTTTTAGAACACTGAATAGAACTGACCACGTAACAAATATTTGTAACGATCATTATTTTGTCTTGTGGGTTGATAACGATAAAGTAGAAAAACTGTACCACTTTTCAAGAAGTGCAAGCTCTACGTCCCGGATAGTAAGCGAAGGAAGTGATGTTGCTGAATGCGTCACCTGAATGAGTCCCTAGCATGCTGGATAAGATTTAGGTCGGGGGAACATGCTGGTCACTTCATACGCTGTACTGTTTGTTTCGAGAAAGTTCTCCACAAGACGAGCTGTACGATTACTGGTATTACCTGGTATTGAAAGAAAGGAGTCATCATGGCTGCAGGGTCTTACGATCTCGTTTGCATACCTTTGAGCCGTCATGTTGCCATTCTGAATGATATGCAGGTCAGTACGTCCTCTTAGGTTGATTCCCGCCCTTACCATCCCCATTATTTGCTGTTGTAGCCCGTGGATGACTCTGTCCTGGGTAACGTAGAACGTACCATATTTTTTAGAATCGATTCCACAGTCTTGCAATGACACTTTTTGCCACTCCAACAGTATGCGCTACTGTTCCTTGTGTTTACCCCGTATTCCAGTCTTCCAATAACACACCAAACCCTGGATTTCGGTAGATCATGTTGTTGTGACATTTTCCAGTCTCCTTTTATCAAAAAACAGCCGAAAGGTTAAATTTCATCTCTGAGACGACGAAAAATAACAGCTTATGCTAAATAACGATTTCGACACTTATTTCCTTTCTCTCGTTTTTAACCCAACATACGTTGATTTGCTTATGAAGTTTTTCTTCTTTTAATTTAGGGTACACTGTAGAATACGGGTGTTTTGTTCTACGCTAGTTATCAGAAGAAATATTTGTGTTATTTCGTTAAATCCATGTGCTCTCCTAATTTTTTTGAGCAGTGCTTGTTGTTCATGGTGGTTGATTTTCAACAAGTATTAGTGATTTCATTGAAAATATCTCGAACAGTTTAACAATATCTAGCTGAATTCATTTACGCGATTCTTTAAGGTGGAGAGCAGTTGGATGGATGTGAATGCGGTTATTGTAAGTTGATGCTGCTAGATGTCTCAATGTGTCTCGCAATGTGGTCTGACGACAGTGGGACCAGTTTAAATCTTAAAATTCTGTGTCTAGAAAACATGTTCAAGGTGAACCATGAGTTACAACACATCTGTGGGAGACCATTTATAAGCTCTTTCGGACCGAAAGAGGAAAAATATGATAGTGTCCTTGTTCGTTGCAGCTCGTTTTGTCACATCGGGAGCAAGAATCTCTACCACTCGGATGCAAAATAACTTTCACTCACAAGGCATGTATGTACAAACCAAACAGTTGTCACCACCTTAATGACCTCCTGAATCATCGACAGAGATGCATCCCTTTTTTTTGGCAAAATGACTCATTTCTTGGGTGAGACAGCAAGTGGCATTTGAATTATTCACAGACCTATTCAGGTGAACTCTTGAGGGCAATTTAGGGTTGTACGCTGATCTAAAGAAGACAAGGTACCAGATTCAAACAATTTAACATTGTTAAAAGAAACAGACGGAGGGGGTGGAATCATAGTTTGGGTAGATATTTCTCTCGGTGGCCACACTAACTTCCATGTAAGAAGTAAATAAATTTACGAATATACTTTAAAAATATTGTTAATTGCATTCAAAGAAGGAAGATAATATAAATTTTAAAAATAAACAGTCATTTCGCTAAAATTAGTAAGCAGTAAGAGTTATGGTTCAGAGGTGAGTTAGTGTTATGTTAATTATAAATAGCAATAAGAATAATTATAAAAAGTGTATGCTGTTTCAGTTTTTGAAGAAGTAAATATGTACTTTAGATACCGCTGTTTGAAATAATAATAATAACGAATTAATTAAAATAATGAAAACGACATTGATGAATGGAAAATAATAGTAATGAAGAAGTAAGTGAAATTTATTAATAAGAGAAGAAAAATCAATCCATAAAAAATCAAATAAATTAAAAAATATTTTATTTTGAGTACTCTCAAATAATTGAAACAATTTTTAGATCTTCAAAATTTTCAGAAACTGTTTATGAACGTCTTATAAATGGGATTATTTATAAGAATATTCTAACACAGTATATCTGGTACTACATTCATGGCCATAAATTAAGGATAATGCTAGCTCCAGCAAATAAATGTTCAGAAACAAAACAAACGTGGCTTATTCATAATGCTCATCTACAAAACCAAAGATAAAGAACAAAGAAGATTGTATATGTGCAAGATATCATTCATACAAACTATAATTTTTGCTCATTGGACCTTTAACGAAAAATACCCCATGTACAGAAACTTAATGTAACAAATTTGCCTTTAAAAACACAAAATATCTTTTCCAGAGCAACATTGCAGTATAGAAAGACTACAAGAAGAGTCGTGACTCTGTTTTCTAAATAAATACGTTCATTTCGTCATAGCAACAAAAGAACCCAATGTTATGGCTATCAACTAAGAAATTTATAACATTGAATTTGCCCACTTTTTCTTTGAAGACTTTTTTCAAAAAGGGATATGTGCATTTTATTCTAGGGAGGGGGTGGGGATGTTCATTTAACAATACGAAATATGAAATCTACTAAGTCGGAACATTATTCCATAATCACCAAAAATAAAGTATTGGAAAAAGTTAAATACTTCGTGCCCATAGCGTGCGTTTGTGTGGATGCCAATTAGGGATTGCAATATCGGACCAAAAGTTCAAAGCGGTATTCGGTATGCTTTAGATCTAAATAACGGGATTCCGGTTTTAATTCCGGTAGTAGAAATTTTAGAAAAAGAAAGAAACCATAGGTGTGTGTTGTGTATTTCTTTGTTTTATATTTGCCCGTTTTATTAGAGAGTGTAACTATCACAAAATAATTTATAACATATAAAATATAACAATATATAAAGAATCGCAAAAAAAGTAAAAAGGAACATCTCATTTATTTAAATTACAAAAAGTGTAAATATCACTATTCAGTCTGTGGTACTATTAAAATTTTTTGAAATGTGATCTTATAAAGCATAATGCATCGATTGTACTTTATGATATACAAGTATAGTGCGAATAATAAACTTACCAATTTAAAAAATATCGAAATATTACGCACTTTCTTCACAACTACAACCTTGTTTTCACTGATTCAAATATAAGACTATGAATCCTGAGCGTGTGCAGTATCGCTCTGTGATGTAATATGGAAGTTTTACTCCGTCTCCTTGGATGATTCACATCATTCTCTTGATTTACAATGCAACTTTATACTCACAGGCTAATTAATTTCGCCCGTTAGGGAGACATAAAAACAAAAATGTATACTATTTTGCTATACTGGCGATCCTTGAACATATAGTTGAGAGTTTCTAGTAAATACCGAAAAAAAGGTATTTAAACTTGTGAATACATAACAAAATTTTACAAATGGCTCAAAATACCGATATTCGGTATCCTGGGATTTCAATCCCAAATGCGAATCTATATAATCAAGATTCTTTAATAAAGTTATGCTTGTTATTTCAATAAAACTTTCCCCTTATAACTTTTATTCAAGTATTAATTTAAAAACATAACAAGTATTAAATTATTAAATAAAGCTTTAGAGTATAAAATCTGTTGTACGCTTCGAATTTTGATTTTATCTATTTTTTTTTAAAAATACATCTCTCTACTCATAGCAAATTATTAAGTTATTTCTATTCTCAAGATGTTGCATTAATAGATTGTTATTCATAATTCTCTCTTGGGTTTCAAAGCGATATAGTAAAAAAAATGTCCGAAAGAATAGAGAAACATGTCAAGTTTTATTTATACTTTATTTGTGCAATCTTGGTTACACTAGCACCTGTTTCACTCTATTCAACATGGTATTGTCAATGTTATCGACAGCACGTGTTATCATTTCCAAAATAATTTGAAAAATTGGTTTTTTAAGTATTATCAAGTCTCCGTATCCACTTTTCTTCTCTCTGAGTACACACGGAGTACGTGCTCGCTAAATCAGTGGGTCCCAAAGTCTTGTGGGCTGAATCATGAGTGCAGGGGACTGGAGAATATTTCCCTCCCCTCCAGTCCCATGACAAAATTATGGAGGTGGAGATAGGTGGTGTCGCCATTTATCGTCACTTCGGGGAATTTCACCGAGTTAATTCGTACTGCCACCTGTATAGTGCTCAAGGCCTAGGCCAACATGACAGGCGTACTTCTAGCCCCTTGCCACAATGAATTTTGTGGGCCTCGTTGTAACTACGTCAGACAGGGGGCATTAGCCACAACAACAACAACACTTTTCTACGAGATGTAGCAGAACTGCATTGCATAAACGGATAACATGTGGTATCAATAACATTGATAGTAGCATATTGAGTAGAGTGTGGCACGAACTGTATTATTTATTGCATTATTGCATGCCATATAACAAAGGCTTCACACATAGAACATCTTTAAAGTATGCAAATAAAAATTGAAACATTTCTTTATCGTTTCAAATGTTCTTTTTTTGTTGTATTCGTCTCAGTTTTCTTAATATTGTGCTTATAAACTCTGTAGAAATTATGAATAACCCTGTATTTGGAAAGCCAATATAGATGATTTTTAATGAAAACAGAGCCGTAATATACTTTTATCCTAACAAAACACGTTACACAATTTCTTATTCGAATGTTACATTAAAATATGTCACAGAGAAAAAAGAATGTTAAAAAGAAAAAGAAGTAACATTTCTATGTATGCTTCGAAATCATTCTTCCTTTTTAAGTCCCATGACAAATAAAATAAATTATGTGAGAGAACTTGAGTGATTTGCATTTTACGAATTTTTCACCTGAAGCTCTTTTCAAATTAGCTTCAAAAGTCGTTTCTTTTCTTTTGGTTTAATAATATAAATGTTTTCTTAGGATTTATTTTCGCCAAATTCTTATTTGTTAATGAGTAATTTCCCGAATCTGAAGAATAATTACCTTCTCATGAGAGAAAACTGTTCATAAGAACACAATTTATCGTTTATGGTTAATTAAGGGAAGAATCAAGTGATCCTTTTGTTTCTTAGTTTTTCATATTTTATACAGTTATATATTTAATACAACAGCAATTTTTTCCGTTTTTTCATTATTTATGATGGTATTGATATAGGCATATGTTTTTTACTATTGTTGAGTGGCTGCTGTAGCCTAGTGGTCATGGTCACGAACTTGTTGCTGTTGTTGTCGAATCTAGGGTTCGAGTGACAATGCCCTTGAAAATCCACCGAATAGAGAATTGAAGCATGCGAAATCTGTCAAGGCCCAAAGTCCTCATGTTAAAGTGGAGTGCCAGCTTAGGAGTAGTTCTCAACATTTAACAATGGATCAAAAAACGAAATCCGTCGCTAATAGCTCTCCCATTTCTTTAGGCATAATAATTACTCGCTCATTTATATTACTATTACTAATAAGAGGGAAAAAAATTGAATAGTCACACACACACACACACACAATAAGGATTAAAGATAATCATTTACAGGGTGTCGCAAAAACAATGCCCAAACTGTTCAAGGCTAAATTTTCTCGCTTGAAGTACATGACAAATGCCAAATAACTGTATCTGTACGATCCATAGTTTACAAGAAAATATCAAAAACAAAAGGTGACGTCACAGCTGGTGCAAGGAAAAACACCTTATTGGACACAATAACAGTAGTATTTGCAGATACTTAAAAAGTCAGATGTTCTAAGTTTCCGTCGTACATCTCAAACCAGTGGTGCACACGTCGCAGCAGCGTGGTGTTCACCGAAGTACGCCGAGCTGCTACGTTTGCGCAGTCACAACGTCTTGATACACCAATTCCTTGAGATTGCCCCGTTGGGAAAAATCCCAATAGTGTGAAGTCTGGGGATCATGGTGGCCATAGAACCGATGTCCGATCCATGTTGCCGGGGCATGCCATATCCAGCCAATCACGTACAGGAGCACAGAAATGCGCCGAAGTTCGTCATGTATAATCATTCATTCATCGTCTTTTATCGTATTTTTCTCTTACACTGTGAATCGTACAGGTGCAGTTTTCTGGGAATTTTTGATGTGCACACAGCGATGAAACTAAGTGTGCAGGGTTTGGGCGATATTTTAGGGACATTTTCTGTATAAAGATTACTCCCATTACTTTTTGTTCTTAAGAATGAAAATCATTAGAGTTTTTGATCTAAAGAATACTATATAACTTATTTCTTCGTGTTGGTTCTATTTTTAACAGGGGGGATTTTTTAGAAATCCTGCATTATGTTAACAAACTCTCCTAAAGAATTTTCACAAATAAAAATGCAATACTTTCTTATAGAATGAAAAAAATAGCGTTTCTTAAGAAAAATAGTTTTAATTCACAAAATAGTCCCATAGAGCAAAATTCCTTCTTTGTTGATGGGAAAAGGTCATGACATCCAGACAATTTTATTTGACTGAATTCATCAGTAGTGTAAATATACTGTGTGGGGGGTTATTGATTTATATACTCCTACACTCTACCCATGCGATTAAATCATTAAAGAGGCCTAGCAAATAGGCTTTTTGTAGGTGGATGAAGTATACGTTAAAGGTAATTTGTTTAATATCCCTTTTCTGCTGGAAATAAGATTTATTTTGAAGTCTCATATATTTCAAGCATTTGTTAGTTTATACTTATTTAATGCAGCTTTTAATGAATTCGGGCATTTCCTCTGAAAATTAATAATAAACTTGTGTTGATGGATTTATCAACTAAACAAATATACTAAATAGTAATTGACCTGATGGGAAAAGTAACTAAATATATTTAGAGAAGGCATAGTTCTATATGCCAAAGTTACAGTGATGTATTCAGTAGAAAATATAGACATACCTTGTATCATCTGAGAAAATGACATGATTTAATAGTTCCTTTACATTATGCATTGATGAAAATAAAAATACTAACACCTAGAAGGAGTTGTGCTAGACAAATGAAATTTGGTAGGTGTGTTTATGCATCTGAATGATGACTTTAATTTAAATTTTGAGTTAGGCGTTTATGTATGGCGCTAGTAATATCACTTTGAGCCTGAGAATTAGTTGTAATTTAAATACGCGCTACAAAGTTAGCTCCCTTAACGCCAAATTTTCACTTTTTGTAGCTTCTGAAAAGGTTTTTTTTTTAAATTTTAATTTCAATTTTCTCATGTGAGAAGAAATTACTTTTATTCATTTTAATAGTAAAATTATTTATCATCTCAAACACATTAAATTACGTTGGGCAATATAAAATTTAGTACAGCTATCTAAAAATACTCGCTAAGAGATTAGAGCTTGACAGGGCTAAGTGCTCCATATAGTTTATCCTCAACAATCTGTTATGTTTGTGAGCATTATTTATCCTTAAGATTTGACGCAGTAAATTGATGTTAGTCAAGAATACCTATAAGAAAAGGAAGAAGCCATTATTAACAGCTCATCCAGCTTGAACGAGGTCGTATAATAGGTCTAAGAAAAGGTGGGGATCTTCTTTCTTCGATATTGCAGAAAGATTTGGTAGAAAAGTATTAACTATGCATGATTGTTAGCAGCAATGGTCCTGGGAAGACATTATCTCAAGAAATCAACTAAAAATGTTATCTGGTCAAATGTATTGCCAAAGTTTCATTTGTCTATAATAATTTGTTCTTGGTGTTGGGATGTTTTCCCATCAGTGTATATAGTGACATACTTCTAACCTTACGGATTATTATATGAACTAAACTTTTGCATAAACAAAGTAATAAATATAGCTTAGTTTTATCAAATATATTCATTCTAAAAATTAGACAAGATAATGTATTTTTATTTTAGTACATTTCTCCAAAGAATGTGGCTTAATACTTTTACGCGTTTAGTATTGATATTTTTGCAATAATTAGTGATATTTCGAAAAAATGAACATCATCAGTTCTTAGAAGAATAGCATTTTAAAAATCCGAAATAAATTGACTCATTCTATTATGCTCTATGATAGATGGATTGTATGATTTTTTCATTCGCGTTATACAACTAATACACACACCAAGATAATAATTAAGTAAATTTAAAAATTACTGGTGTGCAAAAGTTAAGAAACAAATATTTTTTCAGAACATGAAACAAAAAAATGTATTACTAAAAATGTAATTATGAAAATAATTGTGGTACTCTCTCATGATTATAATTTATGCCCAAGAAAACATTTCCGTCCAAAAATTATTTAGCAAGACGGTTCATGTGAGGTTTAACATGAGTTATAGTCGTCCCTGATAGCAATAAAACAATTCTCGCAATGAACTCTCTTTTTATCATGCGAGTCGATTTATGAGCAGTTTCGGAACAATAAAACCAGCTCCTACATCAAGGCATATGTTAGTGCCAGGAGTGTTCTGGGAAAGAGATGGTGAGTTAATATATTGCTCTGTCAAGAGCTTCCTAAACATGCTCTATGAGATTAATGTCAGATGATCTGGCTGGCCACCTCAATTTCTAACTACCTAAAATTGAACCGACCCTCTAAAAACCCTCAAACAAGGCTGTATGATCTCATCCCTATAACTCGGGCAATCAAGGTCCCTCCTTGAAAAACGTGAATCTTTAAATCAGGTACGCTTCATAACATCAGCACCTCCACAACAGTTCACTTCTATGATGCAGGAGGAATGGTATTGGATATTTGTGGTTTTCCTCATCTGTGAAGACGTAGAAAAAATAAGTGTTAATATTGAACCTCATTAATGAAAACACAGATTCATTGCTCTACTGTTTAAGGGTGATGAAGTCTGCTTCTTGTCAGGTTGGTTCTCCTGTGTGGAATACAGACTATTGGCCTCCTGGCATAGATCCCCACCCCATTAAGTCTTGGTAAATAATATACTTAACAATTGAGGAATCAGAAGCAGCGGATATCTTATTTCCAAGTTGAGTAACTATCATCTTCTTATTGTGTATTGCAGTTAGAATCAAATAGTTGTCATCTTGGTTTGCTGCTGCTCTTGGGAATTTTGTAGCTAGACTTTTGAATGTTATTCCGTTTTCCTGAAACTATTTCCATAATCTGGAAACCCCGTTTCAGTACAACATTGTACAGTCGCGTAACACCACCGCCCACCCGCTCCCACCCATCGCGAGAGAGGGCACGATTCTAAAGGGCCCAAAGCCTATCTGATGTTATGGCTTGGCAATCCTTTGGGAGATCCGGCTTGCGGCCTCAAACCTTTGCAGCGAGGGGGGGAGACTAGTATTTTCTGTTACGCCACTGCCATCGTGCTTCCTTCGACTACAGTACTGCCCATCTGAACCTTTCAGAAAAAGTAGCTGTTTTGCCAGTCTCCTTAATTTACTTAAAATAAAAGAAGTATAATTTGAACGGATAATTAAGCCAAAAGTCATTTCTTTGTTATATTTATCAATTTTCATTAAAAATGGTTTTGAAAAAATCACAAAAGTGTGTTTCTTAAACCTTTGCTTACCAGTAGGAAATTATTAGTTCTTTTGAATGAAAAAATAATAAATGTTCTTTTGTAACCTTCTGTCTTCACATCTTTGTCCTCAGTGTGCATACAGCCGTCTTTCTCAAAAAAGGGAATACTTATAAACTTTCGAATCCGTTTAAAATAACATTACTGTTAATTATTCTCAAGGGGAACTAAATTACTGTATTAGTGGATTAAGTAATACAATTAATTGATTTCAACAAAATTGTCACCAATATGGAAGCTATTTTTTCAGTGTTAAAAATCTGATCGTAAGTTTCGAAGGTATTTTGTATTAAGGAGCTATATACAAGAATAATTTAAATAAACGTTTCAAAGTATTTTCTCCCTTTTAACTCAGCAGTGTAAGTAGTTAGACTATTCATATTATAAGATAGTATACGCCATTCGTTAAGACTACAATTTCCGATAGTATAATTAAAAAATTTACTATTTTCTTAACTATGGAAGAAAATAACATAAATTTTGAATTTAGAGATTCCATGGTAGAGATTTAAAATTTTGGAATGAAAATATTAATTTCTCTTGTTTCAGTATTTCATTTACAATTTTCTTGAAGTTACTTCTTCTCAGTTTCTTATGTTTTAAGATTTGGAAAAAGTATATTCATTGTTTGGGGCAAAAATCTTTAAGGCTGTTTTCGCCATATTTACAAGAGCTTGAAATAAACGCGGAGCACATTTTCGGGCAGAAAAATGCTTCTATTTCCATGAGAATTTGTATTCTTGTAGCTCATCATTTGTTTATAATGCAGTGTTTTTAAACTTTCAAAATGTTCCATGAATAATTAATTTTTCTTTCTAACATGTAAAGCGATAGCTCATTTAATATTACGGTATAAGAGAAAAAATGCGGAGCATATTTTATAAAAGAAAAACGTATTAACCCGGATAAAAATGAGTAATATAATAAAATAAGTAATTCTTTAGTGGATAGTAAAGCCAGAATATAATATTAATTCTGGAGTTTTTTCATATCTGAAAAAATATTCCGAATTCAGGTTCTATTCGTTACATTAGCCGAAGACAGACTTAAAAAGTATTGAATAGAAAATTCATTTTTTCGCCAAATATTTGTGATACTCCTTTAATGGTTTTATTTTTTATGCCTTTTCCTCTCGGAAGTTTATAAGAAGAATTTTTACAAGGTTTGAAAAAAGGATAATTTAAGATAAAAGATGAGATGCGCAAGTAGATTAGAATTCCCCAATGAAATATTAATTTTTTTGGAAGTTAATTTTCTACTTTAGTTAACAGTGGCACACATTTAAAATATTAAAACAAGGATTCGACTACAAAGGTGTATTTTATAAGCTTAATAAGTCTACCTATCTACCTCTTTTCCACGTCAAATTGATTTTATCCATAATTCTTTTTTTTCTGTGACAACACTTTGTTAATTAAAATAATAGCTTAGTATTATTATTTTCTATTTTGCTTTGTTACTAATAAGCAAATCTTTAGAAAAATGAAATGATAGAATCAAAATATCTAATTAGACTTTGAAGCCCAGCGGCTGAGTAGTTAGTACATCGTACTTTCCCACCTCATGTCCAAGGTTCAAACCTCGGGATGGGCAAGGTTAACTTAGCCCTTCATCTCTTCAGTAGGTAGATAAATGAGTACCAAGCTTGCTTGGGAACTTAACACTGGGGGTTTCGCGTTAGACTCACCACCTGACCGGAACATCTGCTCATGTACCTCAGGGCCCAAGGTCACGTATACTGAGTTGGACACAGTAGGTCTTGGCCCTCATGGGCTGTTGCGCCACTGAGTTAAATTAATAAGACAATAAGTTTAATCGCATGTTTAAATTTCACTAAGTGCATAAGATGCATACACAATTACATCTAAGAGGTCTGGCAGGAAAGAGCTGAATATAAGCTGTCGGTTATGGGCTTTAAAAGAAAAAATTGTACTTATTTCTGTACATATATGCCAGAAGTTATTTAAAAACGTATCTAATATAGTTATTGCAGCCAGAAGTTGCTGCCATTGTATTCATTTCGCAAAATTGATTAATTTATGCATAACAATTAAGGACAAAAATCTTTAAATGCTGATGTCTTTGGCTCTCCAGGTACATATTTGTCTCATAACATTAAATCCTAGTGAAAAGACGTTGATGACATAAGTGAATTTCAGAGAAGGCATCCATTTCATGCCACATTTGAGCTTTGATGCAATAACACATTTATAGTGCGTTGCCAGGGCAGTGGGTAGCCTAGTGATCAGAGCATTGGACTCCAGAACGGAGGTAGTGGGTTCGATGTGTGTGCCACCAAATACCCTCCGAGTACACACGAAGTACGTGCTCGTTAAAACAGACCGAAAGTCTTGTGGGTGGTCGCAGCAGAAACCACGGGTGCAGGGGGCTGGAGAATATTTATCCCCCTCCAGTTCCATGACTAAATTGTGGATGTGGAGATTGGTGGTGCCGCCATCTATCGTGTAGCACAGTTTTCAACTTGTCTCAGGCTCTGGCAACTTTCATTCCTTCCCTTCGAGAAGGACACGACAACAACAACAAGTGCGTTGCCACCTGTGGTCGTCGTCTTTCGTTAACCCACAATAATGTCATTGAAGGCACGCTATGTAGAGGGGCTGATGCCTATTAAATCTCTCGAGGCTTAAAATCCTTTCTCTGGCATGGTGTGAAAGTTTGGAGACAGGGTATTATGAGCTTAATAATATAAATGAAACATAATTGAAGTTAATAAATCTAAACAAAGCAATATTGTTATGAGAACCCATCATATACTGAGATAACATGAATCTGTTTTGGAGTTTAACTCTTAGTGGGGTGTGGAAATTTAGAAAGGGAATGCTAGCTCATCCTCGTCGATGAGTTAATATTATTCTCGTTATTTGTCTGTAGCTGAAAACTACAAGGTCAGTTGCCAGTAGCCCTCATGTTGCTCTATAGTGCTATGTAAATTAAAATGAAATGAAATCAAATCTTCACCAACCCGCATATTTTGCATTTGTATTCATGAGTATGAAGTTTGATTATATTTTAGTCTATACTACCAGGTTATCACAACTCGACCGTAGTTTTTCCTAACACTGTATACTTTGATTTTTGGACCATTGTCTCAATATTTACATTATTCTTTATATATTTTATTATGTAGGAGTGTTTATTAAAAAAAAAGATTACTAATTAATTATTCAGTTACGAATGGTTCATTTTTAAACTAAACACTTCAATTTTTTTTCACAGAAAACAAAAAGGAATTTCTTAAAGAAAAATTCAATTGATGGGCTTTTTACTTCGCAAATTAAAGGACGTCTTGTATGAAGAAGTACTCCAATGAAAGTAAATGCAAGTCCTTATTATTCAATGACATGTAAAATACTCTGCTGCAATTTAAAATGAAATAGTGCTCTTGAATCTGTTTTATTTGCAATTGAATAATCTTTTAAATTGCCCAACCATTTTAATACCCATTTTGAGTAATACCATTTTTGAGTATTCACGTTGAATAGTGCATTATCATTCAAATAAATATTTTTTAAAAAAATTTAATTGATACACAAGAGAAAAAATATCAGAATTTATTCTCATTCGTCAATGAGGAATCCAAATATTTACTTTAAGAATATTTTAGTCCTCTCTAAATTGAGAGATGTATTATAAATATATTTGGGAGGAAAAGCTAAATTTATTCGAATTTTTTGTTAAATAGGATTATCCCCTTACGACCATCTCACCGGAACTTTTTCATTGATCTTTGCTTTCAATATAAATATTGCGTGGGTGATTTCCAGTAGAACGTAATTAAGACTTCAGGATTCAGATCGATAAATAAGGAGGAAATAAAACGGAATTCTTTTTTCCTTCGCTAGTCTTCCATATAATCTTTTCCGGTTGGCGAGAGTAAACGTCTTCCGCTATATTTCCTGTTTAACGCTGAAGAGATATCGAATTTACTTGGATTCCTGTACGTCCGCACACGCCATTAAACAATTTTCACTGCACTTTCGTACTTCACTTTATTTCGTCAAGTTTCCACTAAAATCTGATAGAAAAATCAAGGATCTTCGGACTTTCTTGTAATGTTGCGAAGTTTTCGTTTTATACGAAATCTATTTTGTGTTGTGATTATTTCCTTGGAGATAGAGGCTATAATTTCTTTGCAACAAAAATATTACGGTAAACTAAAATTCATTTCTAAAGGACAACAAATATAATATAAATCAAGATAAAAATACTCCTAACAATAATTTAATAACATTAAATTGGAGAGTTTTCGTGATTTTCAGGGCTTTTTCCTGTAATTTTTCTTTTTTGGGGATTAGAGTTTAATTTGCTGTAATATTGTTTTTTTTTTGTATAAAATAGAATAAAAAGACCAATTTTGCTGTAATTAAAATTATTTTACAGCGAAAGCTCTTTTTGGAAAAGACTTAATAAAGTGACATACTCATATACCAGGGATGGGGAACCTTTTTGGATCAACGTGCCATTTTTTCTTTAAGATGAGTTTAATGAGGTATAGACGTGCCGTCAAAACATTTTGACGTGTGATTACTGAGAAAATAACGGAACTAAATACTAACTACTCAAAACTCTTTATTTACAACGAAAAAAAAAACATTTTGCACTGTAGTAAATGTTTCATTTATACGCGGTAGTAAATGTTCCATTTATACGCGGTAGTAAATGTTTCATTTATGCGCGTAATTCAAATAAAAGTAACATTAGTGTGAGTTCTGTTGTGCGAGATTAGATGACAAATAACTTGTATTAGGATTGTAAGATGTTACTTTTGGCAGAATGCTAATGGTACTGCGGAATAGTCATGTGTCAAACAGTTTCTAAGTGAGTCTTTAACGTTATTCATCTCTGAAAATAATGACTCGCAGGCATAGGTTGATTAAAATATGGTTAAAATAGCATGAGCCATTCTCTTCTAACTTTTAAATATATCTGGAATTGAATTCCATGTTTCCAAAATTTCATTTCTAGCATTTTTACTTACATTGCTTGTTAATCTTTCTGTTTTAATCAATTCTAACTTTCTCCTTTTTACAACAAATTTTTGAATCCAAATCGAACTAGGCTGGAAATCACAATCAATTGTATTTTACATTTTTCAATTTACAACTAATCGAATTGGGACAAATTCAATTTATTAAATGAAGTTACATCTTAAAAAACGTGAGCTTTTCTGATAATTCTTTGAGCTAACAAATCTCACTGAAAACTGCGACCGATCACTCGCGTTTGTTTGTAATTCTTCATATTGAACTTTGTTATAATAAATTAAAATGAAAACCTTTTTGATAGGTGGCGTGCCCAAAATATTGCGTCGCGTGCCATCAATGGCACGCGTGCCACTGGTTCGCCATCCCTGTCATATACCATTGTATCACTAAAATGACAGGATATTCAAGTCTTCTCTTGAGATCTAGTTTATTTTGTAATTTTCTTCATCGTAAATTAAATTTGCCAAGCGATTGTATTTTTATTTGCGTTACGCCTTCCTAAAATAGAAAATATAACAAGAGGCAATATTTAATTAGAGAGTACGAAAAGTGTTATGAATTGAGATCTATGATAAACATAAAAATAATAGATTTAAAATTAGGGCCTTACAGATTTTCTCTTGAAGTTTAATATTATAGCAACACATGTTTCCAAGATATTCTTTGTAAAATAATTACCTTTTTCTTCGAATAACTCTTGCATTAGAGTAGAAAGCACGAGTCTTTAAAAGTATGAAAAACGAATTTAATTAAATGAAGAACATGAAATCAGCATTGAGAAGAGTAACACAAAACTTAATAAGCTTTGTATTTTCAGTATTGGTACGAATGTTAAAATGATTTTCATTTTGATACTGGATGATTTTTTTTCTGTACCTCACTTTAAGTAAAATATAAAGTATTTTCGAGCAAAAAAAAAGAATTAAGAATTACAAAAGGAATAGCTACCAATTCATATTGAATAACGTTGAAACTCATGTCAAAATTGCTCTAGAAATGATTATCAGAAACTGTGTAAAATCATTAACAATTAACAGATTTAAACACATTAAATTCTCCAAAAAAGTGCGAAAATTTTGTTTGATTGAGTAAAAAGACAGTAGGCTTTTTTATGCTAGGTATTTATGATACCAAAAATAATGAAAAAATATGCTTTAATGTTAAAATAATATAGGATTTTGCTTTATAAAAATAAAGGGTATTTTTTTAGAGGTATAGAACTTTAAATTGCAATAAAACAACGATGTATTATTCGATTGACATGAATTTTTTTTATTCGAAACATAATCTTGTGGCATTACATTTTAAATATGATTTCTGGCATATGACTGCCACGGCTGGCTTGGATGTAGTCCAATCTGGACGTCCAATTTTCGATGACTTTTTCCAACATTTGTGGCCGTATATCGGCAATAACACGGCGAATGTTGTCTTCCAAATGGTCAAGCGTTTGTGGCTTATCCGCATAGACCAATGACTTTACATAGCTCCACAGAAAATAGTCTAGCGGTGTTAAATCACAAGATCTTGGAGGCCAATTCACAGGTCCAAAACGTGAAATTAGGCGGTCACCAAACGTGTCTTTCAATAAATCGATTGTGGCACGAGATGTTGCGCCGTCTTGTTGGAACCACAGCTCCTGGACATCATGATTGTTTAATTCAGGAATGAAAATGTTAGTAATCATGGCTCTATACCGATCACCATTGACTGTAACGTTGTGGCCTTCATCGTTTTTGAAGAAGTACGGACCAATGATTCCACCAGCCCATAAAGCGCACCAAACAGTCAGTTTTTCTGGATGTAACGGTGTTTCGACATACACTTGTGGATTAGCTTCACTCCAAATGCGGCAGTTTTGTTTGTTGACGTAGCCATTCAACCAGAAGTGCGCTTCATCGCTAAACAAAATTCGCTTATGAAAATCGCGCGACCATTATTTTCAAAATAAAATTGCACAATTTGAAAGCGTTATTCAGGCGTGAGTCTATTCATGATGAATTGCCAAACCAAACTGAGAATAAATCACTTGACAGCTGTTAAATCGGTCGCCATCTTGGAAAGTAATGCCAACTTAAACTTCTATACCTGAAAAAAACACTATGATATTAATCATTAATTCTCTTTGTTTATTTATTTATTGTGGATTTTAAATGGAAGAAAAAATATTTTGAGCTTATCTGCTTTGTATGGATATATGTATAACAATAATGATAAGTTTTCATGTGTCACATTGCTTAAAGCAAACGAGATATAAACATATAAAAAGACAACATAATAAAACGGATACATTACACATTAGTAAACCCAGATTTAGAACCATAGCACCCACTCGACCTCCCACTATAACACAAAATGGCTACACACTTACAGGGTAAAAAGTTACACATTCCCACACCTTACGAAAAAATTTGCAAATTTTGTGTAGGAGGGGACCAGTGACTTACTAACGAGAGCTTTAGTGATTTGCAATGGAGCATCCGGATAATGTGTAAAACAGAGGACATTCCACTGCTCTCTAAAGCATAACTTCCATACAAAAGTAGTTTGATGAACTGTGGTAATGTTTCTCAGATAGATTCATAAGTAGTACGGGCAGATGTCATAATTTGAAACAAAGACAATTAGATTATCAGAAGTGGGGTGTGTCAAATCACAGGATCGCTTGACATTTGGGAAGGAGCGACGCTGTAATTCGACGATAGAATAAGCAACGACGTGATATAAACCGACACATCAGTGACTGCAATGGCCATTGATAACCGACTCAAGGAATGTAAGCTAGGTTTACGAAATCCATTACGTCTCGACTGCCCTTTCCTATTCCACACAGATAGGCACGTGGTAGTAGGTGTATTCGGCTTGAAATCTTGTGAGCTACTTTGAAAAATAAGCACTAATGGCCAGTGAAGACGTGTGGGGAAACTTTCAGGAAGGAATGGAATATTTGACTATCGTCCGCCACACGACCAGACAACCAGGAGTTATGGTTTAGCGAGCAAGTTCATTTGAGAACTTGATTCCTTTGTTTGTCATCCGTCTCAACTTCAAAGTATGACGGTGGTTCTTTGATGAGATTGTACGTCCAATAATGTAACTATTCTTTTCACGGATTCATAGGCTTATATTTCAACATGATAATGTCTGGTATCATGCGACACGTCTGTCTATTGCTTGTCTTTGTGATTTTTCAATTCTTTCTTGATCATATTTCGCGAGCCATATCTAACTCCGATTTAGCAGAAATGGGCAATGTTGCGCAGGCTGACCAGTCCAGTTACTGTGCTCCTGGATCGCATCAGTCTAACTCGTGGTCTGAAATGTGTATGGAAAGAAATGCCGTAAGAAGACATCCGGCAACTGTACGAGACAATGACCAGATAATGTAAGACCTTTCGTCAGGGTCAGAGTATTATTAATTTTCTTCTCTTGTAGTTGCATATTTGTCGAATAGAAAAGATTCAACTAATATTAATACATTTAATCTGTGCCAGATGAAATTGGTCGGGGCGGTGGATGATGCAAAATTTCGTCAGCTTAGTATAAAATTTGATTATGTGGAGCATTGTAAGGTTAAGTTTGAAGTTAATTTATTGTTCCTATTAAGCTGGTAAATAAAAATAATTAAGGATAGCACAATGTCTTCGAGAGTCGAGGACCAAAGAGAAAATCTTGTCAAGAGAATTGGAGCAGAGAATCTTTATATATATATGTATATACCTTGTTCTTAAATGTCTTATATTTGACACGAATAGTAAATCATTATAAATAATTGTATGCTCTGAATACATCTTAAAGATATATTTTCTCAAATGCAGTTCATTTATTTTTATCGATTGTTTTTTACATCTTGTTTATAAAATAAGATTATTTAGAAAAATTTCTTTTTTTTTCTTCTAGAGCTTCGGCCTTATTAAACTTTATTTAGATGTGTTTGTAGAATATATGTTATATTAAATGGTATTAAACATAATGAATGAATTATAAAAAAATACATTGGGCTGAAGGTCACAAATCTAGAAGAAAGTTCTTTGACATTTTGTGTATTATGAAACAGTAACTCTTTCAATTATCTCCCCCCCCCTTCATTGAATGAATCTTCGATAACATCCAAATAAGATTTGGGTATCATTACTCTTGGCTTATTAGTGTTATGACAGTTTTAATAAATGCATAATGAATTTTTATAGTTATAATGATAAAAATATTCATTGGTGAAGTCTTCTTCTTTGAAAATATTCTTTGATGAATGATATTTTGCTACAGCATTTTGAGGGATAAAAATAATTTAAATGGAATGGTTTTGTTTCGCAAGTATTTAAACTGTGTTCTTCAGATCTGGGGGTATGATATATTGGACCAAAAGTCGCGTACTGTGAACTAAGAAAATTGAGCAAATTTTTATTTGGTGGGAAACACTATTATAAACATTTTTAAGAAACATAAGAGTAACGTAAAACATAGGAGATAATAGCCTTTTTGATAATATCCTAATTATTACGCACAAATATAGAATCACACCAAGGGTTTATATAAATAGTGAGTTTCATTCAAAGTACAATGCTGACCATTAAAAATTCAACACCAGACATGAAGGATCTAAAACGTCAAAATCCTATAAAAAGTAGAAGAGGTTAGTATATGCAAATGATTAGCATTTCAGCGCATTTAGGCGACGCAGGAAGGAGAAACGACACCTTAGGCACTGCATAAAAGAAAAGGTGTGCAGTGGATTTCTCATTCAGAAAGTACTTTGTAAGGTCGGAGATTGAACAGAATATTGTGTTATGCCTCGAATAAGAGGAAGAAATGCTTACCAGCAAGTGTAAGAATTTTATAGAGGCAGGATTGTTGTCTATCGAGAGTGTGGATTCCGTGATTTTGCCGTCGCACTGATTGAAATCCAACCATTGTCATACGAATGTGGAATCAATGAGTTTATTTGAGTCATACTGAACAGCATACAGAATCTCCTCGTCCTCCCATAACTAACGCCTGAGAGAACAGGCATATTGTCAGCTTGATCCTGTAAAATCATGCAACTACATCAAGAACCATTAGTCAGGAAATGGACATGCTTTCAGCAAAGCCCAGTATCCACTCATATGCTGCGACGACGTTTGTAGCAGTACGAGCTGTCAGCATGGCATCCTTTACTTCAGCTTCTCTTGACAACACAGCATAGAGAGAGACAGCGACTCTGGTGCACCGAACAAAACTGGATACATGAGTGACATAATGCCATCTTTTCAGACGAGTCTCGGTTCTGCGTACAGTATTCTGGTGGCCATATACATGTCTGAAGGCTGGCTCCAATGAGACCACTTGTCGCCTGCTTGCATTCGATATCGGCTTAGTGGCTTTTCACCTGGTGTTATAGTTTGGGTAACCATTGCGTAAGCGACGCGCACGGTCTCTAATTAGGATTGACGGTATATTAAAAGCTATTTCACTATTTCTTATATATTTGAATTTATATATCTTATATATTATTTGAACATTATTTCTTATATATTACGTCCAGTGGTTGTGCCCTATCATCGAGGTCTGCCATACTCCCTCTACCAACAAGATACTGTTGACCACATGTTGAATTTCATGTTCTGAGACCTTCCACGATACACAGGTATTCGATTGTTGCTTTGGACTGCTCAGTCACCAGATCTGTCACCCATTGAAAACATCTGCTTTTTGGTTGCTGATAAACTGGCTCGCCACCCCTATCAAGCTAATACGGTTGACAAACTGTGGCAAAGACTTGAAGTAGCATGGAATGAGTTTTAAGTTTCTGTCATCCAAGCGCAGTTCGACCATATCTAACCGGAAAAACGTCGTTTTAGCTGCTGTGAATAGCAGCTGTTTCTATTAATTTCGTACCCTTGCAAACTCCCAAATTTCTTGCAAATTTAATCATTTTGTCTGCATGCTATACTGTTTATGTACAATAAATATATATTATTTTGTAATAGCTTCTCTTCATGGTGTTGCAATTTTAATGATCAGCAGGGTATATTTGTAAACGTCTCTCTCTCTCTCTATATATATTCTTTGTACGCTAATATACTTAAAATGGTACAATATTTGAGTAATGAAACTATTATTCAATAATATGTATTTATTTTAATATATATGACGAAATATATTTCTTCTTAAATTGAACCTTCATAATATTCAGTGTTGTCTTAAAAGAAAATTCATGAACATTTTTTTAAAGTTATGAAATTGTACGTGAACCATTTGAAAAATTTTATAAAACCCTCTTAAAATAAAGATTTGTAATAGAATTATTCATATTACGAAGAAATATTTAATTTTTTATACAATATATTTTATGTACAATATTTTTTATGCAATATCATATTTAATACAATATTTCTTATTTAACTCAAAAATGAGCTGTTAAATACAACAATTAGTCAGCTCATATACAATTATTTTGGATGCATGAGAATTACACATACAACAATTTTTTACAGAATTTTAGTTAAAATGTTCTCAGGATTACTTAATTCTATTTAATCGCTGTTAATATTTTTTTGAAACATTGTACTGTTTTCTAGAAGAAGTTTGTTTTTATTTGCTTGCTTTTTATTTAATAAGTCTAGATTTTTCTATGAATCTGCAAACAATACAACTCGAGTTCAGATAAGAAATATGGTCTTTCTTAGTTGTGGAATTATTCCTTTTTGTGAGTACATCATATCTATACGCAATTCGATTGTTAGGGCTCCTATTCTCTACTTCCTTTCATATTCTTAGTTTCTTTGATCACAAAACGATGCTTGTGAAATCTTTCAAGATTCATCATAAGATCAAAATATTCTTTTATTCATTGTAATAACGATTTTTATTATGTTGCAAACATTTGTAGTTACGAGAACATAATAATGCTTTTATAAGAAATGGAAATATTTATGTATATTCTATTTAATAAATGTATGCATTTAAAAATATAAGCCCATGGAAAAAAAAGTTAAGCTCTTTTAAAATCTTTTCACAGAAAGATTTTTTTTTGTTGAATTTTAATGTTTACTCATTACCCAAAACGGGAGGATTTATTTTTAACTAACGCGTAAGTCTATGTAAAAAAATAGATCCAAAAATCACTGATAGAGGTATTTGTGCTGTGTTGGAACTTACCTATTCGAGCATCAGCATAAAACACGGGTATCGAAGCAAATATAAAATGTATGCTTTCAAAGTAAAATTCTTTTAAACTTATTTTGTTGTTAGTGTGCCGCCAAACTTTGAAATTGTTAAAAGAGTACCTCCAACCCATCACAACAACAAAAGGTTGAGAATCACTGCTCTAAACCAACACTGGTGTGGTGTTCTTATTTGATCAATGTGATCGTTACTAAATTAAATGAGAGGTTCTCATGGACTTGACAGCAAATAGGTTTCTTTTGGTAGATAATAACGTTTATTTACGACTATAATTTCTAAACTAAGAACTATTTTCTCCAAAATCGCTACATAACACATTTTGCTCACTCGCTTCGTTACATGTCGTTTCAGTTCTTTCAACCGTTCTTTTCTGAGTCCTTTGTTTACAAAAGGTTGCTTCACATAGCGAGAACAGCAACTAGTGTTGTTGGCGATGGTCATTGTAGTTTTAAACCTTGGTCAAGGGACAGATTTTCTCACACTCTTATAAATTCAGCTTCCAGCATTATTTTTTAAATTCCAATTAGTTTTTCTTAATAAATGTAATTCTCTAAATTCATTGCATTTAAAATTCTTTCTTCCTAAGCCCTAAGTAATTTTTTTCATACTACTAAATGCAGTTCTGGGCTAAGGTAAAGCCGAAGCAATGCTCACCCACAGTTCTCAATGATTGGAGGTGAAGTTTCCCTGCGGGAAACAGGAACTCTAAAAACTTTCCACGTATATATAAGGAACAAAGACGACCCAGAAATGGCACTTCCTCACTAAACTTTTACACCATCTCAACGTAAATATTTGAGATTTAGCGTGTATCATCACTACTTCTCATGATGGTTAAATCTTTTGTAAGCAGAACTGTTATTAATACAACTATATTTTAAAAAATTAATAATATTCACTATGTCAAATACAAAATCCTACACATCTCCGAGAATGGTTTTGAGGGTCTAAAAGTTCTGCAAAACTTTTGATCAAACTAAGTGACAAGAAGTAAATTATCAATGCTGGTGTATTCATGCGCATTTTATAAGAGAAGCAACACTTAATTTCTGTATCAAATGATACTAAGAACCTAACTACTGTGATCCAGGAAATAATAGCTTTTTCAGCCGTTAATCCGACATTTGACGAGGGTCCTTTTCGTGCTTCAGTTCGCATGAAAAAAATTCTCTGGGGCGTTGTCAGGTGGTGTTCCAGATTTCTCCGGAGACTTTTTGCTTAATTTGCCTTGAGCCGGCCTCCGTACTCACAGTCTGAGACGTATCTCTTACTTCCAACTCTTAGCTAATTTGTGTAGCAAGAAGTGCATAATACGGGGAGATGTAGAAGTATTCTAATGTAATTTCTAGGTAAAAAAACTACAAAACAAAAGGCATTTGTTGTGAGAACCATTAATTTCACTGTCTTTTCCCATTTATACAAGACTTTTATTAAGAGTGAAATTATGTATTTCTTTGTGGAGTGTGTTTACAGAATTTTTTTTTAATTTAAAATCTTTTTTAAAAAATTGGATTCAATTAACCAAACCAACTTATACGTGTTTAAATATGAACATCTAAATTAACATTGAAATAAAAAAACTAGTAAGAATATGCAAAAACCTTTTAAAATTAATTCTTTCATTAAAACAGTAGATTTTTTTACTAATTGATCGTTGAATAAAGTACTACATGTTAACATTTGTTAATATAAGAAAAGCAAGAAAAAATACGGTGCTATTCTAAAATAAAATGTAATTAGAAATTACATTTATACACTAGTAAATTTATTATAGAAGTCCAGTGGCTGAGTGGGTAGTGCATCGAGCTTCCACACCACGGGTCCAAGGTTCAAACCCCGGGCTGGGAAAGGTTGATTCAGCCTATCATCCCTTCAATGGGTCGATTAAATGAGTACTAAGCTTGATTGGAACATCTGCTATACACCAGGACCAAAGGTCGCGTATACTGAGTTGGGCACAGTACGCTTTGTCCCTCATGGAATGTCATGCAAATGAGTTAAGTTAAATTTATTGTATGGGAGTTGGTCCGCCATTGGGTGAAAGAGAGTACCCAACTTAATTTATATAAAACGTCTATTTTTCTTACATTTATTTCAATTACTTATATTACTAACACCGATTTTATTCCCTTTCATCCGTTATATTAATGTACATATGTAACCTGATTGAGTTTTTTCTCACGTTATCTAGTTTTTTAAAATTTTTCTGGAGTTGGTTGCTTGGATTGGAATATGATGTCTGATAAACTAGAGTTTTATAGCTCATTTTTTAAATTTTTTTTGTTATGAAACTGACAAAAGAAAAACAATCAAAAAGTATAAGTTTACTAACTTGACTTAATAGAGTATATCTGTACGAATTAATTACGACAAAAGATTTTCTCTAAAACCCTGGCTTTTAATCATTGTTTATCTTAAGAAGACAGAAAAATCTATATATTAGTACGAAGTATGTCCTCCTATAGTAGAAATGACCTCTTGAACTCGTCTTGGTTATTGACTCCATTAGTGCCGCGCATATGTTCTTAACTTCGTCATCGGGGAACTACACATGTTTAGCACTTTTTATCCTTTGTTGTGTTATCATGTAACTCATATTAGCTTAACGATTCTTGAGAATATGTCATAAATTTTCAATAGAATTTAAGTCTGGTGAATTATATACCAGGCTAATTAAGCTCTTTTATTTTATTTTACAGCATAAAAGTCTGGATCAATATCAAATCGGGTCAAGAAGCCAAATCATGTTGAAATGTTCCCATGAATGGGACAATTCTACTGCGTGATATTTCTATAATTCATCTACCTTTCTATTTTACATAATTTGGCATTCTATTTCACATGATTCATCATACACTGCTGGACAATTGCTAAGGACGGATCACAAATTGCTATGTAGCATAACATTAAGCGAGACATGAGGCCTAGTAGGATAAAATATAGTTGCCACACTGTTCAGACATTAGAATAAAGAATATTTATTGTTCTGGAAAGTACAAAAGCTGTGAAACATCTGAAAGAAAAAAAAATGTTCATTTGATCTGCGTACGGAGAAATGGAACAATGCATCTAAAAGTCAGCAGGCACCTTAAAGAAAGGTATCAGTACGGGATATGTCCACCGTAGAGTGTGATGCAACATTCCACACGTCGTACATACTTTGCACAACATTATCCAGCAGCTGTTGAGGCAATTTATCCCATTCCTCGGTGAGTGCACAGATGAGGATGTTCTTATTTGTCGGAGGATAGTTTCGACCAGCAACTTGCCTCCCCAAAGCATCCCACACATTTTCAATGGGGTTTAGATATGGAGAAATCGCTGGCCATACGAGACGTTGAATACCCTCGCTGTGTAGATAATCTTGAACAGCGAGTGTTCGATGACATGTTGCGTTGTCGCCCATAAAAACAAATTTATCACCGACAGCACCACGGAAAAGATGAACATGAGGAAATAGAACTTCATCAATGTATCGTTGGCCCGTCATAGTCCCGTTCGCAACCACATGTAGGCACGTGCGGCCATTGATCATGATGCCGGCCCACACCATGATACTGCATGTCGGATATCGGTCCTTTTCCTGGATATTTTCTGGACGATAAGCAGTACCACTCTCGCGTTAGATCAGTTGGCGTCTACAATCCGATGACAGACTGAACCTACTCTCATCTGAGAATAGTACGCATGCCCAGTCCTGTTCAGTCCAATTGTGATGCTCACGACACCATTGCAAACGGGCAGTACGGTGTTGTCTGGTCAATGGGACACACACAACAGGTCTGCGTGCGTATAGTCCTCCTCCCCTCAAACGTCTGGCAACAGTTTTTCGGGAGATCTGCTTTCCTGAGGCAGCAAGAAACTGATTTGCCACTTGCTGAGCTGTGGTGCGCCTGTTCCTTTTTGCTGATAGGACGATATATCTGTCTTTTGCAGGCGTCGTACTTCTAACACGACCTCCCCGGTGCCGTCTACTACACATTCCAGTAGTTTTAAATGACTTCCACAGCCATGAAACAACGCTGTGAGCGATGTCGAACTCCCTGGCAACATCTGTTATTTTTCGCCCTTCTTCGATCTTTCCAATAATTCGGCCACGCATAAAATCATCTATGTGATGTCGGGAAGACATGTCAAAAATGTTAAGTTCCTCTATTAAATCTTTCCTGTAAAACTTTGACTTGAAACAACAACTGTCCACACGCGTCAAAACCTTTAAAGCTCTTATGAACGCTATCACGTGATGAACAGGCGTGGGAAAAAAAATTGCATACTCATACTTCTTCTTACTAATATCCCACACTTATTCTAATTTTCCACATTTTGCTTCCTTTCATTTTGTGGTTGCTATGGATGATAGTGTTATCCGTCCTTAGCAATTGTCCAGCAGTGTACTTTTACGGGCTCATCGCGCTTTCGATTAATTTTCCTCTTGGGTTCTTTGGGGCCGAAAAAGGCAAATTATTTCCAACCAAATCAAGAAGCGAAACGTGACTATGCAAATTAGGAACATTTTAAATAGAAGAAGTTTAGCGTAAGCAGTGTGGCCTTTTGGGAAGTGATTATGCTAGTCTGAGTTTAAACGCGTAAGCTGAAGAAAGCCGATATTCCAGTGTCAGATATCCGTGAAAGTGCGTTCAAGCAAGGTGGATACCTTTCCACGCGAGATTAAGGAATTTACATTGAAGATTCGAGAGGGTTGCTTCTACCTAGGATATAGAGGTAGGACTAATATACTAATTATTAGAAACTGTGTATAAACAGAGATTAGGTGTCAGCGGTAAAGTAATTATAGTGGTCAGGATCGCGCTTATTTGGTAATAAGTATTACATATGTGTTTTCTCACCTCAGATCCGCTAAGTTAAAATATAAATATTATCATTGTTAGTGTTTAAGTTAATATCGTATTAAAGAGATACAGTACAGTCCCGCTAATCCGAACACGGCTAATCCGAACATCCGGTTAATCCGAACGGCTCCGCGGAAAAATTTTTATAATTTTAAGGACGAAAATCGGTGAATATTTCAATATAAAACAGTATAAACCTTAATTCAAAACAGTTCTTTATTTAATATTCACGCACTGTACATCAAGTTATTGTACAAATTTTAAAATGGAATAAACTACAGAACAGAACACTAATGTTTAGTATGAAAAATTGTACAACATAACCCGTACTCCCAGTTCAAATAGTGATTTCGCTGTTACTCCGGCTAATCCGAACACTCACGTAATCCGAACAGGGGTCGGTCCGATATTGTTCGGATTATCGGGACTGTACTGTATTAAGATTATGGCAACGCCTGGTTCTTTATTCACTCTCACACACCTAGGTCACGAAGATAACTTATAAGTAAGGCATCACCCACGGACTAATGCTTTATAATACCTTTAAAAGAAACTAAGCAAGCTTCCAGAGCCATTTGTTGAGAAAAAACCTCAAAACGTCTGTTTAGAAGGGTGCTTTACAGTTGGTAGGATATGATCTGGCAGCTAAGTTTCAACTTCATTTCGTCTAACTACACTTGATTTGTATCCCTGCTCAAATAAACGCGTTTCATCAGTAAAAAATTACCTTCTTCTAGTCGTTTACAGTCCAGGATTGGTATTTTTGGCCTATGCTAAACGTTTTTTTCATCGTTTCCTGAGTTAGAAATTGTTTTTTCCTCAGTTTTGATGCCTAGAGGCTAACTTCCAGCATCCTTTTCTGTATAGTTGAAATAATCACTTCAACACCATAACCCAATAAATCCCTTCGAATGTCTGTGTTTGTCTTACTTTGATTTATTTTGCAATTTCTCATTAGAATTTTATCAGTTATTGCAGTAATTTTCCGTCTGAACCCACAATATGCTTTTCTTTTTGGAGACGATGATTAGGAATCTTAAAATGTTCTTAAAGTTTTTGAAACACTTGATTTGTCTACAAAAACTACCGTAGATATATTTATCACAGTCACAGAAATGTGTTTATCAAGAGTAATTGTTTTAGAACGCTTTCTTGGAATAATATCCATCTCTGAACAAGCAAAAGTAAAGCATGTTACAGGGAACGCAAAATTATAACCACCAGCTACCACACTGAAAGGCTCACAGCTGAACTGCTAATGCACTATAACCAATCAAACGAGTAAATTATAGTCAAGGTCGATCCTTCATGTTACTTCTGAGCAGATATAACCGGTTTCAGGTGGTTCATAACTGTTAATCTCATATTAACTCAGACAAGAAAAAAATGTCTTTGTCCCGATTAATCCGAACAGTATAGTATATAAAAAGGGGGAAAATGATTCACTCACTAGTTATTATATCTTTGGAATTATCAGACCTACAGACTTGAAATTGGTAGGCTAATTCCTGTCATGGAGTAGTACAAAAGGGTTTTTGTGTAAATTGATCCCTAAGGGATGTTGCGGGGGCTAAAATGGCGTTACAGATAAATATTCCCGCTTTTGAACTATTGGACCTACAAACTTGAAATATGGTTGGCACGTCCCTGTCGAGGATTACAGGTCCACCACACAAAGAGTTTTGCGAAAACATTACTCAAAGGGAATTGCGAAGGTTTAAAAAAGGGCGTTATAGATAAAAAAGAATTCCTGTCTTTGAACTATTAGATTCACATACTTAAGGCTGTTTTCGGCTAATGTTAAAGTATAGGATCTGAATTCGGAATATTTTTTTCAGATATAAAAGTACCCAAACATTAATATTATATTTTGGCCTCACTATCCTGTAGAGAATCGCTTATTTTATAACTCATGCTTAACTCATTTTTATCCGAGTTGATACATTTTCCTATTATAAAATATGTTTTGCACTCTTTCTTCTGTACCGTAATGCTAAATGAGCTATCCTTTTGCATGCATATTAAAAAGAAAAATTAATTATTTATGAAATATTTTGAAATTTTAAAAACACCGTATTATAAACAAATGCATGAGTTACAATGTCACAGATTTTTATAAAAATTGAAGTATTTTTTTCTGTCCGAAAATATGCTCCACGTTAAGTTAACGCTCTTGTGTATACGGAGAAAACAGCCTCAGAATTTAATAAGCATGTTTCTATTGATGAACAGAAATCTGCTAAGGAAATCGACTTCTATGAGGAACCGAGGAGTTACTGAGTCATAGAGGTATTAAAAATCCCGCTTTCCTACAAATTGTAATGAAATTAGGTATGCGTGCTTTTGTTTTGTTGTTATTTTTGTTATTGAATTAAAATCCGTTAAGAACAGGTTTTAGGGAAATAATTTCTCAAAAGAGTGTTACAAGGCTTATAGACAAAATAGTTTCCGTTTTTCAACTCTTAGATTTACACTTTAAGCCTTTAAATTTTCCAAACATAGTAACTTTGTTGAGTAGATCCACTAAAAATGGGTTTTGCGGAACTTCACTTTGGGGGAGGAGATGGAGGGATCATAGAGAAGAACATTCTACTTCAATTTTAAAAATTCAAGTCCTGTTCTTTTTAAACCAAGAGGTGAGATTTATAAGAATGTTTTTCATTACATTCGAACAGGTAAGCAGTATATATGCGTACACCATCTTGAAATACTCAGGGAAGAGGGTGGGTAATGGCTAGTCTTACATAAGCTAATATACATAATTACAGCAAGCATAATAACTTTTGCCACAGCTTTAGTCATTATATTATGGATGAATAAGTTATTTGGAATAATTATTTACTCACCATTAAAATATTTATTAACTGGATAAAACAATTTAAAGATAATCTTCTAACATAATAATAGATTATTACATTTTGGGCCAATTTACATGAAACACTCTATATTGTCACCAATTAATATGTATTTTTCATAGAGATATTATGTATTAGATGAAGCTTGAAAAAAATATCTTGTGTACCTTAAGGATACGACTACGTTCATATTTTTGGTTTTTCAAAAGCGTATAAATGACTAATATTTTTGATATTTAGAGTCATTTGAATCAGAGTGTATATGTAAAATTATTTAAAAAATATTATTACGACAAAAAAAGAACCAAATGCAAATTTTTTGGCAAAAAGAAAATGCCATATTTTCAAACTTTATTTATGGAAGATATTCTACAACAAAAGTATTTTGTCTTTGTCTACATATTGCTGGACTTTTATACAGAGCTTGAACTAGGAGTTTTGATGAATTCACAATAATTTTAATTACTATTGATTGAAATAAAAAACAGTTTTTTTATTGAAAGTTCTCTAATTTGATATATTTAAATAAGAATTAATTTACTTCAAAATTGCATGCGTAAAATATCCTAGTTCAGGCTCTGTGCAAAATCCTTGCCTATATACAGGCAAAATATTATTATTACAAAAGAATTTTCCATAAAAGGGAATATTTTAAAAATATGTAACTATTTTTTTATTTTGACCAGAAAATTGCACCATTTTTTATTGTGATAATATTCTTAAAACACTTTATATATATATATATATATATATATATATATATA
This sequence comes from Trichonephila clavipes, assembly GCA_019973935.1. Taxonomy (NCBI): domain Eukaryota; kingdom Metazoa; phylum Arthropoda; class Arachnida; order Araneae; family Nephilidae; genus Trichonephila; species Trichonephila clavipes. The sequence goes on along the minus strand of BMAU01020110.1, from coordinate 285,034 downwards.
TATATATATATATATATATATATATATATACACCTAAATATTAAAAAAAACCTTCTCATTAAAATGCTTATTGAAAATTTTGATTCCTAACGTAATCGAAAACCTTAACGTAAACAAAAATGTTAAGTTTGCAATTTAATTTAGAATCAAATATATAGTCGGGAAGCTCTTTTTACATTTTCATCCACGCTCGTTTCTAAAATAAGTTTATGTCATAGAGCAATTCTAATATAAGTCATAAATGCAATATATATTAAAGTCATATTTTATTTTTTCATTTTATTCTGCTCTTCAAAGAATTCAATTCTTGTGTGTGTTTCTCTTTTAACTTAAAAGAAGAATATTTACTTAGGTTCTGAGACAAATTTTTCATTGCTCTCAAGATTTTTTGAAATTGCTTGGATGCACTAGGACTTTTTTGTAAATTATTCTTTTCGAAATCTTTTTATGCTTTCACTCATATCTGATATAGAAGTAAACAACATCTTTAAATTACGCGTTTAACTTTTCTCCTGTTTTTAATTATTTTAAATTTGATAAAAAGAGCTCTTAGCTTCCTATTGTGAGAAAAGCTTGGTTACAAATAACTGTATCTCAGGTAGTTCTTTAGTTTTTGATTGAAAAAGATCGAAACATTATTTCTCAAAATTTACGTAATAACATAAATTTATTAATTTTAATTTTTATCATGAATACCCAATTTTAAATTAAAATAATAATAATATACAGAATTACATCCTTTTGATAAAAATTTAATTTTACAGAAATGTTAAAAATTGTAAAGGTTTTTGACATTTTTCTATTTATAAAAGAAGTTTTTAGTGATGCTGTAATAAATTTATTTTCACATAAGGTAGTAAAAATGGGTCGTAAAAGGTTACAATTTAGTGAAGAGGAGTGCCAAGAACGATTTGCTCTCTGTTACCTTCCAGCACTTTCTTGAAAAATCTACGTACGTTATAAATCGGGATGTTACAGATTTCTCCAGTAATTTCCAGAACCATCCATGTGGTCAGCAAATCATCAAAAATGGTCACCAATATGGTCACCAAGTAACCCAGTTTGGTAACCAACGATATTTCGGCAAGTTTCTATTGAATGCCAAGTTACCAAATAAAAATTTGAAAAATTTGTAAAGCTATTATATTATCGTAATTATTCACATACACGAATTGCTATTCTAAGTGATTTTTTTCAGTTTTAATGAAAATTTATTCCAGAACACGTCAATAAAGGATTGAAATTTTTATAATGTATGCGTGACAACATACTTAAAATGTAATATTTTAAAAAATCGTTTTTTTGTGATATTTTTTTTCCAAGTATAGGTCTATTATGGAGGACAACATGTACTCGTATATGTAACTGAATAAAAGAAAATTTTCTCCACGAAATCAAATATTGCAACTTGAAGCTCATAAATCACTTGTATTTTTCATTTGTTCATAAATACTGAATAATTGTGGATGAAGTATTCTTAACAACATTCAAGTCTAGGGATTTGGATAGTCATTTCAAAAACATTAATATCTCAATACAGTGAATCATATTTTCACCATTTCGACTTACAAAACGTATTATTTAGTTTAAAAAAAAACTATTTTCTATAATCATCAATATATCCTAGTGAATAATTATTTATTAAAATGCTCGGTTATATGAATATTGTTTATCATTTTGTTTCCTGTTTGCTGATAATAGTGAAGACAATTTAATCTACCCAAGTTAAAGTAATTTTTTTTCAGAAAAAGTATAATGCTCTGATTGATGAACAATTTAATTCACTCAAGCAATTGTTCTTTTCTAATAACAAAATTTTCTTTGAACGGAAAAGTCTTATCCATTTTAAACATAATGTGCAGCGTTTAATTTGTTGAATACATTTGAAACTTAATACACAAATGCACACTATTTTAGGAATTTTACTTAATATAATAGGAACATATATATTAAGGTCAGGGTTTTGTGTGTGTGAATCACTGACATTACTTTTAGAAGATTAATTCATTCTTCTGTAATTGTGTATAAGGGGGTGGGGCTTCTTAAAAGTCGGATTAGTTCTATTTTTATATTAAATAATTGAAGTAACTTTGAATATTTTTCGCGAGTTATCTTTGATTAATTTCTGAGATGTCTAACAGTTGTACAAAATTTGTCATAAACTCAATCGTTCTCTTATTTGAAAAAAAAATGTAATTATATTTATCTACTTGAAAAGAGGAAGAAAAGAAAGTCTTTCAAGCAAGGATTCTCAACATTTTTTTCATTGCGGTACACTTTTAACAATTTCAAAATTTAGCGAAACACTAACAATAAAATAAGTTTAAAAGAACTTTACTTATCTATAATACACTACATAAAATAGTTTATGATAAGAATGTTCAATGTTAAATAAAATAATATGTACGACAAAGACAGCGCAAAATGTTTATTCAGTAATTAATTACAAATTAATTCTTAGGATACATTTAATGAAAAATTTGAGCTTGGTGATTTTTGATAATTTTCGTTTATATTTGGTAGCAAATATGACTATGCCACTCTATATTAAAATTTTATTTTCATTTTTATAATTCTTAACGCTGAAAGTTTGAATTCACACAAATTAGACGTAGAAAACTGTAACAATATTTATAAAAGCTTTTTTGGCTGTTATGGGATAATCACCTCTAATTTTAATCCAAAATGAATCCATTGACTCTTGTCTTGAATGCTTTGAAATTGAACCTAGATTATTGCAGAGAGAAATGAGTTCTTCCTCTTCCTTCAAAGTTGATTCATGTACAGATCTATCCGTAATCACGAATGGATTACGAACCCAATCATATCGTTTGATATCTTAATTTGAGAAGTAATGAATAACTCTTCTATAGTGTTGCCAAATGGTCAATAATAGTTTTATGAACCGGACTGGGCCACGTTAACTCAACGTTTAATCCTTTCAGTGGGTCCAAAAATGAGTACCAAGTTTACTTGGGAACTTAACGCTGGGAGTTTCACATCAGACTCACCACCTAACCGGGACATCTACTCATGCAGCTCAGGGCCCAAGGTCACGTATACTGAGTTGGACACGATAGACCTTGGCTCTCATGGGCTGTAGCGCCCCTGAGTTAAGTCAACTGTTACTAAATCTACGGATAATCCTAAAACCAGATTCAGTTTTTGCTATCAGCGTCAATGACTTTAACACAGTGCTTCTCAAACTTTCAATACTGGCGCCCCCCTTTTCAATCACAATTTTTATCGCGCCCCCCTTATACATAATAATTTACTGAATGCAATAATAATGCACTTTTACGATAAAGCAATAATATTTATTATAAACCGTACAAATTCATGCCATAAGTATTAAATTTTGTATATGTTACCTTTAAGCAAAAAAAAAAAGTTAAGTAATAGGATAATTACTAAGTTATTTTTCCTTTCTCTGATTTTTAAATTGGAACATATTACAAAATGTGGTGGTTGCTTAGAAGACAAGATATAGATATCAGCTAAGTATAGAAAATGAACTCAGAGGGTCAATTTCTTATCTTAAAACTCTTTTCAAAACCTTTGCTCTGTAAGACAAGCCCATGAAAGTAGCTAATAATATTAAACTTGTTCTTAATTTAGTATTAATTAATTAGTCCTAAAATACTCTGTGCACCACTCATACATTAAAAGCAGTGTTTCTCAAACTTTCAATACTGGCGACCCAATTTTCAATCATAATTTTTGTCTCGCCCCCCTGTACAACAATAATGTATTTACTGCAATAAAAATGCACTTTGAGAGAGAGACGCTAAAGTTACAATACGATCTTAATTATAAACCGTACAAATTAATAGTAAATCAAAGTATATCAAATTTTGTGTATATGTAACTTTTAAGTAATATGTATTTTAAGAAAATTACTTAAAATATATATTACTTAGAGTTATGTTATTTTTCTTTCTCTAATTTTTAAATTGGAACAGATCGCAAAATGATGTATTTAATTAACGATTTATTTCCTTCAGCATTCATTTCTCAAAGCACAAATGTCATTAGAAAAATAGTCTAGTCAATGTCGCTCTCTATCATATCCATCACATCTGGCACTATAGGGTACGTTTGCGTGAGTCTAGGCAACCTATCGGAAGTCTGCACAAAACATGTAAAAATGCTTTTCCTCGTACAATTCCAGTCAGTTTTGGTCGACTCGATACTCCTATAGCTACCGAATCTAGCTTGAATGTACATTTTTTTTAAATTTCCATGTTAATTGTAATTCACGGTAATTAAGTATTTGCGGCAGTAGATTAAAACAATATCATACATACATTTTTAAGTCGTAAGCAAACATTCGACCATAATAAAGAATCAACAAGTACACAGACGAACGAGCATGGTTCCGAAAATTAAATCAAGGCGATCTTCTCAAAAATACTTAAATTTTGGATTTACCACTACTGAAGTAAATGATGGAAAAAAGCCCCAGCTCGATATGTGGTAAAACTTACAAATCTGTAGAACAACATGTGAAAGTTGTTTATAAAACATGTAAAATCATTTAGCTATGTTGGCAAAGAATTTTAAAAAGTATTTTCTGGATGAGGACAGCTTGGTAGCAAGTTAGGATTAGGGATCTATTTCAAGATACTCCAGAAGGGCTCTCAACACTTCCGAAGAATAAATCTTCATAGATTTCACATCCAGTGAAAAATTAAAAGGCAATTTTGTAATAAATCGCTCTTTGAATTTGGGGTAGAGGTGGATGAGGAATTATCTGTACTGAAAACAAAAGCTCTTCGTATACTATTACCATTTTCAACATCCTACCTTTTTCAAACCAGATTTTCTGCAGTGGATGCCTTGAAGACAAAATATAGATCTCAGCTAAATATAGAAAAATAACTCTTTAAGTGTCAATTTCTGATATTAAAGCTTCCTTTGAAAAACTTTCCTCTACAAGACAAGCCCATGGAAGTCCCTAATAATTATTAAACTTATTCTTAATTTAGTAATAAGATTGATTGATTGAATATTAACGTCGCACTGTTCAGCTGCACGAGGGCTTTTGACGACGGACCACGTAATTTTGAACCATGGTCAAGTGACGTGGATGACACCTGAGCTAGCACCCCTCTCTCCTAACTACCACACCAACGGGAAAACGTTTCAACTCTCAACAGATTTAACGTGCGTCGCTGCCCTACACGGCGGGTCTTTAGTGGTACTGGGCTCGAACTCGTGAAAAGGCAAGCCACGATCCGATACCTTTACCACTCGGCTACCGTGGCCAAATTCAGTAATAAGAAATTATTTATAAAATACCTTCTTCAGTACTGATACATCACCTGAACACCGACTCTTCGCACGAGTTCATTTTTTTAAAAAAATAAAACATTATTCTTTATATAATAGCTGAACTGTAAGGAGAGTAAAACTGTGTGCACGACATTGTATACAAAAATGTAAAATGATTTTTTTTATAGATAAATGCTATAATTGTAAATAACTGTTTAAAAGAACTGTAATTTTAAACCTCACACAATTAGCATTTAGAATTAATGTTAAATTATGAAAAAGAATATAAAATTCCGATGAAGAATAATTGTGTTACTTTTTAACATTTAAAGCGAGAAGACTTCAAAATGTTTTAACCCGGGAGCAGGCGCGTACTCGATACTAACATTAATGGTAGTGCGGGGGGACTCAGTCACCCCAATCATTTGTTTAGAATTATTTTTACTGTACACGATACAAATCGGAATTCTAATGAATATTTTAATTTATAGAAAGTATACTTACCTTCTTTCAAGGACTATTCAATTCTTTGATGATTTGAGAAAAAATCCAATAAAACTGAACTAAAATGATTCAAAAGTACAAGACCATAATAAAGGACGCAAATCAGACGCTTTTCACTAATATTACAGAAATGTTAAACCAATCAATTCTTTTCCAAATATCGCAAAACTCAATTATTTACAATTTCCCTAAGCGAAAAGCAAACGCATAAAAGATGGGAGGGAACTAATATTGATAATAACCATACCATAAGATTGAAGGTCAATCAAATGATTAGCAAACGTACTATGCAGCCTGGCTGAAAAGTGAATCATGACTTCCTTTTCTTTTTCTACAACTAATGTACAGTATTTCAATAATAATTACAGTGGTGAATTGTTTATCTTCTTAGAATTTTTCTCAGGGTCTGGGTTTCGTTTTTTCTTTTAACGAGTAATATTTTATGTTAAAACGTAATAAAAAAATCTCTCATTGAGGAAATACAGCAAATAAAACAAAATGTTTTTTCCCCTTTAATTTGGTTTTGGGATCAAAGATAGCTATTTAATGACGGAAAAAAGCCAGATAATAAACATAAATTATGTCAGTGTTGTGTGTATTTTTTTTATTATGGAAGAAAGCATTTTGTTTTACTTCTGTTTCCGGTTATTTTTTTTTTAAAAAAATCTTTAAATTTTCGATACGCTCGCGCCCCCCAGGGGGTCGCGCCCCACACTTTGAGAAACACTGCTTTAACACTTTGCTGCGACCCTGTGGTCACTGGTGAAGTTGTAAGCACCGAATAAATAGACATTATAATAAAATCAGCGCTTTTATTTTGCCTTCAGTTTTCTATTATAGGGTTAATTAAAGCCAAGGAAACGGTCAACTTATTTACTATAATCTAAATATCTATAATAAGTAATTGGATCTCTTATTTTTCTCTAAGATCCGAGGGAATGGTACTCTTCCGGGTTTAGACTCAACTTGTTCGGCAAGACACGTAGGTTCCTCTTTCTGAAACTCAAAGGGTTTCAATTCTCAATTTTAATAATATAAATGCCGCAGCAGCCAAACGACCATCGACTTTCTCTCATTTCGCTAGAGTTTAAATAGCAGTTTTCATCTACATAAATCACAGTTCGTCTACTTGAAGTGATTTTATAATCATATAATAGTAAAGAAATATTTTTCTCCAGAGGATTAATAAAAGTCGCGGATGAAACCCGTTACAACTTATAATATCTTTCGGATACATGGTTCTAAACTCAGTTAATAGTTTTATCCTCAAGTCGCCTCCTGTAATCTTTGCTTCCCTGTTTCCTTTGAACTTATCAGCACCTTTTCCACATGAATGCTTAGAGAAAAATCTCATTTCAAAAAACTAGAAATAGCTCGATTCAACATTTGCATATTTGTATAAAATTCAGAAAATGAACTTGGGCTCACGAAAAAAAGCAGAATAAAGAGAACAGAATAAAATTTCGCCAAAGGAAGCAATAAAAAGAAAGCTAATCTTAAAATATTTTTAGCAAGCAAGTTTTTAGCAAGATAAGTTGAATGATAGAACTGACCAAAAAAAATTTTTTTTAGTTGAAATCTTTCCTTGTGTTTCGGTTGTAAAATGCAATATAATCAAATTTACCTGTTTAGTGTATAATAGTCCTATAAATTTCGATTGAACTTGACAATAAGACAGCTGCACATAAATTTAATGTTATTTTAAAGGAAAGATAACTGCAAATCTAAAGATTTATATTTCAGGGACATGACTTGCACAAGAAGAAAAAATTATCAAAACTTTATACACATTACTCGAAGCAATGATACATCGAAGGTACAGTCGATGGATCTATAGGAGTGAGTTTAATGTAGATAGTAAATCATTAACTTATACTGGAGGGGAGGTCAGTAGCTTGCATTCAAAGTCTCGTAAGTAATCTATTATAAAGTACACAGTCTTTTACAAAATGAGCTACACTTAAGTAAAGTAAACATTGTCTTGTATTGAGTTCTTCTATCTTATTCGGACTTTTTACCTCCTTTTTATAGACATCTGGGAGAATGAGTAAGAGAGTGTATATTGATACGAAGCCTATCGTTGATTATGGGTAATGTAACACAGGTTCGATAATTGTAAATCGCATCATGACCAAAGTTAAATAAAATAAAGAATTCTCAATTAACGAAACGATTCTTTACTTTTAAGTTAAATTTATTTAATGCAAAAGTAAAAATTTAGATTTTACAAATGAGAGATTAATGAAAGGAACTTAGCTTTGAGGAGAGGAGTCAGTTGGCCCCAGGGCAGTCCCGGTGTTATCTCTGATCACATCTGAGTGCTGTAATTTTGGGAGAGAGCCTCTGCTGGAAATTCAGGTGCGTTCCCTTTTATTCTGGCCCCATAACTCCAAAATTCTGGAGCCGGACTATTTGTCGTCCCTTGAATTTCGCATCTGATTGGACAGACTCACCGCACAATTCTACAAGACGTGGAATTTATGCGTTCACTGAACTCAAAAAAGCACGGGAATACTTTGACACTCCCCACCGAAGGAATTTCAGCACATCCGGTCAAGGGGGATTCGTATAAAAATTTCTAGAAAGCAAGGGGCAATTTCTAAAGCAATGGACAATTCCTGGCTTTCCATCAATATTAACGCCGAACTATATATAAAGTTGCACGAGGGCTTTTGGTGACAGGCCTGATACTTTTAAGCCATGGTAAAGTGACAAGCACGACACTTGAGCTCGCAATGGAAGGGATTAGATAAATATATACAGGGTGTTGCTGAATTCGATTGACATATGCAGAGGGATGATAGTGAGCAGCATGGGGACAACAAATCCCCATGGAGCATGGAGTCGCAAACCACGCTTAGTAGGAGTAATTCTTAAAAACTGTTATGAAGGGTGTGATGTCGAGGGGAGTAAAAGAGGCGCAATAAGAAGTGCATTTATTAGATGTTAGACATGCTTACAATACGAACAATGTATCAAAGCTGGAGGTCAGAAATGCAATAACAAGTGATTGTCACAGGAATTGCTCGAAGTGGCGTCAGCATAGGTCATAGTACAGACAACACCGACAGACAAAGGATTGTTGGACGCGTTCAAGCAAATCCATTGTGCTGGCGATGTCAGTTGCAGCGACGATGATCCGAGCTGTGAGGTCCTCCACTGTAGCCACCAACGTTTCATACACAAACGATTTCTGGTGGCCCCAGAAGAAGAGATGCAAGGGATTGAGGTCCAGGGAGCACAGCGGCCAAACAATAGGTCCGCTGCGTCACATCCACCTCCTGGGATATGTAGCAAGGAGGTGTTTTTGCACTGCAATTGAAAAATGTGCTCGTACATGAGCCACACGTTCTGGTGCACAGTGACCGGTACTACCATTTTTGTTGTCCTGACGAGTGAAAAATTTGCATACGTGCAGGTTTCTTCAACCTCATCACGGTGCTCTAAATCCTAATGTTCTGTGGTGGTTTGTCGTCTCCATGCTGCCTATTATCTCGCCTCTGAATTTGTCGGTTGAATTTGACAACACCATGTATATTCAATGATATATATATATATATTGAAATGGTATGCAATATATATATATATATATATACATACATATACATATACATATATATATATATATACAGGGTGATTATAAAAAAACTTTGCCAACATCTGCACTTCAAGCGTCCGTTCTATTTAACCGATCAAGATGATATTTCAAATAAAGTTCTTTTGAGATATGCGCTCGAGATTCTGTGAATGGCAACACAGTGGCCCTCGCGGTTACAGTTATAGTGACAGAAACTCGAAATTTTCGAATGGCAACACCCCCTTTTTACCATCGCAAAATGTTCAGCACATGCGAAAACCCTAAATAGCGTTAAAACGGTACCGATATGTCTACAAATGTACGTGTTATGCAAACACAAAAAAGAGTTCTGAAAACCGGCCAATAAAACACGATCTGGGCGCACGCAATAAATTTGCATATGACAGAGTCAAGATACCAATCACAGAACGCCGGTCGCCAGATATTCAGCGTAGGAAACCTATAAAATACCAAGCGGGTATGCGAAGTAGTCATTCGGGAACTCGCACATGCCGACGATATGGTTCTTCCTGGGAAAGTTCGCGGTTAATTGATCAAACTCTATTACCAAAATGGGATGAACGCTGCGGAAGCCTTGCGTGTGTATCACCGCAATCATCGACAACGACGCGGCCCAGGTACTCTGCAAGCTCTGCGTGATTTAGTGCGGAAATTCGAAGATACAGGCTGCACCTGTAACAAACCTCGCTCCGGACGGCCAACTGTTTCTGAGGACGTTGTCATGGAAGTGCACCATACAGTGACTGCAGGACACACAGAAACCGCAAGAGGCATAGCGCGCGTGTTGGATATTCCGAACTCAACGATCCGCAAGCTCTTGCGCTCGGTACTTCACATGTTTCCCTATCGGTTCAAGCGCGTCCAGATGTTGGAGCCGGGTGACCCACAACAACGTCTGGACTTCGCAAATGAATTTTTGTTACGATATGATGCGGATAACGACTGGCCACTTCGCATACTATGGACGGACGAGGCGCATTTCACCTTAAATGGCAGCATTAACACAAAGAATTGTGTGCACTGGGGAGAGACGAATCCTCACGCTGTGGCGCCAGTACCATTATTTGACGCTAAAGTGACTGTGTGGTGCGGCATTACAGCTACATTTGTTCTGGGCCCGTTCTTCTTTGAGGAAACGTCCCCGACTGGCCCTGCAACATGTTCTGTAACGGGCTCTCGGTATGCAGCCATGCTGAAAAATTATGTCTTACCGGAGTTGCGTCGGCGGAATGCATTCAATGACATTGTTTGGATGCAAGATGGCGCACCTCCACATATAGCGAGGTCTGTTAAAAGGCTCCTGGATCAGCATTTTGGTGATCGCATCATCTCACGCTATTATCCTTTTCCGTGGCCTGCGCGATCCGCAGATCTGACGCCTATGGATTTCTGGTTTTGGGGCTATCTCAAATCCACAGTTTATCTGTGCAATCCTCAAACATTGTCGGACTTAAAGGATTCTATACGGCGTGAGATTGGAAACATCCCTCGTGCCATGTTGCGTGCAGCGATATTGTCCACCGTCTCCCGCATGCAATGCGTAATTGCCTGTGATGGCACTCATGTGGAAAATGTTTGAAATTAATACAGATTTTTTTCTCTATGTGTTCTCATCATTGAGCAGTGTCTTGTCTCTGTCGTGTGCGTTATTCCTCCGTGCGCCTTGAAGAACTGTTTGTATGTGTATAACACGTCGGTTTTCGGACATATCGGTGCCGTTTCAACGCTATTTAGGGTTTTCGCATGTGCTGAACATTTTGCGATGGTAAAACGTAGGCGTTGCCATTCGAAAATTTCGAGTTTCTGTCACTATAACCGTAACCGCGAGCGCCACTTTGTTGCCATTCACAGAATCTCGAGCGCATATCTCAAAAGAACTATATTTGAAATATCATCTTGATCGGTTAAATAGAACAGGCGCTAGAAGTGCAGATGTTGGCAAAGTTTCTTTATAATCACCCTGTATATATATATATATATATATATATATATATATATATATATATATATATATATATATATATATAGAATAAACAAAAACAATTTTTCAATTCAATTTTTACATTTTATATTTACAGAAAACATATGAAACTCACTTTGATATTTCTCTTCATATTTATACAGAACTTATTTATATTTCGTCTCCTATTTCCTTTATTTTATAAGTTTTTTCCGTTAACAGTGTCTAGAAGTACTAGTTTTATTTCGCAAAAGAGCATATAAATAAAAAGTATAGTGAATCCCCTCCCCACTTCCAATAAATTTAAAAATAATATTAAATATCGATGAATGTACTTAGAAATTTCGAAAATATTAAAAGTATCTTCAATATTCTGTTATATGTTCTATTATACCAATGCAATGAATATACTCTAGCAGTTTCAGGTAATTTCCCTTCGCTATATCTATTGGATGCTTAAGAGCTCTTTATACAGGGAGGGATAATGAATATAAATGTTTGGCTACTGACTAATTATATCTTATTTTAAATAAAGTTTTACAGTTGTATCAAATGCACTGAAAAGAAATAGATTCGTATAAAATTCTAATAGAGTAAATTGTTTCTTTGTATTGAATTAAGATTTTACATTAGAGAGAGAGAGCATACTTTTAAAAAATTTATCCATATATAATAATATTCTTCATGCATCTTATTGGAATATAAATAAAGTACTATTATTTTAATAATCAAAATCATTGCTACATTTCTGTATTCGTCAAGTTGTTAAATAAATCTTGTTTAGTTTACAGAGAAATTTTATAGTATGCATACGCTTATATTTTTAAGTAAGAATACACTAGTCGCTGGAATTAATGTTATTTTGAAGGTTTAGAACCATTATAGGTAGAAGCTATGAAGATATATGTGATAATTTGCACTCGAATTAAGACATTTTGCGCGATTGAATCAATTAATTAGCTGCAGTAGTTTATGAATAAGTAAGCTTGGTATTTTTAAATACACATTTATTTAGTTACTTACGAAAAACTCGCACAAATCTAAAACAAGTAGCAGCACACAAAGCAAGACATTAACACGCGTGATTTACATGACGTTCATAAAAGTACCTTTTGTTCGCTCCCAAGATCTCGTCTATTTACAATCATGGTCAACTGGAAGTTATTAAAATCATATGATATTTAGTAAAGGTTTTTTGATTGGTCCTAAGACAAGAGTAATGCAAAATTGCATCTTCCTTAATTTAAAACTCTGAAGTTTTGGTCGTGAGAAGATAAGGTTGTAATGAACGGGCCACCCCGTTCATTGGTGTTTGGGAGCTAGAATAAAGATCAACCATAGTTAGAACAATTCTAGTTTATTATTCTTTTACTAAATTTCAACAACCTAGGGTAGGAAATGCACATTTCTATAAAGTGTTGGAACAACTACACGGCAGAAGGGATACTTAATAATTTATAATGATTCAATTAACTTAAGCTTAGAACTCTTTGACTACTTACGGTCTGAATTACCGTAATTCCTTTCTCAGCTATTCGACCTCTGGTCGTTATTATCTAATTATAACTTATTGACTAAATCGACGATTAATAATCTTTAAATATTAAGCAACTAATTGTTGAGCTACTCTCGACTAGCTTTCAACCACTTTGCGTTAATCACAAACTTCTATTATCTAACTCCTAACCTCTCTCTCTCGCACCTAAAAGTTAATGCTTAAATATAAGCCTTCACTTACATAAACCGTGTCTTCTTCTATAGGAGAAACTTTTCAATAGAACAAGATTTAAAAAAATCCATTTTCCGAAGAGGATCAGTGAGAGGTTTATGGATAGAGCAGTTACAAGGTCATATGGTTATATTCTGTTAGAAGGGTATATAAACTAAAAATTAATTATCACACGAAGTTTTGTATTGCTAAAAACCTTATTGTGAATTAAAGTTATTTAAGAGAATAGAGCTAAACGAATCATAACATATGTTCTTGAATATTTCTTGCTTAAAGTTTCCCAAATTGTTAATTCGCTTTCATCAAAATATTCTATCTAATGATATATTTTCTTTTTATCATCATAAATTTACGCATAAATTGCGTTTAACTCCTCACGGATGTAAAATAAAGTTTTTATGCATTATTTCGTTGAGTCCAGTTGCTTTTTGGATAAAATGCGTGTATCCAAGATATTTACCTCCTGTTAAAGTAACAGTGCAACTTTTTTTTGCATCTCATATTTGATTATTTCTTTGGAGCTGCTTCAGAGATAGTATCATGTATAAAACTTGAAAATACAATTTATTTCGTTTCTCAAATCACTTAAATGAGTGCTGAGAAAGAAGTATGAAAATAAAAGTGCAGAGTAAATCCACACTAAATAAAGTTGGAATAATTATAATAGAAGTAAAACCTTGCAGTGCAATTTATCATTTTCTTTTTAAACTGTTCTGAAGTTCAATTGTTTGTAGTTTTTAATTCTTAATCTTATTTGAATTTTAAGAATTCTACGTTTTCAAAGAAGCATTAAAATAGAAAAATGGACGCAAAACTTCAAAAAACCAAACTCTGTTTTTTAAAAATATAGCCCTCTATTGAATAATGAGATTTTTGAGAATTATTTTTATAATAGATTCTATCTTTTAAAAGAATAAAACTTTCGTACAGTATATATTTCCAAAGGTTTTTTTTTGCATTGTAGCATTCAAACTGACAATTAGAATGCACTTATTATTTTTCTGCAATTAACGAGAAAAAATGCTAATTAGTAAGCGACTACTGTTAATTAATGACTCTGAAACTGTAGTTGATTATGCACGAAAAATATAAATAAGATCCTGTTTTTTTCCGTATTTTTCAGCTCATTTTCTTGTTCTAAGCATAATTCCCTTTTATTTTCTATTGTGCTTAGAACAAGCAAAAATTAGTTCGAATTAAAAAAAACTAAGCACCCAGAAAAATATAAAGCGAAGGTTTTGTAAATAGAATAAAGATGTGGGCGAAATGTCTTCATTATATTCAAGACCTCTGTATTTTCTGGTATGTATAAAAAGATATCTTTTCAGTTTAGTTTTCTGAAATCAAGAAACTATTTGATGCTGAAAAAAGTTTCTTCGAATAATTCCTAAAATGTAATGGAATTCCGACTACGATTCGAAAGGAAAGTTATTCTGAGAAAGAAGAGTGTTAAATCGATCCTTCTTGATTTCGGATAAACAAACGTATTTTAAGGCAATTCTCTCTATTTCTTTTCTTTATATAAATCTATATATTTGTGTCATTGCTTGACCACTCACTTTTTTCTTAGATATATATATATATATAAATGTAAGGGCAGTTAAATTAGATTAAAAATAATTAAATTCCCTATCTAGCACTTAACTCATCTTTCTCAGTTCGTATCTTCAAGTATCAAATTAATCGCCCATTTATTTCTTCCGAAAATATGGCCTAGCCAATAAAAATGTCTAATTCCAAATCGTTAGATTTAATAGTCCCCATATGTCAGCATTAACTTTCAAGTACAATCATAAAATTCGTGATACTTACCGCATCTGTTCTTCAAGTGGTATCCACTTAACCAACACCGTGGCATGCTTTTTCCTCCCTGCTCTCAGCGTCAGAAGAGATGTAGAAATGATTGAATAAAGTACCTTAAATATTAAGTCTGATTCTGACTTCAAAAACATGTCAGAATTAAAGCCGACAGCATTTTATCTGCGTGTAAATTTCAAATCTTAACGTAAAAAAATAACCTTTTTTATAAAATCATTTTAATATAAAAACTAACGCGAGCGACCTTAATAACTGATATGGAGAATTTGATGGAACTTCGACTGCGCCGTATGCCTCTATGCTGAAGACGTCGGGTTGCCGGAATTAATTTGTGGTACGGAAAAAGAAGAAACGCGCTAGTAATCCCCGAAAGAACATCGCTCTTACCACCAAAGAATTAGAATAATCGTCGTCTCCTAACAAAATTTCAGAAATTTATACTTCAAAAATGGAAGCAAAGAACGAAAATAAAATTAAGCAAGAAAAGAATTTAGATGCAGATGAAGAAATATTAAAACAACCTATAATTATTATAAAAATGATATTCGATTTGAAGATCTACAGACTTTTTTCCAAAAAATATAACATGGAAATGCCCATCCAAACATTCATTAGAAATTTTGAAAGTACGTGCAATTCCTTCGATATATCAGAGAAACAGAAAATCATACTTATAACCAAGTTAGTAGATGGAGCTGTGAAGACTTACATCAAATCACAATCGATCCCTAAAAGTTTTTACGAACTGAAAATAATTTAATACGTGAATTCCAGCGGAGATTCATCTTCAATTATCCAAAACAGAAAAAAACACCAAAAGAGACCCACATAGAATATTTCTGCAGAATAAAAGAAATCGCATCCCGGATAAACATGGAAGAAGCTGAAAAATATTACGTCATAAAAGGATTAAAGGGAAATAGATCCATAGAAATACAGTTACAAAGCTGCAGCAACATAGAGGAACTGAAGGAAAAAATGAAACTTTTAGATATCCAAGAAAAATAAAAATCAAATAGGGATGAAGTTATACACCCAAAGTATACAGTGACAAGAATACCACACCATATGAATCAATTTGCCCGTAGACAACAGTATGGAAGATGGAATTGGAGAAATGACCCATCTCAACACACCCGGATACAATAACTGGTTCAAGTACAATGTATACTCTCCTCAGCTTCCATTAGCACCCGTCCTTTTCTCTTCAACGGCCGACCATGTATCCGAGAAACCAACGATTACCACAACGACAAGTAGTTTTGCGACCGGATGCTTCAACTTTCTAACCCCATCAAAGAACACAAGAAAACAACACAATAATCTAACCTCATCAAACATGAGAACTTATGATCATCCAGGGAAGAATCAACTTCAAACAAGTTGAAGTCCTCTTGGATACAGGATCAAGAGAGAGTGTCAACATTATTCCTAAAAATATAATATCACAAATCAATGGACACCACAATGTGGAGTATATCAAAACACAAATTGCCACCATCAATGGACAAATTAAGGTGAGTGAAGTAATTACTTTACAATTGAAAATAGGAGAAATTATTAACCATATTAAATTCCTCATAGTAAATGTAGAACTGAAATATTTAATAATTTCTAATAAAACTATGAGTATTTTTGAATTAAATATTAATTATAGTGACTATAAAATTTTTCAAAGAGGAAAAAAAAATTAAAAATTTATGAATCTAAGAAAAATTTTAAAGAAAATGAAACTCTTAAATTTAGTAATAATAAAGTTATCATTAAGAAAACAGATAATGTGTTTAATATAGAAATAATTCCTAGCAGTGATTATGATATTATTAATGTGATTATTGATAAACATAAACATGTCTTTGCTAAAAATAAGTTTGATGTGGGTGAATCAAAATGTAATTCTCCTAAAATAATACTTACCTCAGAATTACCCATTGCAAATCGACCATATAGGACATCTTTTAAAGATGATACGGAAATTAAAAAGCAATTAGATGCATTATTGAAAGCAGGAATAATTAAACCATCTTATAGTTCTTACGCTGCACCTATAATATTGGCTTTTAAAAAAGAGGACAATGCTCGTACACGATTATGTATCGATTACAGAAAGTTAAATCCTATCACAAAATTAAATGCAGAACCAATTAATTCCCCGAATAGATGCAGTTTTAGACAAATTAACACATGCAAAATTTTTCTCAACGATCGACCTCTGTAGTGGTTATTGGCACATTAAATTAAATGATAATGAATCTGAAAAACTTGCATTTACATCAAATTACGGTCTTTTTCAATTTAATCGTTTGACTTTTGGATATAAAAATTCCCCAGCTATATTTCAAAGAGCTATTAGACAGATTTTAAATAAATACCAAATAAAAATTGCATTAAATTACTTTGACGACATAATAGTATTTTCGGAATCAATTGAAGAACATGCAAAACATTTAGAGGAAATTTTTAAAATTTGTGAAATAGAAAGTATTAAATTAAAATTCTCAAAGTGTAAATTTGGTAAATATACAATTGATTTCTTAGGATTTGAAATAAAACAAGAATCATACACTTCGAATAATACAAATGTCGAGATAATTAAAAAACTTTTACCCCCTAGAAATGTAAAAGATTTACAAAGATTTCTTGGTAGTATTAATGTCTATTATAAATTCATCCCTCAATATGCAAAATTAAGCAAGCCCTTAAATAATCTTCTTAAAAAGAATCAAAATTGGAATTGGACGCCAGAATGTCAACAATTTTTTCAAAAACTTAAAGACAGCTTAATTTCAAAACCCATTTTAGCTATATTCAATCCAAATTACCCCTGTCATCTTTATGTAGATGCATCGAAAACTGCGATCTCATGTATCCTTAAACAACAAAAACCCAATGGATATCAACTTCCGATTGTATTCCATTCGAGACGACTGAGAAATTATGAAATTAATTATACAATAACTGAACTAGAATGCTTAGCTATAATTGATAGTTTAGATAAACTTAATTGTACATAAACTTAATTTATTATAATGCCATTGCAAATTCTAATTGAAAAGGTATTAATTAAAAACGCTAAAAAGCGTGAATAGCGTCTGCATTTTCGTAACAATAAAGACCGGGTTTGGCCAGTTTGGCTGAAAATCAATTTTCGACGCCAACTTGCGTCTTTTTCAATTCCTACTATTAGCTCACAATCTCTATACATATTTTATTTATTTGTTTGTTTATTTATTTATTGGAATTTTCAATCGTTAATAAAATACATTTTAAAGCGCTCCATTGGGCTGAAATGTAATGCACATGATTATTTTGGATGACAATAAAATAATTTAATTATAATTAATAAAAATTAATTGATTAAAACTAATTATTTAAAAAATTACAAATACAGCCACGTTGGCGACTTAGCGACCCTTTTGGAGACTTAAGTCAAAATTTGAAAAGGTTTTTTTTTCTCACGTGTTAAATCATTCAGTTGAAAGGAAATTTTATATACACGATTGTTTTGGATGACAATACGATACTTATATGATAATTAAAAAAAATTAATTACCACTTAATGTTGTGATTCTGTTATATGTATATACATATTTATATTAATTGCAAGTATTTAATAAAAAGTAGCTAAAATAAATTTTTTCTTGGTTGATCTAAGTAGGAATTGATTTTAAATTTTTTTTATATTACTTGTGTGTGTGTTTATAACAATAGCGTTGTTACAACAATGCAGGTGAATGTTGAGTTGAATTTTTTGAATGTTTTTAATTAATATCTTTTTAACTAATTGCGATATCGGATCGAATTGTGAATCTAAACCATTCTTTTGAATTTACTTGAACCCACACAAAAAATTTCATCGAAATCGGTCCAGCCGTTTAGGAGGAGTTTAGTGACAAACACACGCACAGAAGATTTTTATATATAAAGATATATATAATATTGAAGCTGATATGTTAACAAGAGTTCCTATTGCATATCATATAATTAATACACCCCAGAACCTTCATTAGATATCAATGAAATAAGTCATTTTCAAAATATAGAAAATACATCAGCTCCTAAATGTTTTAAGAGAGATAGTGTTTTTGTAGCTAAAAGACAAGTAATTGTACCTAAAGCTCTAAGAGTGAAATTAATGAAAACAACTCATGAAAAATTTGGCCATCCTGGTTTAGCTAGCATATTAAAATTAATATCACCACAATATTATTGTGGATAAACATTATTACTGATATACGAAATTATGTGAAACACTGTGAAACTTGTGAAATAAATAAGAAGTCACACACATCAGAAGAAATACGATGGCGGATTTCATACTTTAACGATCAAGTAATCGTTATTCTATGGAATACCTAGTTAAATCCTAGAATTCAATAATTTTATGTACTTTAACTAACTTGTCTAGTTATTTCATGAAATACCTAATAATTCTATGAAGTAATGGATTTCACACTTTAATGGTAAGATATATATTATATTAAATGGATTATACATAGAAATCTATCTTGAGGTACGAAGGAGAGGAACCAGGTGTCCACCTAATCACTTCAACATAAAGCAATATCATTAGAATCGCCATAATCCCCCTTTTATCTACAATATTAATTTAAATCATATTTAGCACAGTTTTAATTAAAGTCAAGAAACTGAAAACCATAACTAAGGTAAATAATTTTTTAAGCTTTTTTTTACTTCTTATGTTAAGTGAATAATAATTTAAATAGATTACAATTTTGTGTAATATACAGTACTACTGTATTTACTTTATTACACTTTAAATTCTGTAAATATGAGAAATATTTGTGAACTTTTAAAGAAATATTTGTATACAACAATTACTGGAAAATTCAATGATAGATATGAGGTGAAAATAATTCATCCTCTCTTTGCGGACATTAAAGTCCATTACTAACACTTATATATGATCAAATTTTTTTCAACTGAAAATAATTTCTGATTTTTTTCTAAAACAATGTATTTTTTGTATTTTAATCTGAAACAGAATTGTTCTGGGTCGGATGAGTAATAATTTTAATGTAAGCAAAATATTTCTTATAACTTACATTGGTATAATCCTTGATTATGAGTAAAAATCTTTTTTAATCTTGATGAAAGTGCCAGGGAGACAAATATTATGGAGTGTTTAAAGTTATTATAAATAGACATTTTACGAATTGGATATTCATATATGAGTAAGAAAGTGTTCCAAAAGTTTGAGAAATAGTTGTAGTGAAATTTTTAAACGATTGAAAAATCCTTCGTTTTAAGATATGAGTCTATCTGATATATACCCAAGATCAAATTTCTTGATTACCGGAAGAAACTCTCAATATAATTTACGAGTAAACCTTTTAGAAGTATTACATGAATTGAAAAACTACACAGATCAAATAAATTAAAAGACCGCATAGTTTTAATGAAATTAAACAAATATATATATATATATATATATATATATATATATATATATATTTCTATTTGTAACTAACTTAAAACAAAACATGCACTGCCTATAGCATGACAGAAAAGAGAAGAAGGAGAACTTAAATTGCAAATCAACGGTGTCAATCAATTGGTGTATATATTAAATAAATATATACACCAATCACAGTTTTATAAAATCTTCCTTTCGTTGTCTCAGTCGTAACACGTGATTGCTCAGCTTTTGTTTTGAAAAAAGCTCACTTGAAAATGTCACAACTTCATGACTTACCACAATCCATGCCTTGGCGAATTATTGAGGCACTTGAGCTCATTGATTCAAGCACAAAGAACTGTAGAGGACTCTTTTGGATAAGCAAAAACGTCATTTATAGGCAGTAGAATCGATTTCAAGAAAGAAGAAATATTAAATGTCAACCAGAGCTGGATCAATATCGTGCTATCCAATCAAATGATGATCTATCAGTAATCCTATTAAAAGTTCGTCGAGATAAAAAAGGCAATGTTATGCAGCTGCACAGAGAGTTATTTTTGGCCAAAGAACGGAGGGTGTCACACCACTTAGCCTGAAATAGGATTCAGCAGGGATCTGTGCACATACACTATTGGTGTGCATTCCATTTGACATCAAGACATTGAGAGGCATGAAGAAGATGGGCTGTATGTAATCTGATATAGAGGGAAAGGGATATTTGAAATAACTCCGCATCCTTCCGTTTAGATCATAATACATACGAGATGGATTGATTGGTATGAGTTGGAATCAGCATGTGTGGACGTATGAGCCACCTATTATACCGAATTGCAATCTGAAAGCCCAAATATTGGCAGACGGAATACTGAAACCTATTGCCGTACCCCACGCTGCAGCCATTGTTGATTCCTTTCTTTCCATGTATAATAATACACGATCTGATACTGATAGACACAAGTGGAATACATCCTTTAAGCTAAAACAATACAGTACTTTGACGTACGGAGTGGTCAGCATGTTAACATAGCTTAAATACATTCTAGCTTGTTTGAGACGCATTTGTACGACGCATTGTAGGGAGACAAATCCTCTGTTACCTGTCCGAGATATGGAGGTAGCAATTCTTGATGAGTGAATCAGTATTCTTCAAAGTCTTATCGATAAACTCATTGCATCCATGGAAATCAGTTGAGCAGTTTTAGTTGCACGATTAGACCCTCCATTTTAAACATCCTGCATGCTTTTCAAACGAAATATTTTGTAATCTCTCGTTCATTATTTTGAATCTTTTTTTCTGTATTCACATTTAAATGTATGTGTATTTTCCATTTTATGCCCTTGCATGGTAGCCTCGCATGTTCTTTTTCACTTCCTTGCTTGTTTCCCTAATTTTTTTAGCAGTGTATTATGTGTTAGTGTTCATCATTTAACACTAGAAAGACTGAAACATAGTATATACCTATATTGCCCAGAAGCAGTCAAAATGACTGCATTGCGAAAGAATAATTAATGTGTAAAGAAATTTGTTTAAAATTAACTTTTAATATTTTTTATACTTTTTAAAGTCATATAACAAATTATTAGTAAATGTTAACAATAAAAACATTTTCATCACTTGGAAAAAATATATTTGAAAAAATTCTAAGAAATTGTGCATTACATATGTAATTGTTTTTCTAATTGAAATTAAAAAGCAGTCAAAATGACTTCCTTGGGCAACCTAGTGTAAAAAATAGTATTCAAGTGTAAAATAACCAATTATCATTATATTTGTTAATTTTTTGGAAAGTCTTTTTTTAAAAAAATGTATTTATTTAATTTGGTTTGAATAAATATTTCCCTTACACATTAACCATGGTAAATGATAAGATGTGGTACTTTGTTGACTTTCCGCATTATGACGTTTGAAATTCCATTGAAGTTAAGAAGTACCCATTATTCAATCGGCAATATTTTGTATAGTAGGAACAAGCATGATTTTGACTGCATTCGAGACGTCTGTCTTATTTTCTGCTTTAATGAAAATAAAATGGCCAAAATTGTGAACACTTTTTTAAATTGTTATGTTTTTTTAAATTTGTATGCTTATAGAAAATTTTACTTTGCACAAAATGCTAAATATTTTATATCCTTTTAAAGGAAATTTAATTCTAAATTCAATACAAAAAAAGAAAAATCAAGTATTTACAACGCACAAAAAGGTATGCTGCAATAACTGTTGATATACATAAGATGCCGATGATAGCAAAGAGTTATCAGAGCTTAGTGAGGCTGCATTTATGCTTTATTAGAGCTTCACATCTATGTTTCATTTAGCAGAAAAGAGTTTTAAGCTCTTTCTTCGTTATTACATGATGCCAGGAAACAATTATACCCTTCAATTAGTTCTTCATGCGTACCTCATTCGGACAAGAGTTTTCAAACGGCGCCACAAGGTTTTGATAGGATTGAGCTCAGGACTGTTTCCTAGCCAGGACAACAACTCAATGATCTTAGAGCGGTATCAGTCTTTCAATTGCTTTAATGTGTGTTGATAAGCAGAATCTTGCTGAAAATAAATAAAGCATTGTTGGGAAATAGATCCCAAGATGGAAGGCGGGGGAAGCTTGGTTTCTAGAACAGTGTCAATGTATTGTATGTCATTCAGTGTCCTATCGATGATATGAAGGCGACCAATACTATCTACAGATATGCATGATTAAATGATAAAACTATCATTTAACTATCATTATCGTATCTAACCAGGCTACTTCACGGTTGCTTGGATGAAGTTAGGATGCAGCTGTTATCCTAACTTACTTCTTACATATCACTACCGAATAACGATAGTTTAGTTCCGTTCCTCTATATAACTTGTGACCAATAATCATTTGTCCAATTAATGTGACCATTGTCCACCATAGTCGCTTTTAGTGCTGCTGTAAATTGAGACATGGCTTTTTTTCGTGGAATTCTACCTTTTAGTCTTACATCTACTAATCTACTCCTAAATGTTTTTGAACTGACAAAAACAACAGCATCACTCATATCACCTCTGATGGATGCATATGAAACTTTTTTACCTCTGAAACATAGTATTTTTGTTCTTCTGTCATCAACAAATATGGTGCACCTTTTTCGCCCTTTTCATTAAATTTGTCTCCCTGTTATCTTCAACAAAACTTTCAGTCCCCAGATGTAGTCACTGAACTACCCACATGTTATGTATTTTAATCAAAGGAAATACCACTTTCTCGTCACACATATATTTAGTCTGCTCTTTTATTTGATGTTATTGTTTTTTGACTAAATATCATTGTTATCCTTGCTAGAAAACAGTACTGAGCTCAATCCTATTGAAACCTTGTGGCACCATTTAAAAACTCTTGCCCGAATGAGGTACCCATGAAGAACTAATTAAGGATATAATTGTTTACTGGCATCATGTAATAATGAAGGAAGAGCTTAAAACTTTTTTCGGCTCAATGAAACATAGATGGGAAGCTGTAATAAATAATAAATACAGCCTCACTAAGCTCTGATAACTCTCTGCTATCATCAGTATCTTAAATATATCGACAGTTATTGCAGCATAACTTTTTGTGCGTTGTAAATATTTTATTTTTATTTTTTGTGTTGAGTTTAGAATTAAAATTCCTTTAAAAGGATATGAAATACTTAGCATTTTGTGTAACGTAAAATTTTCTCTCCACAATTTTGGCCACCACTGTATTTATTATTTCTTTTTTGAAGCCTTCATAAACGGTGTGAAAAATTATAATCCTTCAAATCTTTCTTACATTTCAATGTCACAGTTTCAAAACGAATTTGGTAAGTAGCCTTTTACACGCTCTAACGACTACTTTCTTATCAGTATTTCATAGGGGAAATGAAGAAACTTCCAATAAAAACAAGAATATTTTTAAAGTTTGCATTTTATAAAAATAATCATCCTATTTTGTCTGCTAGTTTCAAATTAAATTAAGAATTCACGACTGGGCATTGATGCACATTTCTAAGACAGACTGTAAATCTGAACTTCCATAAAGGTGCAAAAAATTGAACGAAACTATAAGCGATTGAATCGAGATTATGTTTCAAATGAATATACGAAAGCATTTTTCATGATCTCTTCTGGTTTTTTTCTCCTAAAAGGCTATAAATCATAACAGGAAGTTCTTTCTCATCGACGTCTCACCACGGTCGATTTAAAGGCCGACCTAGTTGGTTTTATTATCGATTCTTCAACCACAGCTATTTCAGACCGTCTGGCTCTTTATAGAATGTACATTGAAAGATAACACAATTCCATTCCCAGGAGTGGGCCTACGTTTATTAAGCTTTAGCGTGAACGTCTTTGATCAATAATAGGAAACGCTTCACGTAAGCAGTTTTCTCAGTGTGTGGCGGATTGGAGAATGCGTGGGTGTATCATAGATTGAAGAGAGCGAGGGAGGACTTATAGTAATTGAATTTGGCTTCAATGGATTCTTCAGTTTAACTTATAATGTTCACATTAAACAAACTGCAATAATATTCAGACGACCTTTAATTAAAACCACTTAATCCAGTTTCCGCTTTAGCTAAATATTTAATTTAATCGTAAGATGTGTTTTTATAAGAAATTTGATTTAAAACTCATTAAAGATCACAAATGTTTCACGTAGCTTTCGAGAACTAATTATTTTATTTTAATTACATTTGAGATAGTTTTATCTAAATAAGTTTATATATATATATGTATTTATAACAATGATTTTTATACTTATAAAATATTAATGTGTTGTTTATGCAATTATATTGCATGATATAATATTGAAAAACTTCTCTTTAGCATTGGCGTTGTTTGAGCTTTATTGCTTCCGGAATTTTCGAAAAATTAAAACTGTGTCTGGAATGGTTCAAGATGAATTATAAAAGATAAAATGCTGCATCTAGATAAAATAAATATATCAGCATTCATGCCACTTTCTATATATTTTGATATTATATTTAAAAGTCGTTTGTCTGAATTAAAGATCATTAAAGTTTTTACATTAAATAAGACATAATATTCTAAGAAAAATATTATAATAGACTACTACATTACATTTCTGAGTTTAATCTTCATTCTAGAAGTATTAGAAATAGCAAATAATTTATTTTACGCAAAAATACACTCATTGACAAAAAAATTAGCGCAGCAATAAGGAGTCGTTGAAATGAGACGAAATTTCACATACGTAATGACTACTTTTATCTAAGCAAATTATTAGAAAATCAAAGAAAAAGGACAACTTATTTAAGAGAAAAAGCCAAAAGAACGGAGGATTTAATACAATATTGAACCCCCTCTGGCGCGAATGCACGATGCCATATGATCGGGCATTGAGGCATACAAGATCTGGAAGATGTTTTTAGACATTTAGTTCCATATTTGCTGTATCCTTGCCTTTAGTTCGTTTAAACTCATGGGATGCCCAACTCACGGTCCAAAATGATCCCAGACATGCTCTAATGGAGACAAATAGGGGTCGGGCAGGCCAAGGAAGGGTAGTAACAGTGTGGAGACAGTCTTGTGACACCCTTGGCGTATGAGACAGAGCATTGTCATGTTAAAAAATGGCTCCTGGGAGCCGTTGCATTAGTGGCAATGCATGAGGTTGCAGGATGTCATGGACGTACCGCTGGGCTGTCATGGTGCCACGGATTAATACAAAGGGTGACCGTGTATTGTAGGCAATGGTACCCCATACCATCACACCAGATGTAAGAGTGGTGTGTCGCTGCAAAGAAAATGCTGGATTGAGGCGTTCACCACGGGGTCTCTCCACACAAACACGATTGTTATCACTGTTGAGATTGAATCGGGATTCGTCAATAAAGACGACTTGGTTCCATTCCGCTGAAGTCCAGTTTCCTCGTGCGTGGCCCCACTCCAAACGAAGGCATTGAAGGCAGCACACGTAATGGGTGCCGTGATCCCAAATGCCCTTCAGCAAGACGCCTTCGTATGGTTCGAGAAGACACAGGGGCCCCTAATGAATGTGCTACCTGAGCTTGGATGGCGGCCGATGAAGCAGTTGGCTGCACGCGTGCATGCATTTCTTATGATGTGGCGGTCTTCTCAACGACTGGTCTGTCAAGGGCGTCCTGAGCCTGGGCTTTATGTAAATGACATCTCTTGGATCCACTGGTCCCAACACCCCCTCACAACACATTCAGAGCGGCCTAATTGAAGACCTACTTGCCTAGCTGTCCACCCAGCTTCCATCATGCCGATGGTTCTCCCCTTCTCAAACTGCGACAGTTGCTCATATTATCGTCGAAAACGGCGTAATGGTATGTCTACCTCAGCTTTTTCTTTGTAAACGATTCAGCACACTCCAAGAAGTTTGCGTTACCTGTTTTATACTCCACGGAGAACGACGTTAAGCGCTCTGTACCGGCTAAGCGTAACGCGCAATCACGCTGCATTTCTAATCATTTGCATATCTCCCCTTCATGTACCTTCATGCCAAGCTTCGTTATGATCCCGCGATTATTTCTGGATGTGCTAATTTTTTTGTCCATGAGTGCATTAGATTTTTTTCTGAATTTTACCTTGATGTTTGCATTATTTAAAAATTAGAAAACATCTATTTTATTTAAATATATTACATTAAAATTCCAATTTTATTATTAAATTAGTAAGTATATATTATTATAAATATAAAAATTATTTATATTAAAATTAGCAAATAATCTACTTTATAAAAAACATTTCATCGAAATTCTGAATTTTATCTTAATTTTTGTAACAGAATTGGCAAACAATCTATTTTATCAAAAATATTACATTAAGACTTTGACTTTTATCTTGATTTTGCCAATACTAGATATTTCTAACTCGTATTTTTGTATTTTTTGTGAATTTTAGTTACTTATGAATGTGTAGTTTCGGAATTTAAGCAAATTGCTTTTATTTACGCAAAACATTTCACGAAAATATACTACTTAATTGAAATTATGAGACACATGTTTTTAGATACAAATTTGAAAATATAATTGTAAAATATCTAAAACTCTCTCCCAAAGTCCTACTTGAAAGTAACAACAGGCCTTTCTACTTCGTTTCTTAATAACCCTATCAAGATTTTGTCAATTAATTTTCAATAGCATTGTAAACTTAGGGTGAATTGCATTTAATGGCCTAGGTACCATTGGTTCGAATTTTGACTCGAAGAAAGGCCAAAATATAGTAGATGCTTTTGGAAATTATTTATAGCCAGATAATTAAGTCTTAAAAAATAACATGGCAGGGTAATTTGATAAAAGAAAGTTACAAATTTAATGATTTATGTCATAGAAGCTTTCCTTAAAAATTAGAAATAAGTTACCACAGAATTTTATCATGTAACTTAATTGTTTCTTAAGATTAACTCCCTATATCGTTATATTAAAGAATAAGATTAATTCCTAAAGTATATTTCAGATTGAATAAATTGCAACATGTTTACGTAATTATAATTTACACAGCATTTAAAATGCATTTTTCTTAAGTTCACAAATATTCATTAGCGCATAAAAACTTTTTAGTCTATAATTTAAGATAAAAAAAACCATATTTATTTATTAAAGTATAAGAAATTAACCTTCAAGAATATTTCATACATGAAAAAAGTTATTGGTTCTATTTGAAATGGCAGTAATATGTAGTATGTGTATTGCTATGAGCAACATATATCATGTGCTAAGTATTTGAGATTTGTGTATCACATAAATATATAAATAGTAGACATATATTAACACCTCCTCAGTTTTTCCCGAACTAAACTCGGGCAGGCGAAGTGCACCATCCTGGTGCATCCCGAGTGTTACTTGAACACTGTGAAAATTTACACTGTGCAATTGGTCTTCCCCGAATTACACTGATGGCCACCGTAAATGCAACGCCCTGAAAGATGCATGCAAATAACATGAAATTTACAACATGCATTAGCGGATGTGAGTTATGCAAATGATTAGAATTTCAGCGCAGACACACATCAAGCGCGCCTGTAGCGCCACCTCAAAGCGATATTTAAGGCTTGGAGATTTTGACGATTTCAAATTCGGCAGTTGTGTTTTTCTTGTGGTTTTTTCAAAAAAATGATCAGTTATGTCTTGTAGAAAACAGAGACCAGCTTTTGATCAAGTATCCGAGTTCGACAGAGGAAGGATAGTGGCCTACCGACCGAGAGAGAGAGAGAGATTGTGTATTATCTTTAAGGGAAATCGGTAGTCGTGTTGGGCGAAACCAAGCAACTGTAATGTGGATATGTGACCGCTGGATGCAAGAGGGTACGACGGACCGACGTGGTAGATCGCATCCGCCTCAGTGCACCACTTCATGGGAGGACAGGCAAATTGTGCGTATGGCAGTGACGGATCGCTCAGTCACATCACGCACCATAGCACAGCACATTGAGTCTGTAACGCATCATTCAGTGTCTGCGCGTACCATTCGACGCCGTTTACAGCAGAGGTCTGTCCGCAAGACGTCCATTGCTTGGTCCACCCTTGACGCAGAACCACAGACGTCTCCGCCGCCAATGGTGCGATAAAAGAAGGATGTAGACGGAAGAATGGAATAAAGTTGTCTTTGCTGACGAGTCACGCATCTGTCTGTAACACCACGATCGTCGGATTCGAGTCTGGAGACACCATGGACAGAAGATGCTGAACAGCTGCGTTATGCAGCACCTCACTGGTCTTGCACCGGGTAATATGTTATGGGGCAGTATTGAATATTACTCTCGCACTCCTCTAGTATGCATTGCCGGTACTTTAAACAGCCAGCGCTACATCTCCGAGGTGTTGGAACTAGTTGTCCTTCCTTACCTTCAGGGATTGTCTACAGCCATATTTCAACAGGATAATGCGTGACCACACGTGGCGCACATTCTCTAAAGGTTCTTCGTCAACCACCAGATTGAATTATTTCCCTTGCCGGCTTGCTCTCCGGACTTTTCACCGATAGAAAATATGTGGTCCATAGTTGCTCAACGATTGACCCAGATTACACCCCAACTGCCACACGAGATCAGCTTTGGCAACGTGTGGAAGCTGCTTTGTCTTCTGCACCCCAACAACACATCCAAAGTCTCTTTGAATCAATGCCGAGGCGTGTGGCAGTGTGGCAGCTCCAACAATGGCGGCTACTCTGGCTACTGATTCTGGCAGGAACCACACTTCACAGAAGTCTATAAATTTGATACTTGGTCAACATGTTATCTACAAAATAAATTTTGTTGTGCTATCTCTTGTCTTTCTTGGTGTTTCATTTACGGTGGCCAGTAGTGTGTTTCACATCGGCTTTTTATGGTTTCGAAGAATTGAAAAGTACCACTCGAGAATTTTTCTGAAAAAATAGAACGTCCTTCTGCTGGGTACCCCCTCATCCCTTCACGCCTGTCTCAAAGACACTTTGTTCACTTCATTCTCCCAACAGAGAAAAAACTAATTCAAGACGACAGGGTATTTTTTTTTTGCCCAAAGACAGACAGTAAAGGGAAGAAGGTAAGAAGAGAAACAAGATTCTACTCTCCAGATAGAAATTTGAGTTATATGCAGTACACTGTTTTCGAATTAAACATACACGATCAAATTTTGATTCATAATTTCGTAATCACTTACGTAAATGTAAGAGATGTAAATATAAAACTTGTACTTCAAGATAAAAACTAGTTATTATATGTTTTATTTTTATAAAGAGTGTTTTTTTTCCAGGTATAGAAGTTTAAGTTGGCATTACTTTCCAAGATGGTGACCGATTTAACAGCTGTCAAGTGATTCATTCTCACTTTGGTTTGGCAATTCATAAAAACGATCATCAAGCAAGGCGTAGATTCGTCGAAAGGGCCCAAAACGAGATGGCCGTTGTTCCCGATTTTCATAAGCGAATTTTGTTTAGCGATGAAGCGCACTTCTGGTTGAATGGCTACGTCAACAAACAAAACTGCCACATTTGGAGTGAAGCTGATCCACAAGTGTATGTCGAAACACCGTTACATCCAGAAAAAACTGACTGTTTGGTGTGCTTTATGGGCTGGTGGAATCCTTCTTCAAAAACGATGAAGGTCACAACGTTACAGTCAATGGTGATCGGTATAGAGCCATGATTACTAACTTTTTCATTCCTGAATTGAACAATCATGATATCAAGGAGCTGTGGTTCCAACAAGACGGCACAACATATCACACAGCTCGTGCCACAATCGATTTATTGAAAGACACGTTTGGGGACCGCCTAATTTCACGTTTTGGACCTGTGAATTGGCCTCCAAGATCTTGTGATTTAACACCGCTAGACTATTTTCTGTGGGGCTATGTAAAGTCATTGGTCTATGCGGATAAGCCACAAACGCTTGACCATTTGGAAGACAACATTCGCCATGTTATTGCCGATATACGGCCACAAATGTTGGAAAAAGTCATCGATAATTGGACGTCCAGATTGGACTACATCCGAGTCAGCCGTGGCAGTCATATGCCAGAAATCATATTTAAGATGTAATGCCATAAGAGTATCTTTCGAATTAAAAAAATTCATGTCAATCGAATAATACATCGTTGTTTTATTGCAATTTAAAGTTCTATACCTCTAAAAAACACCCTTTAGTTAGTGTGTGTGAATTGACTTCAAAGCTTATAATGATTTCTACCACACAGAAAGCCAACTCATAAATTACTCATTTATTTAAATAGATTTTGATACATTAATTTTTTAGGAAATTTTGATTGCAGATGGGACATTGAAGTTAAAAAATTATGCATGTTTGAAAATATGTATAGAAAAAATTTATATTTTTTTATCCATAATCCAGAAATAAATTGAACTCAGAAAGGGTTAAGCATATGGGTATTACATTCATTATATGAGTGTTATGTTTATTAAGTAAAAAGATAGTATGCATATCAGCAGATAGACCATGCGTGTTAACGATTTATATTTCTATTAAACGGCATTAAACGATTAATGTGGAATATAATATCAAAAATGCAATATTTTTAAGGTAAAAATACTTAAAACCTGAAATTATTCTTTAATTTTGATTAAATAGGCTCCTAAAACATTATTAAAATATTTGTCAAGAGTTAAAAATATTTTTGTAAAGCTTCTGTCTGTTTTTATTAGTCAATCACAAACACAAAGTCAGACACAAACAAAGTCATTAAATCAACCGCGTTTAGATAGTGCTTGCGCTTATGCATAAAGACAGACCATTGGTAGCATCAGAAATAGATTGTCGGATATCCAATGCGCTTTGAATCGTAAGGAATATCCGTAACATTCACCAGCGTCTAATAATAACGTCTGGGAAATGTCTGATTTTTTTGTTTCGAAGAAGACAATGATTTTGATATCCGAGTTGTTTTAAAAGTTTTATCAAAGAGAAAGAAGCATCGGATTGTGCGTCCAACAAGAACAATGGTGTAGTTTTAGTTCATATACATACAGATGAATTTCCTTTAATACTAAGGACGTTTTAAATAAAGCGGCAATAAAAGTGTAACTTTATCGGAATTTTTACAATCATTTTATTATAATAGCTATTTCTAATAAGAAATATTTATTTATGTTTTTTAAGTCTTTTATATTTATTAAATCATTTATAGTTGATGTCACTGAAAAATTTTTAATTTGAAGATTGAGGACTTAAAATTGTAAAATGAAATATAAATACTAATTACATTCATTAAGAGAACGATGCATTCGGAAAAATAAATTAGCTTATTCGAAAATTACAAAATTCAATACAAACTTATACAAGTCTAGATAAAAAATTGATATAACACTAAGTTACATTGGTTCAAAATTTCCATTTTTGATGATTTTAATATTTTCCGAAAAAGAAAGAATACAGATTTAAAAAGGAACATAACTTTTAATACGTAAATAAAATTTTAAATTATAAAAAAATATAGTTTAAAAATATTTATTCAAATATATACTCTAAAATCTTTTTGAAAGTAAAAGTAATGATAGCATACTTTATAAATATGGAAGAAATTTCAGAATCTTACTTTGCAGGTTTTAAGAAAATATTAAAGCGTCAAAATATAAACATTCCGTGGGAATGCATTACATAAAGAAAGAAAAAGAAGAAAACAATATCTTTGGAAACTTTTTTCATTATTTTATCAATGCTATTTTAATTTTTAAATATTAACGGGCACTGTAAATATTTTAATTTTGTTATTAATTTTTATCCTAGCAAGAACATCATAACTATCCAGTAATTGATCTATAATGCTCTTTTTTATTGTATTTGAATTCAACATAAAATTAATTCAGAAAGTTATTCCTAATTTTTACGAGTTTAGGCCTAAAAAAACTATTTTAGTGCAACATCTTTTGTGGTATTTCTTTGAAAAAAATTTCTCTTTTATTTCATAAATAGCTAAAATGTTCTTTAAATTATGTAGAGTTGATGACAAAATTTCATCAGATAATTTAATTATCAGATACACATTGTTGCACTTATGTCACACATCAGTCATATCTATATTATTTCTTCTTATGAGTTTTTGTGAAAAAAATCCGCACATAAGCAATGAAGAAAATAACGTAGGTTTTTATTGCATGGAATAAAGAGAATTATTGAAATGTATATATAAAGAGCTTTTTAGATACTTTTTTAAAAATAAAAAATAGATAAATATTTGCATTATTGATACATCTTTGCAATTATGTCTCTTCTTCTAGATTTTTTACCGTTTAACCTACTGTCCAAGTTTTATCCTTTGATTTTTTTTACTTAAAAAATCCTATTCTTTCTTTAAAACATAAATATTTGAAATTTGTATTATTTGCAACTTTTATTGCAATAAAATGTATGTTATAACAAGGAATATCAAAAAAAAAAAAAAAAATTAAAGTCAATTCCTACTTAGATCAAGAAAGAAAAATTCTATTTTAGCTACTTTTTATTAAATAGTTACACTTAATATAAATACGTATTTACACTAAGAACAGAATGAAAACATTAAGTAGTAATTATTTTTTATTAATTATTGTTAAAATATCGTATTTTCCTCTAAAACAATCGTGTATATAAAATTTCAGTTCAACTGAATGCTTTAACGCGTGAGAAAAAAACCTTTTCAAGTTTTGACACAAGTCGCCAAAAATGATGCCAACTGGCTGTATTTGTAATTCTTTAAATAATTAGTTTTAATCAATTAATTTTTATTAATTATAATTAAATTACTGTATTGTCATCCAAAATATTCATGTATATAAAATTTCTGCTCAATTGAGAGCTTTAAAATGTATTTTATTAGCGATTGAAAATTCCACCAAAATAAATAAATAAATAAATAGAGAGTGTGAGCTAATAGTAGGATTTGAAAAATACTTCCTTGATTTGCAAACTGAAAATTTACCTATCACTCTCTTATCACGAGAGTAAAATAGAATAGTAAATGATTCAGAAGAAGCTTTTTTCAACGTTAAAATTTCCCCCACCAATATTATAATTTTAATTCTTTTAAGTTATTTAAAACACTTTATTAACAATTTCAAAGGCGTATTACATACTTGATAAATAACATTTATGCTTATAAAAAGACGCAAAAGAATAAAGCTGAGAAATAATGTGCAGTACCGATCCAACCAAGAAAGGTAGATCGCAATAGTCTCGCGCTTTTGCTACTGTTGAGTATTTCAATTATGTAAATGTTCAGCTGCTTAATTGTAAGCCGAAGTGGTATATATATAACCGCAACTAAAGGTAACTATATATATATATATATATATATATATATATATATATATATATATATATATATATATATATATATATATGTATATATATATATATATATATATATATATATATATATATATATATATATATATATATATATATATATATATATATATACTTCACTGTCTTTTTTTATAAATAGCTAAAGAGATACTCTGGCAGAAATGGAATTAGTGGTTCTTTCTTGCTCTTCGCCTATCAGGTTTCGGCGATCAATGCCGAAAGTTCCAAGTCGACTATGCGCAATGTAATAAGTTATATTTATTTTATCTTGGTTGTGTGATTACTACATGGGTATCCAAAAATATGCCGTGTAATTTGGAAACTTTTAAACATTTATTTCCATAAGATACTGGTCATAATTAAATTTATTATGAATGTATTCAGAGAGTTTTTTTATCAAGAACATTTACTGTCTTCCTGCCACTCTGCTTATAAAATGTTCGGATAAATTATCCTGGGATAAATCGAAATTAATCGATAATTACTCCCAAGGAAAACGAGTAAAAAATATCTTGAGGCTATTTTCACCATATACACAAGGACGTGAACTTAACACGGAGTACATTTTAAGACAGAAAAAATGCCTGAATTTTTCTAAACATTTGTGACATTGTAACTCATACATTTGTTTACAATATATTGTTTTTAAAATTTCAAAATATTTCATAAATAATTAGTTTTTCCTTTTAACATGTAAAGGAATTGCTCATTTAACATTATGGTATACGAGAAAAAATGCGAAACACATTTTATAAAAGAAAATATGGGTCAACTCGGATAAAAATGTGTAGTATGATAAAATAAGCGATTCTCTACAGGATAGTGAAGCCAGAATATAAAGTATAAATGTTTGAGTACTTTTATATCTGAAAAAATATTCCTGATTTCTCCTATTCTTTAACATTAGCCGAAAACAACCTTAAGACATTTTGTGATGAAAATATTGCAGATACCGATTCTTCTCTTAATTGCTTTAGTTCAATTTCAGTAATTTTTATCTTATACTGCAAATTATCATACATTGAAAATTAAAAAAAAGCTTTTTAATTTCATGTTGGTTTAAAAATATCCTAATTCCATAATGAAACCGAACTAACTTATTTATTGATTGCATTGTTATCACACCACTTTCTTCGAAATTGATATCTTCGGAATCCTTTTAATATTTGATGTGAATGACATGACAAATTTCGATTATTTTTCATTTTGTAGGTTGAAAAGGCAAATTAAATTTTGTGGGTTAAGTGGAGGTTAAGTAATTTCTTAAGTTTATTTAATAATAAATTAGGACGATATAAATTTTTCATTAATTAATTTCATGCATATTTTCTTCCCGAAAATTAACTTATTTGGGGTTAATTTATTTATATGAATAAGTGCATTATTTATCAAATATTTTCTTCCCCTCAAAAGATGTTTTTCAACTTCAGATTCATCTTCAAGATGACTAATTGCAAACACAGTAACTTTTAATTTGTAGAGCTCGTAAAATATTTTTGGAAATTTTGTAATTTTGAGTACTTTAGGCTCATAAATTAATATACACTGGTGTGCAAAAATTAAGGACGAAGTCGAAAAATTAGCATATCAGCTGAATGAAGAGGCAGAGCGGACAGAAAGACCAACAGGAGATTAAGTAAGGTGATGTACGGTAGCACATGCGCAGATATGCAGGTAGACGTAATGGGGGAGTGTCTGAGTAGTATAAAGCATGTTGTCGGTGTAAGATCAGTATTTCTGGCAAAGAGATTGCACGCCGTATAGCAGTTAAAATCACACCGAGTTGCTGCCTCAGCGAGAAATGGCGAATAATCAATCTGTTAGACGACAGCTGGATGCTTTTACCCGAGGTCGAATCATTGGGAAGTTGGAGGAAGGCCGCAGTGTGACAAGTGTGGCTGCAGAGTTCGGAATTGCTCACAGCATCGTTTCAAGACTTTGGAGACAATTTCAAACTACAGGAACAGCTATCCGGGGGTTCAGTAGTGGTCGTCCACGAGGAACCACACCCGCAGATGACCGGTACATTGTCTTACAGGCCAGAAGAAACAGGCGGCAGACAGCGGGAGAAATCGCTAGACACACAACACAGGCGACTGGACGACCGATATCGCGTTTTACCGTGGCCAGAAGACTACACGGTGGTGGTCTGTTTGCACGACGCCCTGTACGGTGTGTACCTTTAACGCCTGCCCATCGGAGAAGGCGTTCTCTGTGGTGCCGGAAACACCGGAATTGGAGAGACAATGAATGGGGACGAGTACTCTTTACTGATGAGAGCAGATTCAGTTTGAGTAGCGATTCTCATCCCATACTCATCTGGAGAGAGCGGGGAAGCCGCAATCATCCCTCGAACATCAGGTATGGAGGGGACAGGTACGGAATTGAAAGGGACAGGTATAGAGGTTGCGGTGTTCTCGTTTGGGGAGGCATCATGCTTGGCAGTCGTACAGACCTTCACATCTTCGACGCAGGTTCAGTCAACGGGACCCGTTATTGTAACGATATTCTTCTTCCATATGTGCGTCTTTTTAGAGGCGTTATGGGTCGGCAGTTCCTTTTCATGGACGACAATGCACCATGTCATCGCACAGTAGCTGCCGAACAGCTCTTAGAGAGTGAGGATATTGAACGTATGGATTGGCCGGCACGATCTCCGGATCTCAATCCCATCGAGCATGTATGGGATTTTCTAGTCAGACGCTTGGCAGCTCGTACCTTACCACCAGTAACGATTCGGGAGCTTCCATTGGCGCTGCAAGACGAATGGGCAGCAATGCCTCAACAACTCATTGACACCCTCATTCTCAGCATGGGCAGACGCTGTGAAACCTGCCTAGCAGTCAGGGGAGATCATATCCCCTACTAAAGACCGGATGTTTCTTGCTGGACACCCATCACAGGGATGTTTCGGCCTTCAGTCGCATTGCGCTCCATTGTACTTTTTCAATCAAGCTTCTTTTTATCCCTCTGATTTCTCTTTTAGTAAGTGTTGCTTACATATTACACATGTCCTTACGTATTGGGGATCTTGCGGTATTAAATGTGTTGATTTGGAAAGCTTTTGTACAAAGTTATATTGAAAAAACCGTCTCGTCCTTAATTTTTGCACCCCAGTGTATATGCAAACCATATCTGAATAGATTAGCATTTTGGTTGATAATACTTATTTAATTGTACCTTTAATTAAACTGTTTTCTTTTTAAAAAATAAAAAAAAAAATCTAATTCTTTTTATTTATTACTTCTAATTGTTAAAATTAACAAAAAAAGTGCTTAAGGAATAAAACACATTAGAATCTGTTGACTTTTCTCTTTGCTTGTGGATAGTTAAAAAAGATATTCAGCAAGTGAAGTGGATTTTAGATGAGAAGAATTTAATAATGATATAAAAAAAAATGCTTAGTTTTGAAAAAAATGTTGTGATATTCAATTCCGGATAATGAATTGTGCAAAGAGTTTAAAATTTGTAAGATTTGCTTTAAAAAACGATAAAATATGTATTCAATAATAAAAGTGGCATTTATTATAGTTGAAGTTTTTAATTTCGCTGGAGGTAATTTTTTCAATTTCCAATTTTTTAAAACTTTAAATTGAATAGGACACTGATTTCCGGGATAACACGAGCATATGTTAGTATTATGTTATATGTTGATACTTGAATAATATTTCGAAATTGAATGCACCTGCACACGCTCATGTTTTCGCACTTGTGTGTATGTACATATTTTATTAATAATAATTATGAACCCGTCTAGGAAGTTCGAATATTCAAATATCGTAACGCAAAATTCAGGCTGAACAGTTTTGGATATTTCGATTTTCTGAATATTCATCACGGAGTGTGTTGAACTAAATATATTTTCTGGGTATGAGAGAGAGAGAGAGAGTATTCAATTGAAATTGAAAACTGGATTATAGGAACAAATATATATATATATATATATATATATATATATATATATATATATATATATATATATATATATATCACACACCCACCCACACACACCCACTTATTATATGTGAAAGGAAATTCGGGATTCGATAAATTTTTATCCTTTTGATGTGTTTTTTCTTCAAGAACTTAAAGTAGTGGCAGTAATTCGTTTCATGTTATTTGATACAGCTTAAAAGATAAATTCTTTGTAAATTAAAACTTTCAATAACCCAAGACTAACGTAACACAGTAGCACATGAAAATTATGTTTAGTTTCTTAAGTTTCTCTATTTATGTAAGATTTTTTATTCAATTTTCAAAAATAATACTTTGTTAGTATTCTGAGATGTTTTAATAATGCTCGAATAATGAATTTGACTTAAGAAACTAATACCCCCAAGAAATGAAGCAAAATTTGAATTTTTAATCTTTAAGGAAATGTTTTCATTATTCTTGTGTTATTTCTGCCTATATCGATGTACAGTTTTCGAAAATTAACACAGATTACCAACGATATGTTTCAAAATCTACGCAATAACGATCTATATAGAAAAAAACCTTTAAAAACACAAGAAAAATGATTTTGAATCAATCTTTCATTTTTTCTGAATAGTAAAATAACCAATGGCCTTCTAACAATATATAGGTTCTGAAAAAACTATTACTTCACACAATGAGAAAATTAATGCCAAATTTGCAACTTTAAGTTGACATATTTAAGAAAACTTCCTAAAATCCAACAGTTTTTGTAAAAGAAAAAAAAATTACAAGGAAACAAAGTTGCAAAATTCAAATTCTATACTTAGC
Organism: Trichonephila clavipes; assembly: GCA_019973935.1. NCBI lineage: Eukaryota > Metazoa > Arthropoda > Arachnida > Araneae > Nephilidae > Trichonephila > Trichonephila clavipes. The sequence continues at coordinate 246,232 of BMAU01020110.1, read as the reverse complement.
TTTCATTAACTGCTTTCCATCCAGCCAATTTTCCAAATAAAATTGCCATCCTGATTACGTAATTAATTCTTCCTCTTAGTGTTAATTGTTCTCTTTAAATTTTAAATTCTGGAAAATTAGTAATCAAGTAAATTTTATTCGATAGTTAAAATGATACGGTTCGCCTCAAGAACTCAATCTTTTATAAATCTTGCCATTCTCTCGAATCTTTAAAACAGGTAACATCGCAACGAATGAGCTTAATAAAGTATCCTAATAAACACTTCCAGCTTTGAAATGGAAATAAGGTTTTGTTTTATTATTTCACAAAAGAATCATGAGTCTCTTGGGAGAGGAATCTTGCAATCTTGAGCCTCGGTCAAATGACAACAACAGTACTTGTATACAAGGAATTCACTCGCCTATTCATCACAGTGCACTACACGATAATTTTTGAAGCTCAGATCTATGGGGCATGCATAAAATTTATTATTACTCAAGGCAAATATTTTGGCACTTTGAGATTCAAGCGCCCTTGGTTCGATTTGGCAATTGTCCATTACGACTCCTCTAAACAGAATTTTGGAGGAAAAGAAAAATGTATACATATTTCGCCGATAGGATACACAATCCTCAAATTCATTGTACAGAAATGCAAAATTCTCTCAGAATGTAACGCAAGTCCAGTTTGGTAAGCAGTAAGGTAGTGCTTCCCAAATTTTCAATATTTGCGACCCAGTTTTCAGTAATAATTTTCCTCGCATCTCCTTTTTTACAACAATGCACTGAGTGCAATAGTTAATGTACTTAGACGTAAAGCTATAATACGATTTTATTATAAAACGTACAAATTATCAAAATAAGTGTTAATTTGGTACACTGTTTTATATGCTAACAAGTCCATGGGAGTCACTAGTAATTGTTAAACCTGTTTTTAATTGAGTATTGATAAATTAGTTATCAAATATACTTTTTGCAGTGCTGATACGTTTATAAGTACGAGGGCTGTTCAATCAATAATAAGACTAAAATTATAAAAAAAAGAATATCTTTAATCGTCATCATTTATATATATATACATGGTCTTTTTCAAAATAATTTCCGCCGCACGTAATGCATGTATCCCAACGTTCTGTCCACTTCTTAAAAACATGTAAAAGTCCGTTTTGTGAGAGCTTTATTAAAATCGCCTCCACAGCCTTTAAATGTGCTTTGTTGTTTGCAAACGTATGGCTCGTAATGGTTTCTTAAGTTGAGGAAACAGCCAGAAATCACACAGGGTTTTATCAGGACTGTTTGGAGGATGTGGTAAAATCTATACGTTGTGTGTGTGTGTTCTACTTCGAAACATCCAGTACGCAACGAGCAATATGTGGTCGGGCATTACCATGGTGCAAAAGGAAGCAATTCCGGAGCAATGGACGTTTCCTTTTAACGTGCTATATCATTGTTCGCAGGACATTCGCGTAGTACGAGCCTTTTACAGTAGTACCGGGTTCGACAGCGAGTTGTTACACAATTCCTTCAAAATAAAAAAAAAATATGGTAATAGCTTATTAGACAATTTCACAGTTTTTGCTTTCTTGGGAGTAGGTGAAGATGGATGTTTACGTTCATTGTTTTGTTATTTTATGGTTGGATCAATGATACAACCACACTTTGTCTGCTGTGATGAAGCGTTTTAAGATATTGTTGCCCTCTTGTTTCAGTTTTTAATCATATCGTACCATATCAAAGATATCTGATGCTGATTTTTCAGATTTTTGCTTCCATTTCGAAAACTCGCCGCGGCTCGCAGGCACCTGCAAACACGCTTCAATTCAAGCACGTGATACTCAAGAACATGAGTCTGAATACGCCATCTATCGGTAGCTTTTGTTAATATAGACAGCAAACTTTTCTTATGCCACAGATATTAACATTCCGATTAGTGGTTTCACGGCAGTAAAATTAGTCTTATTACTTATTGAACAGCCTACGTATATTATATCAGTGTTAATATGTGTGCAATACTTTTTATTATGTCAGAATGTATTTTGTTTTGCTTTCTTTTAGTAAATTGATAATTATTCTAAGTATTTTATTTTCGATATGTTCGTAACCTTACGTAGGGTTATCACGTCCCCCTAGGGGGCACACCCACATTTTGAGAAACGCTGCAGTAAGACGATGAATTAAAATGAAGCTCTTAGAATTTTATATGTGTCAAAACCTTAAGCTTGTAAATTTTTGCCATGGGCAACATTGTTACTCGCGAAAAGTTGTATTTATAAGTTATGTGTGCATAGTGTTACGAATTTACATAAATAATAAACTGCTGAAGCTAAATTGAAATATCAAATAAAAATTTGAAAAATACTTAAATTGCTGGAAATATAAATAATTATAATTTACAATTAAGGTAGAATAATGTTTTTTTTTTTTTGCCAGCAAAATATTCTAAAAGCGTTTCTAAGTTATTAAAATATTTCTCTTAAATATTATCAATATTTTGTTTTTAAAATCTAAGTTATATTCAAACACTCATTTTAAAATTTAAATTAAGATATTCATACTGAAATGAATAATTATAATTATGTACTGTATATTATTGATTTTGCAAAAGCATATTTTGGGTATAGTTATGTTTTTTTAATAATAAATCAATAGCGCTTTTATGTAAGAATAAAGTAATTTGTTAGCAATTTTTGAATTGGTTAAGTCTGACATGTATCATTTTTATTTTATACACAATAATGTAATAAGTTTCTAATAAATGGTGATTTGACAAAAGAGGAAAATAATTTTTTTTACTTATTGGTAGTCTGTCACTAAGTTTGAATACTTTTTCCTTTATTTCTAGTTGATATACGATTCATAATGGAATCTTTTATTCTGTTTTGTGATTATTGCGATGAAAGCAAGATATATGGAAAAGAAGCACCACGATTTCATGGTCAAGTTAGGAACACAATCCAGTTTTATAAGACTGTGATAGCTTAAAACCTGGCACATAATAGTAAATGAATAAAAAAAATTCTGAATTGGTTAATTGAATTCATTTATAAATGAAAAATACATTGACGTTATAGAAAAAAATTACCAGTCAAATAAATCCTTATGTAAGAGCTAAATTAATTCTATAGAATTTCGTTAAAGAATTTCTTCAAATAAAATACATTCGCATGCAAAAGTAGTCCCAACGATACCATTTATATTTTAAAATTTTTTTGTAAGATTATGTTTCTTTAAATTGATTCTGATAAAATTTTTTGAGAGAAACAGATTAAGAGTTTTTTAGATTCACCATTTATTAAAAGCCTTTCTCTTTCTCTAGATTTAATTTATGTAGTTTTCCCCAAAATTTCAAAGAATCACACCGATGAGATGTTTGATATATCTCATTTATTTCACACACACATGCAGGGTTTTCTTAAGCTCATTGTACATAAATTACGGAGTGATAGAACATTAGACAAGCACAAAAAGCCACAATACCCAAGATTAAAACTCAGGTGGCAGAAATAATGGGCACTTTCCAGAGGATGCAGTAGAAATGCTGCACATAATAGTCACCTAAATTTGTGTACACGAATCAAAAGAAGGTAGAGTTGTATTTCCTGTACGGGGCTGCAGAAGGCTATACTAGGAAAGCTCAAAGATTCTATCAGGAACATCTTCCAAAAATATGAATCTCCAAAGCGATATTCTTTCAATAAATGTAACACTCTGTGAAGGAGGCTCCTTTCAAGCTGTATGTAGAATGCTGGTATAAGAGTAGTATAAGAACACCATCCGTAGAGGACAATGTTGTGTAGAGTTTCAGCAAGCGTCTTGTATGTAACACATGAGAGCTGTTTTAATTGTTCAGGGATCTCATCAAATCGTATGTTGAGTACTAAAAGAGGAAATAATTCACATTTACCTCGTGCAGAAAGTTAAGGATCAGTCCCCTGCGGATGGCAAATTACGTATCGAAATTTCTATGTGGCTTTCGCAACAGACCGTTCTCAATTCAGAATTTTCTGTTCATGTCTTTTCATCAACAAAGACCCATTCGTACGGGATAGGATTTCGACTATCAATAAATATCATGCGTGAGTAACTGATAATCCACATATCATGAGTCCAGGGTTGTACCAGAGGTACATGATAAAAAGGATAGTTGCACGATCTCGAAAAGCTCTGTAAATTAAGATCAGACATACTCTGGCTTCAAAGGGTATCACCATTAGTTTGGGTACCATTTCAGGACGCTTGATTACAGATTTTACTGTAGCGCATGTAGTATGCTTTAGTATTTCGTAGTATAGTGGAGGAATTTGTATGAATTTTGATCACAGTCAATGTCATAGTTGGACACTATGACAGTGGGTTACAGTTTTATTTTTCGGAGTGTTAAACGAGTAATAATTTTCTGCACTTCTCACAGGTGTTCACCGTATAATTGGAAAGGTATGTTAACAACTACAGTGGTGGCAAAAAGTCCTGAACACACTCATTTTTTAGCGTAAATTTTATGTTTGACTTCATTTTTCGTTGTGAAATTATCGCACTATTTTAAATATTGTTATTGATTTTAATGTATTTTTTATGCTGATTTCAAATCTACTACTAATTTCTTAATGACTAAAATATTTTTTGTAGTAAAGCTGCCTGAACACAATAATGTGAAATATGTGCAGCATAAAACAATATAAAACATAATATGCAAAGAAAAATAACACGAAAATTCACAAATACGGTATATTTAATATATATATATATATATATATATATATATATATATATATATATATATATATATATATATAAGCATTTGGAAAATTACATTGTTGTCACATGTTAGAAAATCAATATTTTATGGGCCAGCCGTTTGCTTTAATTACGGCTCTACATCTTTTTGGCATGGAATGCACCAATTTCAAAAGAAGATCTTTCGTAACAATATGGTTGAAGGAAAATATTAAAGCTTCAATTAATTCACGTTTGTTTGAAGGTTTTTTTCTTTGAAATTTCATAACCAATTTTAAACCATAAACTCTCTATTGGATTAAGGTCGGGAGACTGTCCTGGCCAGTTCATTCTATTCACAGTATGGTCTTCAAACCATTTCTGGACTACCTTTGCACGATGGCAAGGGGCGTTATCGTCCAGAAAAATCCATGACTGATTCCCCAAAAGGTCTCTCGCAGTTGGTAGCAATTTATTTTGTATTATTTCAATGTAATCCATGGCTTTCACTGTTCCGCTAACGACGTGAAGTCTTCTAACACCATGAGAAGACATGCAACCCCATACCATCACTTTTGTTGGGCACTTTACTGTGGGCTTCCGACACTAAGGGCTGAATTCCTCATGAGTGCGTCGTCTTACATAGGCACTACTTTGGTTGCCAGAAATAAAAAACTGACTCTCGTCACTAATTATTACCTTTTCCCAGTCTTTAATAGTCCATAATGAATGTTCCCTTGCCCACGTCAATCGCCTCTTGCGTTGAGATTCAGTCAGTAATGATTTTGGGCGCGCTTTACAGCCACGTAACCCAATTTCCAGCAGTCTTCCTCTAACAGTTCTTGGGCACACACTCACATTTGATCTCAAAGTTCATTGTTTCAAAATTTGCGAGGAATTAAGCTTTCTGTTTGAAAGAAATAACCTGTCTTCACGTAAAGATGTTTTTCTTGGTCGTGTGTGTCCTGATCGCCCTCTGTCCGCAATAAAATTTGTTTCAGAAAATCTCTTCAAAGTTCTCACAACAGTAGAAAGGCCACATGGTACTTTAGCAGCAATTTGGCGCATAGAATAACCTTCTTCCTTCAAATGTATTATTTTGTACCTTTTATTATCAGGCCATAATTCCAATATTTTCCACAAAAGCACTTCAAATTGCTTTCAATACACTATTTTCCACAAGCTCACAACTGCATTCAATACAATAAACCACGTTTCACCTTTTTCTTTCAACCCTTTATCGCTACTGCTCTCTGATTGGTTGAAATAATGGAGCATTTGATTGGTGGAAAACACACTCACTCATTCTTACAGTGACCTTATGCTTTCTTGTCAAGGTTTTTTCAACATATCAATGAAACTATTTACTTTAGATGAAATCTACAAACAGATTTGAAATCAGCATGAAAAAAATACATTAAAATCAATAACAATATTTAAGATAGTGTGATAATTTCATAACGAAAAATGAAGTCAAACACAAAAATTATGCAAAAAAAATGAGTGTGTTCAGGACTTTTTTCCACCACTGTATATAATTAAACTCTGAAACGTTCTTCAAGGCAAATGATATAGAATGCATTGTTTACTTATATTTGGTACTGCTGCTCATCTAAAGCTATTATGATCAAAAGTTCATAACTTAATTTATTGCGTGAGGAGTTGAAGCTTCATATAGATGTTCAATTTTCCCGCGTGATAGAACACCATGTAACAGATAATGGTTGTCTGATGACAGAGGAAATTCAAGTGCATGACTTATCGGATTACGAATTAGATAAGAATTCCATTGAAAATCTGTGATGTACTGTGAAAACTAATGTCACAGAAAAATAACCATCCAATATTACGGCATCTGTTAAATATGTCCTTGCACAGAGATTTCTTAAGTTTACTTCTACTAATATACGTTTAAATGCCAGTAGCTATTTATAACATGCCCAAAAGGATTGAAGTAATGTTTTAAACAAAGGGAGTGCTACAAAATACCCCGACTTTAGTTAAACAACCTTGTTTTTTGGAGCATATGTTATTGGTGCGGAATTCCATTAATTCTGATTTTCTGCAATGGGCGATAAATTTTTGCATATAACTGTAATAAAGTATTCAATTTTTAATAAATTACAATAAAATTTCGACAAAAAAATGTTTTCATCCGTTGAAAAAAAAAGAAACCCTTACAAATTTTTATTAATCCTATACTACAAACTAAAAACCATAAACAAATTAAGCACATCTACAAGTAATATAGACCACCCTACATTCACGTAAACTAAAGAGGCAGACAAAAATACTGACCTCAACAAATTAAAAAGGAAATAAATGCTTGAAGGGGAGAGATTCAAAAGAGAACGGGAAGAGAAGAGTTCTTTTAATATAAATAATTTATTTGCTTTTCAGATTAAAAAGATGTATGTGAATAGAATAAAAAAGGTTTAAATAAAGTAATATAATAAAACTAGAAGATCGTAGGTAAAATGCTCCATTGGGCAACGTAACGTTTGTAGCTGATTCTTGATAATCCCTACGAAAGGGAATTTTAAGCGCATCTTCCCTATCCAATGGGCAAATCCAAAAACAGTTAAAGAAGAAATAATTCTTTTGTTTTCGACTGTGGAAAAGATAATTCTTGTTCCTATTTATTTTTATTCAATCGATTGCTGTATGTATCGTTATCTTTTGATTTTATGTTGTTCTAGTACTTGCTCTATAATGTTACGTGGCTTGGTTTGTTAGTAATATGTTGCAAGGAAATTTTGCAAAGTCTATTTGGAATTGAAAAACAGGCACCTACAAGTAAGAAAATATATTACTCCATCATTGTTCCAAAATAAAATTAATGTACTTGTCAAATCCGAATAATTATAATGCAACATACATGCAAGAACAACAAAAAAGCGAAAAGGAAAATACGTAATCACCGTACATATTTTCTGTATTTTGAGGTTATTCATGAACGTTTGATCTTGACCGATGTAATCCGAGATAAAATTGATGGTAAATTTTTAGAATCATTGCCAGAGAATATTATAAGTTGGTTGTTTAGAAAAACAAAACAAATGAATATTGTGTTCATTATATAGCTTCCAAATAATAACACGAAAGTACAAACAAACGAAAGCATAGAAAATTTTCATGACCATTTTTCTTTCGAATCAAAATCTTAAATAAAACAAGCAAACTAAAAAACACTAGTGAAAACATTAGAGAAACTCATAAATAAAAATTGATAGGAAGAGAGTTGTTGTCAGCTAATAATTCTCTAGTGAAAGAAAAGTAAGGCAGGATAGTCACGAAATGAAATCTTTTAGAAAAATCACGTGACAAGATCGATAAATATCTTGTAGGATTCTTCACATTTACAATACCTCTAAGAAAAAAAGGGGGAGAGGACGACTTTTCGAAGTAAAATTGAGATTATGGAACTGCATATCTCGAAATTTTTTCGCCTAAATTAATTGAATATTGTTCTGTAAAGATTTAAGTTTTTTTCTTATCGAAATCCTTCCGATAAAGGATAAAAACTATACTTCTTTATATGCATAAAATTTTTGTTTAATGAAGATTATGATTAAGAAGTAGAATTTATTCTATGATAAGAAAATTACAAATCGGTGTTTAATTAATAAAAATTAGTTTACCAAATTAATAAATATTAATACTTTTTGATTTGGCCGATGCAAATCTCACAAAGTAGGCCTCATTGGCGACAACACACAATATACACATAAAAAATGTTAATAAATGTTTGGTTTTTCATCTATTTTTGATGTGTAATGAAGAACATGTTATTGATAAGAAAATATCTCTACTTGTTTTGGAAATGTGATGGTAAAAGGTTACTGTAGCAGGAATACTGCGTCTGGCGTCAGTTGTTTCATTTTTGGCAACTTTATCAACGGCCTCCGCGATACGGAAAAGTACCAAAAAATTTATGTATAAAAATCAATTTTAACGTAGAAAAGCAATGAATTAAAAAAATAAAATATGACAATCATAATAAAATTGAGGATATTCTGGTTTAGATTAACTTAATTTTCCTGATGCTCACAGGAAGGAAGAATAATTTTTATAATTATGTATACACACACACAACTAGATACATCTACATTTTTATAAAATAATATTACAGAAATTTAAATATGCAATTTTTAAGAACATTTTAATGTCTTTTTTATGTTCTCTGTTTTTTATAGAATAAATAAAATTGCGTAAATGAAAAAAATAAATCAAAAACTAAAAATATTTAGTAAAGAACTAACTTGCATTTATACGAGTTATTATTAGAAAGATATTTCCTCAGTGAAAACTGCACATCAGTACTACTAACTTGTTTTTGTATTCGTATTAAAAAATTTAAAATTCATTTTCATATGCTCACTATAGGTTCTTATAGGACGCAAAAAATAATTGAGAATAAGACACATATATTGAAATAATGATTTGATGTTGCTCTTTCTTAGTTTTAAAATCCCAAGTAGCATTAGATTGCATACAAAAAATCAGATGAAAGAAGAAAAAGCAATACACGCAATTTAAAAAGAGTATAGCTTAGAATATTTCAAAAGTTGTATTCTGATAATTTAATGATATACATTTGTAAATATGTACATATAAACAAAGGAACAAATGACAAAAGCTTTGTCATAAAACAAAAGAACAAATGATAATACGACTTAATATTAAATCTATACACTCATGGACAAAAAAATTAGCGCACCAAGAAATAAGTGCGGGATCTTAACGAAACTTGGTATGAAGATACATGTAGGATAGATATGCAAATGATTAGAAATGCAGCATGATTGCGCGTTACGTATAGCCAGTAGAGGGCGTTTAACGTCGTTCTCCGTGGAGTATAAAACAGGTAACCAAGGCTTGTTTGAGTGTGCTGAATCGTTTACAAAAGAAAAGCTGATGTATACATGCCATTACGCCATTTTTGAAGACAATATGAGCAGCTGTCACAGCTTGAGAGGGGAAGAATCAACGGCTAGTGGAAGCCGTGTGGTCAGCTAGGCGAGTAGCTTGTCAATTAAGCCGCTCTGATTGTGTTGTGAAGGGGTGTTGGGACCAGTGGATCCGAGAGATGCCATTTACATAAAGCCCAGGCTCAGGACGCCCTTGACAGACCAGACGTTGAGAAGACCGCCACATCGTAAGAAATGCACGCGTGCATCCAACAGCTTCATCGGCCGCCATCCAAGCACAGGTAGCACATTCACTAGGGGCCCCTGTGTCTTCTCGAACCATACGAAGGCGCCTTGCTGAAGGGCATATGGGATCACGGCACCCATTACGTGTGCTGCCTTTGACGCCCACCTATCGACGTCTCCGTTTGAAGTGGAGCCGCGTACGAAGAAACTGGACTGCAGCGGATTGGAATCAGGTCGTCATTAGCGACGAATCCAGATTCAATCTTAGCAATGATGGCAATCGGGATCGTGTGTTGAGACCCCGTGGTGAGCGCCTCAATCCTGCCTTTGCTTTACAGCGACACACCACTACCACAGCTGGTGTGATGGCATGGGGTGCCATTACCTACAATACACGATCAGCCCTAGTATTGAACTGTGGCACCATGACATCCCAGCAGTATGTCCATAACATTCTGCAACCACATGCGTTGTCACTCATGCAACGGCTCCAAGGAGCCATTTTTCATCAAGACAATACTCGGCCTCACACTGTAAGGGTGTCACAAGACTATCTGTGCACTGTTACTACCCTTCCTTGACCTGCCTGATCCCCCGATTTCTCTTCAATCGAGCATATCTGGGATCATTTGGGACGGTGAGTTGGGCATTCACGAGTTTGAATGAACTAGAGGCAAGGTTACAGTAAATATGGACAAAATACCTCAAGACATACAGAATTTGTTTGCCTCAATGCTCAATCGTATCGCCTCGTGCATTCGCGCTAGAGGGGTTCAACAGGGTATTGATTCCTCCCTTCTTTTGCCTTTTTCTCTGAAATAAATTATCCCTTTTCTTTGATTTTCTAATTATTTACTTATATCAAAGTAGTCATTACGTATGTAAAATTTTGTTTTATTTTGGCGACTCCTTCTTGGTGCGCTAATTTTTTTGTCCATGAGTCTATATGCGCACATGCACGCACACACATACATACATAAATACATAAAACATACAATACATATACATAATTAGATATTGTAAATTCCCAATATGCATACATAAAAACATAATACAAATTAAAGATAAATTCACAATATACATTATTACATAATATAAATTTGTAAGTTCACAATATACATTTGTAACTACATAATACTTTTTAGAGATAAATTCACAATACATATGCTTTCTTCGAACTGTCAAGCGTCAAACATGGGGTTGTATCGGCCATGCTATGGGTAGCTGTGTCGTGGTTTTCTGCTGAACTAATCGTAACCCTACAAGGAAGAAAGACTGGTAGAAGAATTGAGAAATTTTGCTGAGCAGGTCCATTTAATGATGCAAAAGTTGTTTCCTGCAGGAGCTGGAATTTTCTTGAATGATAATGCACCAAAAATACAGCGGGATTTATCCAATCATGGATTTGATGAACATGAGGATGAGGTGGAACTTCTACCTTGGCCCGCACATCCACCTGAGCTCAATATAATTGAATCGTTATGGTTTATTTTAGAGCGTTTAATACGGAATCGATAACCTCAGCCGGCATCCCTCTGAGAGATCTTTCACAATATCTTCATAAAGAACGGTACAATACTCCTCTAAACACTATTCAGCACAGGTATGAATCGATTCGTAGGTGAATTCAAGCGCGCACACACACACACACACGCATTTTATATTTTGGTTTTGACATTATTTCCTTTTATATTTGTAACACGAATTATTTATAGTTCAGTGGTTTTCCTCTTATTAGGACCTTAGATCAATTTGCCTTCATTTTAACCGACTGCTAAAAAGAGGAATTTTATCACATGGCATCTGCCTGTCGTGAGGTGCTCGCTTCTAAACTCCATTTTCCTGTTAAATATTTTAATTCGCTAAGCTAAGGGTCGGCAAACTTTCGGAGGGAAGAATCATGTTGCAAATGAAACAAGGTAACTAAGGTGTCAAAGATCCATTTATACACACACGCTGCACCCCCGTGGAGGGGAAAAGTTCTAAGGTAACAATTGCAATCAAGACTGTAGTTCAGCAATTAATGTGTGTTTTATATTATTTAAGTAATGATTTACACTAAATAACATTTTCCAGTTCTTTTAAACTAAGAATTAACGAAGGTATTTTTATTTTTGTGGCTAAATGAAAGAGACTAATGTGTCAAGAATTATAATGTTAAGAAATAACTATATATTCTAGTGAAAAATTTTTTTTGTCTATATCATAAGTGATCATCATTCAGTAATTTCATGTTTACACTAATAATTAATGTTGTGCTGGTAATCATATACAGAAGGGCCTTCCTATAGCGACATTTTTACGCGCGCGAGCGCAGTAAACTACTACTTAAGGACTAATTTTAATATTTTAGCTATTTCTGAATACACTTTGTAAATAGAAAACAAGTTAATACAAAATTCTTAAGTCAGTCAAAGGTTCAAATATTTTTGAAAATAAAGTAAATATTGTCAACAGATAATTATAAAGGGTGTTTTTTTAGAGGTATAGAACCTTAAATTGCAATAAAACAACGATGTATTATTCGACTGACATGATATTTTTTTATTCAAAAGATAATCTTGTGGCATTACATTTTAAATATGATTTCTGTCATACGACTGCCACGGCTGGCTCGGATGTAGTCCAATCTGGATTTCCAATTTTCGATGACTTTTTCCAACATTTGTGGCCGTATATCGGCAATAACACGGCGAATGTTGTCTTTCAAATGGTCAAGCGTTTGTGGCTTATCCGCATAGACCAATGACTTTACATAGCCCCACAGAAAATAGTCTAGCGGTGTTAAATCACAAGATCTTGGAGGCCAATTCACAGGTCCAAAACGTGAAATTAGGCGGTCACCAAACGTGTCTTTCAATAAATCGATTGTGGCACGAGCGGTGTGACATGTTGCGCCGTCTTGTTGGAACCACAGCTCCTGGACATCATGATTGTTCAATTCAGGAATGAAAAAGTTAGTAATCATGGCTCTATACCGATCACCATTGACTGTAACGTTGTGGCCTTCATCGTTTTTGAAGAAATACGGACCAATGATTCCACCAGCCCATAAAGCGCACCAAACAGTCAGTTTTTCTGGATGTAACGGTGTTTCGGCATACACTTGTGGATTAGCTTCACTCCAAATGCGGCAGTTTTGTTTCTTGACGTAGCCATTCAACCAGAAGTGCGCTTCATCGCTAAACAAAATTCGTTTATGAAAATCGGGAACAACGGCAATCTCGTTCTGGGCCCTTTCGACGAATCTACGCCTTGCTTGATGATCGTTTTGATGAATTGCCAAACCAAACTGAGAATAAATCACTTGACAGCTGTTAAATTGGTCGCCATCTTGGAAAGTAATGCCAACTTAAACTTCTATACCTGGAATAAAAACAATCTTTAAAATAACAAGTGAAAGAGGGAAACAACATTTTTCATTTGACATAATTTTATTTTGAATAATTCATATTAGTAGAATAATTCATAGAAGTCTGAAGAGCAACTCCAGTCTATACAAAGATTCACGGTTTGCCGACCCCTGCTTTAAGCAATTGTACTGGAAAATTTGTAAGAAATGTTTTATTATTTTCAAAATATATAAACTTGTGATCAACATAATTAAAATATTTCGTAATTCATTGCAGAGCATTGCATCATAAAAAGTAAAAAAAATGAAATAATTCTTTTTAGAAAATTGTGTTATTAATAGAGGTTATTCGCAATAGAAAAATAAAAAAAGTAAGCTTGACCCTTTAAAAAAATAGCATAGTAGATATTAAAAAGTAATTAATTTAACATAAGTGGGAAGAAAATGCGAGTTGTAATCAAAAATTGATAAAGGTAGAAACTTACCAGAATCTAACTTTTACGTATTCTAAGACCGTATTATTTACAGGTATAATTGGAGCTATTTTCCTTTTGATGGATAAAAGAGCAGTTTACAATATTAACCTCTTCTTTTTATCTTGCTATTTATTATGCATACAAGTAGAAACGGCAGCTCTATTCTTAGTGTATTTTGTGTGAATCAACCTCGGGAAATGATATTGGATAAATAAAAGAAGTAGAATGAATAAAACAAAACAAAAATATGACAAATTGATGCACTAAAACAAAAAAAATCTGTTGTGTTTAACGGGACATATAACATAATTTCATATGTTGTGGGTGAACACTGTATACGTTACTCATATTCAGTAACTTAAATAGTCTCCATATAATACTCAAAAGCAGTACTCAAAAACACTTTTTGAAATAAAACAATAAGTGTTTCAATTTATATACTGGGTGGTCCCAAATTCATGGTACAAATTTTAAGGGTAGATGCAGGACATTGTAACAATCATTTATTGCATAGGAATGTATGGGCGCAAGTGACGCGGTGAGGTTAAATGAAGTTATATCGGTTGGTTGCGTTGCCGGTAGGGGGCGGAAAATGTCTAGCCGCCGTTCAACATGGTTCATTTCAGTATGGGAAAGCGCCATTCGTAATTGTTCTGACTTTACGTATGCCGAAAGCGTAGACATGCATTACTCGTGCGGCCGTGCAAATGGTAACGGCAGAGTTGCACTACGAAGTATCACGCTCAGTTTCTTGATCAACGAATGCCGGATCACAGAATTTTTCTGCGGTTACATCGTTAACTTCGTGAAACATGTTCATTCCACGTCACGAGACATGATACTGGTCGACGAAAAGAAGCACGCAGTTCAAGCCTGGAAGAAAGAATTTTGAATGGGTGGTTGATAGACTAAAGTCAAGTACAAGATCTGTTGCTCATCACGTAAGTGTGAATCATCAGAATGTTTGAAGAGTTTTAAGCGAAAATCGCTTACACCTCTTCCATTTTCAGCGAGTACAAGCTTTGAACCGGTAGACTATCTTCTCCGACTACTAATGGATGGTACAGCGATGTGAACTGCAGCTGGACTTCATAGCTCATGTGCTGAACAGTTATGAACAGTTATTGTAAGCATTACACTTGTCAACGATGTTTTCAATAAACACTTTGTTTTTCCTTTCAACTCTTACTTTTTGTGTTTTTGCCTCACCGGGTTAATTGCGCCCATACATTCCTATACAATAAATGGTTGTTACAATGACCTGTACCTAACCTTAAAGTTTGTACCATGAATTCGGGACTACCCTGTATAAACTCGTGTGCTGTACAACACATCTGTTTGTAACACAACTGACATTCTATCAGTTATTGAACAATTTTATACAAGAAAATGAAATGTTTCAAATAAAAGTGAATGTTACATAAAAAATACACTTTATATGCAGTAGCGAATTTGGAATATATGAAAATAATGTTGGAGAATTTTTTTTTAAAACTAACATATGTTTTATAGTTTAGCTCTGTTCTAAATATTAAATAAAGAACAGCCCAACTTTAGCGGGTAGGGGGAAGGAAATGCTCGTTTCCGAAATTATTAGAGATGGAAAAGTGTTGCAATAATGATAGAATAAAAATGGGATGTAAAATAATGTTAAAGCTTTAATGTTTCTAATAAAAGAATGTTGCTCATATACGAGTATGTGATAACTCTTTTCAAAATTTGTATTCATATCTTAAAAAACTATATTTACTGCATGTAATGAGCTTCAGATCAATAGACTTTTACATGATTCAGCTTAAGTTCTATCCAATGAGGATTTGTTTAAAGCAGTGCTTCTCACACTTCCAGTACTTGCGACCCAATATTCAATCTTAGTTTTCATCGTGCCCTCCCCCTCCATACAATAACAATATATTGAATTAAATAATACTATTCTTTGGTGCTTGTTTAAGCTACAATTCGACTTTAACCTCTTAAGTGCCACCGGCGTATATAAACATCTTGCTCAGCCGAAGCGTTAATTGCCCCGCACGTACACATATGTCTTTCCGAAGTACGATCGTTTTTGTGCACTGCCATTCATAAAACTATTCCAAAGGTTTTGGAATGCAATAAAAATATCTTGACAGCGTTTGCGAAGGGTTTACTTATTTCAGAGGATTTGCTTATTTGTTCCTTTTCTCTCCACCCTCAGATGCCATCAAAGCTTGCATCTTTTATCATATTGAAATAATTAAAACTTATAGTTCGAACGGTTTAAAGATTTATATTTCTACTAGCGATGATTGCTTACATTCACTTAAAGGTTGTAATTTATTTAAACTGTTCGAATATATTTTTATGTATTATTTCTGCAATATTTTGATACTTTTTAAGCCTTTATTTGGTCAACTTTTCATTCCTTTATGTGGGAATTTTAAAAACTCAATACTCTTTTCTTAGTGGATCACGTGTACGAGGTAAAATTTGTTGCCATTGAAACTAATTGAATCCTATTTAAACGGTCATCAGTTCCAAATTGGTTTAGACTTGTTAGGCTCCCCTCTTATTTTTGTTTGATTTTTTTACTACGTTTCATTTATTTTTGTTGTTGTTTTCATGAACTCCTAACTAATTTACTATTTTTTTGTTGATGTATACACATACAACTACATTCCTATCTAATTTGTATATAGAGTAAAAAAAAAAAAAAAAAACAAGAAAAAAACAAGAAAAACTGATTTAAAAATTCAGTTGCAAGCAACTGACCATCTGCACTAAGTGAACTATACGTCCACATTAAAAAACTGAGAAGAAATTTTTCTAGATAAGGTTGAAACAGCTTCCTCTCTATATTGGCCAAAAGATCACCTTCATATTTTGCGAAAAACAAGAGTAGGTAAATTTATTTCCCCCCAAGTAGCCAAGCAAGTTCCAAACAAGTAATTTTTTACGAGGAGTTCACATTTTCGTACTAACTAATTCTCAAACTTTTACTTTTATGAGCGCAACATTTTTTTTCTCAAAAGATATATTGTTACATCTTTATTTTCTTTAAGAAAAATGTCCTTTTAACTTTTATTTCTCTCTATAGTAACATTTTACTAAAACGTTTTTAGTTTTGCAGGGTTTCATAAACGAAGAATCATATATACTGTCTTTTGTTCCTAAAACAAGGTCAGCATCTTTTTATATATATTTAAGAACTCCATACAAATTACCTTACAAAAAAAAAAGAAAAATTGTGTATCTCTGATCTTCTGTGTTAGCGTATAACCATTTCATGCAATTTTAAAAAGATCAATGATATAGTGATGAAATCTTGCGAAACTTTTAAACCATTTCTTGTTATTTAGAGCATATTTTTCCCTATGAACATGGGATGGTTGCGTTTTTGTATTATTTAACTTCTTCATAGGGAAAAAATATTCACCAGAATTAATCGCCAATTAGATAATTATTACTTAAAAGATTCAAGACAGACCATTTTAAGTATAAGGAGTAATAATTAAGAAATGACTGGAAAAATGTATCGATTGATTGTATATCGGCCTCACACTTCGAAGCAATGCAACGACTGTTGCCAATAGACCGCGAAATTTTGAGAAATGGTCAATTTACTTGGACGACATCTAAGTTCTGCCGTATTCTTCAAGCTTCCGTTGAACGCGAATATGAGGGTGTTTGAGCCTTGGCAGACATAACGTGTATCAGCTCATATATACTGAGGGTCTTAAGTGTGGTCTCAAAATTCAAACCCACTATCCTACAGAAACAGTACTGATCACGAATTTGTCACAAGACTTTTTGAATACTACTACCACCACGAAAAATATATCAAAGAAGAAATGAGAATCTTACCTAGCCATGTATAAAAATGCATCACAGAAAGGAAAATTTCACAATTTCCTAATAGTACAACTATTGAGGTATCTCCGATTATGAAATTACAATCGTTTCATTATTTATGCATGCGTTTTATGAATTTATGTAGTTTGAACGAAAACAAATATTTATTTACAATATATACTTTGGGATTTTTTTTCTGTAATAGATTATATTTATGGTTTGATTTCGTTAGTAGTTTCGTCTTCGTAGATATTATTGATTATTAACTATTCATGAGAGAGAGAGAGAAAATCGTATTTTTAAAAAAAATCTAGAAAAAACGTCTTTTTTAATACATAATTACAATATATTTCAATAATTACGTATTAAGAATATCTTTTTTGAACGAAGTAATAAGTAAAGATCATTACTGATATAAACAAGACATATCATTGCCATTTTCAACAATACAAGGTTTTACTATTCTTTTTACACAAGAAAAAACATTTTTTAGGACAATTTATAAGGTACTAGCCAATATATAAAGTACAAAACATTTTTTTATGATAATTTATAAGGTATTAGCCAATATATAAAGTGCAAAACATTTTTTTATGACAATTTATAAGGTACTAGCCAATATATAAAGTACAAAAAATTTTTATGACAATTTATAAGGTACTAGTCAATATATAAAGTACAAAACATTTTTTTATGACAATTTATAAGGTACTAGCCAATATTCACCTACTTCTCTGATTATTTTATGATATTGTATGATTACATATAGTTTTTTTAAAACTTATTGATACCTAAGAATTAAGCTTTCGATTGTATTAAAAAACATACTTATTGCCCTCATCTCTTGAATTAAGAAGGACAGGATTTGAAAATGGAAGTTTTTTTCCTATTACTTCTTTTAACCCTTCTTCCAAAGTTGGTTTTCGCTACATCCAATTTTAGCAGATCTTTAACCAACAAAAGAAACATGGTTGCCAAATTTCAAATCTGTTGATCTAACAGTAAAAAGTGGATATATATATGTATATATAACGCGCCGCAACCCCTCACAGCCTCCCTTGGGAATCGATTTCCACACAGCCAATCTCTAAACAAAAAGATCGTGCTTGTCAAACTTCAAGTCTGTAGATCTAATAGTTAAAGATGGTAAATCTTTTTGCCTAGAATGGCTTCATATAACCCTCTTAGGAGTCAATTTACTCCTCAAAACACTTTCTTAACGAATCTCTACTCAAGAAAATAAACATGCCTGCCAAATTATAAATCTGATAATCTAATAGTTCCCTTGGTCTCGTAATGAATGAGTAAGTCTCAGTTCTCACACACTCATCAAGAGATTACATAAATGAAAATGATTTTCTCGTATTGAAAGGTCTTTAAAATGGTTAACTTAGGTTTGGCTCATATATAATGCAATTATCATTCAGATAAAGTTGTTCGAAAGAGGATAAGAGTTTAATGGATAATACGACGTATTTATTTGTTTGGTTCCTTAAGGGAAATTTTCTGTGTAACTCTTTTCACCTGACTCAAAAGTGAATGTAACGAGCGAACACTTTTCTCATATTAGAAATATATTTAAGTGATAAGGTTGACACCTTAACTGTCATTCCCTTTACTTATGTAAGCTAAGCTAATGTAAGAATTTTGAGCAAGACGTATTTAACATGTCAGCGCTTGTCCATTATCGGTCATTGTTTGGAGTTATGACATAGTTACCTTACCAACCAGGTAACCATCACCTAATCCATTAAAAAAGCATATGTAATTTATAAGCTACACTCATGTCCATAAATTAAGGATAATGAAGTTCAGGCAAAGAAAGAGACAGAAGCAAAACAAATTTGACTTATTTGTAAAGTCTATTTATTAAACAAAAGGTGAAGAGCAAAAAAGATGCTATATGTTTGACATAATTAATAAAAATTGCGATTTTTACACCCTGGAGCAAATTTAAAAAAAAAACCGATTTACAAAAAACAGTATAACATGGTTAGTATGATGGTTAATACGGAGTATGTCTCCCGGACGATGTAATACGGGGCTTACAACGCCTAGGCAAGCTGAGTATCAAATTATCAATCTGATCTTGGGGAATATTACACCACTCATCAAGCAATGCCCTCCGAAGTTCCGGTAGACAGGTGAGAGGGGGTTGACGGGCTGCAATTCGTCGGCCAAGCATATCCACACATGCTCTATTGGATTCAAGTCCGGTGAGTATACTGGCCAATCCATACGGGTGATATCCACCGATTGAAGGTATTCGTCTACAATGTTTGCATGGTGAGGACGGGCGTTGTCATCCGTAAACAGAAATTCAGCACTCATGGCGCCCCGAAACAAACGTACATGTTGTTCCAGAATGACATCCCGATAGATGTGGCCTGTCATCGTTACACTCTGAACATGCAGGTCAATTCTGGAACCAAGAACAATTCCTCCCCAGACGAGCTATCCAGCACCACCGTAAGGGTGTCGTTCAATGGTGTTCTCTTGGTGGTAACGGGTACCTGGCGCTCTCCATATTAAAGTCCAGGGAGAATCAGACTGCAAACTAAACCTGGACTCATCGTAAAACATCACACAAGACCACTGTTGTGGTGTCCCCAATGCATGCTCTCTACTCCAGGTTAATCGCAGGCGACAGTGAGTTGCGGTATGTGGAACACATCTGACAGGCCTACGAGCATATAGACCAATGTTCCCTAAGCGTCTGTACATGGTCTGCCTTGAAACTGTAGTATCTGTAGCTGAAGAGAGCTGACGAGACAGGTCTGATGCTGTGCTCCGTCTGTTTCTTTTGGCAGTAACTGCCAAATATATATACCGGTCCTCATTCGGCGTATTAACATGGGGGTGACCTGTGCTGTAACATCTACTCACATTACCATCATCTTGGAATCGTTGCCAAAGCCTGGAGATGACATTCTAGACGATTCCAAGTTCCTCGGATATTTCCAGCTGGGTACGTCCACATTCCAGTCGTCCAATAATTCTACCACGTAAAAAATCATCCAAATGCTTCCTTTGTGCCATATCTACGCGGTTATTGCACTGAAAGGCTTTTAAAGCGCTTATGAACAATTTTATTTCATTGCCACCATTCCTTATATACTCCTCTCTTACTCTCTCGTCATTGTGACGTACTCTCCGCGCCATCTGGTGGCTTCCTGTAATTTGCATATTCTTCTTCAAGATGTGTGTGATAATTCTACAGGTGAAATTTTTATTTTAGAGTTCAATTTCTGTGTGATTCTGAATTATCCTTAATTTATGAACATGAGTGTATAATGATTAAATGGTACTAAATATAATTATTAATATTCACTTAATCCTACAAGTCGTCATTTTCTATGCATTACTGCATTCTCTTTTGTTGTTTTCTTTTTATGACGATGTCAAAATATAATTATTATACAGTTTTTTTTCAGAAAATTTTGAGCAAACATTTATTTTTATCACATGTTTTAAAGTGCTCGTTTTATTCATTTTATTATTTTCTTTGGAGAAACTTTCATCCGTGACTGTGACTCCTTTTAAGAAAGTAAAGATATCTTATGTTTGGTTAACATTTAGAAACTAGCTACCATTGTTTTCATAGATATAAAGGAGGTAATTGAAAAGTAAGATTCAAAATGCATGTTATTAAATACGCTAGTAAAATTTGAATGATATGTATTTGTATAAAAAAGAATTTAAATGTATTTGCTGTATATATTAAAATGGAGAATGTAAGAAAAGTTTTTAAATTTTTGATACATTTTATTATAGGAGTTACACACTGTTGAATTGAACATTGTTTTGAAATAATCATTATATAAATATGCTAAGGTTATTCGTTTACTTTAAAAAAAAAGAAGATAAATTCTTTATTGGCATTGGTATAATTAATACCTGGCCATATTGGTATAATTAATCAACAAAATAATAAATATGTTAAAGATATTTGTGATATTTACTTTTAAAAATCAAGAATTTTTTTTTAATATACAAGTAAAGTTATATCATAAAATAAAGACTGATATTAAAGAAAACCTGCCGCAATTTATTTTAATTAAGAATGCAAAGCCTCTATTCTACACTTTACACTTGTAAAGGAAAAACAAATATTATATAAATCAGTTTTACATTCAAAGAGTTGTTCTTAGAAAGCAAGATTTTGCTTTCAGAATCTTCTAACTTCTCTGGAATTAATATTTGAAAAAGAAATAAGTTTATAAAAAATTGTTTTCACAATTTGGTTTGTCAATAAATTTTACTTTATACACAGATTTTATAATAAGGATATTAAAGTTATTGAATTTTCTCACACACTCACAGCAGAGGAAGCTTCATACCTTTTGTTTCAAATATTTCACATAATTGAAATACACATTCCAGTATTTAGTTGGATTGTATATGGAAATCTTCTCCAAATAATAAAGTTTATACAGCACAAAGATTTCTCCGAAATTGTGTTGGAACAGGAAATATATAATTTAATGATAACATTTTTATATTATTGCTAAAACTTAAAAGGTTTTAAACCTCAAAATAATTACAAAATAATGAAATTTGAAGTTTCTAGCTATATTGTGACCTCTAAATTATGCGATTTTGAGAAAATAATGTAAAACGCTAAATATTGGGTAAAGTAGCTAAAAAGGCTGTACAAAACGATACGGCAGAATAATTTCTTGTTTGAGGAAAATTTACGAAATTAAATTTTCTTTTTGGATACAAAAGAATTTTCTTGTTAACTAATCACATTTTTGCTTCGTACTTATGAGAGATTTAGTTATCAACTCAAGTAACCTTTTTTCCAACTTCCTTCAACAGTTCTAATTATACTTCAAAAAATGCTAATCTAATAAAGCTCATTAAGGAAATTTCTATGAAAAGGATCCTTTACAAGAAATGAAAGACAGAGTTTCAAAACCGAGGAAGTGGTAGAATTATCAATGAATTACAAAAATAATTATTTCTTTATACTTATTAAATAAAAGGGGGCATATTTTCTGCACAAATTCTCCCTGCTTATGAAAAACTAAAAGAAATAGAAGTGAAAATAATTCAAGGTGGTAACAAATAAAAAAAAAGAACGAGGAAAAAATTTAAAAATGTATTCATTTTTTTATATTTGTGCTTATTCGTCGAGTTCTATCTTGGATAAAAAAGTTCTGTATTAAATTATTTATACCATTTTTCTCTCTTACATATTTCCGTATAAATAAAAATTCTTGCAAAATATCGAAGTGGATCTTATAATTCTGAATATTATGCAACCTATAAAATATCACACGAATTCGAACACGGTGAACTTTCATGCATCGGAAATTTCTACGTATCGAATTTTCTTGAATTCCCAGAGTCATTACATAAAAAAATGCTTCTGCGTATATGCCATGTATCAAAAATTCTATATATTGAATATTTTGCAGAATTTTTCTTATTGAAATAACGCCGTTTCAAGAAATCAGCTTTCTAGAGCATTCAAAAACAGAAACATACATTGCGTTTAGTATCTTACATTGCGTGAGTTTCTATTAACGTTGCACTTAAAGCAACACGAGGGCTATTGGGAGAATACCCAGGGGAATAGAACTCACCTGAAATTGGTTAAGAGTTACAAACCAGTTCTCTGGGTAACAACCACCCCCATGTTCAATCATTTTTCCATCATGAAAAAAAGTCTTTTTTTCAGTCTTTCTTCTATTTTCAGTAAAAAAAATGTCTTATTTTATATTTTCATATAAGTACATAGTAAATCTACATAACGCAAACCAAAGGAAAATTCGCAATATGCATGCATATCCATATAATATAAATTATAGATGAATTTGCCACCCATCCGGCATAGTGGTTAGTGACACTGACTGCGGTGCCGCAAGGTCTGGGTTTAAATCCCGGAGAAGTCATGGATGTTTGTAAATGTATAGTGCCTTTGTGGCAGGGGGATACTCTAAATAGCCATCAAGCCACCTGTCCTCTCGTGAGGTTGGTGGAAGGGCAAGAGAGATAGGGGGTCTCTATCCACCCCAGGGTGTTCTCCCACAAAATTGGAGCGGAACCGAGCCAAATAGTAGTCACCTGCATGGTGCTCAAAGCTACGGCTATGAATTTCGTGGGCCTTGATCTGATGTTAATGTCGATCACGCGGCATAAGTAACAACAAGGATAAACTCACAATACACATATAAAATGGCACAATATAAATTAGTAAATTCAAAATACACATACAAAATTACATAATATAAATGAGTAAACACACACACACATGTACACATACATACACACACACTCAATACAAATGTACAAGGCCAAGAATAATAATTATGATGATAAAAAAAACCTATAAGGCAAAAGGGAAAAAATACAATTCCAGCAATCTTGCAAGTATATCAAAAACAACAATAATCTCCACCATTCCTGATGATATCTTTTCACTTTAATTCATTTTTCAATTTTAAATAAATTTATCAGTATCTTAAGGAAGACACACACTATTCATTTATTCTTTCCTTTATTTTAAATATATAGGGAAAAAAACAATCGAAAAAAATTATTGAATTTTATTGGAGATATTTTTTTCTATTTTGAAACAAGAATTTAACTTTATATGAATATTTGCATTATTCACCATAGAGCTAAGCTGTAATTTACGGAATATATCGATGGGCTCAGTAAGAGAATAATTTTTTATGAAAGTGCAATGGAACACATATTGATCCTAATCACCCATGCTCCCACAGAGACAAATGTTTTTTAAATTAAAATTCACTTACATAAATAATATGGCAATCGGCCATGGTTAGTTAAAAACTGAAAAATGTGACTAGTATAAGGGCTAATGTTAATATTAGGGGTCGGCAAGTATATATATATATATGACTCATAAAACGGTATTAGAATTAGTCCAAAAATTCTTCTACTTCTTAAAAAGCATATTTTTAAAACAATTAATACATAGGAACGAGGGGCGGGCACACATACCTCCTCACCATCTAAATTGGCATCCTTCTCTTCTAACTTCCTCATCACGCTAGCGTGAGAATTTCGTGCCACGACACAGATTTAATGGCCTTAACTCCACTTATCTCATTAAGGTATACGACTACGTTCGGAACCGTGATTTTAAAAAAAGCGCATAAATGGATCATTTTCATGATATTTAGTGTCACTTAGATTAGAATAAATACATGTATAAAATTGTTTTAAGAACATTATTTAAATGCAATATTTTGGCAAAACATTAACTTAGAATAATCTTGTTTCAAAACATTCTCCTTCTTTAAAAATGCTTCAAAAAATAATATATTTCTTATATAAAGTACAGACTTCTCCAGAGAGTCTGAACTAAGATTTTTGAAAAATTCACATTATTTTCGGAGCTACAACTAATTGAAATACTTATCGGCGCTTTTTTCTTAAAATTTCTCCCTCTGTTATCGTAAAACATAGACAAACCCACTTCTAAGTTATATATTTTAAAAATCTAGTTGAGCCTCTGCACAGAGTTCTGAGCTATACACAGGCAAAATATTATTATAAAAGAAGCATTTTTCTCAAAAGAACAATATTTTGAAAATTTCTCATTCTATGTTCATTTCTTGTCAAAATAGTGTACTTCAATAATTTTTTATTGTAATAATATTTTTGAAACAATTTTAAATACATTTTCTAATCTAAGTGACATTAAATATCATAAATATTATTCATTTATACGCTTTTGCAAAATCACGGTTGCGAACGTAGTCGGATACCTTAAACCCACTGCACAGAGGATCTTCAGTGGCATCAAGACTAGAACCCGTGACTCGAAAAAGCTGGCCATGAGTTCATGGCCATGATCAATTGTCTTCTGTAGCCACTATTATCTTGTACTGCAAAAACTAGTGGTGATAAGATATTCAAGGCAACTAAAAAACTAAAATGTATTTTTCGAATTCATTTCATACACATTTACGAAAAAATAAAGTAAGAAAAAGATACATATGAAGAGTATAGTTGAAAGAAACAAATGGTTACCTACTTGAGTACCTGGAGTGTGTGAATATTCACGTCAGTCTATTCAGCAACTCTATGGCTTTTGGCGACGGACCGGGCTGCGGTTGCCCAGTGGTCAAGGTATCGAATCAAGGCAGGCATGTCATGAGTTAGAGCCTAGTACCTCTAAAGACCCGCCGTGTAGGGAAGCGATGCACGTTAAATCTATCGAGAGCTGAAACGTCCTCCCGTTGGTGTGGTGTGGGAGTTAGAAGAGGGGGTGACAGCTCAGGTGTCGTCCACGTCACTTGACCATGGTTCAAAATTACGTGGTCCGTCGCCGAAAGCCCTCGTGTAGCTGAAAAGTGCGACGTTAATATTTAATCAATCAATCATACAGAAAGACGAATCATGTAATCATGGAATTTGACAAGGATAGTCAAACTTCAGAAAGTTTCTGAGCAACCAAACTTAAACACTACTTCCCATAAAAATCATCAGCTATGATTGAAATCGAAGTCAGTAAGTAAAGGTATGGCATAGAATAGGGTTGAAATTCACGACTTGACTTCAACGGCAATAGCCTGGGTATCATCTCTCTTATTTCTAAATTTAATAAAATTTATATAAATACATTAAAATGTAAAATATATTGCGTCACAAAAGACATTCACACACATTCACTCACTCATTGGCGACGGACCTCGTAATTTTGAGCCATAGTCAAACAACGAGGACGACACCGGAGCTGACCTCGTCTCCTAACTGCCACATTACATCTACAGGAGGACGTTTGAATTCTCGAAAGATTTAACTTGCATAGCTCCCCTACATGGCGGGGTTTTAGCTGTACTAGGCTCGAACTCATGACATGTTACCTTGACCAATAGGCTACCACGGCCTTTTCGAGAACTTCGAAAAACTAAGTTTAAGATTTTCAGTACACAAAACAAACTAAAAGAAAATATTGATACTGCAAACTATTAAAAATGTAAAAATATTACAAATGTAAAAATATTAAATATTTAGTACGGTATTTTATTGGTAAATATAATTTAAGTGTGTTAAGGGGTGTTGGAAAGCTAAAATCTTATTTTTTTAACAATTTGAGATTTTTACATTTTCAAATTGTATAATACCTTACTTGAACCTCTAGGGTATTTAGAAGCCCTTACAACGTATTTTTAAATAATCGTTGAATTTGGGCCACGCCCATTTTAATGGCGAAAATTGTAAACAAATTACTTTGTTTTTGCTGAATAGTGTAACGACTGATAGGAACCAAAACATGTACCTTTTATTTTAAATTGAGCCTTTTATTTTTTTATTTCCCAGCCGATTAGAAGTCTCACTGTATACATTAAAATCAATTTATCTCAAAATGTAAATTTTGATGTGCGATGTACCTTTTATGAGAAACAACTGTTCACAGGTATGTAAACTTTTTATGAATTATTTATAATGATGTCTAATATATACTAAAATGAGCTTTTTTTAAAACACTCAAAAATTTAATTTTTACAAATTTTTTAAGTAAAAAATGGGTCAAATTTCGCAATGTTTGATAAAATATTTCATAATTTCTTAAAAAATTCAAAATTAGCTAAAAGCTCATTTTAGTATAATAAGAGAGATGTACTTTAATAGTATGAAAAATTTCAAGCATGTTCATGAAACAGATTTTGAGAAAAGGTACATCGAAAACAGCCAATTTAACATTGTCAGTATATATATAGACAGAGGTTTCCAACACCCCTTAATGTATTTCAAATATGTTTAATTATAGGAGTGAAATAAATAATTTAATTTATTTGAAATTAGTACAGATCCAAACTCTTCCATTCTAGTAATTGTGAAGGTTGAAAATAAATCCTACAAAAAAGATTTCGAATCTACTGATCAATGACTTCTTACTAAGTACACAATTAACAATACGGCAACCCATTGAGACCAATCCCCTAGATGCATACGCCATCCTATTTCGTAAGTGTTTTACGATCTCTGTGAGATCATTGGGAATTTACTTATACTGGTTTGAAATTTTTTTCCAGTTAATTAGTAGCACACACACACACACACACACACAATTAATATCTATTAAATATAGAGTTTGTTTTAAAACACACACATACAATTAGATTTTATATAAGATAAAGCACAAACAGTTGGAATTTTAGACTTATTAAAGAATGATATTTTTTATGAAACAATATATTTCTTTGAGAAAATTATGTAAAAATCAGAATTTAAAAGTAATAAAATCAATAAATGCTCGAATATTTACAGCCACACACATCATAACGTGTTTGTCCATAATTGAAATTTCACTGTCACACATGCCAAACGTGTTTCAATAGCATTAATTTTTTTTGAAAAAAATATTAATACAAAAATGACAAAAAAAAAAAACGCAACAGAAGATTTAATATAAAATTGAGATCATGTGCGAATAAGTATAAAAACACGCAAACCTAACGCAAACTAAAGTTTAGTTATTAAAACACTAATCACACGAAGAAACAGAGAGCAAATTTTTCCGGTTTTTTCCATTCTGTACATTTTTCATAATAATGCTGTAAGTTTCTTGATACACTTTGGGAATTTTATAGTTAAAAGAGATATAATAGTTAAAACTTTATTGTATACTCTTAAGGCTTGGATTAAAATAAGTCTTGTATAAATAAAGAAATATTGCAAGAAATGCAGTCTGGAATATTTTCTTATGAAAATCTTCCATATAAAAATTGTCAAAGTAATCAACTGGGAATTTTTAAGAATGCACAAGAGTGTAAATCGATATTCAAGTTACTCACTCAATTTGACTGCATAAGATATCTTTTCACCAACACGCGAATGCTCTTTCTTCTTGTAGACAGCAAAAATACCCGAGGAAAGTTTCAAATTCTCTATTGCAATGTTTATTTGAGAAGATATCCAATTTAGGAAATGGGTTTTCATGTGTGCTGCGATAAAAAGAACAGTATACTGTTTTACTGAAATTTCATTACTATAGTAATAGTTTAATAAATATATTGGAAATAATATAGAGAGGTAATTAAAAATAAAATTGAATCTGTCATAATTTGCAATTATTAAAAAGTATCAGTGTTTCAAAAAAGAGGATTGTATAACAAAAAGGAGGGGGAAATAGCTTTAATATTACACAAATTCTTTTGAAGGTAAAACTTTTTTGAAGCTTTATTATAAGTAATGTTATTCTTATTAGCTTTTTAGGCCAAGCACATCATAGATAGTTACAGGCTGAAAAAGATAGAATAATCGTTTAATTATATAACGTATAATATTTTAATAGTGCACTAATGTTAAACATTTAACAAAATTTTAATTATTTTTAAAATTATATATTTCTTTAGAATGAAACGTACTTGTTGTGGGATATATTTAGAACGTACAAGGCTATGCATGAGAAAAAAAAGCACGTGTATCGATTTGATCGATTTAAAAAGCCAAACGCTCTGAAAGTTTGTACTGGTGAAGCAAAATTTTTTGAAATCCAATTTAGATATGCCATTACTTATTTCATAAAAATTGTATTAAGTTTTGGAAATACTTTTTAATAAGTATAGACTATATATGCAGAATAATTATTGGAATTTTTTTTGCTGAAAAGAGGAATACAGTAAAACACGTTAAACTCGAAAACGTTTACCACGAAATATCGGTTAACGCGAAATAGTACAATGGTCCCGCCAACCTGCTATGTATTTTCATACATTTTCCTCTTAACACAAAATGAAAATCGCTTAACACGAAAAGATTTCCTTTCTGGGAATGAACAAAATACGGAAAACATCAACTGCGCAGGCGAGACTTAACAGGGATATTTGAGAAAGTTTCTTTATTATTGGAATGTCCTACTGTATCTTCAGAAGAATTCATTGAAATAGATTATGATAATGCGTGTACAGACTCATTTAAGGTAGACAAAGACAGTTTGGATTTTGTTCAAAGCTAAAATACTATCGTTGATGCAGATTACGACAACGAAAATGAAATGGCTAATGAAGCCACTGTACCCACATCATTCAAAATGAGGCATATCATGAAAAGTTTGCTCAGCTATTTACATGCACATTCTAATAATGGAATGAATAACAAAATGGAACAATTTGTTGACAATTTGATGCTAAAAAAAGCAATGCAAAAAAAATATCAAATCATTTTCCCAAAACTTAATAAATGTTTTGTTTTCAAAAAACTTGGAAATTTAATGTTAAATTTCAGTAAGTTCTTGTAAATGTTTTTGTTTCATTGAATTTTATGAAATATATACTTATATACATATCTATGTAAATCAAATGTATACTTAAACTTAACTCAGTGGCGCGACAGCCCATGAAGGCCAAGACCTACTGTGCCCATCTCAGTATTACGCGATCGTGGCCCCTGAGGTACATGAGCAGATGTTACGGTAAAGTGGTCAGTCTGACGTAAAACCCCTAATGTTAAGTTCCCAAGCAAGCTTGGTACTCATTTATCGACCCACTGAAGGGATGGAAGACTGAGTCAACCTTGCTCAGTCCTGGGTTTGAACCTCAGACCTGTGGTGTGAAAGAGCGAAACACTAACCACTAAAATGTACACTAATAAACTTAATTTTGTTGTATATATATATATATATATATATATATATATAAATATATATATTAACATATATATAATATATATTATATATATATCACGAAAATATATTTATGTCCCTTTGGAATTGTGTTAAATGATTTTCACTGTCTAGAATATTTTTTCTCTATAAATAAATTTTCATTAAATTAAAGTGAAAAAAATAATTAAATAATACTTGACAAGTTTTAAATAATAGTTCTTCAATCTTGCTTAAATACCTAGACTAATTTCTTTAAAGGTTACGGGAAAATCAGGCATGGAGGTTACATAATTATTGACTTTTTCTTACTGTGAATCGTCTAAAGGGTACATTTAAAAGGAAGGGAAAACCCCAACGTCAAAAAAACAACTTACTAACCTTTTTTCAGGAAAATATCCCTGAAACTATTTGATACATTTGAAATTTGAATCTAGAATATCCTGTTAAGCTTATCTTAATAACTAAATCATTTATTTTACATATGATGCCATTCGAATATGTTATATAGATACAATTTAGGAACTTTTTTCATACTATATGTGTCTTCAATATCAAACATATTGAAGGTTGATTTACGTAGATACTAAATAGCTATTCGTAGAATCGAACAAGTTATTCATGTTTACATGCATCTATATTTGAATTCTACACAAATCTACTTAATTTTGAATTAAGATTCTCGAAAGGTTATTTCATTTTACATCGTCACTCATGTCCTTAAATACATCATAAAGTCTCTTATCAAGTAAAAAAACTGTGGATTCGCGTAATATAAATAATTTTATTAGCGAATGAAATGAAATACTATAACGGATCTAGGAATATTTATCAATTTGTACTTAAAATAATTTTATGTTTGCTATAATTTACTTGATGATCATAGTATTATATTCTGTTGCTAATTCCTGAATTAATGAGGAAATACACTACACTAGTATTATTTCATACAAGTGAATAATTTATATTTATTAACACTAAAAAGACAGAAACTTAGTATATACCTATATTGCCCAAAAGCAGTCAAAATGACTGCATTGTGAAAGAATAATGTGTAAGGAAATTTGTTTAAAATTAATTTTTAATATTTTTTTATATTATTTACACAGTCCTATAACAAGTTATTAGTATATATTAATAATAAGAAAAATGTACTTCACTTGGAAAAAAAATTCGAAAAATTTCTAAGAAATTGGGCCATTTTCTACATAATGGCTTTTCTAGTTGAAATTAAAAAGCAGGCAAAATGACTTCCTTGGGCAATATAGTGTTAATGTTATGTTATTACAATGATGGAAATACGGATTTCCTATACATAATGAAACCGTTGAGAACATGGTTGTCTCCAGTTATATCATAAATTCTTGATTCAAAATGAATATAATTAAAAGAACTTTTATAATGGAAAGAAAATAATAAGATAAAAGAGATTTTTAAAAATTAATGACAGGGGAAATTGGTTGGTAAAATTGTAAGGTTTTATGGCATAATGTTGTTTTTTCCTTAAGATATGGAAAAATTTTCATGTAGAATTCCATTAGCAAAACTACAAAAATATTTTAACCAGATATGTAAACGATTTTGTTGATTTTTTCATTTATTAAGAACACATGTCAAAATCGGATATTGGAGAAATGTGCAAAGTTCATTTTCGTGTACCTTAATATTTTATGATTTCGAAATAAACCTTTATTTACCAAAAAAAAATGTAACATATCATTATTTTATGTTTTTGTTAAGGAAAAGAGAAATACCTTTTTAACATAATTTTATAAAGTAATAATTTTAACAAATTTCCTTTTAACAACATCGAAGGCAAAGTCTTCCTTTCCTCATTTTGACTGAAATTTTCCTTCTAACATTGGATATCCAATTACATATATATTCTCAAATCGGAGTTTTTAACGATATCAAATGCGCCTTTTTATGACAAATCAATATATTAAGACTTTTCTTTAAGAAGAAATAATTGGCAAAATTGGAATGAAAAGCGAAAAATCAAAAATCGCGTCACAATAAAAAGTAGGATAAAAGATATCATTAAAATTTAAAAATCAAATCAAATCAAATTGTCTCCCTGTTTCTCTCTCGTTTCACCGTCGCATCGTTATCCAAACCCCCTTCCGGCGCCTACACAAAGCGATTTTCACGCAATTTCCGAACAATCCCTTTTGTATTTCCGTGACGTAACACCTACGTCACCATCCGGGATCCTCTTCAGCTGTCAAAAGACCGCCATGGCAGTTCGTTCGTTCTGCACTCAGTTACGGATCGAATAAAAAGCCCACCTGCTCGCCACTGGCAGTGAAGCCCATAATACGCAGTGTGCACGCCGTCTCACGATTAGGGGTCGGCCTCCCACACTTTTACACCACCAGCTATCACCTTTGAAGGAGATCTCGTTGAAATAGAATGTCTTTTTAGATAATTTCTCGTTCAAGAGCTGCACATGGGTGAGCGAAGAATAACATCGCACAGCTTGCTGCTGTGCATCATAATCCTATCCGGATGGATGAACCGATATGTGATCGCTAAGAATAGTGTTGGTGAGTATGTCATTATCATGCGGGTTCATTATTTTTTCTAAATGTCACTGATATTGTTGTTTTGGAACGAAAATCTGTGGGAAGTTAGGCCTAGCTATTGTTTTAGAGATATTCCACGTTCTGGCCGTGTTGACGTTTTTTTGGATGAGCAAGCATATTTTTGTGATTTGCATATCAATACGCGGACCACTTGTTGAGGGTACGACTTAGGCATGATGAGTTAAGTGAAACGTTTATGATGGTGCCGGTAAGGTGCCAGTATTGTTATTTTTTTTTTTATGATTATCACGTGTGTTAGTTGGCACATGTTAAGAATAAATAATGCGACAAGTGTTTTAATCGGAATCAGTAAATTTTACGATATTTCTAACAGTTTTTCAAAACATATACATTTTGTCTGCTTAATAAAAATAAATTTAATTTTTACCATCTGAGAAAAATGTATTAATTTCAAAGGACTAGTGGATTTTAAATTTTCATTAATATGACTCAGTCATACATAACAGTGCATTGGATAATCATAAAGGATTTCTTATCAAATAGAAAAGTTTATACATTTAAATTGAAGTATTAAGCTAGATGTTAGTGATTGTGTTTATAAATATGTATTGTATTTCATTAATTGAGATTAAAAAAATTCATCTCTGTTTCTCATGTTTTGTTATGGACGTATTTGTACTTGATATCAAGTTCGTTTTAAGATTTTTTTCCAGCTTAATGAAATTAGCTAGATTGTTATGAAAATTAGAATGATTTGAACTATCTCTCTGTGTGTATAAAAGATTTATATGTACATTAAAATTACCTCTATAAAAGTTTCATGATGAAAAATAATAAATACAAGTAGCTTTCTTTAAAATATATAACGACTCTTATTAAAGGTTAATTTAAACTAAATTTTTATAATGTTATTCTTAAAATTAAATAAGCTTTTAAATGGCAAGTTATATCTACATATGCGTCCATTTTATTTAAAATTTAGATATCAGTGAAATATGAATTTTATTTGTGTATCTCATGTGTAATATTTTGAAACTGTATTTTATTTATTAAATATCGTGTAGAACATTCTAATAATTTTTCTTTATTTAAATGAAAAAAGTTTATTCAATGTTTTCATCTTTGCCTTAGTATATTATAAACTGATTTTTTTTATACAGTTAGAATATAAACTGGAAATTAAATGTTTTGATGATTTCCTTCTGAAAGTAAGATAGCTGTTTAGAGAATTATATTTTAGATGCAGAGTATATATATTTATGAGCTGGTAGAACTATTTCTTTAAAAGTTAAAAAAAATGTTAGAGTAAAAAGAGTATTTTGGGAATTTTTTAATGTTTTTAAATAAGGATTCACTTGCTTTTATATATTGCTTCATTTTTTAAAATTCATAATGTTAATAGTGTTTTATTTGAATTCGATAGAAAACGCTTTGAATATACTGTTAACTTTCAGTAAACCATACATTCATGTGAAAAACATCTTTCAAGATTATGTATCAATTGATTGATGCCTTCTTGAGTAATATTATGGATATTCAGTGATACATTTTTGTCTTCATGCAAATAAACAAGAATATATATAAATAATGATAATAGTATAATAAATACTATCAAATGTAATTTCTTCAATACATGTGAATCTTTTATTTTTTACTTCAAATTGATTCTCTACTATTGATTTTTGATCATAAGATTTTAAGTCCTTTTCTCAGAGTCATGGGTTATCAAAGAAATGTTTGACTTATACCACTACTGCAATGAAGAAAAAATAGAGCGATATCTGAATACTTTTTGTTTAACAAAAATGATCGCTTTACTTTTATACTATTAGAGATGTTATTAATGTATATCTTAACTGTATCTTAAATATAAATACAGGACACGAGAGGTAAACACTGAGCAAAATTTTTCATAAGACTGTTGACTTATACCATTCTTAATACGAAAAGATATTGTTCGATCAGTTTATCATATGTGTTAAGAAAGAAGCATTTTTTCCTCTTTAAATTTTATTATTTGTATGCGTTCTTTCTTTATTTATTTTACAAAATGCTGATAACAATATTCCAACAATATAAAGCCAAATAATAGCAATAATAAGATTGATTTTTAAAGTTAAAAGACATTTCTCTCAGCAATGTCCAGAAGCAAATGAAAGATTCAATATTCAAAAATTCGATTAAGTCTAATCTAACATTTAATTATCGAATGTTCATTGCTTGATTTTGCTAGCAGCTACCAGCTTATGAAAATTAGTACAAAAAATAAAATTATTAAAGAAATTGAATAATCCTCCGTAGTTTGACGAAATTTTTAGTATATTTGAAAAAGAGTATTTTGTTGATTTGAAGATTTTGTCACAAATATAGTCTTAGAATACATATTAAGAATTATTAAATTTAATAACTGGGCCTTAAGAAATTTTTCACCTATCGCAGGGTTAAATCATATGATGAAAGTTTGGCTGTTTTTCAGTTACTTTTAGAAGAAAAGAGGTTATTTGAAAGTTTTAAACGAAACTCTAGCTATAAATATAAAACATCCTTTGTACATTTTCATGTTGTTCCCCTAAAAGGTTTATTGTGGAGAAGAAACTGAATGCGACTCTCTCATAAAAATCTCAAGAAGTTATTTTCTTCCGTTATATTCAAACGATTCGTATAATATTATTATATACTAAAAATTTATTTAATTCCTTTTTTTACAGAAACCTAACGACAAATTCAATATTTATTACGTATCAGGCATTAATAAATTCTTTTACCTTACATTATTATTTTATTCCATTATATAATGTCTTATATCTTAATTATTTTAACTGAAAATTTCTTTTAAATGTTAATATATGTTCGAAACCAAACAAAATTATTTCGGATAAATTTCATTTATTTCTTTCAAATAAAACGTTATTTGATATAATAGAAATTTAAAAGTTAAAATGCGTTTATTTGTTTTTAAATGATGTGTAATATTATCAGAAAATAAAATGTGATAAAAAATATTAAGTAATTTCAATTTCGTCACATTTTTTAAGTATAGTTTTTTAAAACATTGGTAGAAACATGGGTAAGTAAGATTATTAGATCGGATAAAATGGAACCTTTGTATTGTGCTCCTATAAGAAAAACTATTAAACTAAAATTAAACATCCACATCATATTAAATGAAAAAATACTGGACTTTGATAAAATAATACTTAAATCATTTTAGAAATTAAATTTAAAATGAATTCAAAAAAAGAATTTAAGGAAATATTAAATTGTTATTTTTTTATTTGCGATGCATGAAATTGCTATTACTAATATTCTTTTTTCAAATTTTTCTACACGAAGTTCTGAAGCTAATATTATTAGTAAGAGCCTATATCACTGTTTCTCATTTTATCATTAAAATTTTATATCTAATAAAATTAAAAAGTTACACTTAATGTCAAATTAATTTAAAGGTTAAAAATATTATTAATGAATTCGATTTTGGATATTATTAAAAACATCTAACCAGAGACAACAGTAAAAATATTTTTCGTTATTTAATATTTATTGAGTGTCCGTAATAAGAATGTCAAACATTTAAAAAATAAACTAACCTCAATTTCAATTTTTATATTTAACGTCATTTTTTGTAATATATATATGCTTCATCTACATAATTTTTTCTTACCTCGAAACTCAGAAAATAAATATAACATTTTTTCAGAATAAATTTTCTGGAATTGAATTTTGTTCTAAAATTAATTTAAATATTATAAATCAAATATTTCTTTTAAATTAAAATTCTTTGTTTGCGAGAAAAAGATAATTAATTTATTTGATTTACGTTTTTCTGTGCTAAAGTAAAAGTGCATATAATTTGCATGTTTCGTTTTTTTATTTCTTTTAGTCTTCAATGAATACGTAAATTGAAAGTACAATTTCTCAAGTTCTTCCATTGAATTACTAAGAAAAGAATACAAGAAAAAGATACAAAACAATGATATAAATTGGATAAAATCAGTACAAATCTACTAATTTTTTTACTAATAAAAAATGTATTGAAAATATAAAATGGTTCAACACATGATAATATTCTAAATATGAAAAACCTTATAAGGTCCAGTGGTCGAGTGGTAGCGTATGCGCTTCCACATCATAGGTTCGGGATCTATTCCCGGGCTGCGCCAGGTCGACTCAGCCTTTCATTCTTACTATAGTGGGTCGATAAATGAGTACCAAGCTTGCTTGGGGACTTAAACACTAGGGGTCTCGCTTCAGACTGACCAGCTGCTCGGGACATCTGCTCATGCACCTCAGCACCCAATGGTCACATATACTGGAATGGGTGCAGTAAGGCCTTTGTCCTACTCATGGGCTGTTGCACCACTGAGTTTGAGTTATGAATATCCAATTAATATTAATGTAACAAAAAACATTTTATCGAATTAAAAAGTTATTAAATAGCTAACGAAAGCATTATAATCGGTGAAATTAGAAATTAATATTTCTTATTTCAAATTACTTAAAGCAAGAAAAGGCGTTTATATGAGTTTACTCTCTCTATTTAGTCTTAAGGCGTCTTTCTAACAGGAATAATTGCTTAAATGTGTTTAAGTACTTTGATTTTTTTCTTTTATATTCTATAAGTAAAACAAAACAAAATTTTTCCCTACACGTACCACTATTTTTCCTACTTGAAAATATTTTGACAGGAACAAAATATTGATATTGAACTCCAATAAATTTAATTAGTTTTAATTACAGGAAGTTTCAAACCCCATGCCCGCTCGACACACATCGAATATGTTAAAACAGAATAAGCATTTTAAATTATGTGCTTTACGAAACTACAAAAATTTTAACTCAATAATACATTTAAAATATAGCTATTTAAAAATTAATTTTGAGGATTTTTCGAGTTTTTCCTTTTCTTGAATATGAAATACGCTGTGGATTTGGACCATAAAAACAACGCAGTAGGAGCTCTGAGAAATAAAAGCATTTTGGAGTTCCTTTAAGTACTCTAGAAATTCGAGGTAATATATTTAAAGTTAAAAGTATAGCTTTGATTTATTGGATCTAATAACATATTTTTAACAAAATTACTGACTGGAAAGTAATTTTAAAGCGATCAAAATACTTATAAACTACTTTTAGATGTAATCTTTTCACACTTCTGTCTTTGGTGATACAGTGCGACGTTAATATTCACTCACTCATTGGTGATATCGTCATTAAATATTCATCCGCATTGGTAAAGTAAGAATTTTTATTAATATTTCACTTAATTAAAGTAAAATTGGAAGTTCTTGGGTATTATTTTCATCATTTTTTTTGAAAATCATATTAGATTGTTTAAGGAAAATATTTCATCTTCAATTAAAAAAATTTGTGGCTTACATATTAATTTTTAAATAATTAAAAATGCTTGTCCATTTTTCTCCAATAATTCGTTAACTTAAGCTCTTAAGAACTTTCAAAATAATTTAAAAACTATAATTGTTGAGCTGGTTTTCACTTTTAAAAATAGAATATATATATACAAAAAAACAAAAATAATCAAAATTCGTTTAATGTTGTTTTACAATTGGGAATTTTCAGAAGCATTTCGAAATAGGAATATTTCGAATTCCTTTTTCCGAATATTCTTTTTCTTTTACTTTCTGAGCAGGCATAGAGATATAAAATCCTTAATGGAAAAACTTGTGGTACTCTGCGTCTTTGGTATTCTGCTGACAAAATAGGGTTACTTGACCCTTAGGCGCACTGTGTCTTTGCCAATAGGTAATCATCTCACGCCCGACAGATGGTGCTCGAAGGTAAACATCTAAAGGCTTAGGTTGTTCAAACAGAAGGATCTTTTTCTTTCAAAAAAGAAAATAAAAAATGTTTTCATCACTAAAGTGAATTGATACATCTTTGTTGACAATGATACTTTTTTCATTGAAAAAAAAGATAATAGTATCATTGGAACTATAAATTGCGGTTTAAGCTAACACATTTGTATTTAAATATGTTTATATTTCTTTGTAATCTGAGAGTTATTAAGTTATTCAAATGATGGAAATTTTTTAATGATAATAATAAATTCAGATTCTTTAGATATTTTTTGACATTTATCAATACTTTATCAATTTATGTACAAATTAAAAATTCTCAATGGGGTTCTTTTAAATAATTCCGGAGCTTTCTTTCTGCTTGCGTATAAAATAGTTATTTATAATTTTAAATATCCTTTGTAAGTTTTTAGAGTATTAATTCATTAAATTAATAAATGTATCGAAAACCAGTTAAAGCATTGTGCTTCCGTTACATCTTCATGGTTTATTACTTAGATAATTGCATTTTACTTAAGGCATTGGTATTATTTGAATCTTCGTTATCAATTTGCTTAAAGAATTTTGAGATTTAATCCTATCATATGAAGTCGAAAAAATATTGAAGTTACTTCTAGTTTAAGTTGCTCAGAGGGATAAATAAACAACTTTTATTCTTGTTTTAGCTTGCGTATTGAATTGTAAGAATTTTTTGGTAAAATAGATGAATATGCATATTTATTTAAAAATATTTTTTGTTTTTCATAAACTATTATTGGATGTTTGAGTGTCTCTGTATGTGTTATAATAGTAGATACATCATCGTAGCAATAGTTCCTAAGATTAATTTAGAAACTAATTTTAAATAAGTGAATACAGAATTAAGTGCTTCGTCCTAATCTAGTACATTAAATGGTAATAATTTAAAAATCCATTCAGTTTGGAAACTGTTGGGCAAAGTTTCATGAGTTTTCCTTAATTAATTACTTTAAAATTGATGGAACTCCAGTTGCGGCATTTATTTTATCCATTCATGAAATGCATTTTCAAATTCTTCTTGTGGTAAGCTTCATCGAAAAATGTGCATCCTTTCCTTTTTAATTCACGATTTTTTGTATAATTCCCCCCAAACACCATTTATACATTGTGTTTTACTCAATTTTAGTCGAATATAGAGTGTATGTTGATTTGATATATTTTTAATTAAATTTTAGCTAAAATATTATTTTCATAAATTTGTCATCAATATTTTTCTTTTTTTTTGTTAAAAGCATTAACTCCGAAGTTTACCAAAATTTTTTTTTTACATTTAGATATTCTGATATGTATTTAAAACCCTCTCAACCTCAAGTGGACCAACTTTTTAAGTCATCCTACTCCTTCTTAACGTATTTTATAAAATGAGATACCTGATAATCAGCATTCAATTATCGTCATTTGTGTTTCTACCATAACTGATTTTAGCCATGGAAATAATTTTGAGTTAGAGTTATATAAGCATTTTTGTGTCAAAATTAAGCAATTTTTGTATTAAGAAAAAGAAAGAAAAAAAACTCCACCTAAAATAATAATTTCACATTTAATAAAAAGAGAAGTAAATTTTAACTATCTAAAATAAAATAATAAAGTTTTTTTTTTGTTTTTACTTATACCACATGATCAACAGTAACATCAGATCAAAGCCCTTGAAATTCATCGTGGTAATGGGCTACTCTTACGCCTGACATTAGCTTTTGCTTTGAGCACCATACAGGTGGCAGTGCAATTTGATTCGATTCCACCCCAATTTGGAGGATGAACCCTGGGAGTAGTCAGGGGCCTTCCACCTCCCTTCTTCTTCCACCAACTGCACGAGAGGACTCGCGGCTCGATGGCTATTTAGAGTAACACCAGGCCGCGAAGGCACTATACCTTTATAAAAATTCATATAATCTTTGAGATTCGCGCGAAGACAAGCTCTATGGCAAAGCAGTCAGCGTTACTAACCACTATACCGGATGGGCTGTTGTATACTTAATAAAAACACAAGATATAGAAATAATTTGAGTAGCAGTTCATATTTAGAATTTGACAATGTATTTCAGAACTCAAGTATAAAAATTATGGGAATTTAAGATACTGTACTTGAATCCTGTTATACATAAATCTCGACTTTTGGTAAATACAGATAAAAAAAATTTCAAACTTTTTTTTTGCCTTGTGTCCAAAACACAAACCAGAATAACGTTAAAAAATGATTTTGAAGAAATTTGTTAAATGAAAAGTTGAAGTTGGAGAATTATTTTTAGAAATTTCATAAGATCACTTTTGAAAATTTCTAAACACTATTTTGCTAAGCTTGGATCATTTCGATTATTTCTTATATTTTTATCACCATTTCATTTATTTTTTTATTACTTTACCAAAGTTTATTTATTCATTGTTTTATTTTTACTCTTACAATATTCTAAATTACAAGACTTGCTTAACTCAAAATTAGATTAGAAAGGATGGCAGTATATATCGATTTAGAATGGAGAAGAAACGAGATTTTTTGCATGAAAAACAGTAGCTTCAGAAGTAGTAAAGTAAATTTCCTTATCTCTAATGTCTAAAGCATATTACTAAGTTGAAAATAGAAAAGTTCATTAGTTTAAACATTTCTTACAACGAAAAATTTACTAAGGATTTTTTAATAGGAAAATAATGAAATTTTCCGAAAGAATATTTCTTAAATTTAAATTCTTATATTTTTAAAGTGCCGAAAGTAAAAATAACCACCAAGCACTACTTACAAAATTTGATGAAAATATTATTTACATCTGGTGTTTTATAAAAGGGAGTAGAGTTCAAAGAAAACCTGAAACGTATTATTGTTTTAATGAAGTAACTCTATGCTCACTTTAAAACATCTTTCTGGGATAAAAAAAATGCAAGACATATGGATAAAACATTTTTACAATTGTAATTTTAATCAAATTAATATGATAAACACATAAGTTGTTTGGAGTAACACGAATTTTTGTGTGAATAAAACAATATTTAAAATTGTATAATAAATAAATCAGTCGTTGGGTGTCTAAAAAAAGGTAAATATAAAATTAGATCATATTTTACATAAATTGGGCATTATATCTAAAAAATTAAATACATAACAAAAATTATTAGAGTTCTTAAAACTTTAATAAAATATTTGAAATCTCTATGTGTGGTATTTAAAAAACCTTTCAAAACGAAAAGAAATGAATAGAAATTTAAAACTTACGTCAAAGATTTGCAAAACTTTATAAGAATGGAATATTTTGAACAAAATACGAACATTCCAATTCGCTATATATTTGTTCGTTTGCTGAATGAATGAGAATTCAATATTCGATATATATATATATATATATATATATATATATATATATATATATATATATATATATATATATATATATATATATATATATATATATATATATATATATATATATATATATATATATATATATATAGTAATAAAAATAAACTTTAAATCCTTTTCCGCGTTCTTAAGTATTAAAATATACTAGAAATATTCAAAAAGAAGAGATTATAATAATGCCTTTTAAAAATTTAGATAAATCTTCCTTAAACACGGAATACTTTTCTCTTTTAAAAGGTCACCGAAAGAGATCAGAAAAATGGAGTGGCATTATCAAAAAAGGAGATTTCTGCCAAGGACAATTGAATCAATTCGAATTAAGAAAGAGAATGGGGAGCATTTAACTTTTGGTATTTATCAATACCAGGGGCGTGCAAAGTTTTTAAGGGGAGGGCTTCTAATTTTTTCAAGGGGTTGCGTTCCACCAAACGGCGTAGGTGTGGTGAGCTAAGAAAAAGGACTACAATACTTATCGTGACTTAATAAGAAATACGGAATATCTATTTACGTACATTACTCCAATAAAATAAACTTACACTTTTAAGATAGCGTTTAAAACAAAACGCAAGATGCAAACAGAATAATAATATCCGCAAACATAATAATATCAAATGATGCATTAATTATCAAACAATTAAAAATACAGAAGAAAAAAAACATTTTTTTCTTAAGTTAGTTCTCTTACTCATACAAGAGTTAGTCTGCATACTGTCAGCCAATCTTGAATATTTTGGTATATAATTATTAACTGCTAATCTTCAGGTGGTCACTTAAAAATGTTTTTTTTATATATATTCAAAATTTTATATATATAAAGGGCGTTTTATTAGAGGTATAGAACTTTAAATTGCAATAAAACAACGATGTATTATTCGATTGACATGAATTTTTTTTTATTCGAAAGATAATCTTGTGGAATTACATTTTAAATATGATTTCTGGCATATGACTGCCACGTCTGGCTCGGATGTAGGCCAATCTGGACGTCCAATGTTCGATGACTTTTTCCATCATTTGTGGCCGTATATCGGCAATAAAACGGCGAATGTTGTCTTCCAAATGGTCAAGCGTTTGTGGCTTATCCGCATAGACCAATGACTTTACATAGCCCCACAGAAAATAGTCTAGCGGTGTTAAATCACAAGATCTTGGAGGCCAATTCACAGGTCCAAAACGTGAAATTAGGCGGTCACCAAACGTGTCTTTCAATAAATCGATTGTGACACGAGCTGTGTGACATGTTGCACCGTCTTGTTGGAACCACAGCTCCTGGACATCATGATTGTTCAATTCAGGAATGAAAACGTTAGTAATCATGGC
Source organism: Trichonephila clavipes (assembly GCA_019973935.1). Lineage (NCBI taxonomy): Eukaryota > Metazoa > Arthropoda > Arachnida > Araneae > Nephilidae > Trichonephila > Trichonephila clavipes. The sequence continues at coordinate 203,096 of BMAU01020110.1, read as the reverse complement.
TCATACCGATCACCATTGACTGTAACGTTGTGGCCTTCATCGTTTTTGAAGAAGGATTCCACCAGCCCATAAAGCGCACCAAACAGTCAGTTTTTCTGGATGTAACGGTGTTTCGACATTCACTTGTGGATTAGCTTCACTCCAAATGCGGCAGTTTTGTTTCTTGACGTAGCCATTCAACCAGAAGTGCGCTTCATCGCTAAACAAAATTCGCTTATGAAAATCGGGAACAACGGCAATCTTGTTTTGGGCGCATTCGACGAATCTACGCCTTGCTTGATGATCGTTTTGATAAATTGCCAAACCAAACTGAGAATAAATCACTTGACAGCTGTTAAATCAGTCCCCATCTTGGAAAGTAATGCCAACTTAAACCTCTATACCTGGAAAAAAACACCCTTTATATATATATATATATATATATATATATATATATATATATATATATATATATATATAAAAGAAATATGTATTATTTATCAAAAACAAGAAATAATAGATAAAGAACATAACAAGAAATTACGTAATAAAAATATGAAAGCTGAACATGAAGAACAAAATTATAGAGAAATTAAAGAACTACAAAAAAGAAGAACCTAGCGAGTCAGAAAGCAATTTCGGACTTAGGACCGAATAAGTGGGGTTAAACTAGTTTGAAGGCGCCAACCTTCCCCCTTTGCAACTCGGTAGGAAAACCAAATAAAATAAACAAAACTTCAGAGAAAGTATAACTCAGAGAGCATGATAAAACCAATCACTACTATTATGTAACAAACTCTCCCAAACTCTTAATGCAGAAAAATCACAAAATAATTATGTAAGAAAAGTAGAAAAATACTAGAAGAATTACATAAGAAAAGTATCTTTCAAAAAATAATTTAACAAAATTTCTTTACTCACAAAGCTTTTACGAAGAGAAACAAGCATCTTGCCATTAATGAAGGTCAATTATTCACCAAGTTAAAAAATTCGAAAAAACATAAACACATCTTTTGAGCTGACTTTTAAACCAGCCAGCAAAGACAAGTATAGAATGACGACAATCAAATATGGTAAAATTTGAATTGGTTGATTGTCAAAAATGTAAATTTGCTAGGCTCTAATTTGGTTGATTGCCAACAATGTGTAAGATGTTTAAGATGTGTGTGGAAAAAATGTAAACTGTGATATGAGAGTGTTATGATATAATCTTCACAGCAAGACCACTAACATGCTGACTTTGAAAACCTATTGTTGTGTGGTGGATTTGGAATTCGAAGTAGCAAGACGATTAATGTATTTGTGATGAATATAAGATCTCAAGAAATTAAAAGGGTATTCATGATCTAAACAACATTGAAAACATTTTTTTATATTATTGTATTTATCTATTTTGTGGGTAGTTAATTTATCATTTCTAAATAAAAAATTCAAAATGATATTTCTGTAAATTGATATATGAAAATTACTGTTCCATACAGGAATTTTAATTATATGGAACTTAAACGAATCTCTTTTGTCAAAAATGTTACTGACTACATTATTGTTAATAAGATGCAAGTCTAAATCCAAGAATTCCACCCTATTAGAGTTGAAGTTAGTTTTAAGGAGCTTGAGATAATCAGGGTAGAATGTAATATTTGGTTTGTATTCACTATTTTTACCAAAAATTATTATATCATCTATATAACGATAAATTAAGTAAGAATCATTTAGAACATGATCTATTTCAAAAAAATGTAAATATAGGTTCGCTAAACAATTACTAGCTGGACCACCCTGAGGTAATCCTTTTATCTGTTTATAAAGATTATGATCAAATATAATGAAATTTTCTTTTAAAATGAGGTTAACAAGAATATCAAATTTTTCTTTTTTCCTTGAAGTATATAATTCATATTTATCATAAATTAACTGAAGAACCTTAATCATATCGTCAATATCTATAGAATTAAAAAGGTCCTCGAAATCAAAACCATGCATAGAAAAAATCAACATATCCTTAGTAACTCTAGCAATCTCTAAGCTATTTTTAATAGTTGCCGTGTTTTGTAAATTATCAATTAGATTTTGAAGAAGAGATTGCAAGATCTTCCCAGACTTCGTGATATATGTATTGTATCCATTAGTGATACTACGGAATTTTATAGGGCTTTTATGAAATTTTGGTGTTAAAAAAATACTTGGATATTTAATATTATTTAGATGAATATTTAGTCTTTTGTTCAAAGCTAAAAGACGATTATCATCTTCTCTATTATTGTGAATTGATTTTTGAAATGAATTATTATTTAAAATGTGGTTACTTAATATTTTACTGTAAAAATATTTACAAATTATGGCATAATTAGCAGAGACCTTATCAACATATGTAATAACAAAGTCATTTTGGATATTTACTATTGATGATTTAAGATCTTTATACATAATTTCATTTTCATTTATATATATATATATATATATATATATATATATATATATATATATATATATATATATATATATAGATATAGATATAGATATCTCGACCGGTAGACCACCAAAACATTTTGAAGTGACCACCTGAAGATTAGCAGTTAGTATTTATATACCAAAATATTCAAGATTGGCTGACAGCATGCAGACTAACTCTTGTATGAGTTAGAGAACTAACTTAAGAAGAAATTGTTTTTTTTTCTGTATTTGTACCCTTTTCGGTCCTAAGTCCGAGGTTGCACTTGTATATTTTATAAATTTTTATTTTATAATTTTTTAATTTTGTTTGAAAACGATGGAATTTTGTCTTCTATATTTGCCATTGATATTTTGAAATTGGGTTTAGTATTACAAGATTCGAATAATTTCAACTTTTTAATTGATTATGAAGTTGTGATTTATATATATATATATATATATATATATATATATAAAGCCTGTCCCTTATCAATAGCATAATAACGTTTCTCAAAGCATAATAACGTTTCTAAAATGTTTTGTTATCGAAAAAAAAGTTTTTCTTTCCTGAAAGACCATTGTATTTCACTTTAATAGATGACTAGAGCACTGTACATTTTAGAAAGCTGTTATAGATTTATCACTTAATTAACAATACATCATCGAATTAATTAATATTACTTCTGCATCGGTTTTAAGAGTCATAAGGTTTTTAAAAGTATTGCATGATTAAATCACTAATTAAAGTAAGTTAAGATAGTATTTTAATTTTGAAATGTTTTATTTTCTTACATCAAAACGAAAAAAATGTCAACAGTAATAACATGATGAAACCATAAAAAACGACTTTTTTCGTAGTTCTTTGTATAGCAAAATAACATAAAATTTTTAAAAAATTAATAATTTTTTTAAAAACAATCATCATTATGAATTGTAAATTTGGATTATTAAAGAGGCATTTATTTACCCTGGAATGAACATTCATTATATTATGATAATTTTTTTATTACTTCTAAACAGAACAATAATATTTATTAAAAGGTTATTTGATAAAAAGGTTCATTTTTAATTATATAAAATCAGGAGGAATATATAATTCATTTAGTTTCTTATTAAAACTCTCGGTTTATTTATCAGGTCTATATGACAATTTTAATCCAATTATGGTTAGCTTTAGGCATTAATAGTACCTCATAAGCTTTTTTAAAGTTTTCTTCACAAAATCCACATAAGAAATAAATGTTAACTAATTCTGCTCAATATAAAATAGGGCGTAACTCATGTTTACATTTTGAGTTTTGAAAAAAAAAGTTAAGTTAGTTTAAATTTATTAACACTAGCTATACATCGTATTCAGAATATAATGAAATGAAGGGAGAATGAAGATATTAAATATAACTCTCATAGGAAAAGAGAATAAATGTGAAGAGAAATTACGATTGTAACTGTGACAGTACAACTCTTGCAAAATTCGCACTATTCAAATTAAGAAGGAGAATACTGTTCTTCCCGTTTTCATGGATTTTTCTTGTGAGGTTATCCTAAGCGTTCTCTCTCAATGGGTTTTAGATCCGTATTCAGACCTGTTCTACATAGAACTGTAAATTTCTTTCAACTGAATAAATTTATTTTTAAACACTCTAGATGTGGATAGAAGCATTTTCCTATTACTCAGTTTAAGCAACTTAAAAATTTGCGAAAATACCAATAAGGACATTATACAGTCGGCTTGACCATTGTAAGAAAAACCCGCTGAAACATCACCCACTGACCACCTTGTCGCCTAACATAAAACGTTCTTATTTTTTTAGACAAGTCATGCCAATAACATATCCCCCTGCCAAGGTAGTCCAATTCCATTTTTTTCAATGAAAAAACACTAATTGCTACTTCTCACCTTAAGTTATGTGGTTCGAAACCCCCTGAAGTCGTTTTTCTTCACATACCACATTTTAAGCAACACCATTTTATTCTACCATATTAAAAGGGTCATCTCGCGACGTCCATTAGCATTGGAGATTTGGAAGGAAGATTAGCCGTATCCAAAATAACTCCAATTTATTCTCAGTTACGAACAACAACACAAATTCTATTCACCAAGTTAAGAGATGCACCCAAATACCAAATATGGAAAGCAATAGCGAAGTAGACGAGATACAAGAAGACTTTAAATAATCAGCTCACTTACGTCTAGGCAATATCTTCTAATTCTTAATGACCTATTCTAATTTACTTTCTAATTGACAAACCGTCAACACTTTAATATTACAATAATCAGCTGTGAAGTATCCATCCTCACTTCACATTTAATCGATCACTGCTAGCAGTTAGCAGTCTAACCTTTCTCTCTCTCTCTATCCTGAAAGTTTAATCTTTATATGCAAGTTTAATCTTTATATATATTTACATACTCACATCTTCTTCTTCGGGGGATGATTTATAATATAATAATTTTTAAAGACCCAATATTTCCGAAGATAATTAGTATTTAAAAGAACATGGATAAACCCGCCACAATGTATCCTGTTTTTCGAATTCTTTCGTGAATTTAGATATTTGATGTATTCAGTATTGATAACATGTTTATTGCATGAACTGATGAACACAGAAATCTTTGAACGGAAACCATTTCTTTCCTAAAATTTTTTTCGTAGTCCTCTTGATCGATAATTTACTATGCATATCGTTCTAGTTCTTAAAATTAGATAAATATTTAATATCGATATATGTATAACTATAACATTTACTTGTGTTTTCCTCCCTTTTCCTTATAACCAATAGAATGAAAGAATCTTATCTGTTGATAATTCAGACGATTCCAGCTTAAAGTAGATTCAATCAATATTCTGTGAATTTGTTGATGTTTAATAAAACAATCATGTGTGATGTTGCGAATCATATGTCGTTTGAAATTTCTACACTTCGGGATTTAATCTTAACATCTAAGGCAACAATTTCAAAAAATTTCAGGAACTATTGTGTTATTATTGTCAATAAAGGAATTATTTTACTCCTTTGTAAAATGTAAGGCAATTAAATTTCGTCACAAATTATTGCCAAATTAAAACGATTTTTATTTCACGCTTTAATGTGGTGGGTTTGAGTCTTGAGACTCCACTAAAGATTTGCCGTGTAGAGGGGTGGTACACGTCAAATCTGTCAAGGTCAATATCCTCCCGTTGTTATGGTGTGGTAGTTAGGAGAGGTAGATGCCAGCTCAGGTGTCACCCTCGTTGCTAGACTTAGGTTCAAAATTACGATATCCATCACCGATAACCATCGTATTGCCTTATAGGGCCAAGTGAATAGACTGTCCTTCTCTCGAATCGTTTCATACACAAATTTATTTATAAAAAATTATTTGAAATTCAGTATAATTGAATAATATACTATTCAAAGCGCACTACTTTCTGTATGACATTAATCCATGTTAAAAATAGTGAATAGCTGTAGATTTACAGGGTGTTTTTTTAGAGGTATAGAACTTTAAATTGCAATAAAAAAACGATGTATTATTCGATTGACATGAATTGTTTTTTATTCGAAAGATACTCTTGTGGCATTACATTTTAAATATGATTTCTGGCATATGACTGCCCCAGATGGCTCGGATGTAGTCCAATTTTCGATGACTTTTTCCAACATTTGTAGCCGTATATCGGCAATAACACGGCGAATGTTGTCTTCCAAATGGTCAAGCGTTTGTGGCTTATCCGCATAGACCAATGAATTTACAGAGCCCCACAGAAAATAGTCTAGCGGTGTTAAATCACAAGATCTTGGAGGCCAATTCACAGGTCCAAAACGTGAAATTAGGCGATCGCCAAACGTGTCTTTCAATAAATCGATTATGGCACGAGCTGTGTGACATGTTGCGCCGTCTTGTTGGAACCACAGCTCCTGGACATCATGATTGTTCAATTCAGGAATGAAAAAGTTAGTAATCATGGCTCTATACCGATCACTATTGACTGTAACATTGTGGCCTTCATCGTTTTCGAAGAAGTACGGACCAATGATTCCACCAGCCCATAAAGCGCACCAAACAGTCAGTTTTTCTGGATGTAACGATGTTTCGACATACACTTGTGGATTAGCTTCACTCCAAATGCGGCAGTTTTGTTTGTTGAAGTAGCCATTCAACCAGAAGTGCGCTTCATCGCTAAACAAAATTCGCTTATGAAAATCGGGAACAACGGCAATCTCGTTTTGGGCCCATTCGACGAATCTACGCCTTGCTTGATGATCGTTTTGATGAATTGCCAAACCAAACTGAGAATAAATCACTTGACAGCTGTTAAATCGGTCGCCATCTTGGAAAGTAATGCCAACTTAAACTTCTCTACCTGGAAAAAAACACTCTTTATGATACCTTTTTCATAAAATATTTCGGTACTTATGTGTTATCGCAACAATTGCCAATGTTCAAGATAACTCGCCAAGTTGGCAACCCGAAATTTGCATGTGCATATGCGCTGAATAGGCAATCCCGTGATTCGTTTCACATAATATCGCCAATAGGTTGCAATAGTACGTGTAAATACCAATATTTCCCATAACAGTTATAATTATTCGCTAAATATTATATTGACTTTTGACTATACCATGTGCTTTGTGCTAATGATGTTACGTCTCTAAGCAGTATTATTTTTTTATTTTATATCTCCTAGTAGGAACATTATTATCCGTGCAATTTTTTTCTATATTAATTCTTTTCACTAAGCTACCCTTATAACTATAAAATATCACACGCGCATACAAATCAAAGACTTATTATCTTTCCCTTTCATTTACGGCGCTTTTTTAAAAGTGAATATGTTCTTTTAGCATTTAATTGTAAAAGTATTTTGTAAAAAAAAAATGCTAAGCTCAAGTGGAACTCTTTAAGTAAAATTAAATGCTGAACTTCAGTGACATTTAACTTCTCTTTTTCATTTCGTCATGAGATCTTTCAAACGCTGACTAAAAGTCTTAAATGTCATGGCAACAAATTAGATCTGCTTCCGAACAAAAATGCTCCGAAGCCCTAAAGATTAATGTTTACAATCGTTAGATTATGGAAGTAATTTCGCCTCCATCTCCTCAGAGATTTACGTGGTTTCATAAAGGAATTCTGAACAGCATTCTTCCTGAAGGTCACGCAAGTCCATTTAAACGAGGTATAAAATGCGATATTGAATGTAAAATAATGCATTGCTTTGCAAAAAATGAAAAAAGATTCGTAGAAAAAGAAAGCAATACTTTCCCCCTTATTTTAATAAAAAGTTAATGTTCGCTGAAAAAGTACTAAGCTTTTAATTATAGATCTACTTTTAAAAATGGTTGAAGCATAAAAAGCAAATATTAAAGAGTTATTTTTTTAAAAAAATTTTTAACTTGTAAGAAAGATTGCATTTTTAAAAATTTATTGTATAAAGTTACCAATTAATCGAAATGTTATCGCTAGATTTTAATTAATTTTTTTAATTAGTAATATTTAAATGAATAACTTTTTAACGAATTAAACAACATATTTAAGATATCATTATCTATTAAAATTAACTTTGAAACTTAATGCTAATTACCATGAGTTTAAAGTGAATGTTATCTAAGTGGAATAGTTAAGTTAGTCTAGATTTACGAATTAATTAATACTAAAAGTATTCAAAGAGTTTAAGTGGTCCTTTAAGTGTCTTATGAAGAAAATTTCAAATGCTAGTAAAGTTTTCTTAAGTCGAGAATTTCAATTGATATTCATTTACAACTAAGATGATCTTTAAAAATAATTTAACCATTAAATGTTAAGCAATGGTTACATTATTATTAGAGATAATAATGCATTTATTATTATATTTTCTATCTTAAAATAAATTATATTTAAGGTTATGCGTTTTTATTTTTTAATACTAGTTCTGATTGCTCCTCAAATATAATATATGAGAGAGAGAGAGAGAGAAAAAGATAGATCCTAAGGTTAGTTACCTAAATTTTTATTAAAATAAACCAGAGAGGAATGAATTTGACAGAAATAATTTTCATTCTTTCCATGAATTTTTCTTACACTTATCTTTCACTTTATTTTAGTTGCATTATTAAATTTTTTGAAAGATATTGCCAAACTCTTCAGAAACTCCATTCTGCATCGATCTTCTAAATCAGATATCACTTTGGGTATTTGGGTTTTACTCTCATAAGGTTGTTGATATTAGAGTTTAAGTTGCTACTATTGTGGCAGTAATTAAAATCAGAAAATATCATTATTTCGATAAAATGACGTATTAATGAAACTACTTAAAGATACTTTTCATTTAAAGCTAAAAAATAGGACTTGAATTAAAATCCTTCATTTATGTGCAAATTGTTTTTAATAATCTCTACTAGAAGGACAGAAATGACTTGAGCATGAAAGATAGAATAATCATACATATATTGTAAATTTAAAAAGATGTATGTTGCAGTATTAAATAAAAAGCTGAGGATACAGCTTTAATTTTTTTATATTTAATTATAATTTTATAAACAATTTTGTGTGTGTGTGGCTAAACAGCCTTCCCATTTTCTATTTTTAATACTGAACAAAATCCTGTTCAAAATAACGGACATAATATATATACACAGTACAATCACATTAATGTCACCACCTGTCAAAAGCTAGAATGACAACCTTTCGCTGAGCGGACTGATGTGAGATGAGAAGGAAGAGAGTCAATTAGGTTCCTGAAAGTGTTCACTGGGATGTTGAGCCATGCCGACTCCAGTGCTGTGGCCAGCTGCGCTAGATTACGAGGGTGAGGATCCATTGCACAAACAACCCGATCAAGATGGTCCCCAGATTCTCTATTGGGCTTAAGTCAGGTGAGTTTGCTGGCCCAAGGAGAACGGTAACTCTTTGAACCACGCACGTACATTACCAGCTGTGTGAAACTTCGTATTGTCCTGCTGTCAGATGCCATCATTCTGAGGGAAAATAATGCACATATACAGGTGAACATGGTGTGCAAGGACAGATGCGTACTTTTATTGATCCATCGTGCCTTCCACAATGATGAGTGAACCCAGTGAATGCTACGAAAATATTCCAAAGACCATAATGCTCCCGCTACCAGCCTGGACCGTTCCAGCAATGGTTGCAGGGTGTTTGCTTTCAGAGGTTTCAAACCGTATACGTCAACGTCTATCTGTCCGAGGGAGTATAGAACGTGATTCATCGGAAAACACTACCTGTCGTTATTCAATGGACGTTCAGTTTCAGTACTGGTGTGCAAATTCCAGCCTACGTTGCCGACGAACAGCAGTCAGCATCGGTTCATGAACCTAGCGTCTACTTCGGAGGTCAGACGCAGCAACGTTCACTGAACAGTAGCTTGGGATATACTGTTGGTGGCTTCTTGGTTCGTCTGCGTGGTCAGTTGCTCAATGGTAGCACGTCTATTTGCCCGAATGCATCTCCGCAGCCGTCATTCACCTCTATGATCTATGGCCATCCCTCCACCACATTTGCTACGTCACTGATTTTGGACAGTCCCATTTTGCCATTGCCAGTATACTTTTACCACGGCGGCACGCGAACAGTTCACAAATTTAGCTTTTTTGGAATTGCCTCCACCCTTGGACTGAAAGCCAACGATCATGCTGTTTTGGACATCGGATAAATCATTCCACTTCTGCATTACGCCAACGATTGCAATGCTTTCCGAAGCCCTCTCACACCCTTTATATAGGCTCAACTGCACTGTGCTTCCACCTGCCTTCTATGATTGGTTATTTAACGCCAACCTTTAAAGTGCGTGGTGATGACATTAATTCAGTGCTTCTCAAAGTTTCAATACTTGCGGCCCAATTTTCAATCATAATTTTCTTCGCGCCCTCTCCCATACAATAACAATGCATTGAATGCAATAATAATGTACTTTGACGCTAAAACTACAATACTATCTTAATTAAAAACCACTCAAATTATCAAGATAAATATTAAGTTTTGTATATGTTACTTTCAAATAATAGATATTTTAAGTAATAGATATTTCAAAAGTAAGTCATTTTTAAGTAATAGATATTTCTCAAAAGTAAGTCATTTTTAAGTAATAGATATTTTTTTTAAGTAAATTATATATACTTTTAAGTAATAAGAAAAGTATTATGTTGCTTTTCTTTTCTAATTTTTAAATTGGAACACGTAACAATAAAGGCGCGAGGAGTATATACTTTATGTCAGAATGTATCACGTTTGGGTTCCTTTAAGTAAATTTTTATAATAATCTTTTATTCTCGACTTTTTGATATGCTCGCGCCCCCCTCGTAAGGCTATCTCGCCCCTAGTGGGGCGCGCCCCACAGTTTGAGAAACACTGCATTAATGTGAGTAGATGTGTGTGTGAATTACACATATATTCTTTCTCTATATATATACAGAGAGAGAGAGAGAGGAAGAATTTTAGATATATATAGATAGAGAGAGAGAGAGAGAAATGAGTCAACATTTAATGTACTATATTTCCCATTTCTCTTTAACTCAGTATTTTTCTGTATATAAAATTTAGTTCACAAAAAAAATCGTCTTTTATTTTTTAATTACAAATTATTATTCCGATTTGTAAATATGAAAAAAACAGATTATATTATATATATATATATATATATATATATATATATAAATATATATATATATATATATATGTATATATATATTGTTAAATATTTCTTGTTATATATATATATATATATATATATATATAATGTGTGGACATAAGTATTTTTTTGAGGAATGAAATATTTCGAACTTTAATGCTGTTTTTTAAAGTTAGATAAAGACACCCGTGAAAGAAATATTTAATGCAATTTAATCAGCATATGGATAAACTAATTTTAAGTAGAGGAGAAATAATGCATAACTCATAAACACGCATTACAAAAGTGAATAGAATGAGTGACATTTCGATAATCTGAAGCATTGCACTTACATCTCTTTAAAAGCCCGCTTAACAACCCAGAACTTTTAAAAGTTGAGTTTTATCTAGTGGAGCACGGGAGCTATAAATAGTTTAGAATATTTCTGTCTTGTAGTAGGTTCTAATCTATTTAACTATAATGCTCTTACGTTTGCTTTTAGTATTACCTTTCTTACGATTAAGATAAGAGTGTATCGAAGGAAATGCGTTGTAAAATTTCTTGATTTTCATTATTATGGATTTTAAAAAAAGGGTTCAAAATGTTGTCTTTTTTGGAGTAATAAAAATATGCATAAAATTTATTAACCTTTAGCTATATTGATGTTAATTTGCTTAAAAATTTATTACTTAACCATATTAAAAGTAATAGAAGTTGGTTAAAGATGGGTAATTAACATTTGTAATTATATGTATAAAAATTAAGTAATGCAGTTATTCAATACAATAAAAATTTTCCAATTTAGGAACTTTATGATTAATAGACATGGAATAAAGTGATTAAGATGAAGGTTTAATTATTGCATATATTGCAGTTCTTTCCAATTAATATATCTTTTAAACTTGTTGATAACTTAAAACTAAAAAAACTATATAAATGTTTTCTTCATCAGTTTTTTTTTTGAATTATTTAAGAACATAGATATCATACCCTTTAATATTTTATATAACAAGCAGTGTTAAAGGATATATACATATAATTTTTTATAACAATGTAAATTTCTTTCATTTTTTAATGAAATTTGATTATATTAATTGAATCATTTTGAGCTCTTGAGTTTATAGGTAACTAGACTCACTGGTCAAAGTTAAACACAAAATACTCATATTATTGAAGTAAAGGATTTCTAAATTGTATATGGGAAGTAAATAAAAAGCAAATTGCGACTTAAAGCTAATAGAGTAATTTAAGAGAAAATAAGATACATGTGTACTAACTGAATTTCGCGAAGTTGTTATTCTAAAAATTATTCTGGGTTGTGTTCCAACTGAAGTTCGCTTAACATTATAATGGAGTGATAGATGATAATTTCTCTTTAGTAAGTGTAATGAAATTTACTTCTCATTTATTATTTCTCTCACCCTGCATCTGAGAACGCTGCTCATAGTTAAAAGAAAATATTTACTAAAGTGCCATAAGTCACAGGAAAGAAATAACGAAAATATCCAGATGGTGAGTATCATTGTAAAAGAAATGTAACTGGGGAGAGCATTGTCAAGATTTTCCTTCCTACTCAAGTAATTCAAGTGATAAGTTTTCTAATGTAATTATAACAATGCTATTGAAATGAATAGATTTGAATGCTAAATATGCTTCTTGGAGCTAGAAGCACAGGATAATTTCATTTCTGATTTGTTAGAGAAATCAATATTATCCACTGTGTCAAGAATGTGCCAAGAATACATAATTTCAGGCATTAAGTACAGCTTTGGATGATGTAACGACCGATTACGTCCACTTAGTGATGGATATCAGTGGCGTTTGCGCTGAATAATCAGTATACTAGGAAAATTAGCATTGCATTCTCACACTACTTGCAACACTCAATGTGAGACCTACAACAGACGAGTCCGTGAGGAGAGAACAAATATTTTGGTGTTGGATGGGGAAATGTTACCAGAATACTGGCTCGAGTACCTTTTCGAACATGTCATCGTATACGGCGTATTGGTTGGGTTTTTGAGCATATCGGTTGGGTCCTAGATGTCTGGAAAATTTTGATTAAAGAGGATTCCAGATGGTAAGAGCTGATGGTAGAGTGCAAGAGTGGCGCAGACGCCACACGGACATTGATCCAAGGTGTCAACAAGACATTGTGGAAGCTAGAGTTGTGGACTGTTTTTACTTGCCATGGACTATTTCCAGTGACTGAATATCTCTTCCCATACCCTCAATTATATTTATTTTCTTTATTATCAGAATCAAGCAATCAGGATGGACTATTTCAGCGGGAATTTGCGAAACATAAACTTTCCCAACTTCTACAAAACGAAAGACGATTCTTCAGATCAAATTACGCCTTTCTAGTCATCATAGCTCCAGTTTTCAAGCTCTAGGTACTATTGTTTACTTATTTTGGCATTTATACCAGCAACAATTTACAACAGGCCTTGAAAAATTTAACCTATGAAGCGAAAAATATTTTTATTTGAAATGGGGGGAACAGATGATCGATATTTAGAAGTTTTACTTATTTAATTGTATATTTATCTTTTCGTCGATCTATTTCCTTTCAGAGAATATTTCATATTTATCTAGAAACATCGTTTTCTGTTCACAATGTACCTATTTGCATGCAACGCGTTGTTTTTTAAATATTCGACCATGATTTTAGACATTTTTTTCATCACATTCCTAATTTCAACAGTTTAATGCACATATATATATAAATAACCTCTACTTAGCGAATTCCAATAATCATATCTTTCTGCAAATCATCAAGCTCATTCATTTGAACCTTTTTTACACAACTGAAATCTTATTTATAGCTAAAATACTAGATAGCTTATTTTCTAGCCTTTTCTTACATAGGGTAAACAGCGATGCTCTACATTGTGCTAAATACTTGCATCCGAATTTCTTTTCTATTTGTATTTTTGTTATCACATATATACTATGTATGTGAATGATTTACAATTCTTCAAAAAATTTCTCACTTTAAATTAATTAATGCATCTCAATGAAGAAATATTTCCTATTTCAACAAAGAAATATTTTAAACACATTTTAGTAGCTTATTAACATTTTGCCAAGTAAAATGTTTATCTACAAAATAATTTGTTACATATTACCTAATGCATTTACAATAAAATGACGTTCTTAATTGAATCCATAATATGTGATAAGATTGAAAATTTTATCATTATACAATTTATCCTTTAGATGAAACTTCATCTTCAAGCATTGCGTAGACAGAATTTGATTACTTTATATATTCACGCAACATTTTTATTAATTTAAATTATTAACATCGATTCTGCGAATCAGAAAGTAATTCTGCAATGGAATAATTTAATTACTTAAAATCATTATTTAAATTTTCTCCATTAAAATAAAAAATCACTCTCTCTCTCTCAGCAGAAAATTCAATTCTTCTCATACCATTTTACTAGTTAATTACCATTAATATATTTTTCAAAAAGGTGTTTGTAGCAGTCTATCCAATTAATTCTTTGCCTATTCATTTCAATGGAGCCTGGTATGTTTGTTTTGTTCTGTCTGCTGTTGTAGGAGAAGAAAATACAAATTAGATGGAATAATTGCTTCCCGTGCCTTCATGAAAAGGATAAGAGGATCGATAAGCCTTGATATGTCAACTTATTTGCTCCAGCTCTGGTGTGGGAGGTATTAATTACTCTGCTGGGTGGATCTACAGATGTGAGTGAACTCTTTAGAAAATACATTGCGTAGTTAGGAGGGAAATAAAATATTTTTCTTTGAGAAACAATTGGTTGAATATAAAGTTAAGACGTCAAAGAAAGTGTTAATTTTACTATTTAATTATAGAGCATATTTGACTTCTCAGTCTTGTTAATTAATCACACGGCTATTCTGTTTTCTGAGTTTGAGCAGTGATTTTATTTTTTAACTTGATAATAACTTTATCAGTAATTAAATAAATTTAAAAAAAAACACAATTAAAAAGATCTACATTAAATTTTTTTTTTCAGAATTAGGTGAAACAAAGCAATTTTGCGAAAAATGGGGAAAATAATATAAATGATGTGTCGAATATAAGAAAGAGGTTGAAACATTTCACTCATTTTTATCATGTTTGATCTGTAATGAACCCCCTGGGTCACACCTTGAACACTAAGATTAATTTGAGGCAAAGAACCACTAAGAGCCATTTTGAATAATAATAATATTTATTTATTATTATAATTTTCTCAAAAATCTCTGATAACATATAATATGATAATGTTACGTCTCTTTAAGGGATTTGTCTTTATATTAAATTAAATTACTAAGAATGTAATTAATTAATAATTAAGCTAAAGATCAAGTGAGGTTTACCGAAATAGGAGATCCGAGAAACACATGTGTATTAGAATTCTTAACTTTCATTAACTTTAACTAAGTCGCTCAAACTGACGCTTACTTTAAGCGTACGTGAATTATATTTACCGCTGGCTTATATCAGCTTTCTGGTACGCCTAGCAGCACGACGTCTTCACGAATCTAATCTCCTTGAATCTTCTAGTTTTGCTTTTAACGTTGTTGGCTCTATAGCCTACCATCATCTCTCTTGCTATCTCGCAACACTCGACTTAAATACCTTATCTAATTTAAATATCCCGTACCTCTTTTTGGAGTTGATTGAAAATAAACGCGAATTTATATTCCCCAGAAAGACGCCTAAGAAGATTAGTGTAAAGGTTCCGTACAGATTCGTCACAGATCCTATATGATATAATAACGTGTTGTATCTATATTTTATTTCATGTTATGACGCCCATCTTTTATAGTGGTTAGTGACGCTGTCTGCTGTGCCGTAGGGCTTGGGTTCGAATTCAGGAGAAGGTATGGAAATTTGTAAATGTATAATGTCTTTGCGGCATGGAGTACTCTAAATAGCCGCGGAACCGCAAGTCCTCACGTGAGATTGGTGGAAAGGGAGGAGGTGGTAGGCCCTGACCTCCCACAGGGTGTTCTCTCTCAAAATTGGGGTGGAATCAAGCCAAATCGTACTGTCACCTGTATTGTGCTCAAAGCTATGGATTATGACAGTCGCGTACAACTCAGCTCCTTGCTGTGATGAATTTCGTGGGCTTTGATCTGGCCTTTGCCGACCAGTTGGCATTAGCAACAACATTTCATATTGTATATTATTTCAATTATCACATTGTTTCTAATATTGTCACTAAAACCGTTTCTCAGACTGTGGGTTGTTTCCTTAGGGGTGGAGGGCGAGTATATCAAAAAGTCGAACTTAATAGATTATTTTAAAGAAATTATTAATGTACGGAAAGGAACGAAAACAAAACATATTTTGACATATTAAATACTTTTATCACAATCTGTTCCAATTTAAAAATTAAAAAGGAAACTTAACGTAATACTTTTTGTTGGTACCTTGTACACTTCCGCTACTGTCGGTTGTCACGTCTCCTACAGTTTCTCACTAGAACGACATTACTCATACTGAGCGGGCGTATCATACCAGTCGTCCTATCGTACGAAAGTGCTTCATGTCACATTAAGTGCCTTTTTGTCTAAAGACACTTTAATTCTGAAATATATTGATAACTTTTTGATACTGTTTACTTCATGTTGATGATAAATAAATCTAAGTTTGTTTTGGATTAAGATTCATTTCTCTCTCAGATGAACTGTATCGATGTTAATGTCAATGCTGGCATATCACCGCATTTAAGACTACCACCCACTATTTACACTATACTTATTACTTAAACTAACTTACTAAAAATATCTGTTTGTTAAAGGTAACATATACGAAATATAATACTTCTCTTGATAATTTGGACGGTTTATAATAAAGGTCACATGGTAGCTTTATATATATATATATATATATATATATATATATATATATATATATATATATATATATATATATATATATATATATATATATATAGTGTCAAAGTACATTAAATTATAAAACATTCAATACATTGTTATACCGGGTGTTTCGAAAGTCACGAACATCAACCTTTGTGGTTGAGTTTTAAAAGATGAATTATGTTAACAAACAGAATAAACGATAAATAAAGGTTGAACGATTATCCTTATTGTCAGGTGTCATACATGGCAAAATAATAGTAAATATTCAAAATGATGTCCATTTTCCTGGACACACAACCAAACTATTTTTACTAGATTAATTGACATGTTACGAAGAGTGAGGATTAATGTCCGATATTGCATGAAGGATGTTACTCGTAAGTTCATCAAGCGTATGGGGATTATTCCTGAAGGTGACATTTTTCAGATATCTCCAAAGAAAAAATCCTGAATTAACAAGTCCGGTAAACGAGGAGGCCAAAGTCCTTTGGAAATGGCCCAATCATCGAAACATTCAGTAAAAACTTCCATACTGTATCGTGACGTGTGACACATTGCGCCGTCTTGCTGCAACCAAGCATACCCTTCATCACTTTCAGCAAGGATATGAATTCCGAAGTACTGTTTATGTAGACGGACTGTCTTTTCAATGCACTTCTTTGTAAAGCGATCTCCACATCTGCCCTTTTCGTTTTCACTATAGACGCTCTACCCGATGGCTTCATTTCTGCAACTGATCCTGTGTCACGGAACCGTTGCACAAAAAGTGTTATCGTTGATGCATTTGGTGCTGTTTCACCTGGATATATCTGCTGAAATGTATTTATTACACGGCTATGAGATTTTACAGCGAAATAAAATTCCACGATGGCTATTCTTTGCTGTTGGGAAAACATCATACACCTCCCTTTGTGCTTAACTGACTACAACTGACAAGTATTTTGAAGATGATACGTTCAAAACTTCTTATGATGGGGCCACTGCTGCTATCTAGTGACAGAAATCTCAACCAACCCTTTTGGTTTTTAAACAACAAGGATTACCATGTGGATGTGCGTGATGTTGGAGGGGATGGAAATTATAATTGAAAACTGGTTAGAAAATATTTTGCAAATTTGAGAAGAGCACTGCCTTCAAATATTCTGATATATGTCATAATAAATATTTCGGAGCATAAACGATATAAGAGTCAATACTTTATAAGCTGCTTGGCTCTTGCTGGATATGAACTTAAATCCTGATTCCTCTTAAGTTTCGTGTGGGGATTATTAAACTCTGCCACTTTACAACTTAGCATAGAGCCTTTCTTATGTGGCTGCGGTAACCTAGTGGACATGATCACGGGTTCGAATCCTGATGCCACTGAATACTTGCCAGTTAGAAGAGCTGAGGCACATTAAATTTGCCCTTCCACATCTATACACTGTTGTCAACGAGTTTTACAGCTTTCGTAGGCCTCCAGGAACGCCTGGACGAGAATTCTGTTTAGCTCACTCGTCACGGCCTGTTGAACCACCTCTACCGATCCGTGATGCTTATTCTTGGGAACAGAAAACAATCTGGTGGGACCAAGTTGGGGCTGTAGGGAGATAGGATGAGGCAGCGTTGCCGCTTTGTTCTGAACAAGATACTCCACTACTCGTGGCACAAACTTCACGCACACTTTCCTCCTGGCTAAGATTCCTGTCATTATCTCAAGCACTTGGGTTTCAGGAATGCTCAGTTCATCAACAAGCATTCTGATACTCATCCTACGATCACTGTTCTGTAAAAGTTTCACTCGCGACACGTATTGGTTCGTCTTGCTGGTCGAAGATCGTCCGGAGTGGGCGTCGTCGTCTTCCATTCTTTCTCTACCTTCTCGTAACAGCTTTGTAACGGGGCTTTTATCGCAATTTCTATAAATTCCCTCTTGAGGTTTCTTTGGGGCCTAAATGGCAATTCTTTCCAACCAACTCGAGAAGAAGAACGTGATTATGCAAATTAGGAATCATATATATTATAGAAGTTTAGTGTGAGCGAAGTGGCTATGTGAGGTCTATGTCTAAGTATGGAAGTGATTAAGATAGAGTTTTAGAATACCACAAGTCCGATAATTAACTTAACCCGTACCTATATATCCAAGCTAAAGGTGAATACGAAACCAGAAGGATAAGAGCCGGATAAGAGCCACGTCAGTTAGGATAAAGAAAGTAGTTGTTTACCTAGGATATAGCAGTAAGCGACTTTGATTAAGCTATAAGAAAAGTGCGTGTATTAGTAAGATTAGAACTAATCTGTAAAGTTAGATATAGTGGTCAATTACGCGATTATTTGGTAATACGAGTTGTGTCTTCTCATTCCAGATCTGCTTACTTTGATTATTATTATTGTCGTGTATTGTGATTAAGTTAATATCTTAATAAACTGATATTAAGATGAACGATTTGCGTGATTCTCCGTCCTTCCCTGCAGCAATAGTCGCGTAGATAATGGAGAACATTGGCACCCACCGGCAGGTGCCTCCTAGCTTGCGCCACTCAAAAACACCAATGACAGCATCACCGTATCACCTCCTGAATCATGACGTGTGTCTCTTTGGTTGTTTTACCAAGCCTTACACAAAATTTGATGGCGTATCGCTGCTCCAGAAAACGCTCCATGACGAGGTGTTTCATCACAGGTTAACAGTTTAAGCGATCTGCTCTCTTCAACGGTCGAAAGCCGACGGCTCTCATCCACCCGTTCTCTCAGGATAAAAAATGAGTCTTACAACTTTCAGAATAGACCTAGACCCTGTACATTTAAAAAATATTTCCATACATAGAGAGATTTCGGAGTAAACCCCCCAATTAATAAAATAACAAATTCTTAACTGATAGGTTTAAGTTTCGTACTTCCAAAGGCCGACATTTAGGACACTGATTCATGCTCAATCAATTTGGTTTCAAAATCCTTAATTTAATGTGATGTTGTTATGAATTAATTAGTCGTTTACGTTAACACATTATTTTGGGTTAACACGTGAGGTCAAAAGGCCTTAACTTTGAGAACATAAGAGTGATATGCGGGTGCAGATATCGTTTTCGTCACCTCATAATTTTGAAACACATGGTTAAAAATTATGAGGTAATAATTTTCAGATTTCACAATTTTTAGTCATGTGTTTCAAAATTATGAGGTGACGAGGACGATATATGCATCCGCACATCACTCTTATGATACTTGTCTACAGCGACTGCATCAATATTTTGAAATTGAATAAGAACCCTTGTTTAGTTTTAAAGTATTACTTTAAAATGCACTAAATTAAGTTGAGATTAACTATTGAAAAATCTCTCTCTATATATTTTACTAATCTATTTTATTATCTACTTCAGGAGTTACATTATAGAAGTCAGATTTAAAAAAAAAGCTATCAGAATAATTAGATTGAATAATTTCTCTTTTTATTGATTTTGGTAATACTTTCTTGATATTCATATCTGATTATTTCGAAATAAAAATCTATAATATTGCTTTAAGTTTAAAATATTTCATAGCATCAATTGAATAACAATAACGAGGGTTATATCCAATATAACCCTCATTTAATAAGTACTTAAAGTAATTGCCTATTGAAATTATTTAAAAATGACATCATTTTAAAAACTCAAAACTGTTGGGGAAATATCGCTGCGTATTTTTAACGGAACTCTGTTACGTAAATCAAACATTATCAGGCATATGAATATTTTTGTATGTGTCAGTAGCCTCTCTTGTAAGAAAACTTAAATATTTTAGTTGCTTAGTTGAGTTTTTCCTTACTTAAAAGTTGCATTGAGTAAAAATTATAAAGTTACATAATCCAGCGTTTCTCAAACTGTGGGGCGCACCACATAGGGGCGCAATAACTTTAAGAAAAGGGGCGCGAGCATATTAAAAAAGTCGAAAACAAAAGATTATTTTTTTAAAAAAATTTAAATTACTGAAAGTAAACAAACCAAATACATTTTGACATAATAAAAAAATAAAAAACATATTTACACTGATACAATACACTTATAAATGTATCAGTACCACACAATGTATTTTGTAATTAATTTAACAATACTAAGTTAGGAACAAGTTTAATAATAACAAGTGACCTGATGGGCTTGTCTCATAAAACTGCATGCAAAAATTAACACTTATCTTAATAAATTATACGGTTTATAACTAACCCTTTAACTGTCGATTAAAAAGTTACGTGATTCGCTCCCTGATGCCAAATTTCCCCACGTAGGCACGCGTATGTGATGTATTGGGGGAGAGTGTGAAGAAAAGAAATGAATAAGCAAATTACCTGAAATAAGTAAATCCTTCGTAAACACTATCAAGGTCATTTTATTGCATTCCAAAGCCTTTAGAATAATTTTATGGATAACAGTGCACAGAAAAGATCGTGCTTAAAAAAGACATATAAAGGGTGTGTGTGTGTTTTTTAGAGGTATAGAACTTTAAATTGCAATAAAACAACGATGTATTATTCGATTGACATGAATTTTTTTTATTCGAAAGATACTCTTATGGCATTACATTTTAAATATGATTTCTGGCATATGACTGCCACGGCTGTCTCGGATGGAGTCCAATCTAGACGTCCAATTTTCGATGACTTTTTCCAACATTTGTGGCCGTATATCGGCAATAACATGGCGAATGTTGTCTTCCAAATGGTCAAGCGTTTGTGGCTTATCCGCATAGACCAATGACTATACAGAGCCCCACAGAAAATAGTCTAGCGGTGTTAAATCACAAGATCTTGGAGGCCAATTCACAGGTCCAAAACGTGAACTTAGGCGGTCACCAAACGTGTCTTTCAATAAATCGATTGTGGCACGAGCTGTGTGACATGTTGCGCCGTCTTGTTGGAACCACAGCTCCTGGACATCATGATTGTTCAATTCAGGAATGAAAAAGTTAGTAATCATGGCTCTATACCGATCACCATTGACTGTAACGTTGTGGCCTTCATCGTTTTTGAAGAAGTACGGACCAATGATTCCACCAGCCCATAAAGCGCACCAAACAGTCAGTGTTTCTGAATGTAACGGTGTTTCGACATACACTTGTGGATTAGCTTCACTCCAAATGCGGCAGTTTTGTTTGTTGACGTAGCCATTCAACCAGAAGTGCGCTTCATCGCTAAACAAAATTCGCTTATGAAAATAGGAAACAACGGCAATCTCGTTTTGGACCCATTCGACGAATCTACGCCTTGCTTGATCATATTTAAAATGTAATGCCACAAGATTATCTTTAGAATAAAAAAAAATTCATGTCAATCGAATAATACATCGTTGTTTTATTGCAATTTAAAGTTCTATACCTCTAAAAAATACCCTTTTTATGCCCGTGGAAATTAAAGTTTGGGTTGAGCGGTAAATAAGAAGTTAACGTCATATTGTAGCTTTAGCGTCAAAGTATAGTATTACTTAATTCGAAACGTTGTTATTGTATTGAGGGAGATGGCACGATGAAAATTATGATTGAATATTGGGTCGCAAATATTGAAAGCTCGAGAAGCACTGAGTTAATCACGCTTTTAAAGTCGCAAAAGCACGATGAATGATTTGTTTGTCAGAGTAATTCATTATAGCACTTATTAAAATCTCATGTGATTCAGATGTGGTACGCACAAATGAGGTAACCGTCAAATTATTTGTAATTACTTCTAACTATATTATTGGTTGTGGCTTGCGGTTAATTTAATTTAGTGAGTTAGCAAGTTGATAGATCGAAGTTCATTTAATCTTTGCAGTAAAGAAAACAAACTTTTTTATTATTTTTTAAAAAGTGTAGTTAAATAAGAGCTTAAGTTTTGGAGAAAAGAAATAACAATACTAAGAGAAATATCTCTACCATTTTTTAAAAAAGTTACATATTGATTTTTAATCCCAAATATAAAAGGAAGCCCTAAGATAATTAAATTGTATGCTGTCCAGTCATCATCGTAATGCACCAATTATATTTTTAAGCATTCTTAGATTGAAATTTTTTCAGACTATAACAGTTTGAATATATTTAATTAAAATTTCAATGGAACTTCTTCCAAAACTTTTGTAAAGGATAATTTTGAGCCGAGGTTATGTCACGAAATATTTTATTTACTATATTGCGGTTCAAAATTAATAAAATTTATTTAATTGAATTTCTCAAGAACAATACTAAACTCAAGATAAAACGGATGCTTTCATATAAAAAGGCAAATTTTAGAATTGATTACATTAACGAACATATGCTTGTGGATTATGCATTTCGAGGAAAATACAGAGTGTTTTTTTCCAGGTATAGAAGTTTAAGTTGGCATTACTTTCCAAGATGACGACCGATTAAACAGCTGTCAAGTGATTTATTCTCAGTTTGGTTTGGCAATTCATCATGAATAGACTCACGCCTGAATAACGCTTTCAAATTGTGCAATTTTATTTTGAAAATAATGGTCGCGCGATTTTCATAAGCGAATTTTGTTTAGCGATGAAACGCACTTCTGGTTGAATCGCTACGTCAACAAACAAAACTGCCGCATTTGGAGTGAAGCTAATCCACAAGTGTATGTCGAAACACCGTTACATCCAGAAAAACTGACTGTTTGGTGCGCTTTATGGGCTGGTGGAATCCTTCTTCAAAAACGATGAAGGCCACAACGTTACAGTCAACGGGGTTAAGTATAGAGCCATGATTACTAACTTTTTCATTCCTGAATTGAACAATCATGATGTCCAGGAGCTGTGGTTCCAACAAGTCGGCTCAACATGTCACACAGTTCGTGCCACAATCGATTTATTGAAAGACACGTTTGGTGACCGCCTAATTTCACGTTTTGGATCTGTGAATTGGCCTCCAAGATCTTGTGATTTAACACCGCTAGACTATTTTCTGTAGGGCTATGTAAAGTCATTGGTCTATGCGGATAAGCCACAAACGCTTAACCATTTGGAAGACAACATTCGCCGTGTTATTGCCGATATACGGCCACAAATGTTGGAAAAAGTCTTCGAAAATTGGACGTCCAGATTGGACTACGTCCGAGCCAGCCGTGACAGTCATATGCCAGAAATCATATTTAAAATGTAATGCCACAAGATTATGTTTCGAATAAAAAAAACATTCATGTCAATCGAATAATACATCGTTGTTTTATTGCAATTTAAAGTTCTATACCTCTAAAAATACACTCTTTACTTAGTAAGTGCATTTGCCAATTTTTGCGCTTTCAGCATTCCTGAAATTCCTGGCGAAGGGACAAGAATTATTGGTGAATGAACTCTTGTTGACTTTCGTGGTGTTTCTTTGCAATATGCGGTGGATTTTTAAAGAAAACAATTAAAATGAACAATTATGAATATTTTGATAAGTGAAAGAGGGGATGAATCATTGTGATTGTTGCAGTACATCTCAAGCGCAGATTGCTCGAGACTAATATAATGCCGAGCATTGAGAGCAACTTGTAGAAAGAACTCAATGAGATCGGATTTATTGACAGAGAAGGCATGAACAAAATCGCAGAAAAACATCCAAGAACAATGAATATCAATATTTGTCTATTACATAAAAGAGCTAACAGGAGTGCAAGAGTTTCTAAGTTGTCTTGCGAATTTCATGCAGACACTGAAATCCATATTTCAATTGTTACAATTCTCAGAATGCTAGATTAAAGATGTCTTATTTGCAAGAGGATTAACTGTGGGCGTCCTGTTCATTTCTGAGAACACTAAATTTAGCAAGGTTTAGAGCAATTGACATTTGGTGCAAGTATGTGAGTGGGAGAACGGAGACGCTCTATTCATTGATTTCAGATTCAGCTTAATTATTGATTCTCATCGTGCCTTCATCTATAGAGAACTACATGACCAATACATGTTTCCTAACACTTGAAAAATAGAATGGTCTGGCAACAGAAATTTGTTGATCAAGGTAGGTATATGTTGAATAGGAGCGCAAATTTTTTTCATGTTTTGTCAGAAGCAATGTGATTGTTGAGAGATATAAAAATGACAACTTAGAGTGAATTGCTTACTATTTTAAAGGTGTATTTTTCTTGAATTCATTTTTACGCGGATGGCAACGCGTCTCCGAAAGGACTCATCAAGTTGACTAATTTTTGGAGAGTATGAATATTCATTAGATGGATCATTCTACGAGATTAACAGATTTTAATTTCTGGAGGTGCTCTTGGGAGAGCAATCAAATTTTAAAAACCCGTCTCAGAATCTCATCCAGGACTTAAAAATACTTTTATTAGATAAGCGAGACCAACAAGTGTGCAAAGACTCATAACCTGTCTAATTCACTTTAAGAAACTTATATATCTATGTGGGAGAGAGAGAGAGAGACAACAAGGGGTCCAAGACTTTTGTCTTTCTTATGGTTTATTTAACATTAAACAAAAATTAATTAAAAAGGTAGTTTTTAACAGATAAGTTTGACGATGATATGCAGAAGGTAACGCCTGCTCGCGCACCTCTCGCGTTCTCTCTGCTGCTTTCTTCAAAGTTTTTCAGTGTTAAAGTTTTTTCACAGTTTCAGTTCTACTTTTACTTAGCTGCGCCTGCGCGCGAAGACTGCGTGGAGTCGTCTTGAGAATTATTGGATCCTACATCTATAAAGTTAAGAAGACCAATATTCATTATTAACCCCCATTTTATTTCATCTTGGAATGGCTGTTTTTTTCCCTTGAGCTAGTGAGCTGCTCACATAATCATGCGTATGTGTCATAACTGTTGCACGGATTTTTTGGCTAATATATCAACCTGTGCAATTACTTAATTTCACGAAAATATATTACTTCCAGGGATAATCAGTTGTAAAGGAAAAGTTTCTTGACTGAGCAACTTATTGTACATTTTTCTATTCCATGTTTAGAACAGATTTGAAATCTAACAGAATATACTGTACATTAATTTCCTTCTCTCTAATAGTAGTATGCGATGAAACAAAGATTCAAACCTACTTCAACGAAGAACATGACTACACTGCAGTTTTATATCGTAATGTAAAACGTTAATGAAAGAATCATAACCATATTTTTGTAAAATATAACAACATTAGACTTTTTAAGGATTTGAAAATGTGTGATAAATTTAATGTTAACTTACAATATACTCAACAAATTAAAAAATATATATTTCTGGAATTTCTCATCCACAAAGATTAATTTTTGCCCCCAGTGATTACATATAGGTAATTTTTGAGGAAAAAAAATTAAATGTACCCTAAAATTCAGTAAACATATAATCTGAAACTAATCACTATTATTTACTAAAATATTACTAACATAAATAGCACTGTAAGAAGGCATTTTTTACGAATTTTACATGTGTAAATATTAAACTGTTATATGTATCACTGTTCCTATTCAATTATTCATTCAGCCAATTTGAATAATGTGAATAATGTACTCCTAAACAATATACATTTGTTTTTTTATCAACTCCAATATCTTAATAATATAAATAATACAAAAATATAAATTATAAATAACACTTGATTGGAATATTTCTTTAACACACATATACCCTGAAAAAAAAACACGTGCGTATTTTTTTGAGTAAATTACATTAATTAAAGGACTATTATATTCGGCACTGATAAAATATATTATTTCCTTCTTAATTTCGTAACAAGAAAGGTAAACTGGAGATAAAAATGTTACGAATCTGCAATGCGCAAAATGTCGGCATAATAATGTTGAATGGGCTGCAGAAATTAATGATATTCTTATCACTGCGTAGGAATAATTATTTCTAGATGAAAAATAAAAGGAGAATAAACAATCTATTCATATAATGGAGAAATAGTAATTTATCAGGCATCACCTGAGACATTTTGTTAATTTGTTTATAAAACTGTTCGTATTCATTTCATGTAAATTAAGCACTGTTGAATAAGGGTATCATATTTAGCACAATAATTGATTAAAACAGTGTTTAAATTTCTCTTACTACTTAGGTTTTAATAATATACATGTTATTTTCATAGGTGAATGACATCTTGTCTTTTCTATTATTAAATGAGATGATAAATTTAAAATATATAATGGAAAGAAAATATTGAAAATTCATTCTTAACGACAAACCGTTCACAAACAAATTCATTACCATTAATTTTTTTGCAGCTCTTTACTTTTTCTTTCCCTCCCCCCCCATTTTTCGGTTCATTCACCATACTTTTTAGGCTGTTGAAATTTTTTTAATCATTCTTAAAAACAAAATATGGAATCATTATAAAAAGGTTAATAAAAATATCTCAAAATTCTTATACTAATCATTTAGTTTTTGGCTACATTAAATGCTTAATTCTATAAATATTTCACAATTCTTTATAAGAAAATAGAAGGAATACATAAAAATGCTAAAATTGTTTTATTACAAAATATCAATTTGTATTTAATTTTGAATTGAATACAATCTAATTAGTTTTTTCATAAGTGTTTTTATAGCATTTGGAGGATAAAGCACAACAACGCAAAACTGACAGGCAAATAAAAACACATTACGCGTGTCAGCGAAAATATTAGCTCATCTATAATTTAATATGCGAATTCTACAAGCAAATCTGAATTTAAAGACAATTATTGTGCTTATATATATATAATGTATCGCGTTGAACGTAAAAGAAAGAAACCAGATTATGTAGTAAAAAGTTGCTGTTTACATTTTGACTGTCATGGCAATATCTAGTTGTTTAGATTGATGTCCAGAGTTATCCATAAGAGTGGAGATTTGGTATTGCTATTTGTTCGACAGTATGTTTTGATAATTTAGTTAAAAATAAGTATTTTTTCACTGAAAGTTACAGTAAGAGAACATATTTTTCATAGTATATATAGATCTTAATTATTTTATTTACTTCCTTGCTAAGATGTCTGTTGTTCTCAGAAAAAAGGGGAAATTTTAATTTATGGTGCTAATTTGTGAATTAACGGATATTGCATAAATCAGCTTACAATTTTAATTTTTCAAAAAAATTTGATAAAATTGTACTAATAGAAGATATATATATATATATTGATGCATGACCTTTCTTGATTGTATTAATATCTTGATCCATATACAAAATAGGATTGTTTAAATTAAAACAAAAAAATTAGGTTATTACCTTCATCTTTAAGACAGCTTTATTTGTTTCTGATGTAAAAAAAATTAGAAAATGTGATGTCAATTGTATAAACGTCATTTCAACTAGTGTTGTCATTAGTTGTTATTTATATTTTGCTAAATAGTGTTTTAAAATAATTGAATAATATTGAATATGTGTAATATATATATATATATATATATATATATATATATATATATATATATATACATACATACATAAATATATCTGAATTATTTTAAGGGGACACAATACGATTTAATTGATGAAAATCGTTCAAAAATTCAAATAAAAATTTATATATATATATATATAAATATATTTTGATATTTTTTTGATAACAAACTTTACAAACAAATCAAAGGATTGCCTCAGGGTGGCCCAGCCATTAATAGTCTCGCTAACCTGTATTTACACCACTATGAATCAATTCGAAGAAAGGAACTCTCTTGCCTCTTATTAAGATACATAGATGATTTAATTGTTATAGGTCATGATAGGGAATTTAAACCTAGCATTAATTTTTATCCGGAATACCTAAAATTAATACAGACGAATTTTAACTCAAACAAAGTTGAATTTTTACATTTAGATTTACCTATTATTAACAACAAATTATATAGCAATATATATGATAAAAGGGAAGCATTTAGATTCAATGTCATAAAGATACCCAACTTGAATAGTTGTCTACATATGCCAGTATTTAGAAATATAATTTTAAATTTTCTGATGAGAAATAATAATTTAACTACGCACAATATTGATAAATTCAAAAATATCCAGAAATTTATACTATGTTGCATACAAAATGATTATCCCATCAACTTCCTGAGAAAATATATAGATCAGAAATATTTCTTAAAAATACTTTTAAACTCGTAAATGCACAAATCCACCACACAACATTAGGTCCACAAAGTCAGCTTGTTAGTGGTCCAGCTGTGAAGAATTTGTGCATTCCACACACAGGATACATTTTAATACACACTTAGACCAATATTTACACGACTGCACTTTAAAATTATTTATGACCAATTAAACATTTATATATATATATATATGTCCAATCACACATTTATGACCAATCAAGCAAGTTTTTTACATGCGGTCTGGTTTGCATCTAATGCCAAGTGGTCAAACTCTAGTGTTGGATCAAGAATCGTTTGGATTGACATGGCATAGGTTAGATGTTATGAGCAAAATATGAAGTGGTAATTGATATATTAAATAAAAAAAGTCGTGCTATAAGATATGGATCGTATTCTTGATGGGATACTCTTCGGTGAGTTTTTAATGATTTACTCTATTCATTTGTGAATATACTGTGTTTTTAATTTGAACATTCGGTTTTTAGAAATTTTTAGTTTGAACTTTCGGATTTTTTAGTTTGAACTTTTGGATTTTTTAGTTTGAACTTTCGGATTTTTTGTTTGAACTTTCGAATTTTTTAGTTTGAACTTTCGAATTTTTTAGTTTGAACTTTCAGATTTTTTAGCTTGAACTTTCAGATTTTTTAGCTTGAACTTTCAGATTTTTTTAGCTTGAACTTTCAGATTTTTAGCTTGAACTTTCAGATTTTTTAGCTTGAACTTTCAGATTTTTAGCTTGAACCTTCAGATTTTTAGCTTGAACTTTCAGATTTTTAGTTTGAACTTTCAGATTTTTTAACTTGAACTTTCGGATTTTTTAGCTTGAACTTTCGGATTTTTTAGCTTGAACTTTTTGATTTTAGATATTTTTTAATTTGAACTTTTGGATCTCAAATATTTTTTAATTTGAACTTTCGGATCTCAAATATTTTTTAATTTGAACTTTCGGATCTCAAATATTTTTTAATTTGAACTTTCAGATCTCAAATATTTTTTAATTTGAACTTTCGGATCTCAAATATTTTTTAATTTGAACTTTCGGATCTCAAATATTTATTTTTTCTACCTATACAACTATTTTAAAGATGGGTGCATCATCTTGGGCGTTTGATGGTTCACTTATATTATGCACTAAATTGTTTTTAAATTTTAATATTTAAATATTGTAATATCTTTCAGAATGCGATGGCGAATAGTTTTATTTTTCAAGTATAATGGTTTAATTTTAACTTTTTAATTTAAAGTATAATGGTTTAATTTTAACTTTTTAATTTTTAAAATTTTTTTGAAATTTGGATATTTTCCAATTAACTTACCAAGTTGCAATAGGGGGAAGGTTGGCGCCATCAAACTAGTTTAACCCCATTTATCGGTCCTAAGTCCGAGATTGCACTTGGATACTTTATAAATTTTTATTTTATTTTATAATTTTTTAATTTTGTTTGAAAACGATGGAATATTACCTTTTATATTCGCCATTGATATTTTGAAGTGTTTTAGTATTATAAGATTCATATATTTCTATTTTTCAATTGATAATTGTGATATTTTTTATATATTTAAATATATATATATATATAAATATATATATATATATATATATATATATATATATATATATATATATATATATAATCTAAATTATTCTTTATATAATTTTCTATAATACCTTAGCTTTTAAAATCTCACTAAGTTAAAAAATTCAGAATTATATATGTAATAAATTTATACTCTTTTTAGTTCATATTCCAATAACAAATAAAATTTTTAAATTGATTTTTCTCAGAAAGAAGTAAAGTAACTAGGTTAACTTCATTTAAAATATTAAGGCTTTTTTCTCATTGTGCTACAAATGCTTTGATATTTTTTTATAACTATTGCTATTCGTACATGTTACAAAATTTGATAGGCATTTTTGAATCAAGGCAATACTTATTTGTTTAAAGACAACTGATCTTAGAATATATAATTTTTTTTCAAGGGATATTAAATAAGCATTCATAAAAAATATTTTACAAATATCAGTCATATTAGTTTAATTTTTGTTACACACAATTTATGTGTATTGTAAATAAAATTTAAAGGGCGTACGTCAATTGTTGTAAGAGAGATAGAAGTATAAAATTCCTTAATTAACTTTAAAATTCTTCTCTTTAAAGTTAAATGGCTAATACCTTTTGTAGCTTTCTTAGTACAAAAACTGTTTTACTTAATACATACACACCTGTTACAATTAAAAAAAATCGTAAAAAAATATTAAATCAAAGATATCTTTTTAAATCGTACAATGTTCCTTTAAAGAATACTCTTCCAGTACTTGTCATAATATTTACTACAATCTGGTTTTATATTTAAGGTATCCGACTACGTTCGGAACCGTGATTTTGCAAAAGAGTATAAATGGATAATATTTATGATATTTAGTGTTACTTAGATTAGAAAACGGATATAAAATTGTTTTAAGAATATTATTACAATAAAAATTACTTAAGTACAATATTTTGACGAAAAATGAACATGGAATGACCAATTTTCAAAACATTCTCATTTTATGAAAAATGCTTCTATTATAACAATATTTTGCCTGTATATAGCTCAGACATCTGTACAGAGGCTGAACTAAAATTTTTGAAATACATAACTTAGAAGTGGATTTACTCATATATTTTTACAACAGAGGGGAGAAATTTTAATGAAAAAAGCGCCGATAATTATTTTAATTAGTGGTAACTCTGAAAAAAATGTGATTTTTTCAAAAATCCTAGATCAGACTCTCTGGAGAAGTTTTTACTTTATAAAAGCAAAATATTTTTTTTTGTTATTATTATAGAAGCATTTTTTATAAAAGGAGAACGTTTTGAAAAAAGGTTATTCTAAGTTTATTTTTTGCCAAAATATTGTATTAAAATTTTTTTTTTGTCATAATGTCCTAAACAATTTTATACATGCATTTTAATCTAAGTGACACTAAATATCATGAATATTATCTTTATGCGCTTTGTTAAAATCAAGGTTCGGAACGTAGTCGGATACCTTAAAGAGAATTGCATATGATATTCCGGAAAAGACTATAATAAAAGGAATGTATAATTATATACAAATATTGCTGAAGAAAATTATTGCTTTTATACGTTATTATTTTTATCTTAAAATGTTTAATTTTTGGGGGGAACATAAATATATAGATTAGAATAAATATTCTTTATAATTTTCGTGTATTGTGAAGAACAATAGCAGACAGTAAGTCATAAATTAAAAAATAACTTATCAACACAAAAGGGAAAGAAGACATGTCTTTGATTAATTAAATATGAGGTGTAGCAGTTGTCTAACCTAAAAGAAACTTTTCTTTAAAAAAATTGAACTATGTGTGACATTCAAAATACAGATTTAATCTAATATGTTGTCTAAAGATAAATTAAACGACGAGTAGGAAATGAACATTTTAATAATTGAAAGAAGGAATTTTCAGGCTTAAATTAAAAAAAAGATAAACATCACTTTTAAGAAATTGTGCTTTCCTGTAAAAGAGTTCATATGCGATTGCAAAACTATGTATTTTAAGGAAAAAAATGCTTCATACAATTTAGAATTACAACTAACAATGAGCCTGAACTAAAACTTAAGATTAAATTTTAATTATGAATAGATTTTTTGAAAGAATTTATTTCGTTTTTTGTAATTAAACAAAAATTTTAATATCTCGTTTAATCAAAAACATTTTTGAGACAAAGAGAAATTAATATTTAAGCAGAATGGATAAAAATTACAGCTGCAGGTACATTATTTTTATAATTAAAAAACGTCTTCTAGAAAAGTGTAGGAGTTCATCGTATTTATTTCAAACTGCATCAAAAAGCTCAATATTCTGCATTTTTTTTAAGACTGCAACATGATTCTTCGTTATTAAAATATTTTCAGTGTAAAAAGCAATACGATTAGTTTAAAAATAACTCCACATAAATAATTTAATTTAATTTTGTGTGCGTCATATCTGATTACATATATGTGTGTTTCACACAATTTATCAGCGTAATGTAACCTGTTCTAAATAACAACATGTTCTGAATAATTTTTACATCGATATTTTTATTTTTAATAATTTATTAGATGTGTAAATGTTTATTTTTCAGAAAAGTATTTTTTCCTAGAAATATAGAAATATACAATTAATAAATAATAAATTAGTGCGCCAATGCTTTCGATTTTTAAAGTTAATTTTTTTTAAATACATTTAATGCATACATGAGCGGTATCTGACTGAATATACGAGATAAAAGGTTTTTAAAAAAAGCATAAAAGATGTATAAAAATTCACATTCTACCGCATACTGGCAAACCATAAAAAAGTAAGTTGAATCATACGTTGACCTCGATATTACATGGAAATGATAGCTTTGCAGATACAAATCCTCTGTGTCACCTACAGACATTAAAGAAAAAAGGAATCGAACACTGTTTTTAAAGATGTTATGTTTTTATTCTATTATTTATTATTATATTCTATTATTTTACTCAGGGCTAGTTACTTATATAGAAAGTGTAATTAATTTAAAAACTACGCTTAAATTGTCCGATTATTGAGATACCTCCTAGTATCGGGTAAGATCTCCTTATGAGGCAAAGAGCAGCAAGTCGATAGAGCATTAAATCAAAAAGTCATTTAAAGTCTCTTGAAGAAATAAGCAACCCTTCTGCCTTAACAACTGCTTATAACTTTGAGTATTTTCAATGTAAAATCTTGCATACGAACGGATCTTTTAACCATGTCTCACCCATGTTCTATCGAATACATGTATGGTTATTTAGGTGGCTAAATAATTCACTAGAATGTTTTAGAACCTTCATCAAAATAATCGTGAATAACTTTGACATGGTGACATAACAATGGAAAATTTCGTTGTTGTTTGAATATATTAAATTCATGAATGACAGCAAATGGTATCCGAGTAGTTGAATAAAACCATTTTTAGTCAAAAATTATTTTAGTTGGACCAAAGGGAAGTCCATGGTTTAAACCATTAACTTGCACAATGCCTTATTGACAATTTTAATCCATGGCTTGGTGGGAATTGCACTATTCTCAAAACAAAACATCCTCTATGGAATCGTAAATCATTTGATCAAGCAACATTTTATCCAGTTACTAGGATCCAACGATATTTTCACTTGGTCAACAAATGTATTGTAGACGATGGTGTGTTGTTAGTAAAAGCATTTGAGTCAGTCATGCGCTTCTATAACCCCAACCAACAACCAATTTCGTTGTACTGTCCTCACAGGCATGTTTATTGTACGTTTCACATTGATTTTTATTGTTATTTGACGCAGTGTTGCCCAGTGGCGTAACGGAGGATATTAGGGGGGCCCTGCAAAGTCAAGTGTATGGCCCCAAGCCGGATCTTATAAAGGATTGCAAAACCATAATGTAGCATAGGTTTTGTCCCCCTCCCATAATCTCTACGGGGGTGTACGTTACGCAACTGGTGGTGCCTTTGATTGGTAATAATAACTACTTCAAGAAAACGTTAATGATCTGAATCATTCATTAGATGTGGTGAGCCACTTCTTTTACTTTTGTTTGAAATTACATATTTTCGGCACACTTTTGACATTGCGAATAGAGAAATATTGAATTTCATAACTATTTCCACAAAACTGAATTCTCCATGCAACTATTTCCATATTTCCAACCATCATTATACTATTAAAGTCTATTGAATCCCATTGTGAGTCTTTAACAATTATCCCTCATGAAATATCTGATAATATGCGCTGCTCATTTATACATTATTTTCGCGATGCTATTAACATTTGGATACTTTCATTTCTCTTTCCCATGGCTTTTAGCACTTCAGTGTATATCTTTTGTGACGCAATATATTTTATATGTTTATGTATTTATATGAATTTTATTAAATTTAGAAATAAGAGACGATACTCAGGCTATTGCCGTTGAAGTCAAGTCGTGAATTTTAATCCTATTCTATGCGATACTTTTACTTTCTGATTTCGATTTCAATCATAGCTGATGATTTCTATGGGAAGTGGTGTTTAAGTTTGGTTGCTCAGAAACGTTTGAAGTTTGACTATCCATGTCAAATTCCATGATTACATGATTCGTCTTTCTATAATGGTTCCCTTTAGTTCTTGAGTAATTATGTTTAAATAACTATTTTCACAATTTTAAATAAAATGTAATTACATTTTATTTTTCAAGACAAATTGTGTTATTTACCATTTAATGATAGTGCAAAATTTATTAACTATAATTCTAAATATGACTTTTCAATTATAATAAATTTGTTCTCTATTGTCGATTTATCATACGGCTGTGATATGATGACTATAATATTTTATTCACTCCAGGTAAAATATGACTTCTTTATTGAAATTAATCTTTATAATTAGAATCACAAGATTCTTCATCTAGTTGGAGGAGATAATAAGGAATACAAAAGGTAACATTCAACACTGCCTTCTTCAGGACAAGATAAGGAAGGTGTCATCGGGTAGAGTCAACTTTATAATTTAACTCCCTGTTGAAATAACAAAATCGTTTACATTTAGCTTTGTGTTACTATAGCGTGACGCTTTGATTCGAAATAAACATTTCATTACTTTTTTGGATAAAATATTCGTTTGATAAGAAAAGGTATTTTAAATGATGAATAGTTCTAAAACTGATACATCATTTTAAAAGAATGCAATATATCGAGTAATTTAGTTAAAAATATAATTCAAAAATAAATTTAAAAAAATTCTTATGAGATCTTACAATTTGGATTTATATTTTTAAAAAGTAATATATTATTTTTCCTTATAATTTGTTCAAGACTCATCTCATAAGTCAAGTACTTGCTTTCATGAGTATTCAGCCAAAAATGTATCACTCAGAACACAAAAGCATGTATTAAAACGCTCAAGGCAAGAATTGAAAAATAACAAAATTTAAATCACTAGTACATATAATATTTCAATATATTATTAAATATAAAATAAAATGGAACTACACATCTTGTAATTTTAGGGTCATTTTTATTGCTTGTCAAATATCTCAATAGTAAATATAAAACAGTTTCTTGACATAATAATGTAACAAAGATGCAATTGCTATATATACGTATATACATATATATATATATATATATATATATATATATATATTAAACCACTGGTTACCCACTGGCTATACATGCTGTATTAACGTGATTCTTTAGATATCAAAAAATATATAAATAACATTACGTTGATTTCCTTAATTGCAATAACATTTTAAATCGTCTGATACTTTGTATTATAGTATTTTGATTGATTGATGATTTATCAAGAAATGTGCTGATTGTTCAATTGTAATAACTTGATTCTTTTGATCCACCTAAGATCTTATTTTCAATTTAACAAATGTTTATAGTAGGTAAAGTGTAGATTAAACAGTACCAAGTAAGTAATTCGCTGCTTAACAAGTTGTAGTAGTTCATGTGCAAATTAACTACTATTACACATAATATATATATATATATATATATATTATATGAGTTTATTTGCGTCACTACAACAGTTTACATCCGTAAAAAACATTGGAATACAAATATTTAAAAAAAACAACGCTTGATTTAAACAAAACTGCTTCCTTAAATTGTAATTAATATTACACTCAAGTACCTTTTGTTATCGTTACTCGAAGAAGACATTGCAAGCAAAGGAAAATAACCATGCGATAAATGAACTGATGGATTAGAAAACTAAAAAAGAAAGAAAAAACTTCACTGTGTTAAAGAAAAGAATTTAGACTTTTTATATATAATAGACTGTGATTCACACACTATATATATAGACAGAACTTAAAACTTCTACAGTACTTAAGAACATTAATTGGATTTGAAAGGCAGTGAAATTAAAAAAAAAGAAAGAAAAACTGAAATAAAAAAATACAGAAAAAGCTCACTTGTTGGAAAAAAGCGAAGAGAATAAAGAATCTAAAGAGTTTTACAATGAAGCTAAAAATAAATTTGGAAAAAAAAACTTAGCCTATAATTTAAAGTGGATTTAAAAAAAATTCAGAACTCCAAAGTAAGTTGATAAAATGTAGTCGGCTAAAAGATGTATACAGTTCGTTGCTATTCACGTTGCTGCATGTTGTATTCACGTTGCTATATATATATATATATATATATATATATATATATATATATATATATATATATATATATATATATATATATATATATATATATATATATATATATATATATATATATATATATATATATATATATAAATAGATGAAATAGAAAAATAGAAAGCAACGAACTTCTATTGAAATGATTCTAGTAACACAGGGAGAGAACAACACCATCTCATTAGGTTGTATAGGTAGATAACACTTCTAGGTAGAGTCAGTGAGATTATACACATGGGGGGGGAGGAAGTGCTCCTCCATTTCATATCAATTAAGTGCAACAGGTCTGAACGCAATAGTGGTAGGACTTGCATCAAATCACTTCCCTGACGTACTCGATTGAGGGGAAATCGGGGGTTAATAGTGGCCAGGAAAGCATCTTCAGAGTATGTTATATATCCTATTCAACTTGTGCACTGGAGAGTTGCGCAATTGACATCATTTGGATTACTCGGTGAGAAGCGTTTAACCTGAAAATCTAATAATTTTCTACCCATTCCTCTTCTTGGGATTGCGCTTTTAAATTAAAGTAGTATATATATATATATGTGTGTGTGTGTGTGTGTGTATGCTTCAGAGCAAACTCTTCATGTCCCATGAGTACCGATTCTGAACGATTTGTACTCGGTGGATTTTGGCATTGTAGTCCTGGAATATACCAGTTCCTTCGGGGAAGAAGAAATCCATTGATGAAATGTTTTGGAAATTAAGCTTATTTAAGTAATCCAGTGACTTGACTTCATTTTATAGTCGTATACTGTTGCTGATCCTAAGCCTAAGCCATTGAAGCAACCTTGTGACGGGGCTTTCATCGCGATTTCATCTATTTGTCCTCTTAGGTTCTTTGGGGGACAGAAATTCCTTCCAACCAAATCAAGAAGAACATGGTTATGTAAATTAGGAATCATATATATATTGGAAGTTAGCATTAGCGAGAGGTCTATGTCTATGCGCGGAAGTGATTGCTATGTGAGGAGTGAAGTCGCTAAGTAGAGAGGTAGCTGTAAGTAATTTGAGATAAAGTTTAGAAGAATCCTAAATCAGGGAATTAACAGATGAACCATAAGGAACATAGTCGGATTAAAGCCACAACAGAAATGATAAGGACCGTAGATGTTTACGTAGGATATTGCGGTAAGCGAATTTATATAGACTATAAGGAAAGTGCGTATATTAGTGAGGAATTAATCTATAAAGTTAGATTCAGTGGTCAATTACGCAATTATATGGTAATACGTGTTGCGTCTTCTCATTCTGGATTGTCCTCCTTAGATTATTATAGTTGTGGTTTGTGTTTAAACTAAGATCCCAATAAACTGATTTTAGTATGAATGATTTGAGTGGTTCTTCCCCACAGAAACAGGTCGCGTAGATAATGTAGAACATGTGTCCCCACGGGCGGAGGCTTCACAACCTTAGGTAACCTGAGGGAAACCTCATAATATTGCCTCAATTTGCTTGTACTGGTGGGTACTGTGCATGGAGAGCTCATAACTCCGTGACGTTCTATTCTAACACTGATGCTCCCTTAATTCTGGAATAGGCTGATCTCGATTCATCTGACTATATGACATTCGTCCACATTGAATAGTCTATCATTCATGCTGTTCATCAATTAAAGCTATTTACTTAGATTAATTTCCCAAACAAATGGTTTTCTTGTGATTTTACAACTGTTAAGTTTCATTCCTTTAAGCTCTCGTCACACTGAAAGTGTTAAAATTCCTTTATGTGTTAATTCTTAAACAATGCAGTTGGCTTTGTAGTTGAATTTTTGTGAATTTTCTTCACAAGTGGCTTAAGATATTTATGATTAAGTGAAATATGGAGTTGATTCGACCATATTTATTTCGTGAATCTGGCAGTACACCACTATTGTTTTAGGTTTTACTTATACTTTGTACCCCTTTCAAATTAATTTCAGAAATTTCTGCTATTTTTTTCCTTGTTTTCTTTCATTGATGCAGGTCAATAATCTGACCCTTTTAGAACGCAGAAATATCTCTTCCACGACCGTGTGGAACAACTTTTTACAGAAATGATCGATTGCGTGGTACTTCAGTTCTATTTAATATATAAATTAGCAGTTGAAACTTATATAGTGGTGTTGTATATTT
The DNA here is from genome assembly GCA_019973935.1 of Trichonephila clavipes. Taxonomy (NCBI): domain Eukaryota; kingdom Metazoa; phylum Arthropoda; class Arachnida; order Araneae; family Nephilidae; genus Trichonephila; species Trichonephila clavipes. The sequence goes on along the minus strand of BMAU01020110.1, from coordinate 163,960 downwards.
GTAAATTTACTTCACATGGTGACTTTTTTTGGCCAGATACAAAATAAAATGCTCCGTCTCTTGAAACAGAAAGGCAAATTTTATAATTCCGAATGTGTAATTTTGAACATTATCAATGATTTTATAAATTGTTCAGTTGATAAAACTCCTTATAATCCAGTTTGATTATGATATATATTTTAAATCCACAAAAATAAATAATCTATCTGTCTGAATTTTTTTAATAAATTGAATTAAGATTTGTTTTTAATTCTATTAATGAGACAGAATGAGATAATTTTCTTATTAATAACTACAAATTGACAGCTTAAATATTGTAACACTTACAAGAAAAAATAAAAACTTGGTAAACTATATCAGTAATTATATTATTTATTATCGTTTTCAGCTAGAAAAGTATAAAAAAAGCTTTTATATGATTGATAAACAATGAACTAAGTACATGTTAGAATAAATTTAAATTTTAATGCATTTAACTTTGAAAAGCAAATTAAATCTTAATTCAAATTCAAGCATTGCTAATTAAATTAGTATCACTTAGTACGCAACGAAGGGAAACTGTAACTCCTGTGTGTGTGTGCTCACGGCATAAATTAAACCTATTCTTCTTTTCTTTGAAAAGAGCATCACGTGCAAAAATAGGAAATATTAGTTGTGTGTCCTGTACAGAAATCAAAATGTTTAGTTTTCAACTTGATCGTGGGGTGGTTCGAAGTAGAATCAACCAAATGAGAAGAAACCATATACCAATTTAAGCAAGAAAAATAAAAGTGAATCTTAGTATGTTTAACTATCTATTTTAAGTTTCCTATTGAGAGATTGATTGTTTATAAAATCACATTTCATAGAAACACAAGGCCTCGTAATTTTCAAACCCGGCCAAGTGACTAGAGTGAAAACCAAGCTCACACACCCTTACCAAACTTCCACAGTACACCAATGTGAAGACATTGACCGTCGACAAATTTAGCGTTTGTGATCCCATCTACATGGAGGGTCTTTCGTAGATCTAGGAATCTGCAGAAACAAAACTTGTCACGAGCTTGTATCTGCGACCATTTGGCTATCTAAGTTTGTTGAAGTCATCAAGTTCCCCTTTCTTATGTACACTCATGTCCACAAACTAAGGATGATTCAGAATCAAATGGAAATCGAACTCCTCTAGAATAACAATTTTACCTTTAGAATTATCAAACATATCTTCAACAATAATATGCAAATTACAGGAAGCCACCAGATGATTCCTATAGCTCGTCAAAATGATGAGAGTGTAAGACAGAGGTACATGAGGAATGGTGCCAAAGAAGTAAAATAGTTCACAAGCGTTTTGTAATATATATTGGCATAACAAAATAGTTATGACACAGAGGAGGCATGAAGATGTTTTTTTTTACTTTGTAAAGTTATCGGCAGTATGGAATACAGCGTGCTCAGATGGAAGTATCATTGAAACTTGGAATTACCCAAAGTGTCATCTGTAGACTTTGGCAAAGATTCTTAGATGACCGAAATGTCAGTAGACGTTATAATACAGATCGCCCCCGAGTTACAATGCCGAATGAAGACCAATGTTTGGCAGTAACTAAAAAAAGTAGATGGAGTAGAGCATCCGACCTATCTGCAGCCACAGGTACGACAGTTTCAAAAGAAACAGCGAACAGATGTTTACGACATATTAGTCTATATGCTTGCAGACTTCTGAGATGTGTTCCACTCACGGCCTTTCACTGTCTCTAATAGTTAGCCTGGATTAGAGAACATAAAATATGTGTGTGTTTGATTGTGTGGGTGTAGATAGCGTCTCAGTGGGCATGTGGGATGTTCCCCGACGAATCTAGGTTTATCTTGAAGTATGATTCACGTCGAACTTTCATTTGGAGAACACTAGGTACCCATTACATCCAAGGTAACATCATTGTGTGTGTGTGTGAACTACACAGTTATGGTGGGGTAAGATTTCTTGTGTGTGTGTGTGTGTGTGTGGTTGGCAGACATTTCACTGGGTTCCAGAATGAATATGCATGTTCAAATCGGAACCATGACAAGCCAAATTTATGAGAACATCATTCTGAAATTACATTTACGCTTGTTTAGGGAGCACAGACTTTGTGTTTATGGATGACAACACCCGTCTTCACCAAGAAAACATCGTAAACGAATACCTTCAAATTGAGTTTATTAACCTAATAGAATTGCCAGCATTCTCATCTGGCTTGAATCCGGCACTGCATGTGTGGCACATGCTTGACCAACGAGTTTCAGTCTTTAAACCTCGTCCTATACGTGTACTAGAGCTTCGAAGAGCATTGTTTACTGTGTGAGGGGAGTAATCTTCCCCAAGATCAGTTCGATAATTTGATACTCAGCATGCCTAGGTGTTGTATGTACTGGGATCCATGGGAGACATACAATGTATTAATTATCATACCAACCGTGTAATATTAAGTTTTTGTAAAGAGAATATTTTTTATAATTGCTTGAGGGAGCAAAAATCATTTGTTTTATGAATAATATCATACACATGCCATCTTTGTTCTTTATCTTTTGTTTAATAAATGAGTTTCAGAAATAAATCCTCTTTGCTTTGTTTCTGAACTTTTATTTCCAGGAACATTATCCTTAATTTACGGAAAAGAGTGCATTTGCTTGCAAAATTTTCGATACCTTTTTAATAAAGGTGGTTTTATTTGTTTTCCATTATATTTTTATCGAACACGCAAAATAACGAATGCCATATATTTGAATGTTATTCTTTATAAATTCATTAAAACATATGTATGTAATGAAGGAACAGAAAAAAAATTATATCTAAAAATAACTACACTCATGGACAAAAAAATTAGCGTACGAAGAAGAAGTTGTCAAAATGAAACGAAATTTACATACGTAATGACTACTTTGATATAAGTAAATGATTAGAAAATCAAAGAAAAACGCAAAAAATGGAGGATTTAATACCCTGTTGAACCCCCTCTAGCGCGAATACACGATGCAATACGATCGCGCATTGAGGCATACAAGTTCTATATGATGTCTTGAGACATTTCGTTCCATATTTCCTGTAACCTTGCCTCTGGTTCGTTCAAACTCGTAGGATGCCCAACTCACCGTCCTAAGTGATCGCAGATATGCTTGATTGGAGACAAATCTGGGGATCGGGCAGTCCAAGGAAGGGTAATAATGGTGCGAAGATAGTCTTGTGACACCCTTGCTGTGTGAGGTCGATGATTCTCCTCCTCTCAAACTGCGACAGCTGCTCAAATTGTCTTCGAAAACGGTGTAATGACATGTCTACCTCAGCTCTTACTTTATAAACGATTCAGCACACTCAAACAAGCTTTGGTTACCAGTTTTATACTCCACGGAGAACGACGTTAAACCAGTGCTTCTCAAACTTTCAATACTGGCGCCCCCCTTTTCAATCACAATTTTTATCGCGCCCCCCTTATACATTAATAATGTACTAAATGCAATAATAATGCACTTTGACGCTAAAGCAACAATCTTTATTATAAACCGTACAAATTCATGACAAGAGTATTAAATTTTGTATATGTTACTTTTAAGCAAAAAAAATTAAGTAATAGGATAATTATTATGTTATTTTTCCTTTCTCTAATTTTTACATTGGAACATATTGCAAAATGCGGTGGTTGCTTAGAAGACAAAATATAGATATCAGCTAAATGTAGAAAAAGAACTCAGAGGGTCAATTTCTAATCATAAGCATTCCTTTGAAAAACTTTGCTCTGTAAGACAAGCCCATGGAAGTCGCTAATACTTATTAAACTTGTTCTTAATTTATTATTATTAATTAGTTATAAAATACTCTGTGCAGCACTGATACATTAAAAGTATACCGGCTGAAGTACCCGCTCTTTGCACAAGTTCATTTATTAGAAAATAAAACATTATTGATATAATCGCTTAATTGTAATGAGAGTAAAGCCAAGAGTGCGACAATATTTACAAAAATGTAAAATGATTTTATTTAAATGATTACTTAAATTATATAATTAGTTTTAAGCGAACTGTAATTTTAAACCTCAAAGAATTAGCATTTCGAATTGATGTTGCATAATGAACAATAAAAAAAATTCTGATGAAGAATAATTGTATTATTTTTAATATTTAAAGCGAAAAGACTTCAACGTGTCTTAACCCTGGAGAAGGCACGCACTCGATACTAATGGTTGAGCGGGGTTAATGAGTCACCCCAATCTTTTTTTTAAAATTATTTTTATAGTACACAATAAAAATCGTAATTCCAGTGAACAATTTAGTAAAGAGAAAATATACTCACCTACTTTCAAGGACACCGAAAATATTTCGGAAAAAAAGTTATCACACCAGGAACTCATTCAAAACAATTACCTTAAGATTTTAAAAAGAAACCGTTTGTCACTCCCAAAAAAGAACGAGATATGTGACAAATATATTTTAGTTCACGGTAAGACTGTTAAACAGGAGGATAGTGTCAGGGCCATTGGTAACAATTAAATAGTTTTGCCAGAATTACTGATTTCGTACACTCTGTACTCGGCGTGACCGCTCCGGATTTAAAGTGTATTTATTACAATATGGATGTTCTAAAAAAATGATACAAAACGTTTTTCATTATGCTTTGCATAGTAATCCTTCAAACTTCTCTAAATGAAAAAACAAATACATAAGAGCAGGGACGTAACTAACCGTACAAGTAAGCTCGAAGGTCAAACCGCAGCAAATACATTCTGCTGCCTATAGCTGATGACAATAATATATAATAGTGATGAACTTTTTATCTTCCTAAAATTTTTTCCGATTATGGGTCTGGGTTTTGTCTTTCCTCTGAAAGAGTAGCATTTTCCCTTTGAAAAGAAAACGCGATAAAAAAAATCTCATCTTGGGATTACAGCAAATCGAATAAAACGTTTTTTATTTGGTTATAGTATCAAAGATAGCTAAAAAATGAGATTTTGAAGTAGAAACTTTTATTTTTGATGTGAAATCGCAGATAATATATATATATATATATATATATATATATATATTATTTCCGTGTAAATGTGTATATTTTTATTATGTCAGAAAGTATTTTGTTTTGCTTCATTCTAGTAAATAAATTTTTTTTTAAATCTTTTATTTTCGATATGCTCGTGTCCCCCTTGTAGGTTTATCGCGCCCCCCCAGGGGGCGCGCCCCACAGTTTGAGAAACACTGCGTTAAACGCATTCTACCGACTATACGTAATGCGCAATCACGCTGCATTTCTAATCACTTGTTTTTCACCCCGACATGTACCTTCACGCCAGGTTTCGTTACGATCCCGCAATTATTTCTTGGTGGGCTAATTTTTTTGTCTATGAGTGTATATTGTTTAATTTTCATTTTATTTGCGGTGACAAACATTACTTAAAAAGTATTTTACTGTAATGAATAATCCCATGGCATATACACTTGGTTCTTTTTTTATGCGGTAGATGCGTTCCAGGGAAATCCGCATAAAAAAAAAAATCGCACAAAAAAAGACATACATTTATATGCAAAATGATGGATACGTTCCATTTATTCAAAAAATCGCATAAAACCCAAATAATGTTTTAAAATGCACCAGAAATCGCATAAAAAAAGATTTATAAATAATAAGATTTATTTTTTTTCCATCATATTTTAATAAATGGCACATATGTATGTTAAAAACAAAAACAAAACTTAATATGTAACAAAAAACAAAACTTCATTTAAAATCATATTAAGAATGTTTTCATCATTATTCGCTGTCTGATAATGTGCGAACCCGTTTGTGGATTGGTGCAAGATCACTTTCATCACTTGAAGATAAAATTACGTCATCAGATCTACATGGTAATGCTTCTTCAGGAACTTCAGTGATTTTTTTCTTTGACAAGGTAGTCAGTAATCAAACTCTGTGATGGCACTAGTTTTTGTAGAGTTCTCTGTAGCCAGACATACAAAATTTCAGATCACGTTGGAATTTTAAGGCGCGTTCTACATCATTATCATTTTGAATAAAAAAATTTGCCAATTTACCGGAAAGTTGAAGGCCTTCCCGAAGTAATTTTTCGTCCAGTGGAGTAACATCTTCTTCCGGTTCGCTATCTACTGTTTCCAAATCTTTAGTAATATCTACCATACTTTCCAAAATATCATCATCATTTAGGGCTTCGTCCACAAGCAATTCTTCTATATCATGCTCGCCAAAATCATCAAAACCTTCCCCACCTATTTCCTTAGCAATTGAAATAATTTCTGATGTTACTATTGCTCTATTTGATTCGTTTCCTTTTGATACGCATTCAGGCCAAGCAGCTTTCCAACATGCATTTAAAGTTTGTGATTTTATTCGGCAATTGCTAATGCAACATGATTTACACAGTTCAAGATATTAAATTGTTTCCAAGCTTCAGTAACTGTTATTGTTTCGGATTCCAGTTTATCGAAAATGAATTGGAAAGTGAATTTTACATAATATTTTTTAAATGTTGAAATAATTCCCTGATCTAATGGTTGAATTAGGCTCGTTGTGTTTGGAGGAAAAAAGCTACCTTTATATTTGGATGTTCTAAGATTGGATGACCTGGCGCATTGTCAAGAATTAATAAGATCTTAAATTCGAGACCCATCTCATTCATATAATTTTCAACTTCGGGTACGAAGCATTTATTGAACCATTCAGTGAAAATAGCCGTTGTTACCCAGGCCTTCTTGTTAGCCATCCAATGTACGGGCAGTGTATTTAAGTCTTTTCCTTTTAATGCATGTGGTTTTAAAGATCGATTTACAAGCAGCGGTTTTAACATTCGATCGCCAGATGCATTGCTGCACAGCAATAAAGTAACTCGATCTTTAGCAGCTTTAAAACCACTGGCAGTTTTTTCGGACTTTGCAATGTAAGTAAGGGTTGGCATTTTTTTCCAAAACAATCCTGTTTCATCAGCATTGAAGACTTGATGAGCGCAATATTCTCCGTCTTTAATAATTTTAGCTAACTTTTCAGGATATTTTCTAGCAGCTTCTTCATCTGCAGAAGCCACCTCACCTTTTATTTTTAGATTATGAAAAGAATGTCTTTTTATAAAACCAGTTAACCACCCTGTGCTGGCAGAGAATTGTGGATTACTTTCACGTGAAGATGTAGATGGCTCTGATTCTTTTAACTCCTTGTAAAATTTAAGGGCTTTCATCTTGATTAAATGTCCATCTAACGGAATTCTTTTTTGAGTTAAATCTTCAATCCAAATTACGAGAGCCTTTTCAGTTTTTTCTATTAAAGTGTCTCTTGAATATGATGAAATTTTAGAACTCAAATTTGTACCAGATCTGACTGATTTTCTTATTGCCGCTTCATTTTTTTTTATTGCTCTTATAGTAGATTCGCCTAAATGAAAACGTTTACCTACTGCTGTTGATCTTTCTCCTTTCGCCAAGCAATCGAGAATTTTAATTTTGGTTTCTAGCGAAATTGCACTTCTTTTTGTTTTTTAATATTGTCACACATTTTGTTTAAGAGGACTAAAAAATTATAGAGAAAACTTAATGTACAATTACGCACTAAAAAAAATAAAAAAAAACTTACAATTCACTTGAGTAAATTTATCTTCCGGTTTTCGGTAGTAACCTTTTTTCACAAAGTTTTGTTTTCTAATGTTTTCTAATATGCAAGCTTTTTTAATTAGTTTCATAAAAAACAAAATGCAATGCAAAATGCAGCATAAAAACACGCAATTTTAGCCGGATATTTTTGTTTTTGTCTTTTTGTTTTTAAGAACAAATCAAGAGAAAACATGTCAATAAAAGAAAAAGTTCAAGGTATAAATTTGCATATAAAGGAGAAATTCTTTCGTTGTATTGATTGCGTAATAGTAGAGTTGTAGTTGTTATTCTTATTCGTTTTCAGAAAAAGTGAATCACCAAAAAGAATTAAATATGAATAAAAATTTTTTGTATTGATTGCGTAATAGTAGAGTTGTAGTTGTTATTCTTATTCGTTTTCAGAAAAAGTGAATCACCAAAAAGAATTAAATATGAATAAAAAATTTTTTTTTCTTGCCATAAAAAAACCGCATAACTCTAAAATCGCATAAAAAAAAACCGCATAAAAAGAGAACCAAGTGTATTTAAATATTTTTAAGTTAAATGGGTGGATTAAATTGCTACACATGAGAAAATCGACTTTTAGTAGTAATAACTAATTTGACAGAAATCTAAGTTATTTATGCCAGTGTAGAGTTTGGGTGAAAGAATCCTTCATTTCTCCCATTAGTTTTAATTAATTCAGATTTACAATCTAGGTCACAGGCAAAGCAAGTAATCCAGTTTTAATGCAAACAAAAGATTCGAATAAAAGCTGATTTTTCTTTATTTCTAAAACTTTTTATAACCAGAAAGTTGGGATGTTGCTTATTACTCCATATGCTTATTACACCAAGTTGCTCTGAAGTATGTAAGTTTATATTTGATAATCATTAATTAGAGTAATAAAGATCAGTAAAATTTCTATTCTCGATTTAAATTAGCTATAGTGCTAATGAAAAATACTCGAGAATTATTTATGGCTTTTCTTAGAACAATGAAATTATTTATTTGGAAAAAAAACACATGTTCCATATATTCACACGAATATACAAAAAAGTGTGCAAAATATATGTAAAGTTATAAAAGCATACATTGAAAGACAAACCAGTTTTGTGAAATTTTTTTTTTATTTGTATGTTGGAAATTCTTTAAATGATACTGAAATTAAGAATAAATTCGTATACTTTCTCTTAGTTCATTTGCATTCTAAAAGAACAAAAACGAATCGTAGTATTATTTTTTTTTCTGTGTATTACTGTAATCTTTATGTAATCTTTATAAGAAATTTTCTTCAATTGAGATAAGTATTGTGTAAAATATTTTCTTGGTAATTAATAATGTGTTTTCCATTTCAGCAAAGACATGTTTGTTATATATTTTTGTAAAAAAAATTAAGAATAAATAAGTAAATCTAGATTATATGTTCTCTATTCTTAATAATATAAATGTCATTTTAAGATATAAAAAGAAGCACAATCGTTAATATAATTACATTTGAATATAAATGCTAGTTTTTTTGAATAAGACTATTAAAAAAGTATTTTAATATTTTTCTTATTAAAAAAAGAGCCTGCCTATGAACTAATACCTTGAAAAAATACTTTGAAGCTACAAGCAAAAATAAAAGATTATTCTAACTAAACCCTGAGTTAAAAGGAATTTTTTTCTGAAAATTCAATTTAATATCCAATTTCATGCTCCATTTTTCAGGCCTTATATCAGAAGCTGCATTCATGCTGCTTATTCAGAATTTTTAAATTAAGTTTAGTGAAATATTAACTGAGAAGTAACTTTCAAGTGTTCTCTTAAAACAGCAATTCATGCAGCCAGATTTGATTACAGGTATTCTAAACTTTAATCTTAAATTGATTTCTTTCTGTAAATACATTTATATTTCGTGATTCAAAGCTCAAAAATATAATTATAATCTTAATACATATCTTAAAACGTATTAATGCAAGTTATGTTTTAGATAGTTTTCATTAAATTTTTAATCTGAATTTGATTGTTTTTCGTAAGTTGATTTAAACTATCCTGATTTTTCTGTTGATTTTGTTCCTATTTTTGAGATTCATAATTGTTGAAATGAATCAAAGTATTTTATTTCAATTTAATTAAAATATTGGGTATAGTTTAAATTATATTTGCTATACAAAAAGTAAAACATAAATAGTAACATTTTTAGTTTTTGTTTATTACGCAGATTAAATATGATATTATCTATTTGATATTATCTATTTAGTTTTCATATGTAGAGAGAAAAATTGTACTTTTCTATTTTGTTTTTGAGAATTACTTGGTTAGCCAATTAAATATAAGTTTCAGATATTTTTCTCGTAACCATGTCGTTAAATACATGTATAAAGTACCCAAACTAAAAAAAGTATAGTTTTTCTCATAATAAAAATGATAAATTACAATAATAATAATAAAGAAATACATTGCTTTTTTATGAGCTCAAATTTTACTGTTTGAAAAAAAATAATCATTATTATTCTTTTTTCAAAGAGAGTATTCCATTTTTTGCGTCTCCAATAAACCTTCAAAATTTGAGGAGAAAAATCATTTTGAGTAACAATAACAAAGAAGTGGGCGTATTGTACGAACTGAATTAATATCCCATGCATTTTGAAAGAAGTGGTAATAAAAATCGATCTGTTTTTGTTCCGGAAAGCTGGCCTGAAAGAAAGATTGAAAGGGGAGGCATAAACAAAGGGCCATTGTAATAACAGTTTTGTAATGACTAAACAATACATTAGAGATTATTACAGGACCTGAAGAAACACTCAAAATTTATGGAACAAAATTATTATAAGCAGCTTGCTTTTTTAAGGGAACTATTATAACTATTTTTTATCTTTATTAAATTACTTAAAAATATAATGCATTATAAGGGGTGGAAGATGACCCTTTGCTAGTTGCGTGTGTGGAATAAACAAAAACATCTTCAAATTGTTTTCAAAATTTAGAGCAAAATGTATGGCATCAAATAAGAGCGACATTTTATTTTAATCTTTTTAAAGGTTCCTGATTCATGCTTTTCTAATAATTATATAAGGCGTGAGCTTCAACACAGAAGTTGTGGCCGCGGTAGCCTAGTGGTGAAGGTTATGGACTTGTACCAAGTATTCACCAATATACGCTAAATCTGTCTAAGCTCACACATCCTCCCGTTGGTGTGGCAGTTAGGAGATGGGGTTCCAGCTGTGTCGTCACTTGACCATGGTTCAAAATCCCGAAGTCCATCGCCAATTGCCCTCATGCACTTTTATTGTGAAACGTTTCTATAACTCTCTCTCTCAACTCAAAAGTTATTGTTGGTCATCCGATTTCACTAAAGGTTTACTAGCGAATAATAATGAGTAAACTACACAGAATGGAATCAGTTCTTGGTGTCATATAATATTTCAGATTACTAGATAAAATATCGCCCTCTTTTAAAATAGTTTCTAAACTATGATGTCATTCGCCTATACTTATCATGCTGCTACATTCATTTGGATGACTTAAAACTGTAATATTAGAAAAAGAGTAAAAAAAAAAAATATATGGGGATGTTCACATATTTATTTAATATAAAAATTATTCTTATTACTAATGGTTTTGGGCTATTGCTTTTATCGAAAATAAAATAAATCTTAAATAATGAATATTTCTAAAGAAGAATGTTAGGCGGAAAATTACACTGTTCCGTATGCATATAATTACAAGGACAAGTTTGTTATTACTTAAATCATGTTTCCTGAGGTCACGTAAGCTGAGATACGCACAGTAGGCCCTGGATCTCATGGGTTGTTGCGCCACTGAGTTCAGTTAAATCATAGTTTCTCAGAATGAAGCAATTTAATTCATATATGTGATTTTGTTGAGATTTAAAGTTCATGTTTCTCTTTGATTATTTTTTTATCTAGGTTTTTTATAACCCCTCGCACCACAAAATATCACACGGGATCTTTCACAAGTAGAAGCAAGCGTGAAACACACATCACAAAGAAGAGAAGGGTAACACAAACATCCATGTCTTACCTGGGATTCAAACCAAGGCCCTACGGCGCCACAGTCAGCGTCACTAACCACTATACCGGATGCGGGACCACTTTGACTATTACTCAAATGAAATAAACATTATTTTACAAGTTCTATATCATTTGCCTAAAATCGAGTGAATCAATCAACTTTTTAAAATATTCACATGTAAGACGCGGAATTAATACAATGAACTACAGATATAAAATACAAAAACAAAGGAAAAGATCATATACTCTGCTATATATCTTGATTATAAATTGGGCTTAAAATCTTGGCGTGATGTTGGAGTTAAAAGTGAATGATGGCAGCATAAATATCAACTTTCACATAAGAGCATAAATCAAAATTCCGAAGTCTGTCACCAACATAGCCTACTTACAACTTTGTGAATTAATTCAAGAAAGTATAAATTAAAAGGACACAAAAATAGAGCTGACACAATAACATTTTTTTTGTTTATGACTCCGCATATTAAACCAAGTAAATATACGCCAAAAATATGTAAAACATTTTACATTGTCAAATTTTATTAAATTTTCATAAATGAATTCAAATGCAAAATGGCCGATAAAAGTAAATCATTATAATGAAGTTAAGCTTTTATCATACTTAATAACTTTATATTTAGCTTAATTTTAATGTGTTATTGCACTATTTTGGCTAATAATACGTACTTCTCTTTCTATAAAAATATTAAAATGAAAACTAATGCACTATAAAAGAAGAAATTATTACCTACTATTATTATATCTCAGCAGGGACCAGACGATATAAATTTATGAACTTATTTTATAATTTAATGTAATGGCCCTCTCGTAGAAATATCACAAAATATTTCTTAGAAGCAGAATTATTTGATGGAAACCAATTAAATTTGCCATACGAGTAAGTTTAAAAGAGGAAAAAGGTAGTACGTGCTTCGGTTCAACTTTTTTATGCAATCAATACTTATGTAGAAAAACCTCTTTAATCCATTAAACTGGACTTCGCTTACAATCCAAACATTTATTCTTAAAAAACCAGAATTAATACAACCAAATAAAACTTTTATCGTCACAACTTATTGGGTTCTTTTCCTCATCGGGATGCTTGGTACTTTTATCAATGCAGACCTAGTATATCCCCCAGGAGATGGTATCCCTTTTTAGCGTGACACCTTATAGGCGATACCAATTATCAGAGGTAATTTTGACGCCCAATTTCCTCCCCAGAGGCAGACACCTGAGCTCTGACGATGCGAACTTGTATGAATTTAAATTTGCCGAGAGCATAAAAGTCAAAAAGGCACGCAAGGGATATTTTTCATGCTGCATAATCATACGACATGGGAGCTGTAGATTTTCTGCATCAGGAAAATCCACTGACTTGGGCCGGGGTCGACCTCGCAACCTTAGGTGCAAAAGACCAGTGGCAAACCAATTACGCTTCCCAGCCGGCACTTTGTTGTTGCTGTTAATTATGCCACCTGATCGACAGTAGCATCAGATCAAGGCCTACGAAATTTATCGTGGCAAGAAGCTAGTTGTTCACTTTTCATTAGCCATACCTTTAAGCACCAAACTGGTGATAGTGCAATTTTGTACAGTTCCACCCCAATTTCAAGAGAGAACACCCTGGAGATGGCCAAGACCTCCTTCTCTCTTCCCCTTTCACCAACTTCAAGAGAGATCTGAAGTCTCGAAGGCTATTTAGAGTACTCCCATGTCGTAAAGGCACTATACATTTACAAACATCCATGGCTTCTCAAGGATTCGAACCCAGGCCCAACAGCACAGCAATTAGCGTCCCTAACCACTATACTGGACGGACGACACACAAACTTCTTTAATCGACCAAACCTGATCATCAAGACCCCTTAGTGCGACGATCCCGTTATGGTCGGATCTTAAAACCTACAAAAACCTGAATTTGTGACTTTTGACTTTTGAAAGTTGAATTTTACTGAACTTAATTCCTAAAACTCAAAGGGGGAGAATGTTGGAACTTCAACTTCCACTTCTTCCTAAAACCGCGAGATGAACTTTAAGCTGCGACTGTAACACACACACACATACCATTCAAATTAAATGCTCTTTTTTTCATGACAGAGTGTTCACATTTTATAGGACATTTTCCTAATCTGAACAACCCAAAATCTAAATTATTCTATATTGATGTGGTCCTTTTGTATTTTAATTAAAATTTATCGAAAAATGTTTCTTATTTCAAGGTATCTCATTAATACGCTTAATAACTAGATTACTAAGAAAAATATTGGTAAGTGTATAAAAAAAACACAAAATCACCGACATTAAATTCCATTATAAAACTAATTAAAAATTTATTTTGGCATCATTTTTTTCAAATTTATTAAAATACTAGAAAGTCATTTTTTTTTTAAAATTGGTCAGTGTTTTTTGACGATATGTAGCGCAAACATATGATATACATTGAAAGATATTCTGTCCTTAGCAAATCTTAATTATTTTTCGATAAAAGAACATAGTTGGATGAGTGAAATTTTTTCTCTTTTTTATTGACGGCTTGCCTTGAAAAATTTGCTTTTAGTTCAGCCGCGTAGAAAGCTAAAATAAAACAAAATAAAATTTTTTGCTCGAGTAAAATGCACTCATAGTTTTGAAAAGAGGAAAATGTTTGCTGTCTATTTTTGTTAATTATATTTCCGATTATTTAACATACCAATGTCATAAAGCTCTTATTTTAAAAGTGAAATTTGACTCATAAAGTACGAAAAAAATTTGAGTTGTAAATTCAAAGTGTTTATCATTCGCGTAAAAAGATTAAAACAATTTATTTTTAAACAGCATTTCGTTTTTTTTTTTCAACAACATTTTTACCTTTAAAGAACGAAACTTAATGCGCTATAAACATATTAATTATTTCAAATATTTTTAATTCTGTTTGAGAATGTATTTTTAAAAATATATCCACAACGTTTTTATTCAAAATTATATATTTTAGAGTCATATTTTTAAGAATTGATTGACTGATTGCTTGTTGAAATAAAACTCAGAAGCAAAAAGAGGACTATAAGATACATAACTTAAATTTTCAGCTTTAATAAAGTTGCGAGGACAAAATCCTAGCTGGAACTACAAACGTCAACTTTCTCCCCACGCCAACGTAAGAACTTTGAACTTCGAAAAATTTCACATGAATATCAACCTGTCTACAAGGCGGGGCTTTAGTGGCAGCAGTATTGAAAGAAATAATGAAGATCATTAGTTTTTACAAACTAAAGCTGGCTACCATAGTCACTATATAAATCAATAAAATTCGGTTCTTATTGAATTTTAAAAAAAGAATCGTTCTGTTAATGCCGTCTTTTTTACTTAAACACTGGGCCTATTCGAGATCTTTAAATGACAAGTTTGGCATAGTGCCGCAAAATTTGGGTGTGGCAGAGGATGCTTTAAAAATCTAGTTGCCGTTATAAACCACAAACTGTAAAAATAATTGACATCTTCATTTGTGATCTTTTGATAGTGGAGGAGAAGATATATTGCAACGGTTCAATCTAATCATATTGATGTAGGATGTGGCTTTAATGTTTAACAATAGTTTTGTTGAACTTGAAAAAATCTTTCTTCTAGAAGAGGATCAACGTTTTAAAATTAGTCAATGGTCCACTTCCCTGTTTTTGAACCACAATCATTTTAAGAATGACATTTTTGAGGTGAGAAAGCAAAGCATTTCTATCAATTATTGTTCCACTGACTTACAAAAAACTTTGATGAAGGTACTTCAAAGTTCTGATGGCTTCAAAAACTATTCTTGTGCCTATGAAATATTTGCTAGATCCATCAACTATTTTGTCAATAGGTTTTTCTAAGTTCATGTATATGCTGAGAATTGCACTTGCTGTCAGCAATATATACACGCATGTCCGTAAATTAAGGATAATTCAGAATCACACAGAAATTGAAATCTAAAATAAAAATTTCACCTGTAAAATTATCACACACATCTTGAAGAAGAATGTGCAAATTACAGGAAACCACCAGATGGCGCGGATAGTACGTCACAATAACGAGAGTGTAAGAGAGGGGTATATAAGGAATGGTGGTGAAGTAAAATTGTTCACAAGCACTTTAAAAGCCTTTCAGTGCAATAACCGCATAGTTATGGAACAAAGGAAGCATTTGGATGATTTTTTACGTGGTAGAATTATTGGACGACTGGAATGTGGACGTACCCAGCTGGAAGTATCCGAGGAATTTGGAATCACCTAGAGTGTGGCTTTGGAATTAGAGAATCTCCAGGCTTTGGCAACGATTCCAAGATTATGGTACTGTGAGTAGATGTTACAGCACAGGTCGCTCCCGAGTTACAACGCCGAATGAGGACCGGTATTTTACAGTTACTGCCAAAAGAAACTGACGAAGCACAGCATCAGACCTGTCTCGTCATCTCTCTTCATCTACCGGTACGACAGTTTTAAGGCAGACCGTGTACAGACGCTTAGGGCACATTGGTCTATATGCTCGTAGGCCTGTCAGATGTGTTCAACTTACCGCAACTCACTGTCACCTGCGATTTACCTGGAATAGGGAGCATGCATTGTGGACACCACAACAGTGGTCTTGTGTGATGTTTTCTCCGACGAGTCCAGGCTTAGTTTGCAGTCTGATTCTCGCCGGACTTTAATATGGAGAGCGCCAGGTACCCGTTACCACCAAGAGAACACAACTGAACGACACCGTTACGGTGGTGTAGGGTGGCTCGCGCGTCTGGGGAGGAATTATTCTTGGTTCCAGAACTGACCTGCATGTTCAGAGTGTAACGATGACAGGCCAGATATATCGGGATGTCATTCTGGAACAACATGTACGTTTGTTTTGGGGCGCCATGAGTGCTTAATTTCTGTTTACGGATGACAACGCCCGTCCTCACCGTGCAAACATTGTAAACGAATGCCTTCAATCGGAGTATATCACCCGTATGGATTGGCCAGCATACTCACCGGACTTGAATCGAATAGAGCATGTGTGGGATATGCTTGGACGACGAATTGCAGCCCGTCAACCCTCTCCCACCTGTCTACCGTAACTTCGGAGGGCATTGCTTGATGAGTGGTGTAATATTCCCCAAGATCAGATTGATAATTTGATACTCAGCATGTCTAGGCGTTGTAAGGCCTGTATTGCATCGTCCGGGAGACATACCATACTCCGTATTAACCATCATACTAACCATGTTATACTGTTTTTTGAAAATAGGTTCTTCTTTGAAATTTGCTCCAGGGAGTAAAAATCGCAATTTTTATTAATTATGTCAAACATATAGCATCTTTTTTGCTCTTTACCTTTTGTTTAATAAATAGACTTTAGAAATACGTCAAACTTCTTTTGCTTCTGTCTCTTTCTTTGCCTGAATTTCATTATCCTTAATTTACGGACATGAGTGTATATAGATAGAAAGTAAACCAACATCACGAGCTGCCAAATTTTCTGAAAATAAAACTGAATTATAATAGTAGAAGAAATGTTTATAGGATATATAATAGATCCTTGCTTAGAACGTTCCTGTGAAATTGAGGAACAGAATATTCAAAACGTACAAAGAGAGCCATTGGAAGTTTTTCCCAATCAACTAGTTACTTTCCCGATCGGCTCACTGAATAATATAGGTCTTACAGGAACACCGTCCAATAGCTGGAATAGGTGACAAAATGGAAGTTCAATAAGATGTGTAGGTGATGTATAACCCTCTTAAATGGTCAGTTTTCTAACATCCATTTCAAATTGATCACTTTTCTTCTTACACCAGTATGAAATAAGTAGTTAAATTCTCAATCACATAAATATCTTTAATGTAAATCTGAGTAGTAATGAAATGAGAAATTATGAAAGAAGTGAAGTTCTTATATAGAAAATCATATAAAAATATTTAATTTTTCTAGATTTAGTTTCAGCTGCTTTGAAAAACTGATTTATAGTTGTAGTTGGAGCACGTATACCATTCTGGAAATCGCATATTTAAGGGACCTTAACAATAATTTTAATTACCGAAAATTGTGCATTCAAATTCCTTTGCCAGTAACAGTTTTATTACACTTAGCCATTTTTACCACAAACACTTAAAAGAGATACGAATACAAAAGTAAAAATACTTACCGATAGATTGAAAGCCACGTTACCATCTGCTGGTGATTGACTGAAAGACAAAATAATTCGATGAACTGGTGAAAGTTGTTGCCATTTACAAAACTAAAATTGAATGTGTCACATGTCAATATAAAACATGAAAAAGAAAATGCGGCGTCAAACGCGTGTTCATGACAATGCAGTTTTCAATTAACATATTATGTTTTCTGAATTTTATCACAATATTAAATTCAACAAGTATTTTGTTTTCATCCAATTCAGTATTCAACAAGTATCTTTTTAAATAAAAAGTATATTTTTGGTTTATTGAAGTTTGTGTATTAAAGGTAAAAAAGTAAGATTAAATAAAATTACGAATTTTTTTTGTTAAATTTATTTAAAAATTGTTTGATTTTTATTATTTATTTATTTTTAGCTTTTTGTGTGTGAAATGTAAATATTTTTAGGTTTTAGTTTTTTTCTCTGTTCTTTATATTCCAAACTTAACATTTCGAACAATAAAAAAAACTTTATCGCTTTGTCATTTAATTATAAAAATTACGTATTTTTCAATAGCAAAATGTCTCTGTTTTTCAAAATCTTAAGTGCATTGAACGAGTAGAATATGTGTTATTTGAAATTTCTCTCTCACTTTTTTTTAAATCATAGCGATTGAACAATAATAATAATTATAAAATTCGGTAAATAAAGGTAACAGTAGTCTTTAAAATTTAAAAAATTTAATAACTGAAAATCACATCCTTCTTTTAATTATTTTACAATTACTTGAAAACATTCTGCACATTGGAAAAAATTTATTCAAAAAATTATCTTTAAAATTATTTTACATAGTTCTTTTTTATAATTAAACTATAGTAAAGTTTACTTTTAATTTTTAAATATACGTTTCATTTGAAGTGAAACATAACAAACGTAAAATCGATGTATATTAATCAAATTTATTTACGTAATCTTAGTTCCATGAATTGACTCACAAATATTCTGAATAAGAACTATGATTGAAATTTTATGTACACAAGAAACAAAGTATATATATATATATATAATTGAACTAGAGTATATAGTAGTAGGGAGTAAAGGGAATAAAAAATAAAAGTAACTACATGGCATCTCAGATCTATCTCCTAATACATTACTGGTCAACATAAAATATAAAATATCAGTTTGGTAGGTCACATAATTTCTCTGTTATGCTCGTTTTTCTCCTTACAAAAACATTCTACCCTCTTCAACAAATCTTAAAGGATGGAGGGGGAATCTAATGGCAGAATTCAAGATTTCTGAGTTGATATCGTAAGAATCTTCTTTGTCTTCGTTTTGAAAGACAATGAATTTCTTTATTGAAGAGGCTAAGTTAAGTCTTTTCTTGAGGTGGTCAGTACATAATACATGCATATTGATTAAATAAAAAGTATTTGTTTTTTTTTCGTACTACTGGAATTGCTTGTTAATTGTATACCAATTAAAAATGAAATCCTTTTCAATTAGCAATACTGTATAGCACGAATAAAAGAATATCCATGTCTCACATTTTTTTCTCCATAAATATGACAAGAGCTCATAGGAGAGGCACATAAAAATGATATAGTACCCACACAATTACCTAAACTCCATTTGTTATTGCTAGAGAATAAACAATATGGGAAACAAAAACTAAAAAAAATGTCCCCCCCCACACATTAACTTTGCTTTTCATATTAAAAATACTTGAAATTCCTTCTGATTTCTCAAGTTTATCTTCAAAATGCTTGACTTTAATTAGGTTCAATTTACCAGTCTGATTTGAATTTTGAAAAAGATTCAACCGGCAAAGATTCTCTTGAGTATTTTTATCAGTCAGGTAATGGTTCGTCAAATTTGCTTAAAATGAAGAGGATTTCAAAAATTGTGATGAGTTTTCGACAAAGTTTCCAGAAGCAAAAAAAAGAAAAAAGAAGGAAAAAAATAGTGAAGAAAAGAAGAAGCATCGAACTCTGCTTCGTCGAAAGTGATTCTACGCATACAATAGAAATAAAATAAAAGTAAACAACTTTTAAGAGGAGCGATTTTACAAGAAATAAAAATAAATATGAGGACGTAATGCCTTTTATGAAAGACGAGAAGTCTATTCTCACTGAAAAATCCAGAGAAGCCCAGCAAGAAAGAGCCCACAAAAACTCGTGTAAAAGATCCTTTTTTACGTTGATTGTGATAGGAAATATTATTGGTGAATGAGGGTTATGTTTGGTAATAAAAAAAAGAAATTGTATTTCGTAAATAGTTGGCTTCTGTTTCGTGTGCTTAAGAAGTTCTTGAAATGCTTTATATCTTTTTTTCTACGTTTTTTTATAACTTATCAGATTATATGTACTCATAGATGTACACTTTATGTATAACTCACAGTAGACTTTTTATATTCCTTATTATATCTATGAAGAAATCAATATTATTAATGAATTATTTTCCCTTCTATCTTAACTAACTTTTCTATATAGTTAGCGATATTCTCATGGAGTAAATCATTTAATTATTTTTACTTATAGTTTCCGATTTCGTTCTTATTTAATTTTATGGACTCTAGCTGAATTAGGATGGGTAACCAAATGGCAATGGTCGCGCGTTCATTGTCGGACGTCGTTGCATTGGATTTTGGTTTTGTTTTTATTTACGTCGCTCTCTGAAGAAACACGAGTGGTACTGCTGACGGACCTTCATTGCAGTGGATTAGTTAGATCCAGTACCAATGCTACTAATTTGCTTTGATTTTAATTTGCATCACACAAGTGCTATTTGTGACGGATCTCGAAATTTCAACCTCGGAAAAATTTAACGTACATCAGTCCCTCTAGAAAATGGGCAACAGAACGAGAATCCATGGCTCGATAACATCGTCTACGTGTTCGGCACCATCACAATTTGGCTACACTGCACCCTATGGTAAAATATAATAGATCAGATGCACGTTAAGTTTCTTAAGGCTCTCAAGCTGGGGATGTGCTAAAATTTGGTGAATGGTGTGTTAACTCAGGTGTTGTATTCCTGAGATTATTGATTTTGATTTGTTGATTTTATTTCTATTTACATCACACTGTGAAGCTACACAAGGGCTATAGGTGACGCATCTGGTAATTACAGCTTCGGTAAAATTTGACGTACGTCATTACTTTAACGAGACGAGCACCAGAACTGGAACAATAATACTTTCTACGCATTCGGGACAATCATGACTTGACTACCTCGCCACCAATGGCAAAACGATCGATCCTTTACTGCAAGGTGTCAAACTCAAAGGCTAACTTGGGTCAAGCAAACAAGGTTTAACTTCAGATGGGCCACACAAAAAAATCAATAATCATAGAAACGTTGGTACCATGTTTTTCTAATTGTGGTAGATTCAAAATAAATACAGAGTGTCCCAAAATGACCGCATAAACTCTGCACAGCTCGAATCCTCGTTGGAAGTACATAAAAACTGCCGAAAGAAGCGTTCCTGCTCGATTCGTAGTTTACGAGAAAAATACGAAAAACAAAGTATGATGTCACTGCCGGTGCAAGAAAAAACACTTTATTCAACATGTCAACAGAAGTATATGCACAATTTAAGGTAGATGTTCAAAGTGTCCACCGTGCTTGTAGAGGCAGGCTTGTGCACGCCGCGAAAAGGCTGTCATCCCATGTCGCAACACCGCGGGGTCCACTGAAGTACAGCAGCATGCAGACAAGCAACTAAGTCCATTTGTGTTGTCACTACATCTCGATACGTCAGTTCCTTGAGATGGCCCTATAGGAAAAAAATCCAATGGTGTAAGATCTGGCGAACGTGGAGACCATAGAACAGGATCCTGACGTCTGATCCAATGGCCGGGGTATGCGATGTCCAGCCAATCATGTACAGCCTGAGACCCAACACATGCTGGAACCAAAAGTCTCTGTATTACCGCTAATTGTATGTCATCGAGGAACTCGGTTAAGACCTCATTGAAAAGGACCCTGACGCGATATGCGCGGGGAATGTTTTAAAGATTATCGCCTGGGAAAATATGCAAATACTATTGTTGATATGTCCAATAAAGTGTTTTTTTCTTGCACCGGTGTGAACTCACTTTCTTCTTTGGGATGTTTTTATGGAATCCCAAAGAGGACTCTAGCTGTGCAAAGCTAATGTGGTCGTTTTGGGACACCCTGTATACGTATTTTGCTTAATAACAGCGATAGGAAAAATAATGTAATTAAAAAAGACGTTTAGAGCGAATTCTACCTAGCTTATTTTTATATATTTGCGTCGATTTGTTATTTTATTATATATTCTTGTGTGCCCCAAAATATTGGCTGGGCCACAAAAATGTTCATTGAGGGCCACATGCGGCCCGTGAGTTTGACACTCCTGCTGTCATGAATACACGTTAATTCTCCCGATGCTTTCAATCTGGGGATGTACGGAAATTTGGTGAGTGGGTTGTTAACTCAGGTGTCGTATTAGTCATTCGTCCCGTTTTTCAAAACTGTAATGTCCGTCATCTCATTCTAATTAAATCTATTAAAGTATAACGCATGTTTACGCCATCAATCTAAAGGGCACTTTTTCAGCGAATGAGAGAAATATTAAGATTTGAATAGGTTCGAAAATCAGTTGATTAGGTCGGAGCTGTATAAAATGTATAAAATAAGCAACAAAGAATGTTTGTCAATGTTTTTAATGTTGCATGATAGTAAAATACTAATTCTTATGATTGGCTATTCCTTTGATATACTTCGTATGAAATACATTTTATGAAATTTACTGTTTCCTTGCTTTGTATTAAATAAATAGACAGCAATAATACTTTTTGATTGGAAAAAAATAGTCTTCCCTTATAATTTTCTACAGTTTTTTTTCTCATTTAGAAAATAATTGCATGATACATCAATTGCGCTTACATTAAGTTAAAGGGCAAGTTTTTAAAATCTGGAGAAACTAATACGCTTTTGAAAAATAAAATCGTTTTTTTTACATGAATTATTTTTCTGTACATATGCGGATGCATTTCCTATTTTCGTACAGCAATTCTTTTCAAAAATGTAAAAAGACAATGGACAATTAATGAGGGCGGTATACAGGTAGAGCTTAAAAAATCTAAAATGCATCTTATGAAAAAGGACTTAGTTTCTGGTTAGATAACATATATGTTAAGTACTATTAAGTTGTCTAGTACTCGTTGATTTTGTAATTTAATGCTTGTATAAAGAGGGCAAACACGACGTCCGAAACTATATATAATTCTATACATCTGATTTTCATTACGTGTACATACCATGAGTCTGTAGTATTAAATAGAGGGCTCTGAAATATTTTTGATACCCAGTGAATTCTTTGACTAAAAGCGAGGATTCCATTACACTTACTCATGGTCCCTTTCTTTTGTATTTCAAATTACTGAAGAGAACAATTGAAATAGAAATACCTTTGAATAATGGTGTAGCAAAATTTTGCCCCTGATGATGGTGGCAATTCGTTAAGGCACGGACCTAGCAAGACACTGAAACCATTAGAAAGCCATAGGTGAATTCTCGACCTCTCAACTATCTCCATGAAAATTTGATGGAGCAAACTCAAATGGCTTTTGTAAGCATCTCAGATGAGATCAATGGTATTGAGATAAGATAAATAAGATAACCAGTGAAGAAAGATATGAATATAGAATTTTCTCTTAATAATTCGTATATTATTCATTAGCGATAGTAAAGTGCATCGTTTTATTAAAGGATGAAGTCAACAGCTGGATACAAAACGTGCCAAAGGAGACACACGATCTAGAAGGATATTACAGTAACGTTTGCACATAAGAGATGCCGTAAAATGTACTAGGGGCCACGTACTAATCCTCAGTTGGAACTGTCCACTCATGAGCTTGAAACAAGAAAATATATTGTTTTATGCGCTCTTGTACATTTCCATCAGCATGTATAAACATGAATTCGAATTCATCCTCACAGAGAAAATACTTATTCATATGTCTAGGGTGCAATAGTGAAATTTTCGTGCCTATACTGACTTTTTTAATTTTGTAATGTACATTTTTCAGAAGTAACCTCTCTAGACGATGATTTCCACATTTCAGAGGAAGAAAAGGATTCCAAATGAAAATAAGGTTGCTAACATGCTGACAATTTCCAACAATTGTTCAAAAATTAAAAATGGCAAAAATAATAATAATATAATAATTGTTATGTACATGCCGTTGTAAGAGAACATTATTTCGAATAGAGAATACATTATAAGCTATAAGAATTGAACAAATACCATAAGATTTGTAAGAATTAATGGTCCAATTTCAGATATTTCACCCCATCCATTTTGTATATCTGTATAAAGAATAAACATTGTGAAATTTTCCATAGAAATTCAGTTAAAACTGTAATTAAATACATAAAAATGTTAAATGATCTTTTTGAGGCTGCAAATTAAAAACAAATCAATTGTACAAAAACATAATCAAATAATAGTTTTCCGATAATGCAATTTCACGAAACTTCACATGTTTGATGTTCGCATCAAGTTTAAAATAAAATTCAAAAAACTTTAAAAAAAATTTAAAATCTTTTTTTAAGTATTTAAAAATTCTAAATATAATCTATGCGCTGTATTTGAAGTGATTATTTATTTATAAATACTATGATCGATGTAAATTCACTGAACTATCTAAATACATTCAGCAAAAGGTTTTTAAAATTAAATTTTGTATTTCCAATTCGGTATGTCTTATTCAATTACAGAAATGTTCAAAGTATTCAAAATAAGTAACAAATGTCTCGCATAAGACGCTATACAAAAATAGAAATTTTCGAATTCTCTTGTAAAATATTTATAAGAATGAAGATAAAAAAAATTACAGCGGAGAAAATGTCAGATTCTTTAAAGAAAGAAATACTTAAACAAATTAAATAAACGGGACAAAAGAAATAAATTAAGTTTCAGAATAAAGAGAGGAATACATTTGCTAGTAACGTTGACGATTGCATGGAATGTTCGTTCGATTTAGTTTTAATGGTTGTTATTTTTAGTTTCGGTCTTGCGAATGAGATTTATTGCATTACCCAAACTAACATTGCATTTACAGCTAGCTTTCTTTCTAGAGACTATGAATGCATTACAAACAATCTTCTTCGCTAAATGCTTCATGCACAGCGAAATTAGGTAAATGTTGTCTGTATGAATAATGTATATCTTTATCGTTATTTATATCAATTACATGCATTAGTGTATGTGAGAGCTCAATTCAAATACAGTTTTTACTGATATTGGACATTATTTGGATGTACTTGCTTGGTGACATTTACGATAATCAGGAAAATTTGTTGCATTGAATATTAGTTTGTATCAACAGAAGCAAAGAACTATATTAAAGGAATATGCACAGTGGAAGGAAAAACCTCATATATTTATAGCTGTAATTAAAAAAAATGTCACTTATATATATATATATATATATATATATATATATATATATATATATATATATATATATATATATATATATATATATATATATATATACAACCAAAAACTTGTTGTTTACGGAATTCTTAATTATATAATAGTTTATAGAAGTAAATCTACGCCGTTATCATGCTTGTGTATAATAAAATATGAGAAGCGAAGTAAATATTATGTTAATGTGTAACAAACTAAGGTAAAAATAGTAAAACCATGTCTAGAGCAGTAAGTCCATGTTTGCCACATGTTACCGCATTAAAATAGCGAGAAATATTTGGTACAAAGGAGTATAAGAAACATTTAAATTATCTGATTACTTTTTATTAAGTAATTTTTCAAGTAAAGTAATGGTGATTTTCTTTTTCTTTGTACGAATGCTAGAATCATTTTTATAATTTTCTAAAATCCATTTGAACTCCTATATTCTACTCTCGCTCATTATTTTAGCGCAAATATTTTCTGTTTTCATGCATTTTTCTTAAAGATCTTTTTTGGAAATTATGACTTGAGTTGAATTATCGTGTAGTAGAAATTTCCTTGCTTTCAATACAGAACAGCCAAATTTTTTCCTCAACTTCATTACTAGTTTTATTATCCGAAAGAGTTAAAATTTTAAAGATATTTGAGTTTCATTTCAAATAATAATCATTATCTCATATTTAAAGATCCGAAATTGGATAAAGTAGTTTTTTATAAAGTTGAGAAATACTTTATCTCAATTATATGAGAATAATAAATAATGCCACATTTATGTGGGAGACAACAAGGGGTCCAAGACGTTGGTCTATCTTCTATTTTATTTTAACATTAAACAAAAATTAATTAAAAAGGTAGTTTTTACAGATAAGTTTGACGATGATATTCAGAAGGTAACGCCTGCTCGCGCACCTCTCGCGTTCTCCTTTCTCTCTAATGTCTCTAATGTCCAAAAGTTTTTGTTTCACTTTCACTAGTTCAAAAGTTTCCACAGTTTCGGTTCTCATTAGCTGCGCCTGCGCGCGAAGACTGTGTTTTGCTTTTGGCTGCATGCCACAACGGCCATTCTGACCGTACGCTGTCCGCAGCGGTACTTCCATGGAGACCAGAGGAGAATCTGAAACATACAAAAAAAACGGAACAGACAAGGACTATACGACAAATATACAGAGATTAAACATATCAAAATTTTGTTGAACTAGACAGTTTCTCCATCATGTGAAGGCACCTCTTCGACATCCGGAAGGTTCCACAGGAAAACATTGTGTTTCACCGGCATAAGAACATCTTTTTCAACAAGTTGATCTTTGGTTGAACGCATCGATATTTTCCTCTGTAGAGTTCTGGACGTCTGTTCAAAACGATTTCTCTTTTTCCTTCGCTTCCACTGCCAGGGCTGAAAGATCCTTTGGAGCAACACAAACCGACGATATTTACTCTTCATAGGTAAAGGGTTAGGTGAGCGGGAGATAAATTCCACGGAACTCGTTTTCATGGCACCATTGGCTTTCTTACACAATACTATATCAGAACATTTTTCTCTTACAATACTCAATTTTAACTTAGTACTCTTAATTTTATTACATTTATAATCCTTAATTAGAGAACTCGA
The DNA here is from genome assembly GCA_019973935.1 of Trichonephila clavipes. Lineage (NCBI taxonomy): Eukaryota > Metazoa > Arthropoda > Arachnida > Araneae > Nephilidae > Trichonephila > Trichonephila clavipes. Next base: position 137,205 of record BMAU01020110.1, on the reverse strand, counting down.
ATCATTTCTAGTATTAAAGTTCTTAACATATGGCAAATCATAACTACAGTTTTTTATCACATTTGAAACAGAAACATTTGGAAAAGAAACACTTGAATTAAACTGAACACCCAAATCTGCACTCAAAGAGGATCCACTTTCACTCAATGAAACATCGCTCTTTGCGTGGCCTAGTTTCTCTATTTCAGAATATACACTGGGATGTATAATAAATTCTTCGGTCAAGGTCGGTGATATTGCCGTTCGCACACTTAAGCTAGTAGAGTGTTGATTAAGAGAAATATTTATGGGTTTAACTTCTACCATACGCTGTTCGCCAAAACATGAACTTAATGTTATGATCTCTTCGGAAGGTGTTTGCACTCTAATTAGTGAGGAATTTAAAACTGGGATCTGGCAACCTGAATCAATCAATGCTGTTACGGGCTGATTTTCCACAAAAATGTTTACGTATTGAAGATTTGCACATTCATCGCTATTTTGTTTTTCGCTCTCGATTTTCAAAGTATTCACGTTTATTTTATTATGGATGTGATCATTAGATTCTTTAGGTTTAAAACGCTTCTCACAGTCTCTTGCGCAATGAGATGAATCACCGCATATATAGCAATTTTTATTTTCTCTTTCAAGATATTGGGGATAGTTCTCTTTAATCTTTGGTTTGAAGTTTTGTGATTTATTTTTAAAGGGGTCTTGGGTATATCCATAAGTAATAGGAATTTCTTTATGTGATCCGCTTCTAGATGAAATATAAATATCACACTCTTTAGCTAAATCAATAGGCCTAAACCAATCTTCTGCTTCTCGAATGCCAATATGAGTTGCAGTTTCCTTATTTAAAGTTTCAAATAATTTATCAGAAATTATAAGATCACATAGAGATTCAAAGGAATTAACTTTTCTTAACGAACAATAATATTGGAAGTTTGCCGTCAATCTTGCAGCAAATTGGATGTATGTCTCGCCTGATGATTTTACAGCATTTTTAAATGAGTTTAAACACTCGCGAGGGGTTAATTGGAATTCTCTGAGTACTATAGATTTTAGTTTTTCATAGTCATTTAATTCCTCTTCTTTAATATACAGTAAGACGTTATGAGCTCTTTCGCCCAGAAGATTTATTAAAATTTCGGATTTATATTCGTCATTTATTTTCTTGGTTAAAAATGCGCGTTCTAATGATTGGAAGAACAGATTAAAATTTTCAGATCTGGTGGGAACAGGAAGAGATAAAGTTTTTATACTTTTTATCATATTTTCTATGTTAGTTTCGAACTGTTTTTCTTCGACTTTAGCTGCAGGATTTAAACTTAATGCTTTATTTTTAGCTAATTGAAGTTCGATTTCTTTTTCTAATTTTGCCAACTGAAGTTTCGCGAGCTCAATTTTTTGTTCTGAAGTTACCTCTCTTTCGTTTTGCGATACTCTCTCATCTATACAGTTTTGAATTAAAGTTTTAACGAAATCTGGATCACTTTCAAATGTACTACTGTTCTCAATTTTAGTCTTTAGTTTAACTATAGTGTCAGTACTTTCGACAATACCGTCTAGCTCTTCAACTACTCTTATGAGATCCTCTTTAAGAGCGTTTTTATACATTTTATAAAAATATGAAAAGATCCTACCTTTTTTTTTTTTTTTTTCTGGCTCCCTTGTTGCTCGCACGTACGATGTATCCAATAAAAACGTTGATTCCACTGATTTCACCTCTTCGCAGGTAATATAGTTGAAATTGTAGTTCCGGCCTCTACACAGGCGGATTATTCACACTGAATTAGTTCCAACCTCTACACAGGCGGAATTTTCGTCGATGGGTTTTCCAACCTCTACACAGGCGGAATTTTCGTCGATGGGTTTTCCAACCTCTACACAGGCGGAATATTTTGTTATTTGTTCCGACCTCTACACAGGCGGAATGAAGTTGAAAAATTCAACCTCTACACAGGTTGAACGAAGTTTCCGAAAAATGGCGGCGCGTCTCCTTCACGGACGCTGTTGTTCATTGTCCAGACTTTGGTTCAAAATCGAAATTTTATTGATCGCGGCCGAGCCTCCATAATTTGTGGGAGACAACAAGGGGTCCAAGACGTTGGTCTATCTTCTATTTTATTTTAACATTAAACAAAAATTAATTAAAAAGGTAGTTTTTACAGATAAGTTTGACGATGATATTCAGAAGGTAACGCCTGCTCGCGCACCTCTCGCGTTCTCCTTTCTCTCTAATGTCTCTAATGTCCAAAAGTTTTTGTTTCACTTTCACTAGTTCAAAAGTTTCCACAGTTTCGGTTCTCATTAGCTGCGCCTGCGCGCGAAGACTGTGTTTTGCTTTTGGCTGCATGCCACATTTATTTAAATTGAAATATTTTATTCGACTTTTAATTTATAGGCAATGCTTAAACTAAACAAATATACTTGTGTTTAAAGTGCATAAACCTTACTTTTTTTATATTATATTATAAAAAGCTCTTAATTATCTTACCACATGCATAATAAATTTAAGATTTATAACTTCACGGAGAATTTAGGCTACTGAAGCTCATATTTCACAGAATAATGAAGAGCTTGAATAACTACTACGTGAGGATTTTCAAATCCTGCGTACTAACGTCACCCCAGGATTTATATCGGCACTTCCTCCTTACATTCATTTGTAATTCAGGCTGACTTTGCTCATACGGTGTGACATTCTCTTAGATATTGTGAATACATTGTTTGCTTAAGGTAGAAGCAGACATTCCTTGCTTCTATTTATAGAAATTAGTTCGCAACTTCTGGTCGTAATAATGTGCAATTGATTGATTACGCAGGCCTGCAAAATTGAAGTTTTCGAAAAATACAAAAGAAGTTTTTGGTGATGTTTATGCAATTTGGTATCCAGATTTCGAAAATGACGTCCATCAAGTCAGAATTTTTTGTAAAGTTGATATTGATATTTTTACTAAAATCTTACTTGAAAAGGAATTCTCTTGAATAATTTATCACATACTATCTAGCAACAGCCTTTTTTATCCAGTTAAAACTATGTAAACATAGGTTTTTGTTGAGGCAAATTGATTTTTCAACAAACTGATGAAAACCGTTGTTGCCAGATCTCATGAATTGCCTCTGGTTGAGAGAAAAACAAGATATTTAAGATGTTGTCAAGGTTTAAACTTTTTGCACTCAATTATGGTACAGTTTCCAGAAAAAATCCCTATTCTACTATTTGAATTAGTGTATGTTAAGGTTATTTACATAAAGTAAACGATTAACCAAGAGGAAGAAATATGCCTGAGTACATGAAAGTTTAAACGAAGCAAAAAGTTTCCATTTAAATGTGTACTCTTTTTTCTTTGAAACTTCTTTTTTGTGTTTAATATTTGACCTATATCGTATAAACATCCAACAGTAGTCGGCGAGCATGTTTTAATCCCATCTTCTTTGATACTTGCACTCCATATCTTTGATGGTGGAAAATTGCACCCCTTTCTTCGTTGACTTTTCCTAAATTTTCGGGAGTCTACATATGAGTGAAGGAAATGAATTTTCACCCAATCAACACAAGTGTTTTTTTCTTTTGTTGTCATGGTAGTCTCAAATTTGTTATCCTTCATAAGCTTGTACCAACACATCCCTCTTTCTCAACTTGACTTCAGAAAAACCTAGAAACCTTGAGTATTTGAAACAATCCCCATCTTTTGGAATAGCCTTGTCAAACGTTTTCTTTACACCTATATATATATATATATATATATATATATATATATATATATAATTTTTATATGCAGACGGGGAATCCTTGTTCTTCTCAACTAAGCTGTTACAAATCACATTCTCGGTGCCTGGATTAAGATTTTGTCTTTTTTTCCATTCTGTTTCAAAGCAATGTTGAGTCTTTTCACGGGTACCCCACTCAAAAATGAAAAATAGATACATTGTGTATCCGCCTTGTTAACCAAGAAGCGCATGGAGATAACTTTTAAATCCTTGCAAATGGTCCAACCGTAGTCGGCATATCTTTTTTGTTGAGGTTGAGAGTCAGGCTGTATAGTGTGACTTTAAATGCACCGAGTGTCAAAATGGTGCATATGTATACTGGCTTAAGTGATGAAAAACGACATTTTTAGTGCTTATTTATGATAAATCTATAAACAACCTCCATTCATTTTTATCGCGGGTCGTGTTAAATTTGCTCATCAATCCGGGAACACTCTTGCAATGGACCAGATTCTCGTTTCCGCAACAAATCCTTTTTCTCGACTCATGTACCAAACTCAGAACCTATATTCATGCTCAACTCAAGTACCTTGGCAGTGAGTCTTTTCTTTCAATCTGGAGCCCAATAATTCAGTTGTCTTTTCGAAAGGCACATATTTCTATTCAAATCATTAAGTTCAACCTGAGAGAAGGGCTGAGATGAATCTGATCTAAAGGGTTTATATTTAGTATTGCAGCCTTGAATTTGCGGCAAAACTATTGGTAGACAGATGTGACGGGAAGGTGTCACAAAGTGGTATTTTGTATATTTCACCATGATAAAATGAATATCAGCTATGGAGAGAAGAAATGCAACACTGAAAAAAAATTTGAGTGAATCCCTACACATTTTCCAGTAAAATTGAATTTTTCCAGGAAAAGTGACGAGATAAGAATTTTTCATTATTATTTTTTAAATCAGAATCAAAAAGTACATAAAGTTGAGCTATTACTTCTCTTGTACTTTTCCCATCGCAGGCCTATGTTATTGATAGAAATTCTTCAGGTAAAAAACAATGTAAATAAACAAAAATAATCCCAAATGATGCGCAGCTAGCTATATGCTAAATTTGTTAGGTAGTGAAAAATATAAACGTTGCATTTTTACTATAATATCTGGTATTTGGGCAACATACCTACGAAATACCGGCAGATAACTTCAATGTAATTACTCAAATTTACGACTATTTAGGGCAGTGCTTCTCAAACTTTCAATACTGGCACCCCCCTTTTCAATCACAATTTTTATCGCGCCCCCCTTATACATAATAATTTACTGAATGCAATAATAATGCACTTTTACGATAAAGCAATAATATTTATTATAAACCGTACAAATTCATGACATAAGTATTAAATTTTGTATATGTTACTTTTAAGCAAAAAAAAAGTTAAGTAATAGGATAGTTATTTTTCCTTTCTCTGATTTTTAAATTGGAACATATTACAAAATGCGGTGGTTGCTTAGAAGACAAGATATAGATATCAGCTAAATATAGAAAATGAACTCAGAGGGTCAATTTCTTATCTTAAAACTTCTTTCAAAAACTTTGCTCTGTAAGACAAGCCCATGAAAGTAGCTAATAATTATTAAACTTGTTCTTAATTTAGTATTAATTAATTAGTCCTAAAATACTCTGTGCACCACTCATACATTAAAAGCAGTGTTTCTCAAACTTTCAATACTGGCGACCCAATTTTCAATCATAATTTTTGTCTCGCCCCCCTGTACAACAATAATGTATTTACTGCAATAAAAATGCACTTTGAGAGAGAGACGCTAAAGTTACAATACGATCTTAATTATAAACCGTACAAATTAATACGATAAGTATATCAAATTTTGTGTATATGTAACTTTTAAGTAATATATATTTTAAGAAAATTACTTAAAATATATATTACTTAGAATTATGTTATTTTTCTTTCTCTAATTTTTAAATTGGAACAGATCGCAAAATGATGTATTTAATTAAAGATTTATTTCCTTCAGCATTCGTTTCTCAAAGTACAAATGTCATTAGAAAAATAGTCTAGTCAATGTCGCTCTCTATCATATCCATCACATCTGGCATTATAGGGTACGTTTGCGTGAGTCTAGGCAACCTATCGGAAGTCTGCACAAAACATGTAAAAATGCTTTTCCTCGTACAATTCCAGTCAGTTTTGGTCGACTCGATACTCCTATAGCTACCGAATCTAGCTTGAATGTACATTTTTTTTTAATTTCCACGTTAATTGTAATTCACGGTAATTAAGTATTTGCGGCAGTAGATTAAAACAATATCATGCATACATTTTTAAGTCGTATGCAAACATTCGACCATAATATAGAATCAACAAGTACACAGACGAACGAGCATGGTTCCGAAAATTAAATCAAGGCGATCTTCTCAAAAATACTTAAATTTTGGATTTACCACTACTGAAGTAAATGATGGAAAAAAGCCCCAGCTCGATATGTGGTAAAACTAACAAATCTGTAGAACAACATGTGAAAGTTGTTTTTAAAACATATAAAATCATTTAGCTATGTTGGCAAAGAATTTTAAAAAGTATTTTCTGGATGAGGACAGCTTGGTAGCAAGTTAGGATTAGGGATCTATTTCAAGATACTCCAGAGAAGGGCTCTCAACACTTCCGAAGAATAAATCTTCATAGATTTCACATCCAGTGAAAAATTAAAAGGCAATTTTGTAATAAATCGCTCTTTGAATTTGGGGTAGAGGTGGATGAGGAATTATCTGTACTGAAAACAAAAGCACTTCGTATACTATTACCATTTTCAACAACCTACCTTTTTCAAACCGGATTTTCTGCAGTGGATGCCTTGAAGACAAAATATAGATCTCAGCTAAATATAGAAAAATAACTCTTTAAGTGTCAATTTCTGATATTAAACCTTCATTTGAAAAACTTTCCTCTACAAGACAAGCCAGTGGAAGTCCTTAATAATTATTAAACTTGTTCTTAATTTAGTAATAAGATTGATTGATTGAATATTAACGTCGCACTGGTCAGCTGCACGAGGGCTTTTGACGACGGACGACGTAATTTTGAACCATGGTCAAGTGACGTGGATGACACCTGAGCTAGCACCCTTCTCTCCTAACTACCACACCAACGGGAAAACGTTTCAACTCTCAACAGATTAACGTGCGTCGCTGCCCTACACGGCGGGTCTTTAGTGGTACTGGGCTCGAACTCGTGACAAGGCAAGCCACGATCCGATACCTATACCACTCGGCTACCGTGGCCAAATTCAGTAATAAGAAATTATTTATAAAATACCTTCTTCAGTACTGATACATCAAACGTATACTGGCTGAAACACCGACTCTTCGCACGAGTTCATTTTTTAAAAAAATAAAACATTATTCTTGATATAATAGCTGAACTGTAAGGAGAGTAAAACTGTGTGCACGACATTGTATACAAAAATGTAAAATGATTTTTTTAGATAAATGCTATAATTGTAAATAACTGTTTAAAAGAACTGTAATTTTAAACCTCACACAATTAGCATTTAGAATTAATGTTAAATTATGAAAAAGAATATAAAATTCCGATGAAGAATAATTGTGTTACTTTTTAACATTTAAAGCGAGAAGACTTCAAAATGTTTTAACCCGGGAGCAGGCGCGTACTCGATACTAACATTAATGGTAGTGCGGGGGGACTCAGTCACCCCAATCATTTGTTTAGAATTATTTTTACTGTACACGATACAAATCGGAATTCTAGTGAATATTTTAATTTATAGAAAGTATACTTACCTTCTTTCAAGGACTATTCAATTCTTTGATGATTTGAGAAAAAAATCCATTAAAACTGAACTAAAATGATTCAAAAGTACAAGACCATAATAAAGGACGCAAATCAGACGCTTTTCAATTATCCTACAGAAATGTTAAACCAATCAATTCTTTTCCAAATACCGCAAAACTCAATTATTTACAATTTCCCTAAGCGAAAAGCAAACGCATAAAAGATGGGAGGGAACTAATATTGATAATAACCATACCATAAGATTGAAGGTCAATCAAATGATTAGCAAACGTGTACTATGCAGCCTGGCTGAAAAGTGAATCATGACTTCCTTTTCTTTTTCTACAACTAATGTACAGTATTTCAATAATAATTACAGTGGTGAATTGTTTATCTTCTTAGAATTTTTCTCAGGGTCTGGGTTTCGTTTTTCTTTTAACGAGTAATATTTTATGTTAAAACGTAATAAAAAAATCTCTCATTGAGGAAATACAGCAAATAAAACAAAATGTTTTTTTTTTTCTTTAATTTGGTTTTGGGATCAAAGATAGCTATTTGATGACGGAAAAAAGCCAGATAATAAACATAAATTATGTCAGTGTTGTGTGTATTTTTTTATTATGGAAGAAAGCATTTTGTTTTACTTCTCTTTCCGGTTATTTTTTTAAAAAAAAATCTTTAAATTTTCGATACGCTCGCGCCCCCCAGGGGGGCACGCCCCACACTTTGAGAAACACTGATTTAGGGTGAAAGATTAGATATTTTTATTAGATTATTCTTTAGATCATATGCATTTTGTAAAGTCTGAATGGTATATCCTTTCAAATTTGATTTTAACTTACGTCGCATTCAGAAGCAAAAAGAGCGTTATTGTGACGGGTCTCATGATTTTGAACCATGGTCAAGTGGCGAGAACGACACCTGAGCTGACATCCCCCTCCGAGCTTCCACACTGCGTTACCGAGAGGACTTTGAGCTTCGACAGATTTAACGTGCATCAGTCTCTCTACAGCGGGTCTTCAATGACACTAAATTTTGAATCCGTGACTTAGCATCGAAATTCGCGACCCCGACCATACGGCTAACTTGGCCCCTGCATCCTTTCGTACTTTATTATTCTGTTCTTTTCTCTTTAAAATATACTGATCCCCATTGATGTGTTGTTCAGTACTATGCATAATTTTAATAGAGTGTTTTTGAATTTTCTATATAATTTTGTGATAATGAATATATCTTTTAATCAAAAATTAAATTGTTCTTCTTTCAGCTGTGACTGAGTCATAATTTCAAAATCTCTCTTACGTTAATTTTTCTTCAAAAATCAGGTTACTTAATGAATCTGGCTGTTACAACCCCAATCAAACTATTCATTCTAAGGTTTATATAATTAAGTTGCATTGTGGTATCCATCCCAAATTTAAGAGAGGTTTCCATTCATTAAAAATGAATTAGACATATTATTCATATTTTACGAGACTTCATTATATTGTATAATCGCAGATGTCTGCTCTGTTTAAACAAAACTTTATTATAGTTAGACGACATATATTTTGCAAATAATTTGCAAAATAATGAAAGGCAAGATGAAGCATACACATACTTGTTTGTACATTGCTCTTGAAATTTTAATTCATGGCACATATTAAGGTTGCGTTATTAGCATCAATATGAATAATAAGACTTCTAGTTTTAAACATAAAATGGGCTCAGCAAACATGGCAGCTTATTTTACATTTCAAAATTCAACAAGTTATAATCCAGTCTGATTGCTGTTCAGAAAGATTTAAGCGATGTCTTTAAAAATCATAGAATCCAAAATTGCGAAAGCAAACATTGATTGTAATTAATATGGGGTACAATTGCTCATCATGAAAATTGGAATTAAGCTTTATAGGCAGTTTGAGTTATAAAACTTATGTGTGGAAGCAGACTTGGTATCTTATTTGGATATTTTTTTGTTACCTTATTTTCTAAAATTAATTAAAAAAAAAACGATCTGTCCATTATATTATATTTCGGATTTAACATTTTTGCATTTCAGTCGTGATAATTTGAATTTTCACCAATGAGAGCGAAAATTCCTTTACAGTGTAAATCCATATTTTGATGCATGTTTAATTTTCTGATTATATAAGGAGAAGTACTGTATGGAATTACTATATTAAACAATACAGAAATATATTCAAAGAGTATGGACGTATTTACATATACAGTTCCAGTTCAAAATATATGGATAAGTTCGGAATCTCCGTTTCTAGATGTATTCTTCTTATTATTCTTCTGTCAATCTGCTACTAATTTATAAAATAATAAACTGTAATGTATGAATAATTAGAAAATAGATTATAATTATACTTTCAAATATTTCTTCATCTAGACTACAATTTAAAATCACACCATTATAAATTTTTTTCTTTTCATGTGAAACATAACTAATTTTTATTTCTTGTGTATTTTTCAAAATAAGTAATTCATGTTAGACCTTATTTAATAAACTAAATATCCTTTTTCGATTTAAATAATAGTTTCTTTAAAACTAAAAAGCTGTATTTGCCCAGTGTTTAGGGTTACAAACACTTTGTGGCATTTATATCGGAAATTAAATTGCAAGCTTTAATAATGATTTCTCCTAAAAGTACCATGTGATCTATTAAGGAAAGGTGCGCATAAAAAGGAATACACCGCATTTACTCGAATCTAAGCCGTACTATTTTTCCATTGTTAATGCTAACGAAAATCGGGCGCGGCTTAGAATCAAAGGCGAAATATACGTTGGATGGGAAAAATTGAGTTTATATTCCTTTCAAAAGGTAAATTAAACAGTCCGTTCTGGGGCCACTTTCATCGATGACTTATCCCATTCTATAGTTTATCTATAGTATTCAATCTATCCTAAGCACCGTTGTCTGCTGGTATTTATGAATTTTTTTTTTGTATACGCTTGCTTTTAATCATCTAAACATCAAATATATTCATAATAACATCAAAACGAGTTCACTAAGACGCAAGTATAAAAAAAGGAGGCAATTTTACATGCAAAAAAAAAAACGGAAACAGATTAGTGCCCACTAAAAACTTAACATGAACGAAACAAATATAAGTCGATGGCGTAAGCAAAATGGTATAATTTTTGCTTGCAAATATACAATAGTTTATAATAATTCTTTAACATTTTTTTACAAAACTATTCTTTTAAAATAATGTTGCATAATAAATGCATTGGACGGAATGGACGTGTGGGAAAATTATGACTGGCACAAATTCCGAAGTTATCTGTGACAATAGGAGTGACGAGGGATTTTCGAAACATGATACTGAAGGTTAGAGAAGTCATAGGTACATGTATAATATTTCAAAGCATTTAACACTGGTAAAATAAATAAATTATTAAGTTCTAGCTATTTCTCATTAAAAGTTTTTGAAAAATTTCGGAAGTATCGGATATTGATAAACCTTTTACGCATTTCTTTATATTTTTTCTCAAAAATGAGTAGAGAATTAGAAGTGTGGCTTAAAATTGATGTCAATATTTTTTTTAGAAAAACATTGCGAATTAAATGTGCGGTTTAGAATTGATGCCGGCTTAGATTTGAGTAAATACGGTGATTTCAAAGACTTTGCGAAGTGTGAAAATTAAATATCAAAGTTTTTCGCAAAAAATACTACTATGTCTAAAAAAAGTCTTAATATGAATAGAATTAAGAACAATGTAATTACTTGAGAGTTGAAAAAGAACTCGTTTTTTGCGCCTCAAAATATAAAAACGTACGGGAAACATCATTTCATTCATTTATCGTTATTTATGCTAATTTTTTTTCATTAATGATATCATTACTGAAAATAATTTGCTTTCCCGAGAAATGAATACAGTCACGGAATCTTTAATTATATTTCTAAAGAGGTCATCAATTTCGCTGAGAGAATAGCAAGAAGTTTAAGAACGATGAAATTCATCTACAGTCTTGAATTGCATACTACTTTTTCGAAATTTAATGAAATTAGATCTTGCAATTATTTTTTAAATTCAAGGGCTGATACTCTAGCAGGCGTTTTGTCGAATTATGTGACTGACTAAAATCAATCTAAACAAAAACGGGTATAACGCTTACATAACTAAAATTATGTTCTATGCAAATATCTAATTTCTAGCTATGAAGGAATACATGTTGATTTGAAAGGACAATAATTCGCTAATTTCTTTCCTTATTATATTTTAAAATGTTTATTTTTATATTTTATTATTTGTATATCTTTTTTTTTATTATTTACTTTATTTAATTATTTGAATATCTTGTTTTGTTATTTATTTTATTTTATATTTGTATAACTTTTTTATTATTTGTTTTATTTTATTATTTGTACATATGTGTTTTATTATTTTTATTTATTCTAGAGTAATTCTTTTAGCTTATTCTTCTTCATTAAAATCTCCTCAAACGGCAAACATGAAAAAGTTCTAAAGTGCAAAATAACGACAGTGTATTAAAAAAATTTTCTGACAGTAAAGGATAGTTCAAAAAGAAATATAATATGTGACTTAATAAAACTCAAAACAATAAAAAATAACAGTCTTACGACGAAATCGTATAACTACATTTATAAAGAAAATGTATGTTCTTTACTGCACACACACACATACATGAGTTATCTTTTGTCTATGACAGTAAATATATAGCTTTTACACATTAAAACACTTGTTGTTGTTGTTGGCATGTCGCTCCTGGAGGGAAGGAAGTAAAGTTGCCAGAGCCTGAGATAGGTTAGATTTCTACACGATAGTTGGCGCTACACCACCTATCTCCCTCTCCACAATTTAGACATGTATTAAAGTGTAGGGAAATATTCTTTAGTGCCCTGCACGCGTGGTTTTTTCTGCGACCGCCTACTAGACTTTCGGACACACTGAATTAACGAGCACGTACTCCTTGTGTACACGGAGAGTATTTGGTGGCCTCTGGCATCGAAACCAGGCTCTCCAGTCTGGATTCTGATGCTCTAACCACTAGGTTACCCACGGTCCATTAAAAGAGTTAAATACACGAAAACAATAAATCATTTTATTGTAATTATTTAACAATAATAGGAAAAGTCTCTCTCATTGACCGAAAAGAAACAAAGTGAGCTGAAAAGCATCGCTAGCGTTAACAGACGCTAGAAATTTTTTTTTTTTATTTAACATAAAAAAATTGTTTTTAAATTTCCAGTTTTTCTAAAAAGTCACCAAATAACTAATAAATTAATTTAATTTCAAAATAATTAGTTAAAACTTCAGAAACCTTCTAAAAATAAGTTTAGCGAGAAACATTGACTTAGACGTCATCCTCCTAACAAAGCTTCAAATTTAAGTTTTATTGCTGATTTTCCTAGGTATTATTGCAGTAACTTGATAATGAAAAAATATAAGGAAAATTAAAAGCAATTATAAACAATACATAAATTATGTAGAGGAATTTCCCCCTTTTTATTACAAATTTAAATTTGTAAATAATTTTTTTTTATTAAATAAAAATGTAGGAACTGTATCAAGAAAAAAAAATATTACGCCTAGATTTTGCTTTTTTATTAAATAAAAATGTGCAAGCTGTATAAAGCAACAAAAAGTATTTTATAGAAATTCGTAAAATAACTCACTGTCTGAAAAAATTAATGTAACAACTGGTTTCAGTAAATATAGAAAAAATACTTACATTATTTAAAAGAAACAATTGTATAGAAAAACTTCAGAATTGGTTTTAAGCACTTTTTTTTTCTATTTTCGAGCATACAATTCATTTTTCCTTGGCTCGAAGGAATTCGGATTAAACTTTCCTTTTCGAAACAAAAATCGTAAGAATAAAATTTAAATATCTGAATCGCATGCGAATTTTACGATGCATATATTGTTTTTGAAATACGAGATTATACGAAATGAAATTTAAACATCGAAACTATTTCGCTTAAAACTTTGAACACAATATCATTCGATTTAGTTTCCAATTTAAATTGAAAATAGTTTTTTTACTGAAAGTTTAGCCTTAAGAGAAAAGGAATTTTATTGTTAATAACAGCTTGTTCTATGCAAGAATTAAATATTCTATTTCTCCTGCACAAAACTCTCTTTAATAGCAATGCATTTCTTCTTTAAAATTAAAATAACGTAAAAAACAAATAAAATTACTTCCTGCACAAACAGAAAAACATTAGTAACTATAACCGTAAGGGCTATATAACTATAATTTTAAGAAATATTTTGTAAATAAAGTATATAAATACAAGTAACAAATAATCGAGGAAACCTGATCATAAATAAATGAACTCTAGTTTAACCTTTTTTTTAACTACTCTCGCCAGTGCCGCATGAAGGAGAAAAGTGCCCGAGGCTGGACCTCCCCCCCATTAGTCTTCATTTTTTTTATTGATGATATTCATATGTACATAGGGCTTAAAATTTAATCAAGTAGGCAAAATCAAAAGATACGTTTGGCGGACAATTGAGGTATGATACGAGAAGGGTGGACTTTCGACCCTGGTCCCCCCCTGAAATTTTTGTGTGTGCACCATTGACGTCCACTCATTATTCCGTCAAGCACACGGGGCCCAGCACTACAATAAATAAAATACATTGCCCAGTAGTTGGGAGAGTCGCAAAAAAGTCCTCGGAAAGAACATCCTTCAAAGCAGGAAAAGGAAAAAGATGTCTTCTTTATCCCCCATTCTTTGGAGCAGTACACAACCCAAAATCTGGAGAGTCAATATATCCAATTTTTAATAGTTTATCCTGATTAGTCATACAAGCCACACCAACATATCTTGGCAGACAGATTCAGATCTGTCTATATATATATTTTATAAAGAACACCAATTCTCCACAATGGCAATATCCCTGCAATTACAGAGTCTGATTTTATGGATATGCTCTCTAATAATCCGTTTAATGCTTCTAAGACGAACATAAATGTTAGATAACTAAAAGCCACACAACCCTCTTTAGCAAGAGCATCCCGATGATTGGGAATCGATTACAAGACGATTTTCCTTCCTGACTCAATTATGGAGTTAATAAGCAGTTTGCACTCAAACTAGGGGATGTAAGATCGATACTGTATCCCACGATTCATGAATGGTAACTCTAGAATCAGTAACTCATCTTAATATATACGTAAAAAATTCGTAAGAAGCAGAAGCATAAAAAATTCTGTAAAAATGTTAGCGAATTAAAAGGCTCAAGCTGAAAACAACTTTTTAGGGTTTAATATAATGCTTCTTAAACTTTCAGTGCTTGCGACCCAATATTCAATCATAATTTTCATCGCGCCCCCCACCATACAATAACAATGCATTGAAATTAATAATACTATACTTTAACACTATAGCTACAATACGATTTTAATCTCTTAAGTGCCACTGGCGAATATAAACATATCTCTCAGCCAATGTGTCAATTGCCCCAGACGTATATATACGTCTTTCCAAAGTACGATCTTTTCTGTGGACTGCTTTCCATAAAATTATTCCGAAGGCTGCGGAATGCAATAAAATGACCTTGAATGTATTTGCAAAGGATTTACTTATTTTAGAGAATATTTTACCTGCTTATTCCTCTCTTTTCATTCCCCTCCGGAATGCATCACATACGTGTGCCTACATTGAGAACGGTGGGATTGGGGAGAGAATTGCGTAACTTTTAATCAGCAATTAAGGGATTAATTATAAAAATTACAAGTTATCAAGATATTTGTTAATTTTTGTATGTAATTTTATACATAAAAAGCCCATGGGGTCATTGGTAATTATGAAACTTGTTCTTAACTTGGTTTTTTTAAATTAATTATAAAATATATTGTGCAATACTGATACATTCATAACCGTATTACATCAGTGAAAATGCATATATTTTATATTTTATTATGACAGAATGTATTTTGTTTGTTAATTTTCAGTAAATTAATAATGTTTAAAATAATCTTTTGTGCTCTTTGTAGAGTTATCCCGCTTCCCTTGGGGTCCCCCTTCACAGCCTCAGAAATGCTGGTTTAATAACAAATCTCGTGACCTCAACTACTCGGCAACCACAACCAATAAAATAAGAACGACACCATCTTTTGTAACACATCATTTCGAGGTTTTTTTCCAATCGACTATTCATTATTACATATAACGATCGCTGAAAGAACCAGTGCCTTGACTCACTTTAAACAGCTTTCTCGACGTAAGTTAAGAGTTTATTCAATGGATTACTGCGGACAAGGGTAAATAATCTGATGATTAAAAATTATCAATAAATAACTAATCAAAATTTATTCCGTTACAATCAAAACTGAAATTTTCAACATTAAGTTAAAAAGAAGAAAAAATATTATATTAAATAAATTTAACAGTGAAGCCTTTTAATAGTATTAAAAATCTAAAGAGTAAAAACAGCATTAAAATATTAATGCAAAAATGTGTATCATAACTTTTGTTTATGTTTCATTACCAAAATGAAAATTATCGGGGGGATTAAATCTAAGTGCAGTATTATGATGTTAAGTGCTTAATGAAAACGTTTTATTGATGGATTGAAGCAGTTTTTTTATGTCCTTATCTTTGTTCTATTTGTGTTTCTCTAATTTAATGCACTTTAATCAAATTCTAAATTGCACTTGGGCGTGATTAAAAAGCCCAAGGGAGAACTAAAAAGGAATGTGGGGGCTTTCCTTTCATTTTTGTGGTCATGTGATCACAAAGAACATATCTATCTTTAGCAAAAAACGAACAAACTACAAACCATCAAAAATGTTTTTTAAAAATTTGTTAGAAAGTTCCTTTATAAATAAAATTAAAAAAATTTCCCTTGCGATTTAAAAAAAGAAAAACATTCATAACTAAAATATACGGGTTTTTATTCTTTTTTATCTTTATTTTTAACTGTTTTTTCTTGCAATTTTTATTTCTTTTGCTTTCTACAGTGTTATTGTTTAGTAGTCATATGTAGTAAGTTTCACAATTTAATTTAATTTAATTATTTTTAAACCTTGTTTTACCTTTCTTTTAATTGGTTATATAATATCTTTATTGCTTTATTTTGAGATTTTCAAACCATTTCGATCATTATTAATAAAATGCACATAGTATCATTATTAATAAAATGCACATAGTATCATTATTAATAAAATGCACATAATATCAGGAGATTTTTAAGTCCTAAACATCCTGCGTGTTGGATACTACTTAAAACACTTTAAATTACTAGCAACGATCTACTAACTTGCATTACATAAAGAAAGGTATATTTATTCTTAGGAAAATAGATTGTTTTACTATTTGCTATATCTTAAGCTATCATTTTAGATTCGAGATATTACAATGTGTCTATTAGTATATAAACATGAGACCGTTAACTTCCCTTTCTGAAGCATTTGTATATAGGCAATTTCATTATTTGGCAATTTAAAATTTAATTTAAAGAAAATTTAACGGTAAAAATGTCTGCCTTTTATAAAAAAGACTCTCTTTCTAATGTATAAATGTTCACCAAAATAGCAACACAAATGCATTCATGACATTTTTAGGGTGGAAATCATCCCAAGATATATATATATATATATATATATATATATATATATTATTATTATTATTATTATTATTATTATTTATAATTCTTATAAACAACTACAAAATCCTTTTTTAATGAAATTGTAGTTAATGTTTTGGACATTCCTTCCAATATAAGAATTTTTGGTTCCATATTATCGTACTCCAGCGTTTCTCAAACTGTGGGGTGCACCCCACCCCTCTATGGAGCAGGATAATCCAAAAAGGGGGGCGTGAACATAACGAAAAGTCTAAAATAAAACATTACTTAAAGATATTCTTAATTTACTGAAAGGAAACAAATCAAAATACATTCTGAACATAATAAAAAATAAAATATGCAATTACAGTGATATAATACATTTATAAATGTATTAGTATGCTCAATGTTTTTGATGATTAATTTATCGATACCAAGTTAAGAAGAAGCTTAATAATTACGAGTGACCCCCCCATGGGCTTGTCATATATAGTTATGTAAAAAAATTAATTCTTATCTTAATTGCTATAAAAATTTTATATGTTGAATTACTTGCATTATACTTTTCCACCTCCAGCTACCAACACTGAAGGTACGTAATTAATGTTAAGATATAAATAATAAATTTCAATTTACAGGAAGAAAAAGCTCATCAATAATAACTTTAATATTAGCTAAAAACTTTTAATTCTTCAAGCGTTATATTTAATGATGTATGAATCGAATTTAAGGTTTGAATTACAATTTCTCTGAAAACTATAATGTTAATTAATAAGAGGAGGCATTACCTTTAACTACGGCTTGGCCTTAATATCTTCAGTAGGTGAATAAATAAATTAGAGGAATAAAGTACCAACTCAAGTGTGTACTTGTTACTTGACAGTCCTTGAAAATAATAGGTTCTTTGTACCTGAGAAATCGTGATATTAACTCATACTTAAAAAAGAATTGAATTTTTTTAGATATAGGTTTGATTTGATTTAATATTAACGTCGCACTGTTCAGCTACACGAGGGCTTTTGGCGACGGACCACGTAATTTTGAACCATGGTCAAGTGACGTGGACGACACCTGAGCTGGCACCCCCTCTCCTAACT
Organism: Trichonephila clavipes; assembly: GCA_019973935.1. Taxonomy (NCBI): domain Eukaryota; kingdom Metazoa; phylum Arthropoda; class Arachnida; order Araneae; family Nephilidae; genus Trichonephila; species Trichonephila clavipes. The sequence continues at coordinate 119,073 of BMAU01020110.1, read as the reverse complement.
ACCACACCACACCAACGGGAGGACGTTTCAGCTCTCGACAGATTTAACGTGCATCGCTGCCCTACACGGCGGGTCTTTAGTGGTACTGGGATCGAACTCGTGACCAGGCAAGCCACGATCCGATACCTATACCACTCGGCTACCGCGGCCACTTTTAGATATAGGATTATAACTGAAGAAATAATTATTCGTAAAAAATTCAATTTTCCATGGTTATTATTTTATATATTTATTTTATTTGGGAAGAAATAGTAATGAATGACTAGCGTAATATTTCTCATGTGATCTGTTTAATGTTTGACTTAAAGTATCCGACTACGTTCGGAACCGTGATTTTAAAAAAGCACATAAATAGATAATTTTCATGATATATTGAGTGTCTCTCAGATTAGAATACATACATAAATATGTTTTAAGGACATTTTGACAAAAAATTATTTAAATGTAATATTTTGGCAAAAAATTAACTTAGAATAATCCTTTTTCCAAATGTTCCCCTTTTGTGAAAAATGGTTCTATTATAGTAATATTTTGCCTGTATATAGCTCAGACCTCTCTACAACTAGAAGTTTTGAAAAAATCACATTGTTTTCAGAGTTATCACCGATTGAAATAATTATCGGCGTTTTATTCTTAAAATTGCTCCCTTTTGTTGTCATAAAATATGAATAAACCCACTTCTAAGTTATACATTTCAAAAATTCTATAGAGAAGTCTGAGCTATATACAGGCAAAATATTATTATAATAGAAGCATTCTTCATAAAAGAACATTTAGAAAAAAAAATTTTCTAAGTTAATTTTTTGCCAAAATATTGTATTTAAATAAATTTTTTTTGTCAAAATGTCCTTAAAACAATTTTATGCATATATTCTAATCTAAGTGACACTAAATATTATGAAAATTATCTATTTATGCACTTTTGCAAAATCACGGTTTCGAACGTAGTCTAGGATACCTTAATTAGTTTAAATATAGTTTTTGAAACATTTATATTTGTAAAAGTATCAATTCATATACGACCATTCTGAATTGAAAATATTTTAAGTTTTAAAATAATTTATAGATGCAGAATTTTTTACATATAATACAGAGATATAATGATCATTTAGAATAACCCTGTTTTAAGCAAATTATTATAAATTAGTTTAATAAACAAATAAAAATACCTGACTTCTATTAACAACGTTTATACTCTTTTAATCAAAGTTTGCTACATAAAATCTGATTAGGTATAACAAAAAGTCTCATTTACTTATCAAATTAATCCTAGAAAATGTTTTTCACATTTACTTACCATAACGTTTAAATAAAATCAAAATTATTATACAGAATACAAAAAAATTCTTTCTTTTATTTCAAGAAATAAAAAAATATACTTATCAATTACTTAAAAAATATACTGTAATATTAAAATGAAAATAATCAAAGAAACTCCTACCTGCTTATTTATTTTTTTACATTAAATTAGGCTTAAGGGATATTTTTAGGATAAAAAAAAGTATTGTCTAGACCAAAAATTAAGTGGATTTATTTTGTTATTTCATGTTATTCTATTCAATTTTTGCTCGTCTCTCAATAATACACTCACTCATACACACACATATATAGATATTTATATGCATTTGTTCGTGGCAGTTTAGAATATTCGGCAATATATTTATTGCCTTGGGATTTACGTTTCGAGAAAACAAATATTTTTCTCAGGCATAAATGCCAAAGTTAAGGTAAAAATTAAAAAAAAAAGATAAAAATTAAAAAAAAAACACATTGCAAATAGAAATTAATATTTCACACATATTGCAGATAGAAATTAATATTTAATTGTAGCATCTTAATATGAAACAACTTATATAGGAGGAATTTAAAATGTCATAACAAATGATAATGGAGCACACACACATTTGTTAATATTTAAGAAAAGGATAATTACATTAGAAATTTCATTAAACGCGTAATTTGATGCTTTTCCGTAACTAATGAAATGCTATTTTATAATTATCGTAAAATTTAATATCTAGACATAAATCGAAATCAAAATAACATCACAAGTAACATACATATACATAAATTAATATTTAAAATCATTATGCATTGAAATGTAAATTTATTAAGTATGAGGAAAATATTTAATAAGTACTGCAATGTAAACTGGAAACAATATAATTTCTAATATGGAATTAGGGTGAACAGGAAATAGAAATTAAATACTTTTATGTAGAAATAAACATAATGCTTGAAAAAATAAGCTTTCTTTTCTTTATGGCAATTTCTATGTGCTTATGTAATTTGATGTGTTTTTTGAAAACAATGTTAAATCTAATTATTACAACATAAAAAAGTATTCTGCGTACTTCTGATTATTTACTTCTAAAAACAATGATTGCTTGCGTTTCTCTTATAAACCATTTCAAAAAATAATTTATGCTACACATTTTTAACATTTCACTGCATGAAACTGTTATTAAAAAGTCATGAATTTAAAAGTCTTAAGTCTTTTAAAATATATAGAGGTTGATTAATTTAATTTTATGCTTACTTTTCTTATATTGAAAGTTATCTTGGGTAATTAATATAAAAAATATCTTTCTTGAATTGACTTGTTCATTTAATTTTTAAAGTAAGTGAATAATAAGGATGAAAAAATAATCAAATGAAGGAACACGTTAAATATTCTTATAAGACTGAAAGGAATATGAAGATGAGGTACCAATAAAACGCTACTTATGTCACTATGGCTGCTGGAATGATCATGTAAAAATTAGTTTAATATTAAAGTGCCTGAATGTTACGTACATAATATACTTCAATAAGATATATGTCTTACTATAGAATGAATATTAAATCGTAATTTTTGCGGTAGACAATTATTTTACTCAATGAATGTTTTTCTCAATCCCTTAAATATTATTAGACTTGTTTTCAATAAATGGTTTTATTGTTTCTGTCATGTACTTTGACATCTTTATGAAGTCAATTTGAAATTATTTATTTCCTTCCTTGATTAACACTGAATTGCATGTGCTGTACATCTGGAATTGTATCCATGGTTATCTAAGGTGATGTCCATATAAATTGAAGACTAGCGATGAGGTTTTTAAACACGGGTCAAAAGCATTTAAGTTACAGCGATAGCATGTCAATTATAAACCTTTTTCTGTTTAACAATAAAGACATTTAATAATTTTAATAAGATTATTTTTATGTAATGGGATAACTTTATTATATTACGCGTCTTTCACTTGCTGTCTGGGATTCAAGGTGGAACAGTAAAATGGAATGCCAGGCATAAGAAAAATATTTAACATACTATATTTTGAGAACTTCCATTTGTATTTAATTGAATGATCAAAGTGGATTGTTTTGAATGCAGAACACAGCTGTATGACTTATATAAAATACATATCTGGGTATATTTTTATGTATAACCTAGGTCGAATACTTTTAAGGCATGGACTCTCTTAACCAGGGTTCCATGAATATTTTAAGAACAACTCATTGTGTAAATGTAAAAAAATAATAATGTTACATTCTCTCTCTCGATATATATATATATATATATATATATATATATATATATATATATATATATATATATATATATATATATATATATATATATATGTAACGAAAAGCGTTTAACACAAAACTGAGAACTAAAATAAATTTGCATGTTAAAAGATATTGCAACCCCCCCCCTATATTTAACAAAATTAAGTTTATTAGAGTGAATTTTATTTACATAGATATGTATATATACATGCATTTAATAAAAATCAATGAAACAAAAACATTCACAAGAACTTAATGGAATTTAGTGCAAAATGTTCAGGTTTTGGAAAAAACAAAACATTTATATAGTTTGGGAAAATAATCTGGTATTTTTCTTTGCATTGTTTTTTAGCATCAAACTATCAACACATTGTTCGGTATCGTCCATTTTTGTTGTTCATTTCACCATTGGAATATGCTTCGAAATAACTTTTCATGATGTACCACCTTTCGGATAACATGAGAACAAGAGCTGCATTATTCATTTCCTTCTCGCTGTCGAAATTTATATCAATGATATTTTTTAAGGTTTGAAAAAACTCCAAAATGTCTTTGTCTGCCATAATTAGTACTGTACACACATTATCATCATCTAATGCAACGAATTATTTCGTTTGCACAATAGGATAGTCCAATAATATAGAAAAATAATGTGAAGCCACTTCTATTTCATTTCCCACCTTTCTAAAATCTCTGGTGTTTTCGCTGCTTTTTTCATTCCCTGAAGGGAAATCTTTTCATGTTAAGCGATTTTTCTTTCGTATTAAGCGAAAAAAATGCTTGAAAATATATAGTAGTTTGCAGGGACCGTTTTATTATTTCGTCTTAAGCGTTTTCGCATTAAACGTATTTCACTCAATATATGTATATGTATATCATAGAGTACGTTTACAATGCTATTGTGTTGAATTATCAGAAAAAATATAGCATTAAGTTATCATTAAGCAACAATAGTCTTCAAACTGACATGTATTCAAAGAAAATCAATTGAGTTTAAAAGTTATATGCATTAACTTATGTATTTAGTATTATTAATACATCCCTAATTATTTAAATGTAAATTGTATAATATTTAATGGGGTAAAAAAGCTATAAAATACGTCACACATTTTAATTACCAATATATATATATATATGTATATATATATATACTGAATATAATATAAATCTTTAAATTATCCTCTTAACTTTATAAAAATAATAAATACATTTTATATATAAAATTTCGTTTGTACACAAAGATGAGCCTTTTAGATGAAAAGTCAAAATTTCTGAAATACGAATATTTAAAATTCATTTCTGTTACAATTTGTAACAAAATGCATTAATTTGTTTCGAACTATACCCGTATTGTTTTGACTCGAAGAACCTTTTTATATGCAAATTGGTGAATAATATATGCAATGTACAAAATATCCATTTCTGCTAATTTACGAATATGAAAATAAGCATTCAACACATATTATATTTAATTTACACTCTTACTGCGCGTTATTTATTTTAGATCTAGATAATTTTTTCAAAAAGATGTGAAATTAAAACAGCTTCAGAGAGCTAAACATTAGTTGTAGATATCATGATCTAACGGAATAACGCTTGCCATTATGAGTAAAAAGTTGTATCTTCTCACTAAATATCGGAATTGTACAATGATTGTCTTCGAACATGCTATAATTAATAAGAGGAAAATGCAATTTTAAAAATAAATTTAAGCTTACGTAAAATATACTCAAAAGCTCTGAAATAAATTTTTTCAAACAAAAAAAAAACGTATAAGTGCTTCGCTTCTAAGATAACACGAATGCAAATTTAGCAAAATTTTGTGTTTAAGATAAGCAATTAAAAACGGGCAATTTCAGCATTTTTTCTGAAATATCAGTCCTATTGTTTTTCGTATCATTACACGTACTGAATAGATTATTTTGATGGAAATTATAAATCTATAAATGAATAGTATAATTAGATATTGCAATTTAAACTTACTAAAAATCAATTAAATAAATTTTTTTATAAAATTGTTATAGTACATTATAGCAGGTAATAAATAGGTGATATTCCTAAATTGATGAATTTAATTAAAAAAACATGAGAACTCGCAAGATTGTTATTATCATTCATATAAACTGTAAATTGTATCGCTACTGCCATTTTTTCATGAGGAGTTTCGAAAAACGTATTGTACCTTAACTTTTAGAGGCCAGTGAATATTATTATATTAACATATAAGCAATATTAATACAATTCATAAACCTTAGAACTTTATTTTTATTTTATTCTGAAAATTTCTTATTTTTTCATTTACATATTTTTAGATTAAAAGTGTCCATTTTGGCATTTCATGAAACTGCTTAATTGGTTTTTGCATCGAGCATCTATTTTGACAAATGAACATTTTATGAAAGATCTTGATTTACTATTCAAATCCCTTAAACTTATTATCTTCGTATATTTATCATTATAAAATATCACTGCATCTAAAGTATCACGATTCAAACTTTTGAGAACTATATAAAAAAATCTTTATATGGGCGTCCAAAAAGTCAATTGTATTTTCAAGTAAGCCGTGAGAACATTTTCTGAAACATATCTAGTCAGTTAAACTTTCGAAATACTATAAAATCCGTAGCAGGTAAAATTTCGGAAATAAATATTTACCTAAATTTAAACATTTTTGAACAATATTTTACCAAAGCAGCTTATCTGGGCTAGTTAAATGTAACACATGCTGCTGATTATTATCAATGGGCAATTGATGATAACAAATTATGCGTATGTATTTCTCGTATCATTAAGACAGCTGATGCTCCTCTTCGTGACTAGGCCATTATAATTCTAAGTTGCTATCGATTAGGAGTCCACAGCATCTTAAAGGTTTCCAGTTTGCAAGCTTCTTTCTCATGTTTCTTGTGAAAAAAATATTATTGAATCCCCCTCCTTTTTTTTTTTAAACACCGTATTCTTATTTTTCCTTTTCTGTATCATCTAACGTAAACATGCTGCGCCCATCGACAACATATTTTGATCATGTTGTCAAACATAGAACGGGGCTTTGTTTATGTTGCTTGTTTATTTAACTTGTTTTTCCAAAATGGTGGATAAAGAAATTAAAGATTGTAATTCAAATGAAAACGAAATTATTTGGCACTGTGGGATGATTTTCTGAGTAGGCGTGGTATATATGAAGTCAGACTCAAGTTCCCGGATCGAGCCTATAACTTGGAAAATTTTTGAAGCACAGCAACTACTATAACGCTGCTATGTTACTGCCTTCTAACGTACTCGTAGTCAAAATCATGTAGTCTGTGGCTTGCCACGGCGTTATATTATGTAGACAATGCATTTCGTAACCGGCGATTGAAAGAAATGGCGTTTATTGGACAGATAATGAATATCAAATTGTGTTCGCTTGGGAAAGAGTGCTCTAGAAACTTACAAAATGTTGAAGCATGTGTACGGCAGTGATACATTACTGCCAACGCAAGCATTTGAATGGCATTGACGTTCAGAGAAGGCAGGGAAAATGTCGCAGACGACGAACGCTCTTGACGTCCGCAAATTTTTCGCATTACTGAGAATACCGAAAAGGTTTCTGCGGCAAAACGTAAGAACTGGCTTCAAGCAATAGCGCAAATAGCTAAAGCAATTGGTATATCCAAGGCCACATGTCGAATAATACTGTCTAAGGATCTTATCATGTATAGGGTTTGTCAACAAATCGTTCTCTGCATGTTAAACGAAGACCAAAAGGCAATTCGAATGGAAATAGTGGAGGACTTAATATCGGCTGTTAACAAAGATCCTTCCTTACTTGGCAGTATTGTTACTGGAGGTCAGAAATAGTTTTTTTACTACCCGATATGTGTGTAAGAAAGCATCAGCAATGTGGAAATCTCCATAATCTCCACTCAAGCACATATTCCGCCAAAAACCCTCAAAAGAGTAAGGTGTTCTTCCAGGGCATTGTGTATCTGGAATTTATCTCTGAAGGATGCACTGTGAACAAAGAACTCTATGTTATGTTAAGGGTTTTGGAAAAGGTATCAAAATATTCTACATCTAAAATACATAATTATTTTTTACAATACATAATATGTAAGAGATAAAAAAATACTGAGATTTTATTTATTTACAAAAATTTAAAATTCTATATTTTATTTATTATAATAAGTATAGTTTATTGATTAGCAAGTGATTATAAATAATTTTAAAAATAACCCTCATTTTGAGTATAAACTAAAATTTTTATATCTTTAAAACTAAATTTTATTAAAAAATATTAAAATTGTCTTCTTTTACACGCAGTTGAACTTTTTTTAAACAATTCTAAGCAGACACTTATAAGTTTTAACAAATAATTTCAAAACAAAGTGTGAATTCAAGAGAAAGAAAATTCAAAATAATTTTTTCTTCTTCTAGAAACTAACCAAACATGCATTTATTCACCTTTCCACAAAAACAAACAAAAATGTTGACATGAACGTATTCGACAGTATTTATTCATTCAGTCTTTCCTCATTTATCAGGGGAGTAAAAAGAAAAAAAAAATGGTTTTGACAAGGGACATACCCTACCGATTTCAATGGAAGAACCGCACCATCCTGTTGCACCTTCCATTTGTAACCATGGTAACACCGTGGCTGATACAAGAAGCTCGAAGTACTAAGGTGACGCGATAGCAATTTGTACAAAGGGCGCTTCAGTGTACTACCGATTACTTTTTCATCAACTCTTATAAATAGATGCAACCTTCTTCGGGGGGTGAAGAAGCCATTCAGAATTGCGAAAACTGAGCTTTCAAACTGAGCAATTTAGGCGTGAATTTAAAATGAGAGCATATGAAAGAGATAGGGATTACTTTTCTCAGAACAGAAAGGAAAGATGTTTTTTCTGCGAGACATGGTTCTTTTGATATAAATAAAAGGTTTTATTTCACATCTTTTGGTTGCATTCGAGATTGGAAGTTAAATTTGTTTTTGATTATGTTACTGTAAAGAGAAATTTGTTGCCCGTTTTTGAATATGTACTTTATTTTTCTGAAAAACAAAGATGTATGCCTAGATATAAGAATTGAAATATAAGTGGGAAAAATCCATCTGAATATGATTGGGAAAATAAATCTTAGTCTCAAATCAGTAGTGCTGCTGAACGATGGAAGAACTCCTTTATTTTTAATCAAATAGATCTAGCATTATCAATCAATGGGCTTTTGTTTTAGATACAAATAAAAATTGTCTTATCCAACCACTTTTCAAACTAATGTCGTACAATATTTGTTAACGCACATTAAAGATGGGTTTCCACATTTTCTGTGCTGAACGATTTGTTATTGCTAAAAAGCATTGATTTCAGGTAGATGATTTCAAATTGTATTTAAATTAGAAGAAATCAGATCACGAAGACCGAGTATGTTTTTCCCTCTTAAGATAGCAAGGCATTTCTTAAATTTAAGACACACACATTTGCATTAACTTTATTAATATCAAGTATCTTCATATTTTTTTTAATTCCTAAATTTTAAGAAAATCCTGCTAAATTCCGTTTCATTACTAATGGATATACTTATAAATACTAAATGCTATAATACTGAAATAGGGAAGCATTTTACAATAGATAATTTAAAATAAGATCGAAATAATTTTAAGCAAAAGACTGCAATTAAAAACCACTAATTCATTAAAAATTTATACAGCACAAAAATTTTCCGTACACGGTTTTAATTTTAAAGACTTTTTCAGCACCATCTCGATATTGATTAAATAATCACAGTTCTTAGTTGAATATATGATAAACATTTAATACGGGAGGAGGTGTGCAATCAATATTAACTTAAGTGGTCGCATGGAGTGATGGAGTCACCCCGATCCTTTTTTGTAATTATATTCATTGTACATGATAAAAATCATAATTCTGGTGGATATTTTATGCAAGAGAAAGTATATTAACTTACGTTTAAGGAATTTTCAATTTGTCTTTGATAATTTGAGGACAAAATTGAATCAAACTGAAATAAAATGCATAAAAAGTGCATTCCTTTAATATAGGAAGACAGTGGCGTAACGTACACCCTGCAACCCCTGCATCGCGAGAAAGGGCTAGGATTCTAGGGGGCCCAAAGCCTAACTGATGCCAAGTACGTACCCTTTGATACCAAGTACGTATCCTGTTTGGATCCTGACTTTGCAGGGGGCTAATATTTTTCGTTATGCCGATGGACACAGATCATAAACACTTTTCGCTAACACCACATGAATTGTATTTACAGTTAAAAAAAGTCACATTTTGTTCAAGTTATTGTAGTTTTATTGTCCTTTAATGGTTGAGAAATGGCCTCTTGAACTTTTTCTTATTTGTGTCTTTTTGACAGGGTTCCATGTGTTTTATGGCACACTTGCGGATTTATATTTTTCTTGATAGAGTTCTTTAAGTAGCATTTAAAAATTTTCCTTTCGACTCAAACGTTTCATGATCCTCGTTTTTCTCAAATTTACATTCGCTATTATGATCCACAACCATTTTTTCATCATGTTCTTCTCTTTCTTGATCAGTTTCAACTTCATCCAATAGGGGTCGTGGCTGTCGATTTCTTTTTTTATATTCTATTCATTATTCATTTTATTACATTTATAAGCTATAATGAGTCGTACAACACAGTAATCAAAACCACTAAGTCTTTCACAGGAAAAACAATGTAAATAGAAAATATTTTGAAACAGAAGTGGCCGCACGATGAGCTCAGTCACCCCAATTACCTTTAAGATTGTAAAAAGCGTTTGCCACTCCCAAAAAAAGAGGGAGATATGGGACAAACACATTTTAGTTCCCATGAAGACTGTCTTTCATATAGGAGGATAATGACAAGGTTATTCATAACAAATAAACAGTTTTCCCAGAATTAAATATTTCGTGAGCCTAGAGTGATTCTGTTACCTGCGCCACCCCTCCTTGGTTAAGAACCGTAATCAAACTGGAAACAATTGTATATTCTTATACATGAACTACAAAAAACCTCAATGCATTGCTTCATTTCAAAATTTTTATAAACAAATTTGGATCCGGCCGTTGGAAAGACCCGCCAGTAGTTGCTTGCCCAGCCTCTAATTGCATTCTTTTTGTAACAAACTATTTGATAATTGATTCTACTTTTATTATCCTTATGTAGAGTTTTTGATTATTTTTGGTAAAAATATTGAATTAACATAAAATATTCACAAGTATTTTGTCCTTTTACAAATTTCAATATTTAACCAAACGAACAACAACGAATCAGAATCTATCTCTTTACTTTTTTTGACAGCATCCTGATAATGGTGACGTTTCTGATGTTTTCTGCGTATAATTTTCAATGCACTATTTCTATAATATCACGATATATTTTCCATACCTTTATTTAGTCAACTTCTAATTCATTTATTTCTAAATTTCTACTTACTGATCTCGTTTGATCTTGGATGTTATTCAATTAGACTACGAAGTAACAAAGGAGGAAAACTTTGATATCATCAAACTAGATAAAATAAATTTGTGAAGTGCGTCAACTATTTTTGAATAATGTAAAATTTTTTTAAGACCTTTCATTTAAAAAAATTAATGCTTTAAAAATCTTTTTTTATTTTTCCTTAATTTTTTAATGGGGCTGCAGATTGGTACATTACCCTTGCAGACCTAGTACATTTCCTAGGAGCTGGTGTCACTTCTTGTTGTGGCATCATATAGGTGGATACGATTTGCGCAATGTAATTTTAATGCCCAGTCTTCTCCCCAAAGGATAAGAAACCTGAGCTCTGGCGATGAGAAATTATGCTAAGAACTTAATTTTGCCTAATTTTTCCAGAGCCTCGAAGCCAAACAGGCACTCTAAAGATCTTTAACATGCTGTATAATCATACTACATAAATGTTATATGCTTTCTGCATCGTGAAAATTCACTGAATTGGACCTGGGTCGGATTGGCAAACTTGGACGTTCAAGGCCAGTGCCAAGCAAACTACGCCACCCAACCGGCTTCCTAAATAGTATATAAAAATAGAATTTTCTTTAAGTTTTACAAGTGTTTCAAAAATACAAGCTTCTCAGATAAATCGTATAATTTGCTTTAGATATTCGTTATATTTTCACAGTATTTTTAATAAAGGTTTTTGTAAGAAATATCTTTTTTAAATTTTAACCAAAGTTGAAAGAATTGATCTATTTAAAACTCTCTAAGAAAATCTCCTTTTTAAATCATATCTAATTTCTCTAATACCAACGGAATATTTTGTGTTAATTAAATATTAATTCATTTTATTTGTTCAAGGAAATAAATAAATAAAAGAATTTATTACTTTGCTAACTTTTATGTTTTTAGTAATTCATTCACTCAAGAACAGATTCAATGACATCTTTTTTCATCAACAATATAAGAACATAAAAAACGTAATTAGCTAGGTGAAACGTTACGTTAAAACCGTAATGTTATAACTATTAGAAAATATTTAATAATATAAAAATATTACATCCCCATTTGCGTGCATGTATAATATACACAGTACGTCAAATATTTTTAAGATTCCAGAGCGCAAATTCTAATGGCACCATGAGTGTAAATGTGCATGTGCAATAACGTCCATGGTTTGCTGACACATTGCCAACAAGTTGTGCGCATTTAGTTAAGTAGCTGAGAGAGAAGACGAGCATTCATTGCAGAAAGGATTTTTTAAGATGGAGAGAGGAGCTGAGATTAAATTTAACGCAAAACTCTTGGTAACAGTGGCTTAGAAAAATACCAACTCATGAAACAAGTTTACGGTGACTGTTGTTTAAGTAGATCAAATGTTTTGTGTAGTACAAACGTTTTTCGGATGGAAGATATGTGGAAGACCAATTTCATCTAGGACACCTGAAATTATCGAGAAAGTACGAAATTTCGTGAAAAACGAGCACTGTGCGTCATTGATTGATGGTAGACTCTTTAAGCACCAACAAAGAAGCTATTCAAATCATCCTGTACGAAGATATGGGCAAAACGAAAATGTATGCAAAATTTGTCCCACACACTTTAACCCCCGAAGAAAACGCAATATGAACCTGCCTATTGCAGAGATATTTTAGCCGTAGAAAACGATCCAAACTTTTTGAAGTCCATTGTAACAGGTGATGAATCCTGGGAAGTGTCCAATATGATTCTGAATTAAAATGAAAAAGTACGGAATGGAAGTCACGAAATTCACCGCAAGCCAAAAAATCAACGAAAGTTTCATCCAAAATTAAAACAATGCTCATTACACTCTTCGATAATAAAGGTGTTATGCACAAAAACTTTGTTCCAGCTAGACAAACAGTTACAGGTACAGTACCTGTTTTAAAACGTTTGATGACCAAAATTCGTCGCATTCGTTCAGAATATCGGACGGAAAGAAGTTGGTGTTTGCTACACGACAATGCACCCAATCACACCTCCCTTATTGTTCGTCGATTTTTGGCAAAAAATAATGTCTGTATGTTGAACCATCACTGTATTCCCCTGATTTAGCACCCTGTGACTACTCCTTATTCCCAAAAATAAAGTTGAAAGGGTGTTATTTTGAGGATATTTTGGACATACAAGTAGCTTCGACACATGCTTTTCAGATCATTCTGAAAAGTGATTTACAACAGACGTTCGATCTATTAATAAATTGCTGTAACAAGAGAATTGAAACTAGAGGGTTCTACTTTTAATAAAAAAACCAAAACTGGAATTAGTTTCTATTTTTCATTTCTTTTTACCCCAACCCAGTTTTAAAACTTGTTTGTTGCTTTGTGTAACTACATCTATCAATATAACTATTTCCTATTTTCATACCTAAAATAGAATAATATCGAACATAACGTATACCTAAAAATAAATGAGAGTAATTAATAATGAGAATTTCCCAGCTATATGTTTGTAAGAATGCATCAAGCTAAAAAAAATTGCTAATTTAATATCATGCTTGTAGCAGGAGAATAGCATTTTACTTTGGTAACATTATTCACATTTGTTTTAAGAAGGTAGAATAATAAATTAATTTGTATATGTCTTAGCAATGTTTTTATCACAAAGAATTAAACCAGAAATATTCTTATTCTGTTTTATGAATAAATAAATTTAATTTTTCCGACAATTTTCTCGCTTTGTTTGTCTTAATGAATAGACGGAAAAAGTATGTTACGCATATTGTTACTTTTCTTGAAAGCTATATCAATGCGTTGAGTTAAATAAAAGAATATTTTTTCGAGTTTTTAATAATGTACATTTCAGTAAAACTACATATCAAACAAATAATCTTGTAAATCTTTGTTCGGGATCATTTGTAAGAATAATCTTTTATTTGAATAAGAATAATTTTATACTCATTACCTCGTAAGAGTTTAAAAGTTCATTTCTATTTAACATAAAGGTAACTAAATTTAAAATTTAAGAAAAAAAATTATAGCATTAATTTATTTAGAAATAATTATAAGTTTCGTTTTAACTTTTAATGAAAATTATTCAAAGCTATAAATGAAGAATATTTAAGTTGTAGTTGATTCAATATGATCTAATATGTTGTTTTTTGTCAGTCACTTGAATTGGAATATACTTGTATATGAAATATTTATTTTGAAAATATTATTTATATACAATTTGATTTTTTCTTGTACTATTATTTTCTCATTATTTTGATCATCAAATGATAAATATAATTTTTACTAGAAATATATTCTGATTTGTGTTTTATAAAAACTGTTGACTAATAGTTTGAAACAACAACAGCGTGGTGTACTGCAATAAATAACAATGGAACTTACTTTTTAGGAATCGATGCAAAGTTATACGTATTCATTTTTCTCATTGATGTAGATGCGAAGCCTACTCCTATATAATATAAGTATATATGGAATAATTCCTTCTAGGATCCTTTTAAATAACTTTTAATTCTATAGTTCAGGACTAACGCCTTAATTTTAATCATAATCGAATAGTAACATTGCGTCAGAAACTCGCTCCCACCCGTTTCTGACCAATCCTGTCTGCTGTTAGGAAGGAGTCACGCTACCTTCACAGCCGGTATAAAAGCGAAAACTTTTTGAGCTCGTCCTCTTTCTTCTCTTTGTCTTCGTCCTGTGAAATGTTGTTGCCTTTTTTGCTTCTGCTATATGTGTATGAGCATCCATATTAATTAATTATTTCAAATGTTGTTGAAATTCATATGTCTGTGAGCATAAATAAAAGAAGAATAAAGCTGATTCAGAAGAAGTTCTCCGTTTATCAAGAAACAACCAACATAAATAACCCTCGGCAACACTACTTGCATATACACCAGTGGCGCACACAAGGGGGGAGTCTTAGGGGTCCGGATCCCCCCCAGAAAAAAACCCTAGATTTTCTTTTCGGTTGATTATAATTAGAATTATATATTACGTAAATTTTAATGAAGTATTTGTTGTTAATGAGAGATTAATTTTATCAGTTAAAGCTAATTCTTTACTCGATAATTAGTTTTTTACTGTTTTTTGTTCCCGAAAATCGACAAAATCAAAAGGAGCGTGATACAAGGATGGTGGACTTTCGACCTTGCCCTCCCCCCTTGAAAAATTCCCGTGTGCACTACTGATATACTCATATTATAATTTTTTGAAATTAATAAGCTCTTCATGGGTCCGTAAGCAATCCTGTCCCCTGATTTCTTTCCCTTCGTTTTTGCTAACATATTTTTAATTATGAAGCCCAGTGGCTGAGTGGTTAGTGCATCGTGCTTCCAAATCACAGGTCCGAGGCTGAAACCCTGGGCTGGGCAAGGTTGAATCAGCCTTTCATTCCTTCAGTGGGTCGATGAATGAGTACCAAGCTTCCTTGGGAACTTTACCCAGGGTGTTTCACGTCAGACTGACCACCTGACCGGAACATCTGCTCATGCACCTTAGGACCTAAGGTCGCGTATACTGAGTAGGCCTTGGCCCTCATGGGCTGTTGCGCAAATGAGTTAAGTTTATTTTTAACAATACGATAGTTCAATTATTTATTTTATACTAAAAATTTAATATTCCAATAGCATTTTATACATCAACATCATTTTATAAATCCATTAATATATATCTTAGAATTTATGATGAGTTTATAAGCTCTGCTCAACATGATGTTAAGGATATCTGATGCATCTATCAGTTATTCAATAAAGAAGACATTATTTATAACTGAATTCATATGCAAATTTATTTCTTCAATAAATTACGCCTTGTTGGGTTATTTTATACAATACACTTAATTTTATGGTTAAATTCTATTTTAAATTGAACCCTAAAAGTTTTTGTGAGGGATGTGTTTTAAATCCTTGGAACAAAGTAGTAGAAAATTTAGTTGAAACCTTTTAACTACGATATTTTTTATTGAAAAAGCCATAAATAATTTTTTTAATTTAATAATATATAGGCGAATGTAATTTTTGGTCAATTCCTCACTCAAGTGATAAGGAAATGGACACATCAATTAATTTAAATTTCCTAAGTTGATTTTATTCATATTTCTGATTCATGAGTCTGTTACTATTGCGAAATAAATAAAAGAACTTGAACAAATAATATTCACAGAAGCCTTAAATTAATAAGCTTAGCATATATTTTCAACTAGCTCGTATATCCGTTCTTCGCACGGGTGAACTGAAAAATTAAACAACACAGATTGAAGGATAAAGAAGTTTTTAATGAGTTAATTTTACGTGAATTGCAAATTAAACAAAAAAAGCTTTTTGCATATCTCAGCTAAAAAAACACACCTTTGATAAATTTAAAGTATATAGATCTAATAGCTTATAAAAAGGATTTTTTTTTGTTTATAATTCCCCTAACACTCTTGAGGGTCGATTTTTGAAAATAACTCCCTAAGCTGATCTCTGCTCAGCTAAAGTAACACATTGTTAAAAGTTTTGTGTAAAGAACGCTTAAAATAATGTAAATAATTTATATCTGAAAGTGTAATACATTAATATTACTTTCCTTTCTGTTGTATTTATTTTATAATAAAACTATAATATTCGCAAGCAACGCCGTTTCTTAAATTATAATGGCGATTCAATAAAAACATAGCGAAATGTTAACGATAGATTCAAGTTGGCAAATGTTTAGCTACTTTCATAGCTCGAGCTTTATTAGAGCTTTGTAGGACCCGCTGTGCAGGGGAGCGATGCCCGTTAATATTTTATCCACCGCATTATGATTTACTACAATTTTTTTCATACAGTATTTTTTTTTGGATCACTACATTGAAAATTAAGGGATATACATAAACAAAATACTCCACTGGAAAATTTAATCCGTTAGAGCTAATAAAATAATTAAATATATTCCACTATAAAATTAATTATATACACCATTCACTTAAAATAAAGAGTTAAATCGTTTTCTAAGATCTCCATGAACATATAAAAATCTAAGACATTTAAATTTTGATATAAACTATTTTTTCGGGACAAAAACAATAATCTTTGCAATCCGGCGAAAACGCAATATGTGCTACAAAACTCTTCACCTTCCCCGCTAAAATACTCATCATAGAACCCGTGGTGCCATATACCTTGGAAGAGGGGATATCAAAGAATATTCCTGCTAAGTATTGGTAGAATATTTCTTCTGTGTGGTGTGGTAGTTAAGAGAAGGGGTGCCAGCTCAAGTGTCGTCCACGTCACTTGACCATGGTTCAAAATTACGCCGTCCGTTGCCAAAAGTCCTCGTGTAGCTGAACAGTGTGACGTTAATATTCACTGACTCCAAAAAATACAATATAGTAGTTATAATTATTTTTATACTTAAAAATGCAAGATCCGTCTATTCAATTAAAATTATAGCTTTATAATTAACTACTAACCTTAATGATGTAGTGTGAAAGAGAAAGTTTATTTACTTTAAGTACCAGAACCGATAAAAGCATTTATTTTTAAAAAAGATCAATTTCTTACTACCAAATGTGCATAATAAAATCATTAAAAAGCATTCATATAAAGAGAGATTTTTAGCAACCTCTCCCTTCAAAACTTAGTTTTATTCTGAAATAAAAAAAATCAGGGATTATGCTGATCACAGGAATTAATTAGAAGCGAGTGCCTAGCGTAGCTAAAACAAAAAGGGTTTCTTCACAAACAAATATAAATATAGACTGTCTTGGACTTTTTTGCAGCGCACGCCAGAATTGCTTGCAGATGGCAGAAATGTTTCTACTTACATGACAAATATCGTTATACTTTGGTCGCTTCACACAATATCTTTTTAAATTATAGCCTATGTATTATTCTGATGTATAAGCTATATTACTGTAAATTTTCATTAAAATCCATTTAGTTGTTTATGCGTGAAAAACGGACAAATATCCTCACAAACTTTCGCATTTATAACATATATCTAGATATACAACGAAGAATTTTTTTAAATTTTCAGTTAAATTACCTTTTTTTTATAAAGAATAAGAACCTTAATAGCAAAATTGATTCAAATTCTTAAGGATTATGATAAATAATCCTGAAGTCATTAATATAAATACTTAAATTTTTACTGTGATGTATACTATTTAAACAAAACACATAAAAAGTTAATGCAATCCTATTTTTCAGATGACCTTGAAAATATAATATTAATCTACCTAAAAGTAGCTACTAGTACTAGGCATTTTCATAAAAAATAATTTTGTAAGTATTATTAATTAATTTTATTATTTTTTCTATAATTGCCAGTAATTATTAATTCATGATAACAAAGTTTAAATGTCCCGATTGTGAAATAAGCTTATTGTAACGTTTTAATAGGATTTTTCTTCTTTTTTTAACCGGAATAATACGATTATGAGAAATTTCCAATTGTTCGTTTATTATTAACAAAAATAATAATAGAAATTTAAGATAAAACATAATAATAATCCTAATAATATTTTTATAAATATTATAATAATCCTAATAATAATTTTATAAACACACATAATAAGATATACATATATATATAAACATAAGATATAGTAATAATTTGAATGTTAATAACATAAAATAAAAATAATAAAATAATAACATTGTAATAATTTTCTGTCTTGACTTTAATGATCACGTGCACAATAACACACATATATACGAAAGCTTACGGACATTCGAACATCGAGTAATACTGACAGCACACATCCTCGAGAGCCTAGGGCTCACCAAGCAGGATCTAGCAGACGATCCCTTGCTGGTGTTGGACTTTCTGAAAGCGTACGATGTCATGGACCTGGTCTAGCACTGCTGACCAATGGGGCGCGTGCAACAACAACAACATTTAAAATAATTGTTACAAAATTTTTGTTTCTATTGATAAAAAATTAACATTTCCTTCGAATTTACTTATAAAAATGATAAAAATGCGGGAGTTAAGTTTCCTTATAATAAAATCTACATACCGAGAAAATTCTGTTGTTATTTCCTTCAAAATGTTAGTTCAAAAATCTGAAGACAATTTTCCTTGGCTAAATCTGTAAGCATTGTATTTATTAAATATTTTTCGTACAGTAATATTTTTTTTAAAAAAAGATTATTTTATTAAGAAATATATATATACATATATATAATTTACTATACTGTTCAAATTAATTGGAACAAGCATTATTTTCATATCTGAGTTGATATGTGATTATCAATGATGTCCCGAATCCCCAAAAATCAGCTAAATCTTCCTAGAGGTAATGTGATTAATCAACCTTCACTATAGTTTATTGATTTGATTGATTTTAATGTATCAATTGGCCAGTTGTGAGCCTTGCAGTGTGGCAACTGGTGGTTATAATTTTGCTTTCGTTTTAATACGTATTACTTCTACTTGTTCTGAGATGGATATTATTTCAAAGAAGAGTTCTAAGATAACCACTTTTAATGAACACACTTTGGCTATGTGAGACATAGCTACGATAGTTGGTGTGGGCAACTCAAGTGTTTTAAGAAAATTAAGAATATTTCAAAATTAAAGAACAGCGCGTCTCCAAAAAAAAATAACGTAGACTCAAATGGAAAATTACTGCTAGAACTGATACAATTCTAATAAGAAATAGCAAAATAAGTTCTTGAAAGATAAGCAAAGGCCTCAGAAGGGTTTATTGGATAATGGTGTTGAAGTGAGTCCCTAAACTATTCGGAAAGTCTTCTGGGTGTTAGGCATAAGGCAACCAGACCGAGGAAAAAGCAATTGCCAGTTCAGAAAAAACGTTTAGCATTGGCTAAAAATACCGATCCTGAACCGTTAATGACTAAAAGAAGGTGATTTTCAGTGATGAAACACATTTATTGGTGTAAGGATGCAAATTAGATGTAGTTAGACGAAGTGAAGAGGGAATTCCCCTACCAATGGACTGTAAAACACCCTTCTAAACAAATGTTCTGAAGCTTTTGCACAACGAAAGGCACAAGAAGCTTAGTTTCTCTTAAATCCATGATGAATTCTGTCAAATGCATATAAATATTATGAATTAGAATTATTGCATTCATGGAAACATTTTATGGAACATTTCAACATGACTTGGCTTCTTGTCACAATCCGAAATTGGTCCTGAGGGAAGATAAAATAAAAGTCCTTAATTGGCCTGGTAATTCCCCAGACCTAAATCCTGCTGAGAATTTATTGCATTCTCAAGAATCGTTTATCTAAGATGAGTTGCATGACAACAGAATAAATGATAAAAAAGTGCTATACAAGTGGGGCTCCCCGATGATGAAGTTAAGAACATGTGCACTGCACTTGTGAAGTCAATACCAAGAAGAGTTGAACAGGTTCGTTTCTGTTACAGGAGGACATATTTCGTACTAGTTTAGTACTTAAGGTTGTGACGAATCTGTACGGAACCTTTCCACTAATATTCTTAGGCGTCTCTTTTTGGGATTATAAATTCGAATATATTTCCAATGAACTCCAAAAAGCGAACGGGATATGCAAAGTAGATAGGGTATTTAAGTAGAACGTTGTACGCTAGAAAGGATGAAAGCTATTGAGCCAGCAGCAGTAGCCTCAAGTTTGGAGGAGTCAATTGGATTGCGATATTGAAGAGTTACGGTTAGTAATCTACGAAGGCATCTTCAGATACCTAAGTATTGTCAGGTGATATAATATAGCTTATTATCGCTTAAAATTATCGTTAGTTTAATGAAATTAGTTTAAGTTATTGACAGCTAATAATTCGAGTTACGTGTATTTCTCGGACCTCCTATTTCGGTAGACCTTATTTGATCTTGCGCGTAATTATTGATTTTTTTCATAATTCATTATTTAATTTAATATTAAAGTTAAATCCCTTTTGTTTGACGTAACATGGAAATATTATTTGTTATTAGAGTTTCTGATAATTGAATCAATATAATAAATACGTCATTACTATTTCAAACGGCTCTTATTGATTCTTTGCCTCAAATTAATCTTGGTGTCCAGGGTGTAACCCAGGGGGGGTCTAACAAGTTATGTAATGATTAAAAGCTAAGGTTTTAGAAAAATCGTTTTCTTTACCATTTGTCTTTTCTCTCTCTATACATATATGTGTATGTACTCACACACATATAAATTTGTAGGAAAAGGTCACTTGAAGCCCCTTGAAGCTAAGTTTAACCTTAAATCTTAGCTTCCAAGACTAAAAGCTTCCTAATATATTCATGTAGCCATTTTACTATGACCTATACCATCTTCCCGTGCTTTTATATATTATATTCTTTAATTTAAGCTTTATGTATAGATATATGTATAAAAAATACTATCTTCATTATACTTAAACTATAGTTACATTCGAATCAAAATTGTTGCCATGTCCAAATCTTATTCACTGCAACCCAAATAAGTTACATTTCCTTAGCAGTACAGGGATTTCAACCGCCAGGAATTGCGAAATAAGAGATTCTATTACCAGCATTTCCAATGCTTCAGGCACGAATTATAATGATTGTTTGTCCGCAGGCTCAAATTATAGGCATCTGTAACTACATCACGGCTTTCTGATCGCTCATCTGTAGAATGATGATAATAACCTCCACCATTGCGTAAGGTTGAACTTTCACAATCTGTGTTCGGAAGTTATTTTCTAGATGAGCGCTGACGTCTTTTCGGTAATGACATTTTATTTAACCACACGTTCACTTGGTAAATAACAAATATTTAAGTGCTAGAAATGTTAACACCTAATAAGCATAAGCCTGGTGATTATTCATTTGGGATTTCCTTAATTTTAGGTATTTGTATAAGAGAGTTTATCCTGCATTATTGGTCTTAATTTAGTTTAATTATTTATGTCTGTACTAATTCATTCGTAGAGTTATAACGAGTTGCTAAACAACGTTAATTTTTATATATTATTTAACGTTATAAATGTGCTAGGAAAGAGAAATATATTAGTATATTTTTTCTTTTAAACAGTTTTGCTTCCCATGTGTGTGAACATAATTTTCTATCAGATATCGTTTTGCACGCATAAATACATTATATTATACATATGTACCACAGAAGAAGTTTATGCAATCCATTTAAGAAACTCATAATTTAACTGAATTAGTAAAAATCCACATAGAGCAAAAACGCTTTAGGATCCCTGATCTAGAATTAAAAATATATATATTTAAAAATAAAATATTTTTTGACAAGGAATCCCTATTAGTTACTAAAACACAACACTTTCCTTTTATTGTATGCATTAGTGCTTTATTTAACATTTTATGTCGATTTTGTTATATAATCTGTTTAAAAAAAAGAAAAATACAAAACGATATCCTACTTTTTCCCTTTGAGCTTACGTTTTATTATTTATTTATTTATAATATAATGTACTTAAAAAATCAGAATTATATGCATTGATAAAAATTTTTAACTAGAAAAATACAAATAGAAGTAAAATTAGTATATTTAATGTTAAATAAATAAGCGAATATGTGTGTGCGTGAGTATTTATTAATATCACACTATAAAGGGGGCTTTCGTTCAAGTGATGAGGGCAACACCTGAACTGATTCCACCTCTATACAAATTACCACACCACATCCCTGAAATACTTTGAGTCTCAACATATTTAATGTGCATGAGCTCTCTACACAGTGCTTCTTCAATTGCACTAGAGTTATATCTTATAACACTCCAGCCACAAGTTCGTGACCATAACCACTAGGCTACCATGGCCTCAAAAAATGAACAAAAAAAACCATCCTTGGAACACACATTTTGATAGACAAAATTTGACAAGATAATGAAAAAACTATAAAATATTGCACACACACACATTTTTTAAAAACAGATTAAGTTGCTTATAAGCATTGCGAGAATAATTATTTTGCATATTTTTTTTTACCAATTTCTACTTTTTCTTCAATGGCTCAACAGCCCTGGGTGGGCTCTGGCCTTCTCCAGAAGTCTTTTCTCGGCTCCCTACTTTTGACAACTGTTTTCCAATTTTCGACCCTTAAATATTTAGGTTGGGGGTCTGCCCCAAGGTCTATTTCCTCTGTGTTTTACCATAAAGATTTTCTTGCATCAACGATCTTCATTCATTCTAACCAGGTGACCAGCCCATTTAAGTCTCTGTAATTTGATAAATGTTACTATATCAGGTTGTTCATAAATTTTGGAAAATTCCAAATAAGATCTTCTTCTCCCTGATCCATTTACTTGGATCCAACCAAGAATGCAACGTAAGATCTTTCTCTCTAAAATTCCCAAAGCTTCCTCATCACGTAAAGTCAATGGGCTCTGATGCATAAGTCAGGACCGATCTTGTAAGACTTTTGTAAAGAAGTAATTTAGTTCTTAATTTGAGGAAACTAGATTTTAAATAACTCTTCAAGGCATAAAAACATCTATTTGCAGCAATGATTCTGTTATAAATTTATGGGGCCAGCTCCTTTTTATTATTTATTTCCGTTCCCAAATAAGTAACACTGTCAACTTTTCAAATTCATCATTGCTTGTTTCTATGTGACTAAGTTTTTGACACACACAATTTACTTCATTATTAAATACTATTTTCAAACACCAAAAAAACACCTTTCAAATTTAATACATTCACTCCTTTGGAGTATATATTTTTATTAAATGGTATGTTAAGTAACACTTCTTTTTGCTCAATTTATCAACAGCTCAGGTTATCCACTGATTTAACTCACGCAGACTTTTGCAAACAACCTTTTATTCTCGTCAAAACACGACGTCCATAAACAGACTCCTATACTTCCGGAAGGTGTGTTGTGAAAGGAAATGAAAGCCATTCATGAGGCAAATAATTCCCTAAGGAACGCTCCTCATCTATTTTCCATAAAACCACCGATTCTGTTATTTCTTATTCCTTTCTTACGATTTTTTATTAATGCATTTTATATGGTTTTTTTATTTATAGTAACCGGAAGTTTCGTTTGTGTTTTTAAATTGATGAAGCTATGTTATTTTTATAAAAGTTCATGATTATTTCTGAATCAAGAAGTTAGTGATCATATTTTATCTAATATTGTGTTACAAAAACTATTCAGCTTGCAAAATCCTATAACATAAAAATGTATTTATTTGCGGAAAAAAAGCTGCTTTTTTAATAATCTTCTTTTATTCTTAACTAGTTATTAAAGGTATGGTTGATTTACTAACCCATAAAATTATTCAATACTTATGTAATCTTGGTATACATTTTGCTTACAAATAAATGAAGTGAAAAATTATGTGTTTTCTGTTCTAACTAAAATTATCTCAGAAATGTTCAATATTTCACTGAAACGATATGTTTTACATTAACATTATGCAAAATGGAGAAATGACCATGTCAAATATGTTGTTGACAATCTGAATTGTGTGCATAACATCATGAAATATAAGACATATTAAAACCAAATTTATTGCATAAATAACAAAAAAAAAATATAAGAAGGAAATTATTGAAATAAACCCCTATTTTACTTGAGAAACACAAAATAATATTCTGTAAAGTCTTCATGGCAAAAAGAAAAAGGCTTTGGTTGTATACTTGGGATATGTTAATCCCTGTTGCTTCGTTTCCAAATTCATTTAGTGCAACAAAGGTTAGTGTATGTTGAATCAGTCGTTTGTAAATAATTTACCACCAGTGATAAATGAACGACAAATCAGGAGAACAGACGTGACTAGTCAACAATGCAACTTGATTATCATTGAAGAATTCCTGAACATAAAGGCATTCGATCTTGTAAGTGCCTTTATTGAAATTGCACAAATGCTTTGAAAGCAAGAAATGATTGTATGATGCAAAATTTCAGAGACATAGTGGTAGCTGCTAAGTGCAATAGTAAAGCGTATTTGGGAAGGTGCAGGAGTAAAGTATGATGTCATCCAAAGTCTTAAATGAAAACCCGATATGGTGTTGTATAACGTTAGTCATACAGAACGTCCTCACGGTATCTACAAATTCGGATAAGATCATCGTATTGTTTTGCTCACATGATCATGATTCATCAATAAAGACAGCGTAGTGATACTCATTTATTCATGTCCGACGTTCAACGCATCATTGGACGCCTTGTTATAAATTCCTTTTTGATATAGATGACGTTTAATGATACGCCTGACAGATTGTTAGACAAGAAACCTTAATTCTTACTCTACGTTTCTTGATGTTGCAGTGTGATAAGCTACTGTCACATTCAGACCATTCCTGTTTCCATGCTAGTGCAGAAACGATGTTGATGCAATATTCTTCAACAGTTAATCAATCCTTCTTTACTCACGGATTCTGTCTGAGCATTAATGTTGCTGGATTTTGTTCTGCATGGCCAATGATTTATCGGAGGAAGGACTTTCTGTAATCTCTATATAAGCCACAGTTATTTATCTATATTACTCAAAAGCACGTTCAACTGATTTACCCTTGCCTTGACTGCTTTATCTTTTGATATTTTTGATTCTTTGAAGATACATATTAAAACACATCAAGCAAAAATATCGCAGGAAAACGCCAATCCAATACTTAAAAACAAACTTCTTCAATGTTTTATATATGTAACAATAATAGTACCCATACTTGTATATGCGTGTTGTTGTATGTGTACTTGTATGTGTTGTTTTGAGTGTTTTATTGAGGTTCATGGATAGTTAGATTTCATGCCTTTTGGGTGCTTCTTTCATAATGTTGCATTTTAGAAGGCGATCAACGTATTAATACAAAACTTCAAATCAAAGTATACTCAGCATTAAAGTGTTTATAAAAAATGCCGAATACAAACAAAACAAGAAAATGTTTGGCAAATACACTACAAACTTCATAGTAAATAGATCTTATGTAGCTTTTAAGTGCGACATTAATAAATAGTTAAACGATCATTCAACTGACTGAATTGAATATCACAATTCCCCTCTTTCAAGTATTTATATACATTTCTCTATAAGTTCTCATTTTCTGTTTCAAATCTTCTCTTATTCGAAATGTAGGTTTGTGACATTAAATAATTAAGAAAATTACTTAAATTTTTTAATCTCTGATTTTTAAGATCTTAAAAGTATGTCAAAAACTTACGATTTAACTTGTTTTCTGATGGATTCCTAGTCCTTTTACAAAATAAATATGCCTTTTGAACGTAATAATGATTTAATTTGGCACAGAAAAACAGTTCTATATATTTGTAACAGTACGTGTGTAATGAATTGAAAACGTCAATTTTGAACTAAAAAAATATGCTTAAGAATTTTTCTCGTTGGTCTTTTTTTTCTAATAAGTAGGCTTAAAATGGATAATTATATGAGGCGTGTGTTTTGAGTAAATAACACTTTAATATTTAAAAAAAGACAATTATTTACATGCAAATCTGGACTAACTTATTTTTCACTTTATTTTCCACCAATATTAAATCATTCACCAATCCGTGTTGATTAATCAGCTGCTGAATATCTTCCTCATTGAAATCTACCACCTGATTTGCTAAGTAACCCAGCTCTTTTGACTTTGTTGTTTCCATCGTAGCATGGATCGTTAAAGTGCTTCTTCAAGCAGGAGAACAAATGATAATTAGTATCATGTTTCCTCATTCACCGTATCAACCTGTGACAAAAAAAAAATTCTCTACCAAAACATCTTGCGTATACAAAACATTTTGCCTAAAAGCTTATCTCATTCAACACGATACTTCTCTAGGATGCTAATTTTTTGGTTTTGTTCGATTTAATCAGCATTTTTGGAAGTTTTGCACGAGCCAAGTTCGATAATATAAGGGTCCTATTACAATATTTCATAGACAACACTTCTTGAAACTTAGCAAGCCTAGTAGATAATCATGAAATCGTGCGGCGTCAGCTTTCATGGTCATTTTTTAAACTTTCTGTATCAGACTATCATTAATAATAGTCAGTTGCTCATAGTAAAGATTTGCATAACCATTTTAAATGATAATACCAGATTTATTGTTCCACCAGTGTTCACACATTTCACTAATCTATGGTTTTTTGGATGTTTCCTTATCCTTTACATTTAAGAAACGAATAACAGCGCGTGCTCACAACTAGCAAAATTTTCCATTTCTGAGGTTATTTTAAAGATGCAGAAATAAACTTAAATGCAATTGAATTCTATCGTAATGACGTCAGAAGTTAGCCAATACGTATAGACAACATACTCAGAACGGAGACCGCAGACCATGCTTCAAAACATTTCATACTTAAAAAAACACATCTCGATTTCATACTAGTGCCTTGAAACTTAGATTTTGTAGCAATTTTTCAGATTGATTGATAAATTTACAAAATATACTATTAACTGTTCACATTTATAACTGTTTATTATTTATTTATTCAATTCTGTCAATGAAATATTATTAAAGCTCTCTTTCTCATGTTAGATTTTTTTTTGAAATTCTTATTAAGAACGTTAAATGAAGCGTTATTATTTTAAAATAAACTATGCAGATTAAATATATATTTATTAATTAATTAGTTTATTTATTGGATATGCCTTATGCATTATTTTTAAAGAGTATAATTTTCAAAATTTAAATTGGAATTTCTGAAAATAAAATTACGTAAAGGATTGTTATCACTTGATAGTATAATTTGCTCTCTTACTAAGAATACAAAAATGGATGAAACTTCATTGAAGAATATACTCTCAAACTTTTTACTTTAATGAAATATGACAAATATTATATATTAAATATTAATATGAATAAGTCTAGAGCAAAGATAAATTTTATTTATATTTCATTTAACTCGGAATCCTATTAAAAGACTTAACATGAGATACGAGAATATAAATAATTTTCTTAAGAAGGATTAGTTAGGATTAATGACTTTCAAACCTATATGAATGAAATAAATTTATATTGGCGTTTTGTACTTTTATATTTAAGGTTTTTATAAGAATAAATCACATTATAATTTAAAATATTTATCAGCAAGTGTCAAGGAAAGCACCATTACTACGATCTTTTGAATTGAGTCTGAATGCATATTCTTTTTATTTTATGGAAATAATTCTTAATTAAATAGTATATTACCGAGAACTAACAAGAATTCTCTCTCTGAGTAACTATTTTCTTTTTATGAATAACAATAATATTAAGAACCGCGTCCTAATAAACTTGCTTGTGGTACTATGAATCAATGAAATTTTTTCTTCATGAAATAAAAGCCATATTTTTTAATTTAAAAACTGCGATGAAAAGATTTTCTGCTAAAGTTTTTTGAAATAAAAAAAATCACGCCTTAAAAGGGATTTCTTTGCTTGAATTAAAAATAAAATCAAAGTAAAAGTATTTTATTTAAATGATAAAACTATTTTCAATGTGTTGTTTACTTAGCTTATTTTATTCACTCATATAAAATAAAAGTATTTTATTTTATATGAGTGAAGTTATTTTGACATTGTAGAACTAGATTCCTTAGACCCAGTTCAATTAGAAGATTAATTGACGGCTGGAAATTTAACAGAAGGCATCAGTTTAACTTAAAAAGTGTTACACACACACATAAATTTTAGAAAATGTAGACTCCAACTCTGAGCATATTGTTTCAACGGAACAAGAAATAAAAAAAATATTAGCATGCTACAAGGAAATTTTATGGGATAAAGAAAAATGTCAGATCCGGTAGACTACTTTGTTAAATTTTCTGAAACCTTCTGCATCAAAATAAATAACTTTGGTTTGCGATTTTGTATTTGTGTTTTATCTAAGATTTTATTGAACATTTTTTCCTCTAAAATATTGTTTTCTTTCTTCTCCAACCCAAAATAAAAATAATTTATGTGTACTTACATGCAAAATTATACCCCGACCTACGCGGTTATCACTCAGTCCCACTTATTAGTAAGTTTGGGGAATTACTGAATTATCTGAAAAACAAACACACATAAATTCTGTATAATCTTTTATTAAAAATTTTTCAAAATCAACTACAATGAATTAGCTATTAAGTAACAAAATACAATTAATTTAATCTTAGAATCTCTCATTTAAAAATTCTTTCGTTCGATATATTTCACGTTATTCACAGAGATTTAACAACCTTTTTTTTATTTTTCTAAACATTTTTAATTAATTGCTGGGTATTTTGTCATTCTCTTGGCTTTCGTTATATTTACAGAACAAACAAGTTACGGGGATTTGAATTAAGATTGTTTGACTAACAATCACTTCTTTACAAATTTCATAGTCTCTAATATTGTTGTGCTCTTTCATTAAATGCAACAAATTTGCAAGTTGACGGTCTTAGAAATCTATTTAATTAAAGGGGGAAATATAACATAATTTCTTTCTTCTTCACCGCAGGGAACTTTAAAAAATTTAATCTCTTCCTTTTTAATAACAAGGTTAAAATGCGTACATAATATGGAAATGTCTTTGTCGAAGCATAATCTTTTATTTTTTGAAGATAAATTTCGCAAATTTATAATTAATTTTACACTCAGGTTCAACTTTACCTTTTCAAGCATACATTATTTTAAATGAGTTCTAAAATATTTAATTCAAGCCTTTTAATTTAAGTGTTGAAATTTTTAAAAACTATTGACTTGCATTTTTGAAAAAAATATTTTGGAAAGTTCAGTCAGGTTTCAAACAAGAAAAAAAGGATAATTCAACAGTAGTAAAATAAGTGCAATTTATAAAAACTCAATGTGGAAATTTTTTTTTATTACTCTAAAATACACATGGGTTATGAAGAAAAATTATTGAATGTATTCCTTATATTGATATTATTTTGTAATACTTTATATGACCAAAAGTAATGACTGAATTCCGTGAAAAGGCTGAGATTTACTTCACAAAAAATAAATTCTTGAGTAAATTTTCAATTAAATCTAACGAGTAAGGAAATTTATTTCATGCATATGAATCACTCACAAAATAATACTTTTCAAAGCCTTTTAAGATTGTACTTCCAAATTAGAAATAATTTTTAAACTAAGGTTTTTTGCATTAGCCGTAATAAATTACTGCTTTAAATGAACACAAATATGCTCACAAGGAAACTCACGAAAAAAATACGCCTGATTATGCTTACTTTCACCAGTAATGAATATAATTTTTAAAAATTGTTCAAAGCGAATTTTGCAAGAAATGTTTTTCGCCAGTTTTGGGTTACATACAGAAAAAAATATATATATAAAATAAAATTTTATATATTTGAGCAAGAAAAAGGACTTGAACACTTAAGATTAAAAAAAGGTAATTGAAATTTTAGATACATTAAAGAATTAAATGCTGCAGTATTATAAGTATTACAAACTGAAAACTTCTTTATAAAAAGTTGGATTTAACCTTTAACCAAATTCAATAGCTAGCACCCCCCCTCGCTTTCTTCTTCTTTTTCTGTTTATGACATTAATCCATATATTATGGAATATAATGAAAAGAATTTCCAAATCTATCATTTATAAGGAAAAAAAAGGTATGGATCTAAAAAAACCTTCGAAAATGCACAGAATAATAAAATGATAATTTCTAGTTCAGGGATCTAAATGAAAGTTCAAAGTTTGAAAAATCAAGGCTGATTAGCACCATTATTTTAAAAGTATGCAAATTATTTTTGCCAAAAAAAATTGTAAATTATAATTATGAAGCAAAAACTAAATTTACAGGAATATTATTAAAATTAATTTTGTAATTTTCTGCACCATACTAACAATATATGATAGTAAAAAATGTGTATACATGTATCATTTTTCTGAGTTACAGTATAGCCATCTCTGATTTAAGAAGAGAGATATTTAATGCCTATAGAAAATTCACGCAATTATGAAAATATGTATTTTTTATTAATCAAAACATCCTTCTTGTCTAAAAAATAACTATTTAAATGACACAATGTAAGTTTTCTGAACATACATAGCTATAAGTGACATTAATTTGGGTACTTACACTGTTCATATAATAAGATTATTATAATTTTTAATTTTTCTGAATTATGTGAGGCTAGGAATCTACTACATTAATTTAAAATACTATTTCTGAAAATTGACAAATGCATATTATTTTCCCAATGAGTTATTTTAATATTATGTACCTCTACTTCTAAATATTATCTCTTTTTAAATTATGTTTTAATTGTATTAGAGTTTCTGGAAAATTGGCAAATCAGTTATTGCTTGCCTGACTCAGATTAAAGTAGAATGGATAAAATTTTGTATTTGGTTTTAAATGATAATTCTTTTAAAAAAATAATGTCATCAATACAGCAGAAGGGAAAAAAAGCGAAATGATGTCTATATATGTCTATTTTCACGAATCTGTTATCATCGCATAAATGACTTCATATTTCATCAAGAAAATTTTTATTCTCTGAAGATAAAGTTAAAACATATTCGAATTTTCCTGAAAAGGTAGTTTCCTAACCAAACCTTTTTTATACGTTAAAATACATAGTATTCTAATAAATAAGTTTACCATCTATTCAGAAATGACTGCCTAACTTTTATCTTCCCACGTTCCTTGTGCCACTTTCTGCTATGAAGCAGTGCCAACATCATATTTTCACCATACTGACAAGATAAAACTTAACTGGAAGAAACAAGCTTATTGTTATAGAAGTTGATTATTTACATCCAGGCTTTTAAGGATAATTATCTATCGATAAGCTGACATAAATAATGAATCAGATGATTTGTGAAGAACTCCATGGCCTAGAAGTCAGTGGAAATACTGAGAACTGATACAATAGTTATATTTGTTACTGTGAATTTCTCTATATAAGGTACGTTTTCTATCTATTGTAAATTTACCAAACTAAGATGTTTCTTTTATGTGTCTTTATTTGGGTACAAATTAAAAACAAGCGTTTGGGAAGGATTAAAGAATTTGTTCCCAGATTATTTCTGAAAAAAAAACTGCTTAAGAAGGGTTTCTTTACCCCTTTCCTAAAAAATGGTTTAAACATTATATCAACATATCTGTGTTCCCTTTTAGATTTGTAAATGTTTCAAATTTAAAACAAAAATTATTACATTGGATGAAAATTTATCACAACATTAACCAACATATCCTGTCCTATTATGCAATTAAAAAAAATTACCCATTACTTTCTAAGGAAATATACTACACAGTTCAAAACACCACAATAAAATATAAAAGCCAAAGTAATAATGAATCTAGTTCTTTTATTCCAAATATATTATTACTTTTAAATTGCCGTTTATATATATGTCATGATTTTTAAGACAGAATCAGATTAAAGTTTAAAAAAGGAGATCTTTATTCAATCGTTTGTACATCTGTTCTGACACCGAGCAGGGAGGAAAAAGCACGCCATGGTGGTGGTTTTAAGTGGATAACACTTGAAAAACATATGGTAAGTATCGCTGCTTTGAAGAGGGGCTTGCAAGTTAATGCTGACATATGTTGACTATTAAATCTAACGATCTGGAATTAGACATGTTTATTGGCTAGGCCATATGTTCGGAAGAAATAAATGGGTGATTAGTTTGATACTTGAAGATGGGAACGGAGGAGAAAGATGAGTCAAGTACTAGATAGGGAATTTAATTTTTAATCTAATTTAATTATCTTTACATATATATAATAACCTCAATCTGAATACCCATAATAATATTCGATATTTTAAGGAATACTGATATTTTCTAATACTTTCTGAAATAAAACATTTTAGTTTTTCATTATGAAATAATTTTCAATTTACCCTGAGTGCTTTTGGTATAAATAATTATTTCAATTACAATATTTTTCTATAGGATTTGAATTTTTTTTTTTTTTTGATAAAAAAATATTAGTATAAATGTTTATATTTTTGATGAAAAAAATTAACGAATGCCACAAATAACCTAGACAATAAAATAATTGTATCAGAAAACAATTTAATTATAAACAATTTCTTCAGGGTATTTTCAGTTTAGTCTAATGATGAAGCTTCAAATAAAACAAAATAAGAAATGAATTAAACTGTTCTCATAATTATTTCATTCTATTCAGTAATCACTGGTTAAACATGAAAGGGGATGACTGGAGCACATAATTTTTCTCTCTTTTATTCATTCTAAATTAAATAAATCTGTAAGGTCAATTAATTTCGTATATATTGATTCCTTACAAATAATTAATCCCACAATATTAATACATTTTATAAATTTTGAACATGACCCTTAAGGTATTGTTTGTTTAATTGTATAAACATACTTCGAAAATGAAATTAAAAAGTGGATTTTTATTTTTAAGAAAATGATTATTTACATCACTCTGAATAAAAAATTACATTTCTGTAATTTTTACTGCAATAATTTTCTCTAAATATTTTATTAATTTAAAGCTCTGGACATTTCATTTAACCCTACTTCTTTCGTTAAAATCTTTATTTGATATTTTGCGTTATGAAGCTAGAATTCTGAAGAAAATTTAGATTCCAAAGAATGCAATTTTCATTTCTGTTAATGAAGTTCATTCGATCACTTCAAAATTAGTTTCATTATCATGGATTGTTTAAATTTAACTTTAAATTTTTTTTATCAAAATATATATATTGATCAAGAAATCTAACTTAGGTTAAGAGCCCCTTGTGGTTTTTAATACTAGCATTTTTCCTTTATGTATTTGAAAAAAAACCAGTTATAATTGGAGAAACTCTTTCGGATATAATATTTTGCTTGCTTTATTGCCACCAAATTCTTCGTTTCCTTTTATAATGTTTAAAATAGCAAACATACTGAAAAATATAGCGTAATATAACAGGTCTTAAATAATGTCATTAATTTTATTTATTAATAAACATAGAACTAATTGCATACATTTTTGTCAATACTTTATTTTTGTAAATTTATTAAATTCTTCTCAATTATCGTAATATACAGGGTGTAACTAAACTCTGCGGCAAAACTTTAAGGGGTGATAGTACACATGAAGACAAACAATAGTAAATAGGAAACTTAGGGTCCCAAACGTCTTCAGAAGAAGATAGGTGTCATTAAAGTTAAAGGTCCGAAATTTCAAATGAATGTAAAAAACGAAAAATGGTTCGATTCATTAGCGGTTTTGGCTAAAATTACTCTTTTTGTCATTTTTTTCTTGAAAAATAAACTTTAAAGATAAATCTGAAAAATATCGATAGAGGGCGCTTTAGACTTTGGAGTAATGAACAAATATTATTTACCGTTATTTTTGTATCACATTAAATGCTTTCAAAAGCTTAGACTTAAACTTAAATTTTGAGCTCAAAATCTGAATCGTTGGGGGTCAAAAGTAGCGCAAACGGAATTGTGTTCAGGAGGTTAAATTTGAAACTCCCTTCCCTCTGAACAGAGTTCAATTATTCCCGACCTTGATGCCGTAGGACTTGGTGTCGTAGACCAGGCAGCAACTACTACCTCCTACACGTAAAATAAACAAGAGAGGGATGACAAAATTTAAAAAAAAATATTCATAATAGACATGAGTAACTTCTCTGCTCAAAATAAAATGAAACAATATGATGTACGCACGTAGTGCATATGAAGGAAGGTTGAACGAATGATGACACGTAGAAAATGGTACACGCATGATTTTCTTGCGGAATCACAAAAACTGCTTGAAAAAGCGCCCACCAGCAAAGATGCAGACCTCACACCACCAGCGGAGGGAATGTCGAACATTAACAAATACCCAGAGCATTTCCCGTATTTCGCCTACTACGTCAACAATCCTCTTAGCCAGAGCCTCATCGGAGTCGACGGGCTCTCGTATGAACTCAGAGGAAGAAGTCTAGGCAGGATAGGTCAGGCAGGCGTACCGGCCAATTTACCGGACCACCCCGTCCAATCCATCGCCCTGGATATGCTGTATCAAATGCACTTCGCACATCTGCGCTGAAATATGCAGGCGCTCTGTCATGTTGAAACAACATACGAGCCTTAATATTGGCTGGAACACTTTGCAGAAGAACTTTACATCCTTACATACAATTAGCACCATACAGTTAAATCCTTGTGTACTACACTTTACATGCAAATCGGGTGATTTGCATAATCGGGTATTTTGCGGGGAGAAATTGCTTATGTCTGTTAGGAATAACTTTATTTAATTTTGTCATCCCTCTCTCGTTTATTTTACGTTTAGTGGGTAGTAGCTGCTGCATAGTTTACGACCGAGCATCGAAGATCGTGAATAACTGTACTGCAGTGTTTCTCAAACTGTGGGGCGCGCCCCCTGGGGGGGGCGATAATCCTACGAGGGGAGAGCGAGCATATCGAAAACAAAATATTTAAAAATAATTAATAAAGTATTTAAAAATAATTAATAAAATATTTAAAAATAATTAATGTACTGGAATGAATTAAAACAAAATATATTCAGAGATAATAAAAATGCACTTTTACTCTGATATAATTTATAGGCTCGCGCGCGCAATATTAAGTCAACAAATATAAAAACTTCTTATACCTAATTGGTTATCTTTGATCCTATAACCAAATAAAAAAACTTTTATTTGATTTGCTGTAATCGTATGATGAGAGATTTTTTTACTATGCTTTCTGTTTAAACCTAACATAATTCTTTCAGAGAGAAAACAGATCCCAGACGCAGAATCGAAAAAATTTAGGTACATAAAAAATTCATCACTGTCATTATTTTTGAAATACTGCACATTATAGCTGTAATCTGTTTAACCTTCTAAGTTATTGGTACAGTTAGTTATTATCCCTCTTTTTTTATGTGTTTGTTTCTCATTTAGGGAAGTTGTAAGTAATGTATTTCTCTGTTACGCTTTTTTCCATGCAAAAGAGTTTCATTATATTTGGAAAACCATGGAGAGCACACTTTGAAGAATTACTTGGCCAAGACTTATTTTTACGAGTACTCTATACATATAAAGCATAACGCGAATAACGTTTTACACAATTTCATATAATCATAATGAATACACTTTTTACCCGGAAGTGGTCGCGCGGGACGCACAGATTACGAAATCATTAATTCTGGCAAAACTGTTTAATTGTTACCAAAGAAAAATTGAAAAGTCCCTGAAAGTAAGTATGAAAACTTTCTCTTAGTTACATTATTCACTGGAATAACGATTTGTATCGTGTACAATAAAATAATTTTAAAAAAAGTTAGGGTGACTCAATAAACCCGCTCGACCGTATCCAGTGCGCGCCT
The DNA here is from genome assembly GCA_019973935.1 of Trichonephila clavipes. Classification (NCBI taxonomy): domain Eukaryota; kingdom Metazoa; phylum Arthropoda; class Arachnida; order Araneae; family Nephilidae; genus Trichonephila; species Trichonephila clavipes. The sequence continues at coordinate 82,999 of BMAU01020110.1, read as the reverse complement.
GCTCCCCGGTTAAAACATGTTGAAGTCTTCTCGCTTTAAATATTAAAAATAATACAGTTATTCTTCATCGGAATTTTATATTATTGTTCATTATTTAACATCAAATATAAATGCTAATTCCGTGAGGCTTAAAATTACCATTCGCTTAAAACTAATTATAATTTGAGCAACCATTTTAAAAAAATCATTATACATTTTTGTAAACATTGTCGAGCAATTGGCTTTGCACTCCTTACAATTCAGCTATTATATCAAGAATGTTTTATTTTCTTATAAATGAACTCTGGCAAAGAGCGGGCACTTCATCCAGTAGACGTTCAATGTATCAGTGCTGCACAGAGTATTTTATAACTAATTAATTAATACTAAATTAAGAACAAGTTTAATAGGTATTAACGACTTCCATGGCCTTGTCTTGCAAAGCAAAGTTTTTATAAGGAATGCTTATGATTAGAAATTCACCCTCTGAGTTCCTTTTGTATATTTAGCAGATATCTATATTTTGTCTTCTAAGCAGTCACCGCATTTTACAATATGTTCCAATTTAAAAATTAGAGAAAGGAAAAATAACATAATAATTATCCTATTATTTTATTTATTTTTTTCTTAAAAGTAGTATACAAAATTTTAATACTTATGTTACTAATTTGTATGGTTTATAATTAAGATCGCCTATTGTAGCTTTAGCGTCAAAGTGCATTATTATTGCATTCAGTACATGATTAATGTATAAGGGGGCGCGATAAAAATTGTGATCGAAAAGGGGGGCGCAAGTATTGAAAGTTTGAGAAGCACTGCTGTACTGTGTCCAGGGAAGGATGTGAGTTCAAATTTCACCTCCTGAACACAGTTGAGTCTGCGCTACTTAACCACCCCCAACGATTCAAATTTTGAGCTCAAAATTTAAATTTAAGTCTAAGCTTTTGAAAGCATTTAATGTGATACAAAAAATAACAGTAAAAAATAGTTGTTCATTAGTCCAAAGTCTAAGGCACCATATATATATATATATATATATATATATATATATATATATATATATATATATATATATATATATATATATATATATATATATCCTTAAAAATATTATATTATACCCATTTGTAACTTTCTCCTTTGGAGACCAAACTCCACCAGCAAGAGGTTAGAGTTCCAAACCTGTCTCACAGAAGAATCAAAACTCCAGCCGACACCAGTCCCCAAGGCAGCTTAAAAATCAAAATAATAATAAAATGTTTTCAAATTCACATAATTGTATGGATATAATTGTATAATATTAAATAAAGATTTCAAAAGATGATTTACGATATTTGCAAGAGACAAGTTTCAGAATAATCTTTAACACAAAATCATAGAACTTTTACATCATAACTTATAAAAAAAGGATGCAAACTTATTCATGTCGCAGGGAAATGATGAAATTATAGAACTTTCATCCAATCCTTAAGGGAGATGATCCATTCACGCAAGATGTTAAAAAAACATCTCTTTGAGGTCATTTTCCTTATGTAAGTGATTTGATCAAATCCCCGAACTGTTTTAGTGAAATGATGAAATAAACAAGTCAGCTATATTTTTTAAAAAAGGGGGTTGATATATTTATGGAATCGATAGTACTACCTGTATGGTTAAGAAGTACAAGGATTCGACCCCCGAGGTGTCCCCCCTAGGCAGGATTTTGCCAACGCAAATCATGACTATAGTTCATTTCATTATTACTCTGAAACAGTTCAGGGTTTGATAAAATGACCTCATCATTCATCATGGAAATGACCTTGAAGAGACGTTATTTTAACATCTTGCGTGAATTCATTCTATCCCTTAGGGATTTCATTAAATACCTAATTTCGTCATTTTCCTGCGACATATATATATATGTATGTACGTTATATATGTACTATATACCAATTATATATGTACTATATATGTACGTTTATATGTGTGTTAAATGCATATTTGTGTGTATGTATGCAGTGGCGTAACGGAAAATAATTGGCCCCCGCAAGGTCAGATCTTGGGCCCCAAGCCGGATATATATATTTATATGTATACAAAGAATTGCAAAACCATAACATAATGTACCTTTACACATCACGTAAAAATTTTTAAATATTAAACTTATAACTGAATTTAAAATCAACCTATGACAGAATTAACAAAGTAAATAACGTTTAACATTAGAGAGTATTTATAGTATTTAAAAAATGGAAAATCTAACAACAGTCGACTGATAACCTGGTAACTTAAATAAAAACGATACACTAAGAAAAACACAAACACTGCAAAATAATATTTTCTATTTCAGATCCTTATGATAGAAAAAATGTATCACTTACGAAATTCTTCGTTTATGAATCCCGGGATGAGCTTGACCTTGTTCATCAAGTTTCCTGGCATTATTACTACTAGCACTTGCACAAGATGGTGAACTTGCGGATATTAAAAAGTTATCTAATTTTGCATATTTGCTATAAATATTATACTCCTTTTTCTTTTCGAATTTTTCTTTTTTGAGAACCACTCAGTTTTTTTAACTCCACTCATTTTAGGGCCGCGTTTCTTCTTGTCTTATTAACAAAATAACAGTATAAGAACCAGAATAATTAATTCCTTTTACAAAAAACAGTTCTAATATTACAAGAGAGAAAAGTGAGATCAAAATGTTTTAACAGCGAAGGAACACTCCCTATATTGAAGCGCATTGAATATAAAAATATGTATGTTCTAAAAACAATTTTGTGAAACATTTCTCATTATGCTTTATTTGATTGAATACTCATAAATCTACGGAAATTTATGTGGGCATATGGGTTTCTAAATCATAAATCTAGACCATGTTATCATTTAAAATGCTCTCTATGCGTTTTCAAGTATCGCAATACTATTTTTCATGAAAAAAGCATAACAGATGTACGTTATTTACGAGTTCACTAAATGAAAATGAAATACATGTGTGTGGGGGGAGCTAAAGACGCCAATAAGCTACTTTGCTACTTCAGTAAAAGTAACATGTCTTTTTTTTCTCCCTATCGCTAACATGAAGCCTACTAAAAAAACAGTGATGAATTTTTTTTACCTTTCTTGCATTTTATCCAATTTTCCGTCTGACTTTCTTTTTATCTGTTAGTAATTTAGATTTGGAAAGAAAACCCACTAAAGAAAAGTATCTCTTTCGTCACGGGGATTACAGCAAATTAAAATGTTTTTTGATTTGGTTATTGGATCTAAGATATCTAATAAGCGATCAAAGTTTTGATTTTGAATGATGTTAGATCGCCAATTTGAAAATCGCTTAAAAATTGCATTAAAAGAAATGTGCAGCTAATTTTGGGAAATTCTACGTCAATGGCGTCTGTCTAGCTTTGCCCCCCTCCTCCCCACAGTGCGGGGGTGTACGTTACGCCACTGTATGTATGTTATGTATATGTAACGTATTCCTCTTTGACCAGCAGAAAAATCGCGACAAAATAAAGGCGAAGTAGCTAACTAAGAATTTATTTACGCAAATTAAACATTTCTACCTAGGAGAGACAGTACCTATTTTTGTAAAATACCTGAAGAAAGAATCCAGCATCCTCTCAGCATGAATGCCAAAAATCAAGTGGCAGGTTTATTCCTTTTTCACTTTTAAATACATGGAGAAGCAGGAGAAAATATAACCACATGTTCAAGTGAAAAAAAATTACTGATTTTTAGAAATTACCTAAACTTACAGGATAATTTAATATTATCTTTAGGTAAATATTAAATTATCACATACACACAACACACACATACATATAATACGTATGGTGCACAAAAATGGTAATAAATATTAAAAAAAAGCACAAAATGTAATAAAATGTGTAAACAATTTTTGTAGCTCGTTGAACGTAAGAGATAAATAATTTAGGTGCCACAGTATATATATATTCGTCAATAAAATACAAGACCAAAAGGAAGATAAAAACAGAACACATAATGTATAGTATCCCAGTAGATCCACAAAGACAATATGGGTTTAAAGCTAATCCCAATTGTCTTGGAATTCTCGAGATATGATACCATATTTACGCAGATTTAATGCTAATATCTGTGTAAATAAGATTAAATTGGACCATGATTAATGAGAAACTTAGTGACAAAATTAGAGTAGTGGCTAAATAAATGTTTGTGAGTAAATATTCTCAGGGAATCAACAAATTATGAAGAATCACATTATTATATTTATTTGATACCGTACAAGTTACTCAAATTCAAATATATTCTAAGCATTATAGGCTGAATTAACCTTTACTAAAATATATTTCTTTCTTGTTTACTATTACAGGAATGTGTATTATGTTCATGCCAAATGTATACGTTTTCACTATAAATAGTTGCTCAAGCACGTAAAAGGCTTAAAAGGTATAAATACTTTATAAATAATTCATAACACAAAATATTAAAGGGATTATGCTATACTGTAGGCTATTTCTCTAAAATAACTATGTCATAAAACCTTTTGCGTGTGTAAGAGAGAGGATATTATTTCATAGCGCTACGCAAACAGAAATTCAAACCACAAGTTTGTAATTGTTAGATAAAAACTCTCATTAAACCATAAATCTTTTTTTTCTTTTTAACGTGAAAAACTAGCGTGCGTGTAGAAATCGCTTACCTTTTGAGTTTTCTTCAATGGGACACACCGTGACGTCAGAGGTACGCTGTTACTATTTATAGAACCCTTAACACGCGCGTGGGAGTGAACGAAACTTTTCTGAATGACCCCTTCCCCTTTCACACACCCGATCGATGCGCGCCTAATTCTGTGACGTCACGATAGGGCTGTGGACTACCCTTTAAAATCAAGGGTAGAGGTGACTTTATAGTCTGTAACCTTTAAGGGGTCCTTCCATTCGAAACACTAACCATTGTCTTTTCTTTAAGGACAGATCTTTGCTGGATATGCTATTTTTAGAAACTATTTCTTGGCTGTTGCTTACTTTCAAGAAAGTTTATTTTGATGAGGTTTAATGTTACTTAATAATTAAAATATTTCTTTAACGTGTTTTAAAGGAAGTTTTAAAGAAAAAATTATCATCATTAGTGATGTAGTTTAAAAAATGTCACTTTTTTTACTTCCAATTTTTTATAAGGTTTGATTTTTTAACATGTCACGTATAATTATCTCGTTTAATGTTTTTGAACTATTTGAAACAACATGACTTCTATTATATGTAGGTATGAAAATAAGCATGTAATACTTAAATTAATTTTTATTGTCTTATAATGTTTTTACAGAGTGTGTTGATCACTTTTAAATATGTTAATTTATTACATTTTTCATAAATAAACGTAAATTTTTTTTCCTGAAGAAAATATACCGCTGTTATCTTTTCCATTTTCCTATGAATGAGCTATAAAGAAACTATAATGATAAAATCATTTATTTTTTGTATATACGATTAAATTAGAGACATAGAATCTGCTTGAGTGTTTCTCTTTTTCCTAAATTGACTGAAAACTGATGTAATCTTATTTCCATTTTTCTTTTCTTAATTTTCCTTTATTGCTAATAAAATTGTTTTTTTTAAAACACTTTATCATTCTTGAAATTTATATCCGATTTAATTTCATAAAATACTTCCATTCAATACTACTATACAATTTTACTTGATAAGAATGTATTTCTAACTATAATTTAGTAAAATAATTAGGTTGGGTGGAAAGTCTAGTGATGTATAAGCCAATAAACACACTATTATAATAATACAAAATTATTTAATGCAAATTAATTACAAATCTAGCATACATTTGATATCTGCATTGTTTTAACCGAGATTTAAAAAATTTGGATCATAATTTAATTTAATTTCTTAAGAGTATCCATATTGTCTGGGATTATCTCAAACCAAAATAAAACCTACGAAATAAATGACACAATACATATCTGTGCTCACATTCATCAAATTATATTTCATTTATTTGATTCGAGTTTAAAAAAGTTTAATTAAAAGCCACAACATGTTTACAATGTAATTAAGGCTGCCTATTTATTAACTATTTTTATCATAGTATACATTTATTTTACTTTTTCTCTTTTTTTAATAAAGAGCTGCGGTTTTCTCCCTCTAATATATCCTATCTTTCTCTCTATAATATTCTTAATATACTTTGAAGGATATTTTATTCAAATATCTTTTGCTAAGAACTCTTCTCAAAATTATTGCATTGTTAATGTTGTGTGCGTGTACTTCAAAATATAGATTTTCTTCATTTTTTTTTGGTCATACATTTTATAAGAGTTGTAAATAATGCGTTCTTATATAAAAGCAAACTTTCTTAGGAGATAATCGAAACATTTTTTTAAAAAGACTTGAGGGGGGTATATATACGCTCTGCCCATCCAACGGCAGATTAAACTCCATTGTACAAATTATACAACAGTTCATACTCACTTCTCAAGTTGTAAAACTGTAGTTTAAATGTATTTGGTAGTTCTATTTTTTTCAGTGTATTCTAAGCAGGAAAAAAATTAGAGTCTTCATTTCCGCATTTTAATTTAGTGTCTCTTCAAAAATGATGCCTATTGGCGATACAGCCAAGTAACTATCATGTTTGGTGACTTGATGATCATGCTGGTAATCATTTTTGGCTCCTGGAAACTACTGGAGAAATCTGTAACATCACGATCTATGACGTAAGTAAATTTTTTGAGAAAACACTGGAATGTAGGGAAGACCCCCTAGGCAAATCGTTCTTGGTGCTCCTCTTCAGTTAAATTCAACTTTTAACGACCCATTTTTACAAACTATATGTTATGTATAAATAAATTTACTACAGCCTCTCAAGAAAAACTTTTTTTTTATATAAAAGGAGATAACTCCATACATTTATAATTGTTTATAAATAACTTATTTCAAAAATATGAAGCTATGAATTTTAAAATATGGAATAAAGTATTTCTCATTATGAAATTAATAATTTAAATTTTCAGGTATCATTGTTGGAGATTTTCTGAAATAAATTCAATGAAAGTGAAAAATGTGTCAAAAACAAAAAATATTCTTTGAGACACTTATAAATTTTTGGTTTACTTAAGAACGCCTATTTATCAGCTTTTTTACTGGCGCTTATTTAAACGCCATTTGTAGCTTTCTCTTTACGCTTAGAAATGATTTATAATATGACATTAAGCTATTTTACGCACGTTTTTTTTTTGTTCGTGACTGGAAAACGGATTCAACAGTTTGAAACTAAGCTTTCCACATTAAGTTCTGAGCAAGAAAAAGTGAGACACTTGTTACTTATTTTATATTAATAAATTATTCTGAATTGGAATATACTATTATATTTTATAACCCTTTTTTTCACCCTTCACCTTTCTGATGATTCATGTAAACAAAACGTTGTTTACATGAATCTTTGGAGCTGAAAATTGTTTATGTGCATCTTGTAAGCATAAAACTGCTTACATGAATCATAGGAATTTGTTTATCTAAAAACCAATATAGCTGTTTACATTAAACCCGATTTGATTTTAGAGATTTCGTGAAAATAATTTTACGTTTTTTTTTTCAACCACACAATACTTAATTTTTAAACTAGTTTAAAAATCCTGTTTCAGTGATAGTATATTTTCCTACTGAGTTGTTGTTAGAGGGAAAAAGGTATCAAGGTAAAATCTTTCTTGCTTTGTTTTTAAAGAGGTAAAAATCAATAATGCACGGTCCTGTTGAAATAACATGGTTAAGAGTTAACTTCGTTACTGTAGTACTCCATTAACCTTGACATGAGTTTTACTGTGATTCAGCGGGAGTTTTGATTCAATCAGGGTCAAGGGCGTGACATTTTTCAAGGACAACTAGTTAACCTCGATTTTTCTTTTTCTCTCCCCGTTCTCTGTTGAATATGAAATGGAACAAAGTATTTCAAGTGGATTTGAAGAGATGAATCGCATACAGTTAATTCAGATCGATAGTTGTTCTATTTCTAGGTATCCAAGTAGGAAAAGAGAGTGTAAAATAAGAGCGCTTAAGATTGTTTATTGGATGAAATGTAATTTATATTTATTTGGAACTGGATGGGGTTTTTAATTAATTTCGAATTATTAGGCATGCTGGAAATTATTTTAAATCGTAATAGAATTTCAAAAGTGATTAATTCTAATCCCTTTTTCTTGATTTCCCCCCCTAGAAATCGCTTCTTTTTGAACTTGTAGGCGAGTATCATTTTTATTATCAATTATTTATAATACAGTTGGATTATGTTATTTGTAATCATATAATAATATTAGAATAGTTTATGTATGGAAATATTAATTGCAAATATATCAATAAGCTCTTAAGGCATCTGACAAGATTCGGAGATCAATTTAACAAAAATTCATTTTCTGAAGAATTTTATTATTTTAAGGAGCATAATAAGTTTAGTTAATCAGAATTATTAAATAAACAATACGTGCCACCCCTTGTTTTTGAAAAAAAATAGTATTTTTATAAAATTTTAGCAAAATTTTCATTGTTAAGAAAAACAGTATAAGTAAAAATGCTTTGGACATAATGTAATTTTAATTTCATTGATATACTTCTTGATCCATCCAAAGTTTTCACAAACAGCAGGATAAAAAATGTTTAAAGATATAAATATTACGTAAGCATTTAGCTGTGACGTTATAATGATTTTTCGTCAAAATTACTTTGTTATAAGCTAAAAGTGGCTTTAAATATGGTTAAATGTAATTTTCTTAAACATGCGGTTTGTTACACTCTAAAGGACTTATCGCTTAGTGTCACAAATTAAATTGAGTTTTATTCGATTGTTTTGGAGATATCCCATTTTTCGCGCACAAATTATCGTGACACTTTCATACTACAAAAAACACATTAAAAAAATTTTTTTTAGTAAATATTTCAAAAACAACTTCAAATTCTTTAGTTTTTTTACGTTGTTTCTTCTTCTTCATCAACACTTAATATATATATATATATATATATATATATATATATATATATATATATAAAGTCAAAAAATATATAGTGTCAAAAAATCAGAAATAATAAATAACTATAAACATTTTACTAAATATTGCTTAAATCAGAAATACCCAATTCACTTTATTAATAATTATATGAATAAAGCTATTCCAAATTGTAAGGATTAAAAATTTTTAGATTAATTATAGTTTAATACTATAAATTTACACATAGCATAGTTATAGTTACCTCCATATTCTATTATTAGTTAAAATTACTTATTATTATTTAATTCATATATACTCTAGTGTCTCTAATGTTATGGTTTTTTGTAACGCTTTTATTAATTTTTGTTTCTATTCTTTTTATACTTTTGTTAAGTGCTACATTTCAGCCATTCACATGCTTTGAATCTGTATTAGGGTCCAGAATCTGGCAATAACTTTTTATTGCACTCAGATTTAGCGTGGGCTCTGCATTTTCAAATGCAATTTTTAGGTAAGTTACCTCTATTTTATAATGGATTTAGATATTCCTATCCATTACTTTCAATAGGTTTTTGCTCAGTATTATTTACATAAAGGGGGAAGGTTGGCTGGCCAAAAAACATGTTCAACCCCACTTTTATATAATTTTTTTTATATATTAGCTGTCTTAAGTCAGCAATGTTTATAATACTGCAGCCTCCCTTTTATAATTTTAATCTAGTGTCCTTCATTTTCTCTTTACTGTCTCTGTGTTTTTTTTCGAATGTGATTGAAATGAAAGTTTATCTCTTGTTTGTGTGTGTGTGTAGAGAATTAGACTATATATATATATATATATATATATATATATATATATATTTTCTTATTTTCCTAACACCTAAAAATACCTTTTCAACCCAGTCGAATATCTTATCGTATATAAAACTTTTAACGTTTAAACAAATTGGTCTTACATGTAATATGATCAATTTTAAGAAAAAAGACAATATGATATAATTTTACAAATACTGTTAAAAACTAATAATTTAAAATACTTTATTTTGTAATTTTATTTTGTGCATAATTCAACCTGAACCATTTGTACATTTATGTGACTTTCACTAGAAAACTTTTATGGAAATTGTTCTATCATTTAGAGATATTTACTTATCTTCTTTTATTGATACTTATTGTATTTGTTAGATATTTAAAACAGCATTTTATTATTTTCCCCCTATTTTAGTTATAATATTATTTAGTTTTAATATATTTTTCAAATTTCTTGGCATTAATATATACGTTTTTATTAAATTTATTAAATTAACTTATGTCTGATATTGTTCGAAAGTAGTAATTTAAGTACGAAGACAACATTTGCCAGTATTTTTGTCCCTTCTTTTTAAGTAAAATAAACGAAGAAAAATAAAAATTATACAAATAGAAATTGTGTGATATTTTTTTCAAAAATAATCATCATCAAAAACGCTCACAAAGTTTTCTTTTCATTTACCAATTATAACATTAGTTATGGCATAGGAATTGTTAAATTTTTTAATAGAGTTCTTTTGATGAATTGCGAGCTTAAAATAAAATAAAATGAAACTAAATAGCATTATGTTGAAGATTTCAAATCTTCCTTCGGCTTTTTTTAAAGATGGTAATTAATTTTTTATTTAATAAACTACAACTTGAACTAATTTAAAACTAAAATTGTTTAATTAAATCCAAAATCATTAGAAACATAGTAATTTTGTGAATATAACTTTGGAAAAAAATATGAGGTATAATTTTCAAAAATATAGGCCGTCACCACAAAGTATTTCAATACCATGGACAAGCTGCATCTCTTAAAAAAACTAGTACTAATAATCGCACTATAAGAATTAAAACTATGTGCTAATCAAAGATAGACAAAAGAAAACATGAATTCCCGTACGCTGTACCGGCAAACCGGGTGTGACCACCTTGCAATAGCCCGTACGATGCACGGACAAACCGGTTAAGGGGTTAAGTTTCTTATTAATCAGTTATTTAATATATAATTATTTCTCTGTTAGTCATTGTAGCCACGAGCCACGAAATGATGTTTTGAGCTCGAGTCTTGTCATGGTAACTGGTATTAACTGTGATGGGAACTGTCGCGCGTTAACAAATTCTTAAGATACTTTCGAGATTTGATATGGACATTAAATGACGTCGATATCGTTGGGGATTTCATCATTACTTTCTTACTGAGGTTCAAAATTGGGTCTGTCAATAAAAATCATCAAGCATTTCTGGAATATCTTAGTATTTTTTTTAAAAATAAGTTTTAAGTGATTATATTCTTTTTATTTATCTAGCATGTGTTTTCATAGTAAATTATAAAATTTTACATTGTACATCAAATCATTCATGTTTTTTTAGATTTTATTCACTAAAAATATGATAAGATTTGTATTGCAAAAATTTATGATAAGACTACATTTTTAAAGAAATGAATATTTTGGGGGGAAAAATCTGTAAGTTATTTTATGTATAAAAATACTTTACAATTAACTCTTTTTCTTTTGGAAACTATTAAAAAATATGCCTTTTTTCGTTGGCGTCGTGTAACAAGAATACCTTCTTCACTATTCATACAGAAAAGGTTAACACAAATCCTTTTAAAAATATCACGATTATTTAATACGTCAGAGGAGAAAATCGCTTTCGATATAATAAAATGTGTTGTTTACACATGAAACATGTGAAATATGTGACAAGAAAAATGAATTGGGAAATACTGTTTAGCTTTCCTGCCTAATAAGTGCAACAGCAGTAAAACGATATTTGCAGACACAGATATATTTGCGATTGAGCGAGCATTACGTAACAGGTCTTTACCATACAAATGCATCTTCTCGGAATGATTATTTCAGATAATTACTCAACTAGACAGAACTAGCGAACAATTAAATGGCGTTCTGAGTGTAAAAATTTAATCATTTTAACATAATATTAATTTTAATATAGTACAAATTAAATTAAAGTATCCATAGGTCCTTTGATAGCATCTCTCTTATTCTCTTTATCAAAACATTTTTTTGATACTTCTTGTTAAATAGTTCAATGTATGTATATATATATATATATATATATATATATATATATATATATATATATATATATATATATATATATATATATATATATATATATATATATATATATATATATATATATATATATATATATATATATATATATATATATATATATATATATATATATATATATATATATATATATGTATATATATATATATATATATATATATATAATATATATATATATATATATATATATATATATATATATATATATATATATATATATATATATATATATATATATATATAAATATATATATATATATATATATATATATATATAAAGATAAGCTTTTTAGTTTTAGAATAAACGGACCATATTAATTTTAGTTTAAAGTTCATATGCTCGTGTTCTGAACTAACTAAAAAAAGAAATTCTTTCCGTGCTGTGAAACATCTACCTTGTTAAATCTATTTCAAGTTCGCGAAACGAAAAAATAATTCATAGAAATAGAAATATTCAAAAGCATTTATTACATTTAATAATATTTTTTTAAAAAAAAATGTAAAAATAGTCAAATAAACAGTTTGTATTTAATGGTAAAACGCTAATAAAACAAGACGTTTAAAGAATTAAAACGTAATAAAGAGCATTTTATCGGATGACAATGTCATTGTGAGGAAGTCGTGCTGTTAAAAATATTGAATTACTTGCATAAATGCATTGCATTTGGGATCAAACATTTTATCAATTTAAAAGGCTTTATTTGATATGCATTGCTTATTTTAAACTTTTTTAGATTTTATCAGCTACGTACGCAAAACAGCATGTATAATAGGCTTTCAAGATAAAAGAAACAATCTAAGTTTGAGAATACACTAAACAATATTCTATTCCAAATAATTATTAAATGCATTTTGGAACTGAATATGTAATAATTATAATTCACCTTTTTACCTTTCACCTTTTGCAGCGTAATATGTTAGTAATTTTATATTTTATTTTAAAAGAACTAGTTAATATAGTGTTTCATAAGTAATTTTATTTTGTATATATGGTATATCTTTCACATAAACAATCAGTAATAATATAAAATTATACATTAATACTTACAATAAGAAATTAAAATATTAAGTATTGTTCAATTTTATTTACTTATAACCTATTAATTGTTATTTATTTCCCCTTCATAATAATATCAAATACAGTTACCGAACATACCAAAAACTATACAAACTGGTTTATTCGTTCGAGTTCTGTTTTCGTAAACATTTCAAATCTGAAATATCCATATTAAGCTTGGATATTGTAAACTGGAATAACCTATTTGTGATCAAAAATCAGTTAAACACGTTAAAGCAATGAATATTTAATTCTGTTGCTTTAAATTTGATCATTAAATTCTTCTCTCTATAGATTGCTTTCACATTTAACTATAAATTTATCTTATTTTACATCAAGTTTATTTCAAAATGTTATCTTTGTTAATGAAAATTATACCAGAAACCAAAACATAATAATAATAATGCAATCTACCGATTGATGTCCTATTTTTATAAAACCTTTTAAATACAAATAATCATCAACTTACAGTTCTATAAATAAATTATGGCATGTACATAATATTTCCAGGCAATGTTAAATAGACCGTGCCAGTTCCAATCACGAAAATTAAAAGAAAAAATATCCAGTTGATTACTCTTCATACATTAAACTCGATTAGAGGCAAAAAATAATCGATTACAAAAAAAGCAAACTTTTCCAATTATGGCAATGAAAACAATATTTACATTCATTCATCATAACCATTTAGAAAAAAGAATAACAAATAAAGGAAATCTAATTATCCACAGTCCTGATTTTTTTTCTTGCTGCAGGGGCGACCTTTACACGTGGGTAGCTTCCGCTCACACGTTTTGTACCAATCAATAATACAAGGAAATTGTGTGGGCCACTTATCGTGGAGATAAAACTGCATCTCTTACGTCAATGTGAACATATCGAGCGCGATATTGAGGAAGAGTAGCACGATATTGGATAGTATCGAAGATTTATTGAGGTGTGACGTATGATATCTCATTAGTGTGAGATGTATTTGTGTTGATATGTGAGGTTCGCTGAAAATGATACGTTTCGGTTGTTTCTTAATTTTGATTATGGCTTGGGTAGGGATGAGTCAAAAGAAAATATATATATATATGTGTATTGTTACCTATATATATGTGAGAAATCTGACGAAAAACGTAATCATTTTTGAATTAGTATTATATTTTAAATTCTGAAATTGATTTGAATAAGAAAGAATCTACTTACAAGTAATATTAAAAAAACAGTAAGTCAATTCCTACGTAGGTCAACAAAGAAATTTTTTATTTTAGTTACTTTTTATCAAATAATTACAATTAATATAAATATGTATGTACATATGACAGAATCACAATATTAAGAGGCATTTAATTTTTATTAATTATCATTAAAGTATCGTATTGTCATCCAAAATAATCGTGTATATAAAATTTCAGTTCAACTGAATACTTTAAAACGTAAGAAAAAAAATCTTTTAAAGTTTTGACCCCTGTCGCTAAAAATGAAACCGATGTGACCGTATCTGTAATTCTTTAAATAATTAGTCTCAGTCAATTAATTTTAATTAATTATAATTAAATTATCGTACTGCCACCCCAAACAGTCGTGTATAAGAAATTTCAGCTCAAATGAGAGCTTTAAAATGTGAGAAAAAAAGCCTTTTAAAGTTTTAACACGTCGCCAAAAGTGATGTCAACGTGGCTGTTTATGTAATTCTTTGAATAATTAGTTTTAATCAATTACTTTTTATTAGTTATAACTAAATTGCCATATTGTCATCCAAAATAATCGAGTGTATAAAAATTTCAGTTCAATCGAGCGATTTAAAATGTATTTTATTAACGATTGAAAATTTGAACAAGATATATATTTGGAGATAGTGAACTAATAGTAGTAATTTAATAAAAGAATACGGAATAAAAGAAATATAAGTAAAAGAAAGACATACGAATCTTACTGAATAATATAGGATACTAATACTAAATGATGCCATTATCAAATCTAGGTCCAGACTCTACTGTATAAATATCATTATCAGCTGCAATATATCTTACGTAGGTCTCAACTCATTTAATCCTTTCTGTAATCTAATCTGTCAACTTCATTTCAAGATCAAATTTTAAGTTCCTTTTCCTCGCATTATAAGGAAACGCGAGAGCTATTGGTGAGGGCCTCGTAATTTCGAACCTACATCAAGAGATGAGGATGACACCTGAGCTGGCACTCCTCTCCCTAAACTACCACACCATGTCAACGAGAGGACTGAGCTTCGACAGAGTTAAAGTGTATCAGACACTTTATATCAGAGTTTCCCAAACGTTTTGTCTCATAGACCCATTGCCATGTATTTCGGTTTGAAGTAGACGCCGGCTTACTTAATATTGAATTTTTGCAAATTTATCAATTTACGTGTCTTTCTGACAGCTGGTATAGAACCGCTTATTTTAAAAGATTTAAATTTCTAACTGTAGTGAAGAATGATGTTTAAAACTTAAGAAACGTATGTTAATTAAATTAGAATTTATATAACACATAAAATAACTGAGCAACAAACAAATTCTTTTAATGAGAAGGATTTCAAAAACAATTTTTCAACATTTGGCATCTCAGTCTTGTCATACTTAACCCTTAATCTCCTCAATCAATAATGTATCCAGTCTTTTTATTTATTTATTTATTTATTATTATTAGTTCGGAGATTGGAAACCACGTTGAAACTTCTCGCTAGGAAAAAGAATTAAAAGCTTTCTCACAAAACTCCATAATTCAGTATGTCACCACAGTAACAGGTATGTCTTTTTAAAGCGGAAATTGCCGACATCCATTTTTAAACTTTACTTTAATATCTCTGTTACTGGCTATTCCGCTCAGTTCGTCTTGCAATATGATATTTGATTTCATTTACAATGAAACCAAATTAATTCATTGCCTACACTGTGGTAATTACAATAGTAGGAGCATTCTTAAACCCAGTTTCAAAATCTGAATAAATGGTATTTAGATGTTAAATGCAGGTTAAAACGTCAATTTCCTGGCTGGTTGCCTGTAGCGAATTGAGAAACTGGGAAAAATTGCGACTTCCAAAATTATACTTCTTTAGCTTAATTCTGGCAAGGAACGCTGAAATGATAATCCTTGTTTTAAGGTATCCGACTACGTTCGGAACCGTGATTTTAAAAAAGCGCATAAATGGATAATTTTCATGATATTTAGTGTCACTTAGATTAGAATACATGTATAAAATTGTTTTAAGGACATTTTGATAAAAAAAATTATTTAATTACAATATTTTGGCAAAAAACTGACTTAGAATAACCTTTTTTCAAAATGTTCTCCTTTTATAAAAATGCTTTTGAAATAATAATATTTTTCTTATATAAAGTAAAGACTTCTCCGGAGAGTCTGAACTAAGATTTTTGAAAAATTCACATTATTTTCAGAGTTACAACCAACTGAAATAATTATCGAAGTTTTTTTCTTAAAATTTCTTCCCTCTGTTGTCGTAAAATATGTGGATAAATCCCCTTCTATTTCAAAAATTCTAGTTGAGCCTCTGTAAAGAGGTCTGAGTTATATACCGACAAAATATTATCATAATAGAAGCATTTTTCACAAAAGGAGAATAATTTGAAAATGGGTGCTTCTATGTTCATTTTTTGTCAAAATATTGTATTTAAATAATTTTTTATTGTTATACTATTCTTAAAACAATTTTATATACATTTTCTAATCTAAGTGACACTAAATATCATGAATATTATCTATTTATACGCTTTTACAAAATCACGGTCTCGAACGTAGTCGGATACCTTAATAAAACTGCTGTCACCTTGTAACTGCAATTTAGTTTAAATAGATCTGTTAAATTGGTAAAATCCTTCTAATGATTAAATTTTCTTTTAAAATTTAAATCCCAATCCTCACTACTACCCAAGGCCCACATTTACCCAAATTATTTTTTCGCTTACGTGGACCCCTTGTAGGTAGTCATAGACCCCTGGGGGTCCATATAGACTACTTTGGGAATCACTGCTCTATATACGGTGGTTCTTCATTTACCCTAGGGTTCGAACTCATGATTCACCGAACACGAGCTCGTGACTATTACCACCACGTTACAGCGTCCGTTTTAGACAGCCAGAAAGGAAGATAAATAGAGAATGCAATCCTCTTCTGTTCCTACTTCTTTGCATAAATGCAAGGAATATAAGTGGATGTACTGTAAGAAATTAAATAGGCAGAACCGAATAAAATCGCATAAACGGCAAAATAAAAAACCAAGAGAGAACGAACCCCACATTATTTTTATTGAAACTTCGTTAAAAATCTGTGGAATTTCAATTACTTTTGAGGAAATTTATGAAAATAACTTCATTTTAGAAATCTTAAGGATTTAACTATCATGCGATGTATTTTAATAAAAGTTATTTTGCAAGCCTCGTTTGAAATCAAAATAATTGTATTAGTTTGGATTGATGCAATTTTTTTTCTCCATTTTGAAATGATTCTTAAAACAATCAACTATTATTTTAAAATATAAAATAAACATTTTATGTATTCAACAGAAGGAAAGATTTGGGAATCGATTTGAATTAATGTCATTTTATAACTATTTAGGATTTTATAGTGAATTTAACTATAACGGGGGTCCACATGATTCCTTCTCTAAATGTGATTTGGTTTCCAGGAAATTACAATCTGAATTTTCAATTTGATTTAATGTGCCCAATTACAAAGTCTATCTTCCACTGTTCCCAAATTAAAATTATTATGACCTTTAGAAATTGCTCGCTGTGATTGAAATTCTTCTGCTGATTTGCTCAAATAAATTTCAAATCTGAATTGGTATATTTATATATTTTCAAAAAAGGAATATTACATATTTTCTTTCAATTTAATAAAAAAAAGGGTGGGGGCGCAAAAAATTTGAAAAAAATCTCACATTAGAATTTTAAAATTTAGAATCCATTTGAATCCAATTGTTTCATTATTTCGGAAATCAAATTACAAATTTTAACTAAATTTTATTGTTATTCTAACTACTAATATTAATTTAACTGATTCTAATTTCTTAGGAGTGTGATAATATAACACATAAGTTATTTAATTCATGTTGTTGTTTTTTTGTTTTTCACTGTTTTAGCCTCTTGGACAATTAATTGTTTTTGAGCAAGGTTTTGCCATGGTTTTTACTTTAATAAAATTGTCGGATCTCGATGTAGGTATACTGCTATAAGCTTCCTTACATTATTTTTACTTCCCTCCTAAGTATATGAAGATTTGTTTGCTCAGTTTTTATTACATTTTTTCATCCATTATTTCTCTAAGCGAGTTTTTCATGAAATCGGTTCGGTTTAACTCATCTGGAACATTACCGCCTTTAAATTAATTTGAGGTTTTAAAAGTCAAATTTGTGATAATTTTTGGATTCATAAAAGTTATACACCAATGCATTTCGATATTTGAGCTCTGTTACATGCTTGTAAATTTATAGGAAATGTTTCTTAATTTCTTCAACAATATTTCTTGAGCCGTGTGTCTGCGCTTAAAATTACCCTGCATCATCATTTTGCACAATTTTATATTTTTTCGTATAAATAATGCAATAAATACTTTTTTTATTGACTGATAAATTTTAATTATTCTGTTGAATTGAGGAAAACTAATTCAATGAGAGATACTGTCAGCAAAAGAGCAACAACTAATATTCAAATTACGTTTTGCTTAATTTTAAGCTGAAATCATCACATTAACATAAGATTAATAAGAATCCCCCCTCCTTTTTTTTCATAATCAACATCGAAAAAAATTGGTTTCACGTTCAACATTTTTTTTTTTGAGTTTAACATTTATCTTTAGTTATTGTGAAACATTTTTACACTTACTTTCACATTTAATCATCCGCTAAATACTTTTTAACGATAAAAGCAATTTAAACGCCTCATTATTTCTTTCTTCTCCGACACAGGGATCAAAACAGAAACCTTGTAATAACCGCGACTAATTTATCAGTGTTTATCGAACTGAAAATGAGGTTACAGAGTGTAAAAAGATCATTCTAAATTTGTTTATGTTGTACTATGCTGCCATCTATAGACGATTTTAATTACTACGCATGTATAATCTTACTGATATTACAAATAAAAAATAGATAGTTATTAAATTTAAATCGTTCATTTTATTTACAATCTTTCCATGATTGTAAAATAATTGATTTAATTTCTGCATTTCTCTAATGGTATTCTATGTAATGATTCATCTAATTACACAAAACAGCTTATTAAACACACACACACAAAAGGAAAAATGAATGAAAAAAATGAGATATATTTGTATTACTTCTGTGTAATATTGTGTTTGGTTTGTACATGAATCAAATATTTTTTAAAAAATCAGTTAATTTTAGGATGGCCAAAAAAAAAAAAGAATATGTGTTAGAAAATATTTGTGCAAGCGTGTATTCTATTGCACTCTTAATGAATTAGAAAATTTGGTACTTTTCCATTTCGCCGACACAAATCTCGCAAAGTAGGCTTTATTGGCGAACACACACAAGAAACACATAAAATTTTTATGTTAATTCTCATTGGTTTTTCATCTGTTTTTGGTGTATTATGAAAAAGATGTTTCTGGTAAGAGAAGACCGTGACTTGTTTTGAAAATGTGGTGGTAAAAGATTACCAGCTGGAATAATCCGTTTGGCGTTGATTGTATTATTTTTTGCGATTTTATCGCTTGCGCCGGCAAAACTGAAAAATACCAAAAAAGTTAATAAAAAAAATTTTTTTTGAGACCCAAAATTTTTTTATAACAATATTACATTGTACATAAGGTTTTCTACGTCAAAAATTGATTTTTGTGCATTATTTTGAATTATTGGTCTCAAAAAATTAAAATAAACAATTAATTTGTAACTTAAATAGTATGGGTAGTTTTTACATCCACAAATGAATAAAGAGAAATGGAATTAAATTAGCAAAATAAAAAAAGACAAAACAAAAATTACTGTTTTTTAAACCTTCTTGCAAAATTTTGAAGTTTTTAAGAACCTTTTAAAAGTATAACGAAGCAATTTAGTGAAGTTGGTACGAGCTTTCTAAAAAGTTAAGAAGAGTCTGAAACCTCTATACCGACAATGTTAAATTGACTATTTTCGATGTACTTTCTCTCAAAACCGGTTGTATGTACATGCTTGAAATTTTTCGTACAATTAAAGTACACCTTTCTCATTATACTAGAATGAGATTTTAGCTAATTTTGAATTATTAATAATTTATTAAATATTTTATCAAACATAGTGAAATAGGACAAATTTTTCACATAAAAAAAAATTAGTAAAAAATAAATTTTTGAGTTTTTTACAAAAACTCATTTTAGTATATATTAGTCATCATTATAAATATGTCACAAAAAACTTGCATACATGTGAACATTATTTTCTGCAAAAAGGTACATCAAACATCAAAATTTTACATTTTGAGATAAATTAACTTTGATGTATAATTACTTTTTTATTAATACATTCCTCTCCATATTCCAAATTATCTATATTTTTTTAATCGCATCATCCTCTCTCTTTCTTTTAAGTCTTTTTTCTTTCCTAACTTCCTTTATTTTTTTGTAAACATGAAAATTTAGCCTTTAACACTCTCTGTCGAGGCGCTCCATTGCCTGGACCAGGTAATCACCATGCTCAAAATTAAATTTTCTCAAAATTTCTGGTTTTGATACAATTCCTATATTGAATGATGAAATTGCATCATATGTACCCAATGATAATACTTCTACTTATACAAATATTTTCTTCGGTACACGAGACAATATTGCGTTGTTTACACTTTCATTGGTATTTTGTGTACCTCCATGTAAACACTTATTTAGCAATTTTGTATTAAATGTTTTCATTTCCATTATTCATTCAACTTTTAAGCATAAGCAAAATACTTTGTTCACATTTTTCGCCATTTAAATGGGCGTGGCCCAGTTTCAATGATTATTTAAAAATAGGTTTTAAGGGCTTCTAAAAATAGGTTTTAAGGGCTTCTAATTACCCTAGAGGTTCAAGTAAAGTATTTTTAGAAAGGTTATTTATACAATCTATTTTTAGAAAGGTTATTATATAATCTATACAATTTGAAAGTGTATAAACCTCAAAATTTTCATATTAAGAAGATTTTAGGTTTTCAACACGCCTTGATTTTATGAAATTAAACTTATTGACTCAAAGAAAAAACTGACCTGGAACTTCATTAAGGTAACCCAAAAGAGAAAACACGTTGAACTTACATATTATATTGAACTTTTGAGAACATTAAAAATATTTTTTTAAACATCTGTCTTTAAATATCTCATACGCATTTTGTAAATAAGCAACAAAAATCAAATGCAAAATAAATAAATAAAAAAAAATGCATTCATAAGTTATTGCAACGAACACTGAATCGTTTGTTTCACTGCGATTGTTGCGAACTCAAAATCACACAGGAAATTAAATTTCTTGCCGCATTCTATTATTTTTGTATTGCAAATATTTCTTTAAAAGGTGATGTTGTCATTTGCTATTAAAAAAGCTTTTTCATTTTTATTTTCTTTTATTTTGATATTAGTTAATTTATTTATTCTATAAAGTGTACTTTTTTTTTTTTAAAATTGAGTTAACAGAAAGTATGATCTATTATGAGAACAAATTCAAGATATCTTGAGATCTAGAAATAGTCAAGAAGAGCAATAAATACAATGTTAAAAACCAGAACTCAAAATTAAACAAACTTTGATGACAAAAAGTGGCATAAATAAGAATTTGAGGGTTTAAACTCCTCCCATAGACACACAGCTATTTAATTTTTAGCAAAAAGTTTACGATTTGATGCTTTTGTTTACGTTTAAAAAATAGATATATATATATATATATATATACCCCCTCCTAGTAAAGAATTTCTGCATAAGCCAGTAATGACAAATGTTCCAATATATATTTGGAAATTAATGTTATTAAAACACTATGGTATATTTTTTTAATTTTCTGTTGTACTCTGAACAATACTTCTATAAAAAGGACTCGAGTTCGATTACTGGTGCTACTGAAGACACGTAGAGGGATCCGCGATGCTTGTTAAATCTATTGAGGTTCTACGTCCTCTCGTGTGGTAGTTAAGCGAGGGGTGGTACCAGCTAGGGTATCGTCTTCATCTCTTGACCGAGGTTTAAAATTACGAGGTCCGTCGCCAGTAGCTCTCGTGTTGCCTTATAGTGCTATGTTCAGAAAACTCTCAATAAAAAGAGTATTTAAAATTTAAGGTATCCGACTACGTTCGGAATTCTGATTTTAAAAAGGCGCATAAATGGATAATTTTCATGATATTTAGTGTCACTTAGATTAGAATACATGTATAAAATTGTTTTAAGGACATTTGAAAGTTATTAAAACACTATATTTCGGCAAAAAAATAAACTTAGAATAACCTTTTTTCAAAATGTTCTCCTTTTGTGAAAAATGCTTCTATTATAATAATATTTTGCTTGTATATAGCTCAGACCTCTGTACAGAGGCTCAACTAGAATTTTTGAAATATATAACTTAGAAGTGGGTTTATCCTTGTTTTACGACAACAGAGGGGAGAAATTTTAAGAAAAAAACGCCAATATAATTATTTGAATGAGTTGAAACTCTGAAAATTGAGTGAATTTTTCAAAAATCATAGTTGAGCCTCTGTACAGAGGTTTGAGCTATATACAGGCAAAATATTATTGCAGTAGAAGCTTTTTTCACAAAAGGGGAACGTTTTGAAAAAAGGTAATTCTAAGTTAATTTTTAGCCGAGATATGGTATTTAAATAATTTTTTTTATCAAAATGTCCTTAAAACAATTTTATACATGTAATCCAATCTAAGTGACATTAAACATCATGGAAATTATCCATTTATGCACTTTTTTAAAATTACGGTTCCGAACGTAGTCGGATACCTTAAAATTACAAGCAATACTTTAAATAACCATAAAAAGAATGCAGAAGTTTATAAACTCTAAGAGGTATGAAGATATTTAACTCATTTTGCGTGATTCAAAAAAGTGCTTCAATTAATCAAACGGAATTTCTTGAAAATTTAAGAAATATTAAAGATTTAAGTACTTGTGTCCCGTGTACTCTCTTAAAGTGATGTACGAATTTAACAATAAATAGTTAGTTTCTTTGAAAAAAATGAAAGCATTAAAACATCTGACGTATACCTCAGTGATACAAGAAATCTTTTAAAGCTGTTTAGACTTTTTGCACTTAAATAATAGTATAATGATGCACGAAGGATTTAAATGTATTTAAATTATTAGTTATAAAAGAATTGTAAGTATAAGAAATATTATAAGTCTTAAAAAAATTGTGCTCTTGGTAGCAAATACAATAAATGACATCATAAACATCTATAAACATTATAGGAATATATTAAAATGCTATGTCAAAATTACTATCGGTGAAAAAAATTATTTAGTAATGTACCCTAAATGTTAATTGATGCTTGATAAAGACTTTTTCTTTACAATAGCGAATCTCTGTTTTATTTAGTTGTAAGAAATTTCTGAAGTTAAAAATGAATTAACTCATTATAATGTATACATTTATGTTTTGCGGGATAAAATAAAATTTAAAGGAAAAGTTTTCACACACACATAACAAAAAAAATGATTCCTAATATAAGAAGTACTATATCTAGGTGTAAAAATAATCACGCAGCTCTAGTAGAGATGCAAAAGATAAAAGCTGTAATAATCAGTAATTTATTGAAGTAATAAATAACGTGAAAGAAATAAATGTTGATACGCAGTAAGGAGTACATCAAAAACCTTTCATGAACCAGATAATTTCTGATTATAGTGAAACTCAGAAATATCGCTTCTTCCTGATTGTTTGGTAGGGAGAATTGATATATAGTCCAAATATGATCCTCTCTTATTAATTTCAGCATCGACTTATTTTAATTTAAAAATACACATTTTTGAACATGGTAAACCTATGATGCTACAATTATTTTAAGTACTATAAGAAGGAAATGAAACAAGGAAATCAAAACTTTTACAAAATATTTACTTGATAGATCAGATACTTAGTAATGAAAATCAGTTGATTATTTTTATTTTCAATGTCAACATATAAGATTCTGCATTTGTTTTTTCAATATATGCTTTAAATTACAAGAAAAAAAAATGTTATTTTTATTTGTCATTGAAAATCCGCCACCACATTTTGATACCTTTATTCTAAATGGTTTTTGCACTAATAACTCTTTTATAAATTAAAGTTAATTATTTTTTTGCATATATTAAACTATTTATATATCCTTTATATATAATTTTTTAGTTAAGTAACACCAAATGTTTTCATATGAAGAAATACGAATTAATTCTTTATAATTTCAAGAATTCATCAACCAATACTAACTCTCTGATATTGAATTGTTATAAACAATTTCTAAACTTGTAGAGAAATTATATGAGGGCATTTACTGTATTTCATACAAACAATATCGAAGTGTTCTCTTAAAATAATTCATATTACACAAGAGTACTGTACTATTCACGAATTTGACACTTCAAACTTTGTTATTTAAAAAAAAAGAAAATTAGTACTTTCCCGTTTTTCTGGAGCAAATCTAGCAAAGTCGACGTTATTGGTGACAACCCATAATATTCACAAAAGAAATATTAATAAATTTTTACCTTCTCATTGGTTATTTATCCATTTTTAACGTATTTTGAAAAAAAAATTTACTGATAACATAAGACCACGACTTGTTTTGAAATGTGATGGTAAAAGGTTATCAAGAGGGAATATTCCGTTTGGCGTCATTTGTTTCATTTTTGGCGATTTTATAGCCTGCACCGGCGAAACGCAAAAGTACCAAAAATTTAATTTCTTTAATTTTTTTTTAATTTATGAGAGTTATTTCAAGAACCTTCTTATTATTTTTTTATAAATAATCTTTATTTACCCATAAGCTATATTAAATTATTTTTTTCTTAAATAAACAATTTATACATGTAAATTTAAGACAAAAAGAGGAAAGTTCATTGGCGGCAGCAAATGTATAACTCGTGGCTGTAGCAGTTGATATGTTGGGATCGTATATTAGCGGCCAGCGTTGTTTTTGTCGAGTCATGAACTCGAGTCCATGTGCTGTTGAAGACCCAACATGTAAATGTGCTGATGCACAGTTAAATCTGACAAGGCTCGAAAGCCGCTTGGAAATTTAGGAGTGAGATGTCAACGCAGACGTCATATTTGTCAATTGATTAATTTTCAAAATTACAATGTGCTTATCGACAAAAGTCTTCGTATTGCTTTAGAAAATGTGCGAAGTTAATAAAGAATCAAATATATTTGGAGCACTCAAATATTTGCTTGTAGCGACACCTCATTTCACTCACGATGTTGGCAGGTTTAGTTGACTTTTGGTTAAACACAGTTTCATGAAGCTAACGATTGATTCAAACAGATAGTAGGAAGTAAAGACGGAATATTAATCGAAATGTTTCTTATTTTTCTTTATGAACGATCTGATTTTTAACACCGTGAGCACTATGCAACCACTAGTAGACAAATAACATGCTGTTTGTAGGACAAAATCCCAGTGTAATCTCATGTGGATACATGGCTTATTTAGATGTACAACCAGATGTAACGTTTTCTGTAACCAGTACAGAAAACGTTATAAGGTAGATTTGCCTTTATTGGGATTGTACACAATTGTAAAAGTTAAGTTACAAAATGTGTGGGTTACAAAAAATGGAAAAAATAGGAAAATTAGAATTAGTTACAAATCTTTGAGATATTGCTCGAAATGTTCCTTGGAATCAAAAGCTTTTCCACATGCATTATATAAGTGCATTGGCATTTTCGCTCCATTTTTTCATCTTCTTCATCGCAAGTAGATAAATCCGTATCAGAGTCACTGTCGTGTTCATCGGTTTCTGGATAAATATTCGCATTCAGTATTACTTTCGTTGAAATCCCACAACGATTCTATATTGACAAGAAAAATTAAAATAAGCAACATAAATAGTTATACTAACTTTAGAAAGTGAAAGGAAACACGAACAAAAGTGCATCGTTGTCAGAGTCAAAAGAAAAATGAAATGTGCGTCGTAACGTCAAGGTCAGCATCCCCTGAAATCTGGAATTTCGGGGCATACTATAAGGTGTAGTTTGATAGTCGAGGGTTTGGTAGTCTAGGACCAAAAATCTGAAATCAACAGTGGCGGAACGTACAAACCCGCAAATCCCGCATTGCAAGGCCTAATATACCAACTACCCATCTCCGTGATTGTAGCTATATTAGGCTTGTGCAGCCTGAAATCTTTTTATTGTAGTAGAACTGTTTTTAGCAATAAATGTCATTTAAAAAGAAACCTTAAGTACTAGTAAAGCTATTAACAAGGAATTTCAGAGAACAGACCGTAACAGTCTAGGCAGGGGTACTCGATCTTTTTTCTGCTGGGCCACATACATATGTCAGCTATTTCCCGCGGGCCGCAACATGAAGATATAAGGTGGAGGGAAGGGGGGAGATACATGCTTTAAGATCAAGATAACATCGGTAATTTAAAATGTGGAAAATTGATCAAAATATTATAACTTCTGATTTGCTTTTTTTAAATTAGTTTTCATATATTTTTTTATTTTTGTCATTAACCATAAATTAGAAACATTCTTTCACAATTTCTGCATCAGTAAAAGGTTCCATATGATTAGTGTTGTTCTTTTGTGAAATCACTTCTACTACGGTATCTTGGGACATCACATTTATTTATATACATACGAAAATATTGATCGCGGATACTGCACACAGCAAGTCTGACCCAAAAGCACACAGCGAACGGTCAGCTCGTCAACCTCGTAGAAGGAATGCGCGGGAGTGAAGGCGGGAAAAAGAGCGCGTGGGCGGATCACTCAGTTATCCTTCCGCCAGAAAAAATAGTTCACTCGCTTCACCCCAACATACCCCCCTCCTGCGAGTGATACATTTTTTTAAACATTACAAACATTATAGACATATACACAATACACATAAAAATATAACAATAAACACAGTGACATAAAATCAAGAGAGTAATGCAATTTTTGCATTGAATATTCCAACTTTTCTACATTCATGGCTTTCGTAAGGAAATCTGCAATTAAAAATTCTGTTTGGACATATTCTAATTTAATTACAGTATCTTCAATTAAATCCTTTATAAAATGAAAACGTAAGTTCATATGCCTTGATTTATTTGAAGAACGGGTACCCTTAATCCACTGAATTGCTGCTTGGCTATCTGAATTTAAAGTTACAGCATTATTTATAAATTGTTCACATTTTAATTCAGTTAACAAATTTACAGTCCAAATTATATCTTTACAAATTTCAGAAATAGAAAATAACTCTGCTTCACATGTTGATAAACTAACACTCTTTTGTTTACGACATTTCCATAAAATTAATGAATTACCTAGTAAAACTACACCTCCAGAAAATGATTTTCCATTTTCTGCATTTCCCCAACTAGCATCTGAACTAGCATTTAAAATACCAAATTCATTTTCATAAAACAATTTTTTATCTTTTGAGCCCATCAAATATCTTAACACTCGTTTAGCCAAATTATAATGTCTCTTCTCTGGATTATGATTAAATTGGGATAAATAAGATATTACAAAAGAAATATCAGGTCGAGTTCTATTAGCTAAATATAAAAGTTCACCAATTAATTCCTGATACATAGTAATATCAATAAATTCATTTGTAGAGGGAAAAATTTTGTCTTCCCCCTTCACAATTGGAGTTTTCACACTTTTACAATTTTCTAAATTATGTTTGACTAATAATGAATTAATGTAGTCACACTGGGATAAATAAATACCATTTTCACATTTTTTCAATTTCCATGCCTAAAAACTTATTAGTTTTGTTTTCAACCACTTCAAATACATTTTTAATCTTACTAACAATATCTTCATACATTTTATCATTGTTACAAAAGATAGCTAAATCATCTACATACATACATAATATAAGAACACTTTGATTAACAGATTTAATAAAAACGCAATTATCAGAAGCTAATTGTTTTAAACCAAAATTTTCTAATTCACCCTTTATTTTCATGTACCAGTTTCTACCAGACTGTGGCAAACCATAAATACTCTTTTTTAGTTTACAAACTTTATCATCTCCAATTAATTTTTCATAACCAGGAGGGTAACACATACACCGTCTCCTCTAAATCACCATATAAGTATGCAGTTTTTACATCAAAGAAATTAACATTTAACTTTAATTTAGCTGCAAGTGCAATTAACAATCGAAAAGATTCAATATTTACAACTGGTGAATACGACTCTGAATAATCTATGTTTTTAATTTGATTAAAACCAGCTGCTACAAGCCTTGCTTTGTATTTTATATTTTTCCCAGCATCATCTTGTTTTAAGCTATATACCCATTTAGTCTTTATTAATTTTGATTTCGCAGGTTTTTGTACAATTTCCCAAACTTTATGTTTATCTAACGAATCTAATTCATTCTCCATTGCTAATTTCCAATTTTTCCAATTAGCACTATTTTCTGCCTCAAAATAAGAGTTTGGTACATTATTCACCAAATGGACAGACATCAGCTTAGATTTTAGTCTTTCCGATCTTCTAACAGGGATTTGATTTTGCACATCATTCAATTCAAGTACCGGAATTTGGATTCTGCCTGTCCGAGGTGATGACGTGGTCTGAAGGGGAATTGAGTTATCATTCTCAATTGCTCCAGGTCCATTATTTATATCAAAATTATACAACACTCCATTCTCTGTATTTTGATTAATTTCGTTTCTTTCGGGAGAGACTTCAAAAAATGAGTCAATATCCCATGTTTCATTTTCTATCTCACCTAAATAATTACTACCTTTTAAATATTCATTAAATTTAACTGATCTCTCCTCAATTACTTTTTGATTTTTAATATCATAAATTCGATATCCCCTCCTTTCTCTAGCATATCCTAGCATAATTCCACGTCTTCCTGGAACTTCAAATTTATTTCTCAATACTTTCGGAACGTGAAAATAGGCCACACAGCCAAATTTTTCAGATAATTTAATTTTGGTTTATTACCTGTCCAAATTTCTAATGGGATTTTTCTTTCCCTTTTCGTGGTGTAACATTAGATACTTGAGTACTACAATTAATAGCTTCAGCCCAAAATTTTAAAGGAAGTTTACTTTCATATAATAAAGATCTAGCTCTTTCTAGAAGAACACGGTTGGCTCTTTCTGCCTTGCCATTTGATTCACTATTGTATGGAATAGTTTTTTTCATGAAATATTCCTGAATTAGCCAGGTAAGTATCTAGTTGTTCATTTACAAATTCTAACCCATTATCAGTTCTTATCTTTTAATCCTTTTATCAGTTAAATTTTCATATTTAGCTTTAAATTGAGAAAATATATCAAACACTTCATATTTATTTTTTAAGAAATAAGTAAAGTACATGCCAGAAAAATCATCTACAATTACCATAAAATATTTTGCACCACCATGCGATTCGATATTAATTGGACCACACAGGTCGGCATGGAGCAACTCAAGAATTTGTGAGCTTTGATATATATCAATACTATGATGAGTTTTTCTGGTTACCTTACTTATATCACAAGTTTCACATGTGAAATTATTTACATTATCAATATCAATATAATCTTTCATTTTAAGCATATATTTACAATTTAAATGACATAACCTGTTATGCCAAATTTCATAATTATTAGTAGATTGGTCAGAAATAAAACATTCAGAATTATACATAGGTTCTAATTTAATTTCTAATCTACCATTATTTTTAAATGCTTTAGTTATTAACTTATGATTTTTATCATATATCAATACACAATTATTTCCTGATTTAATCTTACAACCTTTATCCATTAAACATGTTACAGACAGTAAATTACATCTTAATTGAGGAACATAACTGACATCAGTAATTGTTAGATTAATAGAATTACAATGTTTTGTACTCACAGTTTTAGCTGAAACGTTTCCAGTTCCTTGGCTCATCATTTTAGAATTTTTATCGGCTAAGTAAATGTCCATCACTTCTGGACTAATATTTTTGAACCACACAGGTTCTTTAGCCATATGACAGGATGCACCACTATCCAGAATCCAGATATTGTCACAAGGTTTTCTTCTCGATGGGAAGCTGTAAATACGTGTCCATTTCTAGAAGAATTGTTTCTTTGGCTTGTACTTGGAGAGTTCTTGTTTCTATAATAACAGTCCTTAGCTAGATGATTTGATTTTCTGCAAATATAACACAGTCTCGTTTGCTTTTCATTTTTCTCTTACAATAAAATGCTTCAGAATTAATTCTATCCATGCGAATTGGCAAGTTTAAAGTTGCTTCTTCTTCCCTTAAAATTTGTAATATTTCGTCCATGCTTTTTCCTCTTTGCGTTTTCAGAATATCGCGCACTTTGGAAAATTTTCCATTTAATCCTCTAACGGTATGGTAGACCAATTCCCTCGGCGACACATCCAGTCCAAGGGAGTGACACTTAGTCGAAATCCCCGCGCTCTTGCAATATAATCTGCTACAGTTTCGCCATTTTTCATTCGGATGTTCTTGAGTTCATTGCCCGCGTCAATTTTTCGGTCTTCACCTTCGGCCATGTAAGTCGCTCTAATTTTATCCCACAGCACTTTCGCGTTGTCTTCCGCCGCGAACTGTAAGGCTTGCTCATCTGCGAGCGATAACTTAATGTATGCTATTGCATCTGAGTTTTTCGTAATCCAGTCCATTTCATCTTTACGGGTAAGGTCTTCAGGCTTATCCTCTAAGATTAGAGGGGCCAATCTTTTTAAGCTAAGGGCAGCTTTCATCTTAAGCTCCCAAATGAAGTAGTTCGTTCCGTTTAAATCGGGAATAGTTATTTTATCCATTGTAAGTAGAAAGGTTTAAACGTTCACAAAGTCAACTAACTCGTCACACAGATTAACCACGCTCTGCTACCACTTGTTGTTCTTTTGTGAAATCACTTCTACTACGGTATCTTGGGACATCACATTTATTTATATACATACGAAAATATTGATCGCGGATACTGCACACAGCAAGTCTGACCCAAAAGCACACAGCGAACGGTCAGCTCGTCAACCTCGTAGAAGGAATGCGCGGGAGTGAAGGCGGGAAAAAGAGCGCGTGGGCGGATCACTCAGTTATCCTTCCGCCAGAAAAATAGTTCACTCGCTTCACCCCAACAATTAGCAATAATATAACAAACTTCATAGGATGTCTTTGTTATCGCTGTGATATTACCAAAGACAAAACACTTTGTTGCTGTTGCAAAGACTATTTAAGAAAGCCTACTTATCTCCTCTTGAAAGAGATCTTCGAGGGAAAAGTGTTATTGAATGATTCCTGTTTATTGGTATTTTTTAAATACAGCACTTTCGTGACAAACCAAACAATTACGGATCCATGTTTGTTTTTCACTACAAGTTAATCAACCTCCCAATCGTCTTGAAACGATATATTTTCTTCGAATATTTTTCGTTTGCAAGATATGAAAGACAGTTAAAAATTAGTTCCACCCATAAAATTGTAGCTACTCCACTGTTACCTCTTACCGCTAACCGTAATCGTTCTAGATAGAAAAGGAATATCAATTCGTACCCGTACGATACCAACAGCAAGAAGCAAAATTGATATATATGATTTATTGACAAAGAATTTCCCACCAAATTTTTAATACAATTGTAAGGATCTACTTCCTGCACCTGGCAACAGGTCGAACGAGATACACGATATAGAGAGAAGGACCTGGCAACGACAGGGGAGACGAGTCCGAGCCAGGAGAGAAAGGAAAAGGGTAGCAAGTGAAACGTTGTCGGATAAAGAAAAGACGGCTGGACGATGGATTCGAATCTTGGATCCTTTTAATAAATTCTTTTTCTTATGAAATGTCCCACGGAAGGTGTGCAATAAAACAGAGGGACAAAATCCTGTCTGCAATTATTTTCTTTTCACAATTCGAACACGATTCGAAAAGAACCCACAAGTTTACACCAATGTTCTTAAATAAGTAAATTTCTCAGAGCAAAATCGGTCGTCACCGGGCCACTTAAAAAGGCTCGGTGGGCCGCAGGTTCAGTATCGCTGGTCTATGGTGCTATTTCAGATGATAGTAAATGACAGCTTCATCAATGACGCTTTTATAGCCGAATGGTTCGTAAATGACATTTTATGTGTCACTGCGTTCATTTTTTTGCGATAGTTTGACTGATCAAAATAAAACGAGTCTAATAGTACAGATCATTTTTACTCATTTTCTTTGTCTAGGAAACAATTTTTTGGTTTGCTACATTTCCACAAATACACCCCCCACACACACACAACGCAAATTTGGGGTCCATTGAATATCCTATCGCAGGGATGACGAAGCAGTGGCACGCGGCACAATATTTTTGGCACGTCAGTTATCAAAATGGTTTGTATTTTATTTCAAAATTTCAAAGTTCTGTATGAAGAATTACGAGCAACATCACACGGGGGGGGCACACTCGTTTATTATTGTCTTGCCTTAGTTATATCGTAGACTACGATTGCTTACGATGTAAAGTTTGAAGTTTGTCTACGCATAGCATAGTCAATTTCATTGACACAACTGTATTTAAAAGTTTATCTGTGTTACATTTACTATTTTAACTGTTATTTAACATGGCTAGTTCGGCAAAAGAACAAAAAGTGCAATATAGTAAGTGTAACAAGAGAATTTCAAATTAGATGGTTCAAAAACAAAACATGGCATGATTTGTAAAGGCGACAAAGTGGTGTGTGCTTTATGTTCTGGAATAGTGGTGTGCAGAATATATCGTATGTAGAATGCTATTTTGAAACAAATCACAAACCACCTTATCAAAAACAGTGAACTATAGCAAAAATTATTAATTGCTTAGAACCCGTTTAGCCGACGATTCAAATTCAGCATGCATTCTACAAAAAGTAACATCTTGCAATCCTAATTATTTTTCATCCACACAATCGTCAACGACAGAAGTCACACTAATGTTATTTTAATTTGAATTACACATATATCTAAAACATTTATAATTATACAGTGCAAAAGGTATTTTTTCATAGAAAATAGTTTTGTGTTGTTAGTATTTAGTTTTATTATTTTTCAAATAATTCCGTCAAAATTATTTGATGGCACGCCTATGCCTCATTAAACACTTGTTTAGAAAAAATGACACGTTGATCCATAAAGTTTCGCCACCCCTGTCCTATCGTAACAAGACCTCTTCGATCCAATTGTACAAATGGTATGATTCAAAAGATTTTTCATACTCATTGAATCAGTTCCTATTTTCATCAAACTTTTAGTGTGTGAAAGGTATGTGTGTGGGGGAGGGCAAGACCTTACACATCGGTTCAATTTATGTAGTTGTATCTGCAAAATAAAATATTTCCTTTGATGTTTTAATCCCCCCCCCTTCTTTATATATTCAACACCTCAATGTTTTCGTGCGACTAACATTCCAACATACTACATCATTTCATTACATTTTTTTTAAAAATCTTAGAGTGTGCTATATTTTTACCCCAAAACTTGTTTAAAATAAGAGTATTTAAATTTTAAACAAAAGTTCAAGGAACGGTGGTGAATAAATAAGTAGATAAACCTTAATTTCCCGTTTATGCTTTCCGGCTCAGATAACAAAATAATTAAAAAGGACTGAGGCATTATATTTAACATACAGTTTATTTAAAAAAAATTTCAAAGATAATTCAGTGAAGTTTATATGCCAAATATGTGTAAAATATTTGTTAGCAAATATCCTTCTTAATTTTATTATAAACGTAGTTATTAAACTCTTGAAAGAAGCTCCTGGTATTTTTTTGTAAATGCTTTTAGCTCATCGCTATCGAAAAATTTCCATCTACTCTTATTCTAGCTTAGTTTTTTTTAAAAAAATTAAACTTAAATATCAGAGGAATAAAATGTTTGCAGAAGTTCAGTTCAGTTCAGTTCAGGTTTTGTGGGATATGGAGCAACAAAGACTATGATCCCCTAAAAGACAGATGTTTCTTAAAAAATAGTAGATGTCAAAATATTTCAGTTTCTGGATAAAAAATCTGATTGTTAAATGTTTGCAGAAGAGTTTGATTTTTTAAAACTATGTTTTGTAAAAACACTTTTAACGAGAACATTCTAGTCCTTGAGTGGACGTGTACTGCCATCTGTTAGTAAAAATATTAAGAACGTTTTAGCAAAAATGTGAAGTCCATTATCTCAAAAACTTATTTCAGGAATTCTAACTATAGGTGCAAAACAAAAAAGACTGCAACAACGCTATTTATAAAAACTAGGTATTTAAGTTACTTTCATATTTCTCGTAAATGTTGATCATTATTTAAAAAGCCATCGAAACTTATGCTGTTTTTATATTACTTCTCTACAACTTCAATTTGTGTATAAACATGTTACAAAATTAAGTTTTTGACAATTATTAGTAAAGGAAATATTATTAAGAATTGGAAAATAAGGTAAACTATTTTTAAAAATTCACTTTTAAAATGTATAAAAATTATATAATTCATAAAGATACAATTGTCGCAAAGTAAAATTTATTTCAAGTTATATAATTTATATAACCAATTACAGCGAACTTAGATGCTTACGCATGAAAACAAGAGTAACACATTTTACAATTTTTGACCCTCACTTATTTAAAAATATTTTTGCATAATATGAATTTTATTTCGCACTGAGAATAATAATGTATAAACTTTTTTGTGTGATTAGTTGTAATGAATTATTATTTCAGAAATAAATTAAACGAATATTGCATTATTGTTATTTTACTATTCTGTATAATATTGGTATATGGCGGAAAGAGTTTTTAACTTCAGTTTCTTTTTCCTTTACTTAGGGAATAAAATATATATTTGTCTAGTTATTAAAAATTTCAGCAGATGGCGCCACGAACTGAAACCCTACTTTTTAAAAGAATTATGCAATACTCTTTTTTTATTAATTAAAAAAAGAGAGAAAATATCGTGAGCACAAAACAATCGTTGTTTGTCCAAATTACTTTTTTTTTCGTTTTCATCAGTAATTTTATAACTTTTGAACCACTCAGTGAAAATGTTCGATTTTCATTCATTAAACAGAAATGGTCAAATTTCGCATAAAAAATCAGATTACTAGTAAAATATAAAATTCATACATATGTTTGTGTGATTTAAAAAAAATTAATCAATTAATATAAGACATATTTTCGTATTTTTTTCTGTTTTGCTGATTTTGAAGATTATTTTGAATGGATACTGTTGTTTCAATGCTAAAATGCTCATTTGAAAAACAAATTAATCAAATAAATCATTGAATAAAAATGAAAAACTAAATTATTGAAATATTTTTTTTTAAAAATGTTTTTTAAGCAAATTAAATTTCTATGAGAAAAAAAGTTATAAATTTTGACTGATTGAAATGAAATTCTTAGTTTTTAATAATTCATTTTTATTGATATATTCATGTTTATTTATACGCCATTCAGGAATTTTTCCCACACAACTATACAATTATTATGAAACGTTTCATACTTTACGTCTAATAATTGTATTTCTTACCTCTTATTGGCTCTTTTCATTCCACTATTCATCATACTTTTCATAACTGTTTTTGTGATTTACTCCGCCTAAACGCGATTTGCGAACCCCCATGTTCTATAATGATTCGGTATCCCCATGCTGCCTACTATTACCCTTCTGAATTCGTTGGTTAAATTCTGCAACACCCTATATATATATTCTTTCCTTTCCTCTTGGTACGTAGTATGACAAACTACAGGTGAAGGTTGGCTAACCCTAAAACTTGTTTAAACCTGCAATACTGGTTCCTAAGGCCAGGAGTTTGTTATTGTACTACTGTGCCTATTTCTGCCTATTTAGTATAGTTATCTTAGGTTCTATAACTATCTGTGTATTTTTATATTTTGCATCATATATATATATATATAACGTGTATATATATATATATATATATATATATATATATATATATATATATATATATATATATATAAGACCCGATGTCTCCCATAAATAACAAGCATCCACAGAAAATTATAATAAAAAAAGGAAAAATTAAATAATTTAATTAAAAAGTTTTTTTTTAGAATTAATTTAATAGCAGTTATAACTGGATAAGCTTATATAAATACATAAGTAAATTTTTGAAGGAATCATTTTTTGAAATTTGTGAGAAGGTTTCCTGCTATACATAGATGCTGGATTTGATTAATTGTTCTTTGCATACCTAATAAAACATGCAAAACAATAACAAAAAAAAAATGAATCAAACTAATTTTTGTATGAATATATGATACTCACTAAAATAAGTACTCAGAATCAGTGGCGTAACGGATAATATTTGAGCCCCCCCCCGGCAAAGTCCGGTTTGGAGCCCCAAGCCCAAATACGTACTTGGCGTCAGTCAGACTTTGGGCCCCCTCTGCAAGTCGGGAGTGTACTTTAGGCCACTGCTCAGAAGAATAACCTAAGTCGATAAGAACTAAATCCTGCAATTGTGTAGCTATCTTTTTCTTTCCTTCTTTTTTTATGTAAAGTTTATTTTAAATGTATATATTGAATGCAGATTACAGTAAAAGTAAAATATTTTTTTTTAATGAAATACCTGGAGGTTATACTTTCTAGAAAATAAAGAAAAGACATGCATGCAAGTCACATGTTGATTAGTAAAACAAATGAGCTGTTTCATTAACTTTTAATGGTATTATTCATTGTAATTACAATTCTATAATTATGGGTTTGTTTTTTAATAAGGATAAATACACAAACAGCTCCGTTTATTTTAAAATAACGAAAAAGTGAAGTTTCATTGAAAAATGTCAAAAATAAAGTAAAATGAGTGAAGCATTGTTTTATAACGCGAGTAGCTGCGAATCTTAAGAGCATCCATAAGCCTTAAAGACAATGTAGTTTAATAAATCTCGTCAAACAATTATGTATCAAACTGAATAAATACTAGGCATTGAGTTTTATGTAAACAATCAAACTAAATTCGGTTAGTTACGTATGAACTTGTGTGATGCTTTTTCATCACGCGTTTTCTTATTTGTAATGAATTTATTTCATGTTGAGAAAATCCTAAAAGGAGTTAATTTCAAAAGATTTTTTTTTCTTTTTATTAGGAGTATTTCTTTACTTGTGTATAATATTTCTGTTCAAACTGAAACTTATATTTATGTTACTATTTTGTTATTAATGACAAAAAGTGTGGTTTGCTTTAGTTGGTACATTTTAAAAATGATGCGTTTTGTGGTTTTAATAAAGATAAAGGGCGACAGATGGCGCTTCAAGACGATGACTAATAA
Source organism: Trichonephila clavipes (assembly GCA_019973935.1). Taxonomy (NCBI): domain Eukaryota; kingdom Metazoa; phylum Arthropoda; class Arachnida; order Araneae; family Nephilidae; genus Trichonephila; species Trichonephila clavipes. The sequence continues at coordinate 45,514 of BMAU01020110.1, read as the reverse complement.
GAGCAAATTTGATAAATAACGTAGCAGTAAAACGAATCTCTTTCTCTCCAATTTTAAGGTTTCTCGTTTTCATAATTGTCGCCTCATTTACAATTATAAAATAATTTTCATTTTTGTCATCTTTTTTTTTCTGAGTCGTAAAATCATAAAACCATATTTTCTTTTTTCCTGAGCCTCCGTTCTGCTAAAATTTAAACCTATTCGTAATTATTGTAATTCATAAAATCTAAAATTATGAGACCTACTTAAATGAATTTGAAATTGTGGCACAATTTTTGACAGTTCTTTCCAAAGTTAAAATTTTAGATTTTTTATATATTTTTTTAAAGGAATATTATAGTGAATCCGATTTTCGACTAGTCTGTAAAAACTTAAATGTGTCGCATGTTTAAAGAAAGAAATACACATTTAAATATAAATATAAGCATAAGACAAACCCTGAAATTTCTTAAAATATTTATAATATTTTTTTCTAAGAAATAAAATTTTATTTATACTTTTACATAAAAAAAAGAGCGGAAGTTGCATCGTAAAGAAATTTTTAGTCGTTTACAGACTCTTTTAATGATAATCGCATTAAATAATTATTGATATACTTTAAATTTTTTTCCTTATATAATATTTTGCTCTTTGTATGTTTTTAGGTATATTAAAAACTTATTATTATTGTTTCAGATTTCATTTGAATGTATTAGCATTTAAGTTTACATAAAATAATTTAGCTTACGATTTCATTTAGTTCATTTTGCTTATGCGAAAAATGATATTATGAATTTGTTTTAATATATATTTAGGCCATATCAGCAAACTGAAATTGAAAAAAAATCCCTATAATATTTTTTTGGATATAACTAGAACTTTTATTAAAATATGCTACTTGTAGAATTTTAAAAATTTTTTCGAATATAATTAATTTTTTCACTATGCCTTTTTATATGATAAAATATTTAAATCTTTCATGATTAAAAATTTTAGGCAATCGCTGCAGATGAAAAATGTGCATTTATAGTTCTTTCAGATATTTATTTTTAATAGTATGGATATTGAAATACCAAAACAAAATTGTTAATAAATAAATCATATCTGTGTGATTGCCTGTATCAAGATTAGCAATTTTTGACTAATTGCAATTTTTATCGATGAGATTCAAATAGTTAAATATTTTAGCGTCAATTTTTTTTAAAATTAAGTTTTAATTTTTGAACATATAGTCAAACGTAGAATAATTATCTATTTTTTTTAAATTTAAAGTGAGGTTTCCACTGATAATGACTTTCAGCAAATTATTCCATATAGGAAAAATATTATTTGTTTTATAATGCAGTAGAGTCCCGAAAACTCGACTTAATGCGGATCAAAAGGTGGCCGAGTTTGTGAAAATGCCAAGTTATCGATCTAGGATTAAAAAAGAATAAGTTCGTGTGCTTCTTTAGAAAATATTGTACTGCACTTGTATGCATTGTTTGTATAAGAATGCAACAGTAAATATATATACTGCTCAAATATCCTTAAACAACGAAAAAGTGCGTACTTTATGAAGGCATAGAGTGCACTTATTACGTAAAAACGAAAATTAATAAATACATAGTATACAGTAATTTACCTGATCAAATTTACCTCAGAAAAATACTTTATGAACTTATAAAGCAGTCTGTAATGTGAAAATTAATGTCGATAATGACTTTACGATAATTGGCTCTATTTTTTAAAGAGATGTATAATGTCCTCTGGTGTCTTTCGTACTGCACACTCCGTTTTGCTGCTGCATCATGAAGCCTACGAAGGAACAGTAAGTCCGTTACCGACGCACATTGTTCTTCAATAGTTTCAATAGCCTTTAGTCTCTCATTATGTGATATTTTTAGTTTGTACTGTGTCCTCAAAGCTAAAATCTTCCTCACGTTTCGGCATTCTAAAACACGGGGCACTGAACGTGTCTGCGCGCATGGTTTTTTTCGACCTGCAAGAGCGTGGCCGAGTTATCCGAGCTGCCGGGTTATCGAGTGTCGTGTTTTTGGTTCTCTACTGTATAACTTAATTTTGCTATGATTATTTAGTTCTACGATATTTATGTTGTAAAATGTATGACATATCCATGGATATTTTGTTTAATAAAATGTAGAGAACTAATATTTTTATTAATTCCGACTTTTACTTTTTTATTCACAAAAATGCTATGTTATGAGCATTAGCATAGTTTCAGAAACTAATTTTTTCCATTATAAAACTAGTTAGTTTCATATATTTTAGTATATTTTCAAAATAATTAATAATTGTTGCTAAGTAATTTTTTTAAAAAAAAATTATCATAGATAATTTTTGTGGAATAGAAGGGGTTAAAAATAATAACTATAATAATAATATACTATATATACAGAGAGAGAGAGAGAGAGAGAGAGTAAATAAAGAGAAATCATAACTTTTGTAATTCATATGCATACAAAAGTATAAAATTATTTAAAAAAATAATGGAGCTTAATTCTGTTAAGTAATGTTGTGAAACTGGACACATTTCATTCAGAAATTTTCTTATATAACCTGTAATTAAAAAAAAATCGTGTGATACTACACCATAAAAAACAAACCATAAAAGATAGAGTAAAAAGAATAAAAGAGAAGCATTTATTAAAATTGAAAGATTCAGCAAATTTTGATAAATTACTTGTGGAAATAGACTTATATATAAGCAGTGTATTTCGAAAAGATTCATGTAGTACAGATTTCTAAAATAAAGGTCTTTAAAACATGAAGCTGTTTTAAAAAATATATTTAAAATACAACTGGGGATTTATAAATCCAAATGATGCCAAGATGGACTTTTAGGGGAATAAATTACAGTCAGGCCTCCATTTCACAAATCTCTATTTTGCGAACTTTCTCCGGGAACCAAGAACACTTTGCGATTTTCTTCATAAAATGATCTTCAAATACCGAAGTGCCCTTTCCATTTAATGAACTTTTTCTCTTTGGATTCTATTTTTTTCTCCCTATTTTCAAAATATTTCTAGACTTTCGGATAGTGAAATGATAAATTCATTTGAAACAATTATACGTGGATTACAGTATGAAGAAAATACGCCGGATGTGGTTTTTGTTGCATTGCAAAGATGCAAGGCATATTATGAGAAAAAACATTTTATCAATGAAAATACTTAAACAAAATTAGTAGGATTTATCAGTAATTAAATTTAAGGACGCATGTGTTAATATTTGCTTGAAATTACTGGTTACAAAATATGTTGTTTAAAAAAACTTGTAGGCTTGAAATTTTGAAAATATCATTAAAATTCATTAATCTTAATATAAAAATCACTTTTTTAAAGTTGAAAATGCAGAGTATTTCTATGTGGACAATGTTTTTCTTCTTTTTTTTTCTTAACAGAATTCTTTTGATGGTAATATATGTAAAATAAATAGATATTAATTTACAAAATAGGTGTGAATAATTTTTTTAAAAAAGAATGCACAGTGTTTATGAATTTAAAGTTTGTTTTATGTGGTCTTAAAGTATATTGAAAGATGAATCTCCATTTAATGAGATGTTCCACACAAGGAACTTTTTTTCAGGGATTTAGCGACTTCGTTAAATTGAGATCCGACTGTATACAAATGACAATCATTCATATTTATAAAAGTTAGATTTAATGGACTTTAAAATGATTTTGTAAATGAAGTAGATCTCATTATTATGGGTTTCCGTCAAATGAACGTTATATATTTCATGTGATTAGTTTAAAGTCTAATATAATAGATAGTCATTTTTAAACAGGTGAACAGTAACGAACACAGGAATTTTTCAAAGGGGGCAGGGGGGTTCCAGTGTCGAAAGTCAACTATTCTCGTATCATGCTCTAATACGCCACCCAACATATTCTTTTGATTTTGTCGATTCTTTGGAAAAAATTTTAAAAAATTAATTTTTGAGAAATAATTAGCATTAATTAATAAAAAAAATAATTATTAATAACAAATACTTAGTTATATCTTACGTAATATATACATAGTATTATAATCAATCGAAAAAATAAATCAAAGGCTTTGGGAGAGGGGGTCCTGATTCGAGGATCACTTTGTGTGCGCCAATGTATTTGAATTATATATATATATATTTGTGTTGGAATATAATAGATTAAAAAAAATTGGGTTATGTGTGCAAAAAATGGAAATTTTTTAAACTTTTCAACTGTCATGCTAGATATTATCTCGGACACAACACTAGTGCTTTAAAATGTCATGCCCGAGTATTATATGAGAGCAGTAGCGCACACAGAAATTTTTTAACGGGGAAGGGGGTCCAGGGTCGCGTCGAAAGTCCATCTTTTTTATATCATGCTCCTTTTAATTTTCTCGATTTTTGGAAACAAAAAACAGTAAAACACTAATTATTGAATAAATAATTAACAATAATTAATAAAATTAATCATTAACTACAAATACTTAGTTAAATTTTTCCTACTATGTACTTAGAATTATAATCAATCGGACAAAAAATCAAGGGCTTTGGAAGGGGGGGGTCCGGACACCTAGGAACCCCCCCATTGGGTGCGCCACTGTATGAGAACTGTTGAGTGCATTTTATTGTTATACCCGAATACTTATCGGGAGATGTTTATTTCGGTTTCAACTCTTTGTCAAACTTGAATCTATTTTGGAAAAAGTTAATTTGGGTTCAGTCCAATTGATGATTTATTTTCTTTGAAAGTGGCGTATGCCCATTTTTTATTATATAAAGATATTTACCACTTTCAAAGCAATTATATTTGTAATTTCATTAACTACGTAAATTTATATTCACAGAATAATGACCATTTTGAAGGATATTTTGAGGAACTGATCATAGATAAAAAGCTGATAGCAGATTGCATTCAATGTTATAATTAACTAACTTTTTGTCAAAAATTGTCTTACACGCCTTTCAAAGAAAACAGCTCAGATGGTGTTCATGATACTTCCATGATAAACCTGAGAAATAAACCCAGAGTAGGAAAATTAGTCCGCTGCAAGCACTAAAGAATCAGAGCAAAATATAACTTTTATTCGTCGTGCATAAATTTAATCTCATCAATTTCTCTTTTAAACTAGATTTTTGATAAGAATAATTTTATAAAATACAATTTACGTTTATTTTTAGACTTATTTTTATTTATATTAACTAAGGTCATGAAAAGAACATGCCCTCGCTGAAAGAAATAAAACTGGCAAAGAATGTGATAATATATGATGTAATGAGATGTAATAAGAGTAATAGGAAACACAAATTTATCAAACATTTTAAACAGAATTTATGTTTCCTAAGGAATTTTAAATATTCCAGGAAGAGTTCTCTAGAATATTCTTTTATCCCGGATTATCGGTGTAAGTAAATATCCAGGAAATATTATCCAGAAACTCATTACATAATCCAACTATCATGAGTTAAATAATATTATTTCTTTTGGTGAAATCACATAGATGTAATATGAAAGTAACTACTTTATATATGTTTGTTTTTTCTGGAATTAATTTGATCATCTAAGAAAAGAAAAAAAAGTTCTAAATAAAATTTCCATTGAAATAAAAATATGAGCTTAGTATGCATCTTAAATATTTCTCCAGAATTTTTCTAATATTCCGGAAAGTTTCCTGGAATATTATTTTTTACACCGAATTCTCAATGAAGGTAAATATCCAGAAAATATTATACACTTATTCCCTCTTTCGTCTAAATATCATGAGTTAAATAATATTATCTCTGTTGGTGAAATCGTAAATCTGAGAGTTATTATTTTAAATTTGTTATTTTTTTCTGGAATTCGTTGCATCTTCTAACTGTAAGAAATAAAAAAAATCTGTTCTAAGTCCGTTTCTGAAAAAATACTGTAATTTTTGGAAAAGCCATTCTTTAAGAAAATTTTTCCATATCAATAAATACGTAAATATATATTTCTTAGTTTTGTAAGGTATTAGGAAACAAACCAGTACTCTCTTGATTTTAAAAACGAATGCATTTCTTATATAACCACAATGTGCAAGTAGGGAATAATAAATCTTCTACCAGTGCCATAATTTTCCATTTTATTTTTATTCTTTCGCATGTGATTCTATTTCATTTTTCTATAAAGAAAATATTTAATTCGAAAATTTTTTACCGAAGTTTTTTTACACAACTGATGTTTGTAAAATTCATGAAATCAGGAGCAAATAATGGAAAATGTAATTAAATCAAGAGCAAGTAATGAAAAATAATTAATTAATCAAGAGCAAATAATGAAAATAATGCATTAAATCAAGAGCAAATAATAAAAAATAACTAATAAATCAATAGCAAATAAAAATAATTAATTAATCAAAAGCAAATGAAAAATTAAATAATAAATTGAGAGCAATTCAAAAAATAATTAATAAAATATAATTAATAAATCAAGAGCAAATAATAATAATAAAAATTATTTAAGAATAAAACTAAACAGCAATACATACCATAAATATATAAAAGGCGCAATTTTTTTTAAAGAAATTACATTCACATTATTAATAGTGAATACAATTATTTAAGCTCTTAAGATATTAAGTAGTGAGTGATTAACGCTCAACAATCGCGTTACTTGGGCGTGATTTCCTTAAAGTACTGAAAACAAAACGGCACTCAGGAAAAGGTATGGACGAAGGTTGATTAGCTTCGACAAAAATATGCTTCATCACGCGGAGGGCGGTTAATCGAATTTGCTTGACACTCTTCATCAACCGTTGATGAATCTCGTTCGGAAGTGAACAAACCTCCCCGAAATTTTGTTAATTTAATCGCTTTAAGGACGAGCGTGAGGGGATTGATTAGACAAACTCTGGGAGGAGCAGCATCCAACAGGGAGATGAAAAGAGAACAAATGGGCTGAAAGAGGGTTAAAAGTTGTTGAAAAGTCCTTATTTTCTTAAATAAAAGTTTGGTGACGGGTATGAAAGAGGTAATGGTAAAAAAATTTCCGTGACTATTTTAGATATACATTAATGGCATTCGATATCAATATAATTGCTGAATTTTTCAAGGATTTTCAAGAATTTAATAATACAAATTAAAAAATTCTATTTAAAATTTGAAAATTTTATAGAATATTGATAGCTTTATGGAATAAAGCATATGATTATTTCATTAGGGTTGTGAAAAATGTACCAGAACTTAAAAGTTGTTATTACATAGAACACTTATAGGTCATATATGTTATACTGTTCCTATATTTTTTCATAAAGCTCTTATGAATAATGAATAATGAAAAAAGTTTGATATAAATTACAATAAACTGATAAGCTATCTTAATTTTTTAATGAAAATTTGATTTAAAATTTTATCAACATTTATAGAATTAGATATTATTTACAAATTTGGAGGATAGAGAGAAATTAGCAAGAATTTATAAATGCTGATTTCTGATGTATATGTTTGATTTTACAGTATTTTTTATGGAAATAAAAGCAATTAATTTGGAGAAATTCAAGCATTTAAGCAATTCAACAATATTTGACAGCCAAATCGCATAAATTTTGAAAATTGCTTGTCAGTACTAATTTCCAAAATTCAATATAATTCAGATTACTTGTAATTGAAATAAGTTCCTTATATTTGCTTTTCAGTGTAGCATGGTGCTGTAGGACAATTTTTAGATTTCAGATGGGGAAATATTATATTATTAAAAACAATTTATGACAAAATATTAATTTTTCAGAAATAATGAATTGTCTTTCATAATAAATATTAATGAGTAAAAACATTAAATAACCTGATGTATGCAAAAGGTATATGAAATTATCTTAATAATTTCTTTTCTTAAGATTCGTGCAGGGAAAAATTTATATATTGAGCACACAAACAGGACTCTCCAACACAAGCAATAATGCATTTTTACATACACAATCATTCCTAAATTTTCATTTATCTACACACATAGTAACTTTTTAATATTTCCTAATGATTTTCACTCATCCTAATTTTCACACTTAATTTTTATACAATTATGCAGCAAAGGGCTATGGGATAAGCTGAACCCATGTATCCACCCAGTTCATCATGAAAGGAGTTTGAGCTTCCCTGCGGAAAGCAGGTACTCCAGTAATCCATCAACTTATATATATTGAGTAATGGCTAGTGAAAGCTTCTAATAACAGATGGCGCCACGCATTCCGGAAATTCCTAAGCAATGTGGTTAGGAATTTTCTAGAAAGGAATTGAGACTTTTTCAAAGGAGAAAGAATCGAGAAATAACGAAGAATACGTAAAAAGACATGTAAGATGCAAATATGTGCCCTATGATACTTAAAAATTTTCCCATGAATTATGTAGAATATGATATGATTTATCTTCTGTGTAAATATTTTATAACAAATATACATATATATATATATATATATATATATATATATATATATATATATATATATATATATATATATATATATATATATATATTCACCAGAAAAGCACTTTCAGATGAAATTCATTAAAATTGAAAGAATGAAGGGCTCAGTAAAGTTGAAAAAAATGAAGCACTCATTAAAATTGACGAAAATGAAGACTGATTTACAAAATACTCAATTATGTCTGACCTAGAACATACATTAGTCGCTTTAAAACTGCAATTTTTTCACATTCAGGACATATAATGCGTACATTGAAGAACTATTTCTGAAATCAGAACTAGATAAATTGCATCCTAAAAATGTCAAAAATGATAAATAAAGAAATCTGGAATATAAACATATTTTGCATTGCATTAATTGATGACTCTTAACTTATCTTCTACGTTTTTAAAGCTTCTTTGAAAGCTGTAATAATATTTTAAGAAAACCATTGAAACCTGTACGTACAATAATTCAAGTTAAATTTTATATAAGAAGTTATTTTCCTAATTACATTGTTTATTAAGTTATCTTTAACATATCAAATCCAGTTTATTCTTTTATTTGAATTTATTTATTTTTTCAGATAATTTAGTTTGATTAATATTACGACATACTCTTTAATTGTGAAATCATGATCCGTGTAAGGTAAAAATAAACAAAAATTTCACAATTTCTGTAATGTATGTATTTGATTAATTTAACTTATAAATAAAGAATTATCAATATTATTTTTCAAGGATATACAAGAACAAACTGCAAAATATGGTGTAATATTTATTTCTGCTTGAAAGTATTCCTCCAGTGCTGTCTTATTTTACCGTTTGGAACCATTTTTTTTTGATGAATTAAATATTTACTGATTTAAATTTTCGTTGGAAAACTTAGGTAATTCTTATTTTGAACGTTTCAAATTGAAAAATGATTCATATAGTTAAGTAAAGTGTCTTAAGTTTTCGTATTAAAATAAATAAAAATTTGATATGCATGCTTTTCAGAGACTAAATATTTCTCTGAGAATATGAATATTTTCTGTCTGCAGAACAAAAAAAAAAAATTGTGTATAAGAGGTAGAAATCAATTCCTAAAAATAGCTGAGATTTTTTTTTCTTGAGGACTATTTCTGAATAATTTTAGATGTCATACATAAATAAATGATTTTGTTTTTTTCAATGCGCCCACAGTTTTCTTTGAATCAATTTATAATGTCAAAAGCATTTTATCTAATTACTTATCTAAATTGTCATTTTTTGGCAAAATAAAATGAAACTTAACTTGCAATTAAAAATAAATATATCACTCCCTGATTTGCAAATTTATGAAGTATTGATTACAATGTAATGAGCGGGAAAAATCCTTTCTCACACTGAAAATTTTGATAAATATTATAAAATGTACCTTTCTTTCAAATACATTTATATAATACTAACCAAATTGAAAGTGTTGCTCTTTTTAAAATTATTTGTTATTTCCTGTTCATATTGAATCACTTACTCAGATATAAAGTCTTTATTAATATAAAACTAATACACATATAATAATATAGTTTATTTACAATAAAGTTCCACGCGTCTTTTAGTTTCTAAATGAAAGATATCATTAGTGGTATTGCGTAACTCCCCCTCCCCCAATCCCTGAATAGCTGGAGGAAGGGGGTCCAGGTTTTGAACTAGGAGGCCCAAAGCCTGAGTGACGCCAAGTATGACTTTACAATCCTTTGTAAGACCCGGCCCAGGGCCCAAAACTTGACTTTGCAAGGGAACCCTAATGTTTTCCGTTACGTTACTGGATACGATCAAGAGGTTTAATGTGATTATGGTTTAGTTACTACATGAATTATTCGAATAATATGTTACTATTTCTGTTAAAATAAGTAAATATTTCTCTTTTGTAGATTTGTTATAGAAATAATAACATTTGTAAATTATCATAAATAAAAAATACTTTCAAATTTAGTTTGAGCTTAGAAACATAGAATAAAAATATTTTTATTTCAGTATGTAACAGACTGTATTTATAACTGTAATGGTTAGGCTAACTGTAACCATAAGGATGACGTTGTAACTAGTTAGGAGGGTTGTTCCGCCCTCACACAGTTGGTTCAGTTAATGCTGTGGACGTCTTGTTATTTGAGTGTGTGTACTTATATGTAATCCTGTGCCCGTTCCACTGTCAATCGAGAAATAAAGCTTTTGATCGTAAAAGATGTTATCTTCCTTTGAATATTGCTGAGCCGCATTTACACTCCCATACATCAAGACGTTATTATAAGTATTAATTATTAAAATATAAATAAAATATTATTTTGTTATCTAGAACTGCTTGAAACTTTCTTATTAATTTATATAAGGTTTAAAATATTTGTCAGATTATTTTACTGTTGTTTGATAAAAAGATACACTATTATAATATTTATATTAATACCAGTGCCGCATATACAGAGTTCTCTTATGAGGAAGGGAAGAGTTTATAGTCTATAAAACAAATAAAATTAAAAATTTGTTGGTCTATAGAAGGTTTGAGCCCCCTACCCCTTGTGTACGCTTCTGCTGTTATTATTTGCTTTTTATGCATATTAAAACACACATTAAGAAATAAATTTGAACGCAAAAAAATTAGCTGAATATAAATAATTATTTTAATTACTGCATTTAAATATAAAATTTTTAAATATAATGAAGAGAAAAATTAACAATGTATTATGAGATATAGAAACATTAAATGATATGACTTATAGTAAACAGATAAATATAGTAATGGGGTGTAGGTATTCGCAGAAAAAATTTGTAGTTCTTCAGACATGTTGTATTTGTGTATGAAAGTAATTAAATAAAAGCAAAGTCAGTGAAATTAACAGAAATGATAAAGTAAAGTAAAAAATTCTTCCATTAGTGGAAGAATTTGTCAATTCATTCAAGAGATTAAAAGCTAGATTATTTTTTGTAGTATTTAGTCACAATTATTTACAAATTCATTTTATATTTTAAACTAACAAAAATAAAGTACAATGATTGCTTAAAATGTAAATAAATAAAATTAAATTAAGTATATCGTGGAAATCGAAGTAAACAAATTTTCAATGTTTTTGAAACTATAGAAGTTTTTTTCACAATCTTTGGTTATTAGTTTTTTTTTACTGTCATTTAATGATTAAATTCCTGTCTACCTGGAACATAATGTATACGCTTTGAACACAATCAAGTGTATCTGAAAGAGCAAACAAAAAAAAAGTAAGTTACCCTAGAACAGTGGCCGACAAACTTATTAGCGAAAGAGCCAAATATGAATATTACAATAATTTTTTAAAAAAATTGGGACCCAAATCTGCTTGTTTAGTAAAATTTTATTACACTAAATAAGTAGTACACTAAATAAAACTAAATTTCATACTTAATTAATATTTATTAATGCGAACAATGTGCTCCTTGGAAAGTTTGAGTAAGTCAGGATTGTATGTTGATGTTTTTAATTTTAGGCATGATTCCAAGTTCTCATCAATAAGACGACTTCTCAGTTTACTCTTGATACTGTTCATGCTTGAAAAAGATTGTTCGCATATATATGTGGAATCAAAAAGAGAAAGAACAGCAAACGCGAGCTTTTTCAGCTGATCGTAAGAGTCAGGAATACTATTCCAAGCGTTGAAAATGATCAGATCTTCTTTCTCCAGGTCATTCAAGGCAGATCTTTTGTGTTTTGTGAACTATATAAGATCACATTTTTCTTCTCCATTATTTCCAGTTCAACACAAAGACGTTCGAATTTAAAGCACCATATCTCCTTGTTTTTTAAATCCAGCAATTGTATTTTAAAGCTACTAATGTCAATTTCAAAAGGAGAAAATTTCAAATCGGTTATCGTAGCATTAAGAAGATTTTTGACAAATACTAAAGTTGTTCTGCGGTTTTTAAATTCCTGAAACCTGTTGAGAAATGCTTCCCTCATATTTAAAATTATTGTTTTAAAATGGTGTTCATTAATAGAGGAATTATTTTCTTGGCGATGCTTCAGCAGGCTCGGAAAGTGAAACAATGTTTCCCTTTCAAAATCCTGAGCAAAAACAGATAATTTATTTTGGAATGTTATTACTTCTTCTAATATCGAAAAAGTTAAGTTTCCTTTCCCTTGTAGCTTACGATTAAGCTAATTTAGATGAGCCGTAACGTCTACCATGAAATAAAAGTTTTGGATCCACTGATCGTCTGCTAGTTCTGGATAGTGAACGCCCTTCTCAAGAGGAAGTGCTTTAATTTGCGGGAAAAGAGACGCGAGCAGAAGATCAGCGTTACTCACTCTCCATTTAAAATAAAAATTCTTTGAATTGGCGATAATTAAGAACTTTAGCTAAAATGGAGTTCATAATGGTAATCACTAATTCCATAACTTTACAAATTTCATGCGGAAATGTTTGCGCACAAAGTGCTTCTTGGTGAATAATGGTAAAAAAGTATCTCGTGATTTATTTTTTCTTTCAAAATAGCACCAAATCCTTTTCTTACACCGGTCATAATTTTAGCCCCATTTGTTGAAATCGACACAATTTTATCGAGGGGAATATGATGTTTATCCATACACTCAATTACAGCATTTGCGATATCTTCTCCACGCGTCTGACCTTTGAGTGGCAATAATTCTAAAAGTTCTTCTTTAGGGCCTGAATGAGACATAAATCTTAAAAAAAGTGAAACTTGCGCTGTACCATTTATGTCACAAGACTGGTCAACTGCTATTGACAAAGCCGAAACCAATTTCCGATCTTCGATCTGCTGGGTGCTTATATTCGAACACATTTTAATTGTTCTATCTTTAATGGTTTTTGCAGACAACGGTAACTCTTTAATTTTCTTCAGAATATCTGCTTTGTTCTTAAAATCCTGAAATAGCTCTTCGGATGCATTTATGAAACAATTTTTTATGTATTCACCTTCTGTGTACGGTTTCCCTCTCTTAGCAAGCTCTTGGCTAAAAACAAAACTTTCCATATTAATATTACTGAAAGATTGCATCCAGTTATTAAACACAGAAGTTGACGACTCTTGACTCTTCTGAAGTTCCTCAACAGCTTTCTTCCTTGCATCACCGATAGGATATTTAGTGCTAAATGACACGTGCTTTCTTGTAACGTGTCTCTAAATTTGACTTCTTGTTATGCACAAATTTCTCCTTACAAATAAGACATGTCGGAAGTCCATTCAAGTTTTGAATAAACGCGAAGTTCTCGATCCACTCAACTTTAAATTCACGGTTTTCATCTTCCGTTTTTCTTCGCTTTTTTTTGGTAACCATGTTAATTGGGGTACCTATAAAAATATTCCAATTATATTTTTTTTTCTAAAGTCACCAGTACAAAACTATTATCATTATTAAATTGATGAAAATAAAAATTAAAAAAAAATCTTTTTAAAAAGTACAATTTCATTTTAATATATGTAACTGCTTTAAAAAGAAAAAAAGAAATTTCCATTATCAAGTATAACAAAACTTTTAATAAGACCAAAAATGGAAGAAAACTTCCAACATTTGGACAAATAGAGGTTATCGAAAAATCGATTATAAATTTTGTACCGGAACCACAAACATATAATAAAAGAATTTTAATTTATCAAAATAATATGTAATTTTTTTCTTACCAAGTTTTTTTTAAATGAAAATATTATTGCGTCTTCCGTGGATATTTGTGCCTGAGCCGCACTTAAGGAGCCAAAGAGCCACATGCGGCTCCGAAACCGCACTTTGCCGACCACTGTCCTAGAACTATACTTTTCTCCAATTTTTAACGTTTTTTTCTTTTTTTAATGATTTAAGAAATATTACCAGAATATTTTTTAAGAAATATTACCAGAAATTTGAGAGCAAACGTAATTCCAGAGACAACTTCATCATTTTATACTTTTTCAAACGCACTATAGTGCATTAAAGGCTGCGTAATAGTCTGAGTTTGAAGAAGAAAGTAGAGTATCCATAAGATTACCATTTCTTTTACGAATTCAAAATGGCCACTAGAAAGGAAGTTTTAGAAATTATTCACATTTATGAATTCATTTTCCTTTCTACTTTATTTCTTCGAGCACTTTTGATGAAATACCCTGTTAAGTTTAAAAAAATGTACTGTTTTGTACGTATATCCACAATTAATAATATATATTTATAAATAATTACTAATTTTTTTTTTAAAAAAAATTCACGTGATTGTGTTTTTTTTTTTTTGTGTAATATTTTCTTAAGATAATTTTTCAACATATTTGTATCGATTGTATATATTTATCAGATTAATTAGGATACGAATGATTGATATCAAATAATCTCAGCACAATACATATAAGCTTTCCTATCATATAAGTTACCTCTTACGTCATGAAAGAAATAAAGTGTTGAAAGCATTAATTCTATTTAGTAGATGTGGATGTTGCAAATTAGTAGATGTTGCAAATTACTTATATAGTTCCCACGACTTCTAAGAGAAGATTTTGAATTTATAAGAAATCAATGAAATTTCTCTACTTAATAAAAAGTTGGTAAATGTACTCAAAACATTGCACAAGGCGGTTTAAAACATTGTTCACTAATTTATTTTCATTGCCGCGAAAGTTTAAATATCGGGAATATTATTTTCATTTCAAAAAATTCTTTTGGTTTATAGGGAAAATAAATAAGTATAATCCCTCCGAGTTAAATTTAAAAAAATGTATAACAAAATTTTCTTTAAGACTTATATGAAACTAATTTTCAATCGTGAATTTACGTACAGCTAAATGAGGGAAGGAAATTAAAATTATTTTTTAATGAAATTTATGAAACATTGCTGCTTAATATTTTATATAGTATCCAGGAATTCATGATTTAAATAAATTTCTAATTATTTAGGAATGCAGAGTTAAAATTTTCCTTTTTTTCCCGTCTATTTTCTCCCTTCAAATATGCCTATTCATCACAAGAAAGCAATTTTATGCATTTGTAAATCTGAGTTTAGATTTAAAATTTAATATTCCTGCATTTTAAAGGATTTATTTTTTATTTATTCATTTTTTAAGATTTATGTACGCCAAACTATTTACAAGTATTTCAATTTTAAATGTACAAGTATATTAAATTTTTCAAAGGTTGCATCCCATTATTTATAAATTCAATATAGAGATAATAATTGAAGCTAAAATCAAAGCTTAAAAATCCAACTTTTTAAGCACGCACCTCCTAGCATACCACATATTCTCATACACACGGGTACAAAGGCACTTAAATACATATTTTGTTTTAAACCACAGGTACTCGAACCTGGGTTCCATGGAACCCTATGGTTCTCTACAATTTCTGAAGAAGTTCCACTTTCAATAACTATTTGCTTAATCAAAGCTCTAAAATTTTAATTTTTATAAGAGATTGAATTCTCAAAGGCAGTTTGTTTGTAAAAATAAATATAAATAATTATTTTATGGATAAAATAAAATCTTAAGTATTTTTTAAAGTCTTGAAAATGCTTAGGAAACTAAACGATTTGAATTCAAAGAATATAAATATTTTAGTTCTCTTTAGAAAATTAGATATTTTTTAACTCAAATAATTTTTTCTTTAATTATATTGATAAAAAAGTTTTTGATATTGATGTCAAATTTTAAAGGATAATCATATATTGACAAAGTTTGACGACTATTGCTCGACATTAATTTTCTCTAAAATAAATGTTAGGATTATTTTTTAGATAAATAGAAAAATGGTTTTAAAATTCCCTTTTGATGCTAATCAGTTCCAGTACCTAGAAAATAATTTCCGCTAAATGTGCGGATACTTAAAGTGCGCTTATTCAATTTTTACTTCTATTTGTTGTAAAATACATTAAAGTATACACAAATTGTTTACTGATTTGCATAAAATTAGTAATAATAGTAAAATATCAATTATTAACATTGTTACAATTTTCAAATTTCTTACTAATTTTAATGTCAAAATTTTTTTTGAAGAAATCTATAACATTATTTATCTATTCAATAAAGGAATTTACTCAATTTGAAAATTTTTAACTTTTTCAAAATTTTAAATAAAAATTTAAGCAAACTCAAAAAAACTTTTTTTACCGATAAGAATTTTAAAGCGATGTTTTTACTGAAAATTAATTATATATATATATATATATATATATATATATATATATATATATATATATATATATATATATATATATATATTGCCATTTTTGATTGAATAATGTTGGAAATTTTTTTGGTTAAAATATTAATTTATCTAAGATAACAATCAAGATAACCTAAATTTATCTTTCAGGTAAAGATTGTTATCTAAAAGAACTGTTTTTTTTCTAAGGCTGATTTATCTAGTTAATCGATTTTAAAGACACTGAATTTTTTGAAAATGCACTGGAAGTACGAACAAGTTTTAACTTTTTTGCAATTAAATTGAATTAAAATATTATGAACATTAAAAAAATGCACTGATTATATGCATGAAAGTACAATTTTGCTTCCATGTTGTTTTTACTAATACAAATCTATTTCGAAGATTAGTTAAAGAATTATACAAATGGAAAGTGCACCTAAAATTTAAATATTATCTAACTGATTGAAAAAATAAATGCACATATTTTGAAAAAATAGAAATGGATTTGATTCCATAAATTGAAAAGTTTAATTCCGTTGAAAGCTTTACATTTATTTCTTTACTGAAACGTTTTTTAATTGTTCTCTCTTTGAGATATTGTACGTTTTAACATTCAAAAATAAATGTGTTATACTGTGTTCTTTTGCAACATTCATTTTCTTTGTTTATTGAAATACACATCTTCCGGACTAACTTTATATTTCATTGAAAAGGATCTGACTCAGGATGTTAAGTAATTATTCAAAATTGTTTTTGTTGCATATAAATAAAAAATGCATTTCTTTCTCTTCTTATTTGCTTACATAAAATATATATATGGAAACATTTTAAAAAACAACAATGATGTAAAAATTAGATTTTAGTGAGTTTTTCAGTTTTAATTATATACAAGTTTATGTAAATGTTTTTAATTCGACATTAGTCTGAGAAATATAATTTTATATAAAATAATAAAAAGAATTATGTAGATTTGAAAAATTTACATTTACCAATAGTATTTATCGTGTTTTTTTATAAATTATACTATAGGATTTTAAACATTTACGTGCAATACTAGTGATATATGTAATATTAATTAAATAATCCACACTAGCATAAATTAATAATGTATACAAGCATAGGTACATGATAATTAATAGATAATTTTTTCAATGTATTCAAATGTTTCACAATAAATTAATAATACATTTTAGACATATTTCAAAGTATACAGTCGGACCTCTAAATAACGAAGTCGCTAAATATCAGAAAAAAAAAGTTATATGGAAAATTCGTTAGATAGAGGTTCATCTTTTAATGTTCTTTATAAAGCACACAAAACAAATTGGAAATTCATAAACACTATAATTATAAAAAGTAATTACTCACCCCTTTTTTAAAATTAACATGTATTTTTTTATATATCTTACTCATAAAAAAACAGAGAAATAGAGTGAGAAAAAGAAAAACTACAAGGAAAACAAGAAAATAATGTCGAAGAATGTACTGTACTTTCGATAGTAAAAAAATAATTTTACATTAAAATAAATGAATTTTAATGACATTTTCTAATTCAAAGCAAACAAGTAATATTAAACACACATTATTTTATAACTAGAACACGGGACAACTCCACTTAATGTGAAAGGGTATATCGAAGATGTTTCTAGTGAATTGGATAATGAGGGTTAAAGGTTGCACTTCTTGAATGAAACGTCCAGAACTCTATTGCTCTAGGCGAGTTAGGATCTAAAAAAACTAGTTCAAGACTTATGACACCATAAAATGTGTTAATGAGAGAATAACTTGAAATGTTCAGAAATACTTTAAAGATAGGGAGAAATAAAAATTGAATCACAAAAGAAAAAATTCGTTATATAGAAAATGTACTTCGCTATAGGGAGATTATTTTACGAAGAAAATCGTGAAATGTTCAAGGTTCAAGGAAAAAGTTCGCAACATAGAAAAATTCGCAGTATAGAGGTTCGTTATATTGAGGTTCAACTGTATTTAATATCTTTCATACATAAATTTTAAATAAAAGTACAATTCTAAAGTTATCTTACATACATAAATTTCTAATGATGTAACAGCCGCTTTCAACGTATATCTAACTGTTGACATTATCTGTGAACACCTAACTAATTATTAGGACATAAATAAATATATTATCGACTGTTTATTGTATATCAGTTTTATATCTATAAGTAGATAACAGCAAAATAAGAAAGTAAGTAAGTGTTTTATACTTTTTAAGATTTAAAAATTAAAAATGAGAGCTTTTATTTGATTGGATATAAATTTGAAATTTCTTTCTTTCTCTTTATATATGTATATAAATATTAAAATGTTTCAGACGAAGGTATTAAAAATTTAGATACTTAATTTTGGATTTTAAAATGAATAATGTAAAACATTTCGTATAATAAAGATGAATGTTACAATATTTCTTAACAGATAAGAGTCAGAATATATATGTATGTATTTGATTTTGATATAATTTAAAAAAATTAAACTTTCTTATTTCACACACACACTCACACACACACACACACACACACACACGCACGCACGCACACGCACGCACACACACACACACACACACACACACACACACACACACACACACACACACACACACACACACACACACACACACACACACACACACACACACACACACACACACACACACACACACACACACACACACACACACACACACACACACACACACACACACACACACACACACACACACACACACACACACACACACACACACACACACACACACACACACACACACACACACACACACACACACACACACACACACACACACACACACACACACACACATATATATATATATATATATACAAATTTTAAGATATGTTTATAACTGTATTGTTATATTATAATTAATATTGCTTTTGATAAATTTTTCAAGGAATATATTAAGTGTAATGTGATTAAAAAATCTGCACTGTTTGCTCGTATACGTAACTATAGAAGATTTTAAAATTCTAATGCACTATCGAAAGAGTTCATGAAAGCAAATTTAAATTCTTAAATGAGTGTTTATTGATTTTTTTTGTTAAAAATAGATAAATGTATTTGTATTTTAATAGATATGCTTAAAGTTTTTGGGAGAAAACAGTTATATTAAAATAGCTGCACTATTTGTAATTTTAAATAAATAAATTACAATAGAATAATGCTGCCTTTTTCATTACTGTCTCAAGAATAAATATTGTCTGCTAAAAGTAATGTTTTTTTAATGAAATATATGTATTAAATAATAAGTCATTCTAGGTAATAATGACAATTTGTGTATATACTTTTAGTGGAATTAAACTATGGAAAAGGTTTACATTACAACAACTAAATACTAGAAATACTTTAAAATTCATAAATACTGCCTTTTTGTATAAAATACATTTTAACAAAGCTTTAAAAAATTCATTTTTAATTTAGCATGTTTTATATTAGAAGACTGTATGAGAAAGAGATAGAGAGAGAGATGCAAAAATATCTTTTAATACTTAAAATACACTGAAACTTTCAAAATACTACTTTCTTTAAGTGATAAGTGCTTTTAAAGGCATATTACAAAAAAAACAAAGTTTTTTTTATTAAAAATATTCTATTAAAACGGTGCCCTATGAGATTGCGTCTGTAATGCGAAATCCGTTTTAAGTTTAGTTCTTAAAATGCATAAATTATAAACAAGGAAAACATTGCTTATAAAAGTCTTGGAGCATTATTCCCGTAGCGTTTGTGTAATAAATTATTTTTAACTGAAGAATACTAAGTAGTTACATTTATTTCTGATATCAAAACTAATTGTATATTAAAGGAAAGTACGGCAGTTTTTTAATTTTTTATAACAATATTGTTTTTTTAAACAAACATTCAGATACAATCATTTTATTAATTTCTTCTAAATGCATCCTATTGAAACAAAAAGAGAATCTGACCAAAATTTTTTTATTATTCATCAAGCGTATTTAGAAAGCTCAGCTTGAGATGAATATCAAAATAAGATTCTATGTACAAGTGAATTGAATATATTAATTAGAAATGATCACAGATAAACCTGCAAAAAATCGACTTTTTATCAATATACGATTTTTCAGTGTCAGTGACAAAAACAAAACTACCATACACCTCTTATAACTAATTTCAACTCAGATGTACACCCTACGTGTAGTTACTTAATTTTAAAGTTGATTCTCTCGTGGGTTACTTAGCAACTAAGTTAGAATAGAAAAAGTAGAAGATGCAGTTCGTTTCATTTCTTACATGCATTACCGCGCGCGCGCGCATTCAGTTTTAAGAAACTTAGTATATATAATAATGTTAAGGTATCCGACTATACGTTCGGGACCGTGATTTTCAAAAGCGCATAAATGGATAATTTTCATATTTAGAGTCACTTGGATTAGAATATATACATAAAATTGTCTTAAGGACATTTTGACCAAAAATTTTTATTTAAATGGAATATTTTGGCAAAAAATTAACTTAGAATAATCTTTTTTCCAAATGTTCTCCTTTTGTAAAGAATGCTTCTATTAGAATAATATTCTGCCTGTATATATCTCAGATCTCTGTTCAGAGGCTCAACTAGAATTTTTGAAATATATTACTTAGAAGTGGGTTTATTCATATTTTGCGACAGCAGAGGGGAACAATTTTAAGAAAAAAACGCGAATAGTTACTTAAATTGGTGGTAACTCTGAAAATAATGGGAATTTTTCAAAAATTCTAGTTGAGCCTCTGTAGAAAGGTCTGAGCTATATACATGTAAAATATTATTATAGTAGAACCATTTTTCACAAAAGGAGAACCTTTTGAAAAAAAGATTCTTCTAAGTTAATTTTTTGCCAAATATTATATTTAAATAAATTTTTTTTTGCCAAAATATTATATTTAAATAAATTTTTTCTATCAAAATGTCCTTAAAACAATTTTATGCATGTATTCTAATCTGAGTGACACTAAATATCATGAAAATTATTCATTTATGCACTTTTTTAAAATCACGGTTCCGAAGGTAGTCAGATACCTTAAAAAGAATACAACCGATGCTTCTGAACATTAATGAAACTTTTTAGTGTCAATTAAGCAAGTGTACACATCTGTGTGGGTACTGCATTTCGAGGAAAATGCTTTGTGAGCGCAAAAGCCGATTTTCCGATTTTTTTCTTGTATATTGACGATTTTTCGTGATCCTGCAATTTGCAGTTGATAATCTCTAGTTGACTAGCCATAAATTTATAATATAGAGCGCCAAGCGACTTCCGTGTCCCAGAAAAATCGGGAACGCAAAAGAAAAGTTAATGGAAGAATAGAAATAAACCATAAGAATCATAAACTCTTTCCTTACCAGCGCATGAATTCATGTTATGAAATCTGTGTAATTGTAGGAGGGAAACATAAAAACTGTAGGATGAACTCTTTCCTTTTTTATTCCATCTATCTTCTTTAGATTTTCGTACCCTGATTAGTCGTATAATTGATCATGCACATGTGCCCAAGATGTGGCACTGTATTTTTCAACGAAACCACGAGGATGAGGAAGGGAGCAGCTTCTGATGGTGACCATCCAGCTTCATCGGATCACATTTTAAGATGCATCGGACTTTCTTTAACATCCCATCTTCTTGTTATTATAGATTTTTTGGTGGTCAAAAATTGGTGATGGAGCTGATCTAACATATGTCAGATCGTTCGAGGATAAAAAACAACAACAGTATTTTTTGTTTTGCGAGTCATTGTATCTGTTTATTACAGGTAATCAAATTAAATTAAATTTGTCTAGTCATCGGAAGAAGTAAAACCAAGTTTAATCAAAAACGTGTTGAAATAAAGGAAAAAAAACCGAATCTCACGCATATTATCTTTTAAATAGGCTTATGAAAATATACATTATAATATTGTTTTAAAATCACACACACACACATCCAACTTTGTATTGAAATATTTTTTTAATTTATTATTCTTTTGTATATATTTTGAATAAATGAAAGAATATCAATCTTGGTATTATGTATAACAGTAGTATGTATATGATAGTTGTATGTAGTATGTTATTTTAAAATACTAACAATGTTAAAAAACATGAGAATATTTGCCGTCACAATTGTGAATACATTACCAGCTCTTTTGTTATGTTTTACGAACTCTATTTGTACTATTATAATACTTATAATTTTTTAAACTTTGTTTAATAACCTTTCTAACTGGTATTTTTAATCATCTAAGCATCTTTATACGGGAGATTTTGCATGGAGTTCTGAATCCTTCTTTACATGCATAGTCAGTCGTGGTAAAACATATTTCATGAATCGTCCATTAACCATTTTAATCAATCGTCTTATTGTCGCAGTGAAATTTGAACTGAAAATGAGCTTTGAGCGTTTAAAATTTTTACAAAAAATTTCTTCATATCATTTCAAAAATATAAATTTCTTTTTGAACATGTTGGGTAACTTTGTTTAAGTCAGTGCCTTAGGTTTCTTGTTTTAAAATAAACTGACAATATTTTTTCAGGAATGATTCTTTTAATGTGTAACATTGAAGCCGCTATAGCCTAGTGGTCTTGATCATGAACTCGTGGATGGCGTTGACGATTTGTGGATTTGAGTCATCTTGCTACTTAAGACGCATGTGTAGAAGAGCTGAAAATCGTTAAATCTGTAATGGCTGAAAGTCTTTTTGAAGACAACTCAGGTGTCGTCCTTGTCATTTGACCGGGGCTCAAAATTCAAAGACTCGTCGCCAATAGCCTTTGTTTTTCCTTAAATTGCAACTTAATAAATAATTGTACATTTATCCATTAAATATACTAATTTGAAAATTAGAAAAAAATTGAAATATGAATATATTTATATATAATATATATAACCTAATTCTCTACAAATAAGAAATAATCATTCATTAATCACATTCGAATAAAACACATAGACAGTAAAAAGATCATACAATGAAGAACACCAGATTAAAAATTATAAAATGGATGCTGCAGTACTATAAATATTATTGATTTAGGACAGCTAATATATAAAATAATTTATATAAAAGTGGGGTTGAACATGTTTTTTGGCCAGCCAACCTTCCCCCTTTATGTAAATAATACTGAGTAAAAACCTATTGAAAGTAATGGATAGGAATATCTAAATCCGTTATAAGATAGAGGTAACTTTCCTAAAAATTGCACTTGAAAATACAGGTCCGCGCTAAATCTGAGTGCAATAAATAAGTTATTGCCAGATTCTGGACCCTAATGCAGATTCATAGTATGTGAATGGCTGAAATGTAGCACTTAACAAAAGTATAAAAAGAATAGAAACAAAAATTTATAAGAGAGTTACAAATTACCCTAATTATAGTGACACTAGAGTATATACGAATTAAATAATAATACGTATATATAATTTTAATTAATATTAGAATATGGAGGTAACTATAACTATGAAATATGTAAATTTTATCGTATTAAACTATTATTAATCTAAGAATTTTTAAACTTTACAATTTTGGATAGCTTTATTCATGTAACTATTAATAAAATTAATTGAGTATTTCTGATTTAAGTAATATTTAGTAAAATGTTTATAATTTATTATTTCTGATTTTTTGACGCCAGAAATTTATTGCGTTGCATATATAATTAATATCAATATTACTGAATTCAGAAATGTGTACATTACTCTCCCAATGCGGAACTTTTATAATACTGAAATTAAAATCTTTTTTATCATCTCAATATTAGAAACTATTACATTATCTATTAATTTGATACGTATGTCAAGGAAATTTGCTTCATTGTTGTTATTATAATATATATATATATATATATATATATATATATATATATATATATATATATATTATAGACGTTGTCCTATACACACATCTTAAATTCAAAAAGTTCCAAATTTTTATGAATAAGCTTTAACAATCTGGATCATTTTGAGTAAAATTTCAGTAAAATTTCAAACACTAATTACATCTGAATGTAATAATTTAATTAACACGCGATTTATTTCAACAAAATAATAACGCGAAGTGACAAAATGTTTTCCTGAAATGATCACAGGTCCAACTGTCGGGACCAACTTGAATTATAATAAAATATTTTTGGAATATTCGATACTGCGATCGTAGCGAAGTCTGCCGGATCCAATGTAAAACATTCCAAGATCAACAATTTATAAGTAAAAAATTAATTAAATAAACATTTTTAAACCGAATTATAAATCTAAACCATTCTCGAGTCCACTGGAACAGACAAAAACTTTCATCAAAATTGGTCCAGCCGTTTAGGAAGAGTTCAGTTACATATACACGCACAGAAGAATTACAAAAGATTATTTGAAAAGATATTAATTAAAAACGCTAAAAAGCGTGAATCGTCTGCATTTTCGTAACAATAAAGACCGGGTTTGGCCAGTTTGGCTGAAAATCAATTTTCGATGCCAACTAACGTCTTTTTTGAATTCCTACTATTAGCTCACGATCTCTATACATATTTTAATTGTTTGTTTGTTTATTTATTTATATTGGTGGAATTTTCAATCGTTAATAAAATACATTTTAAAGCGCTCAATTGAGTTGAAATGTGATGTACATGATTATTTTGCATGACAATACAATAATTTAATTATAATTAATAAAAATTAATTTATTAAAACTAATTATTTAAAAAATTACAAATACAGCCACGTTGGCGACGACTTAGCAACTGTTTTGGCGACTTGTGTCAAAATTTGAAAAGGTTTTTTTTTCTCACGTGTTAAAGCATTCAGTTGAAAGGAAATTTTATATACACGATTTTTTTGGATGATAATACGATACTTTAATGATAATTAATAAAAACTAATTGCCACTTAATGTTGTGATTCTGGTATATGTATACGCATATTTATATTAATTGCATCTATTTAATAAAAAGTAGCTAAAGTAAATTTTTTCTTGGTTGATCTAAGTAGGAATTGTATATTTTTTTTTATATTACTTGTTTATAACAATAGCGTTTTTACAACAATGCAGGTGAATGTTGAGTTGTATTTTTTTGAATGTTTTTAATTAATATCTTTTTAACTAATTGCGATATTGGACCGAATTGTGAATCTAAACCATTCTCGAATTTACTTGAACCCACACAAAAAATTTCATCGAAATCGGTCCAGCCGTTTAGGAGGAGTTTAGTGACAAACACACACACAGAAGATTTTTATATTTTAAGATATATATCAATGCTTCTCAAACTTTAAATACTTACGGCCCAATATTGAATCACAATTTTCAACGTGCCCTCCTCCATACAGTAACGATGTATTTAATTCGATAATACGATACTTTAACGCTAAAGCTTCAAAATAACTTTAACCTCCGGCGTATATAAATGTTTCACTCAGCGTGTAAAATGCATCGGACGTATATATACGTCTTTCCGAATTATGTTTACTAGTATCCATAAAATTATTCCGAAGATTCTGGAATGCAATAAAAGTACCTTAACATTGTTTGAGAAGGATTTATTTACTTCAGTGGATTTTCTTCCTCCCCCGAAATACACCACATATGCGTGCATACGTGCAAAACGGTGGCATGGGGGAGTGGATTACGTAACTTTTATACTGCAGTTTAGAGATTAGTTATAAGCCGTACAAATGATCCAGATAAGTGTGGATTTTTGTATATAATTTTATATATGACCAACCGGTGCGGACACTTGTAATTATTAAACTTGTTCTTAACTTAGAATTGTTAAGATAATTATAAAGTTCATTGTGCAATATTGAAACATTTATAAGTGTATTACATCAGTGTAAATGTTTTTTTTTCATTATGGCAGAAAGTATTTTGTTTGTTTTACTTTCAAAAGATTAATTATTTTCGGAAATAATCTTTTGTTTCGACTTTTCAATATGCTCGCCCTCCCCCTTGTAGGGTATCACTCCCCTCTAGGGGGCACGCCCTACAATTTGAGAAGCACTGATATATATATATATATATATATATATATATATATATATATATTTAATTTTTTTATGAAATAAAATTAATTGCATTTTTAAAATATAATTTCAAAATTCCCTACTTTGAAAAGTTATGCATTAAATAACAACTAATATTTTTTCTGTAAATTTATGCCTGTAATATATTTTTGGATTTTAATAAAAGTAAATTTCAGATTTTTCTAATAATACATGATGAAATAGAGTTACATTTATTTGCATATAATTTACTGAATAAAAATTACGAATTTTAATAAACCTTTATTTTAAGCAGATATTTTAATCACAGAAGGCATATAAAAAATTAAATTTCATTTCCAAGTTTTAAATTAATTCCTTAAAATTAATTAAAGAGACGTTTCAAAGTATACATTGTAATAAATAGGTACTATGAAATGTTGATGTAATATAAAGTATAAAATTCAATATTACAAACACTACCTAATAAAGACATTTTATGATCAGGATAAATTTCTTATAAAAGCAGAGATGCATAAGTATTAACATTTTATAATGTCTTTTTTTAAACATTATTTTAAAAAAATAGTACAAATAAAATTTTTGGACCAAACTTAAAAGGTAGAAGCAAATTAAATTGACCAATCATTTCAAAGAAACAAATGTTATAAATAAGTGGTAAGATAACTTTAAATATTGCTAATTAGGTTTACCCACGGCTAAAAATTGGCCAAATTCTTATTTTGTTTCGCTTGGAAATTTGATAACTCTTTGATATTTTGTGTTTAATGTAAGCAATTAGTAATAAAGTTAATTAATAAGGGAAACTCTCGCTCTTTATATTGATAAAGATGCTTGTTATCTAACTTAAAATATAAATTTAATTATGTCTGCGTCAAAATTATTCTCCGACAAGTGAAAATCCTGTGCATCACAGTAAACAATGTAACCAAAATCAAGTTTATTATAATGTATTATAAAGAATTATTATATTATAAGTTGTTGTTAATATATTTTTGAAATTTCTCAAATCGTTCAAAAGCCTTTTTGTGTCTTATGAATAAGTTTAAATTTAAACTATCTACGAATATTAACAAGTATATGATGAAGTGAAAAATTACAGTGGTTGTTATGTGTGTGAAGACATATTTTTGATATTTAAGAAAGACAAAAGTAAAAAAAAAAGTATTTTTGGATTTATTTTCTTTGAAGTATTGAATTATAAGATAAAAATTAAGCTTATATAATATATTTTTGTAATTTTAATATTTATTTTTATTTTAAAATTATATTTTGTTTGAATCTGAACTCGTTTTCAATTAGATTTACTTAAGATTGCTATGTTTATTACCTTTAAATATTTTATACCATATAGTAATGGGTAACCACATCCAGTATCTTAGTGGTCATCGTAAACGAACTTAAGGCTTTCACGCCACTGAAGACCCACCGTCTAGAAGGGCTGATGCACATGAAATAGGTCGTGGCTCAAAGTCCTATCGTTGGCGGGGTGTGGTGGATGAGAGGACGTGTGATCCCGTCATCCTTTTGACTGTGGTTCAATGTTACAAAGTCTGTCGCCAATAGCACTTGTGTTGCGTGTCTCTTCATATTCATAGTTCGATCTTACTAAGCACTCATTCATACCCTACAGAAGTGGATGATTAATTGAACTTTTATGGCATTTAATATCATTAATTATTATCATTATTGCAAGGCATGATAACGCAATACTTAAACATCAGAATTCATTATACTTTGTATTTAGGGTATTGATTTTATTCATTTGGGGTTTACATGACACCCAGTGGCTCAGTTGTAGCGTATCGCACATCCACGCCCCAGGTCCGGGGTTCAAATCCCTGGTTGGGCAAAGTAATAATAAATAAGTACCAACTTGTGTTTGGGAACTAAACACTGGGGAGTTTTTCATCAGAATGACCACCTGACCGGAACATCTACTGCACTTCAGATCCCAAGGTCATGGAAATTGAGATGGACACATTAGGCATTGGCCCTCTATGGGCTGTTGCGCCACTGGGTTAGTAAGTTTTAAGGTTTGCATAATTCATTTAAGATTAAAATCAATATAGTGGGCTAGAACAGTGCTTCTCAAACTTTCAATACTGGCGCCCCCCCTTTTCAATCACAATTTTTATCACGCCCCTTTTATACATTAATAATGTACTGAATAATATAATAATGCGCTTTTTTTACGCTAAAGCAATAGTCTTAATTATAAACCGTAAAAATTCATGACATAAGTATTAAATTTTGTATATGTTGCTTTTAAGCAAAAATAATAATAAATATAAGTAATAGGATAATTATTATGTTATTTTTCCTTTCTCTAATTTTTAAATTGGAACATATTGCAAAATGCGGTGGCTGCTTAGAAGACAAAATATAGATATCAGCTTTCTTTTTAGAAAGAACTCAGTGGGTCAATTTCTAATCATAAGCATTCATTTGAAAAATTTGCTCTGTAAGACAAGCCCATGAAAGTCGCTAATACTTATTAAACTTGTTCTTAATTTAGCATTAATTAATTAGTTATAAAATACACCGTGCAGCACTGATACATTAAAAGTATACCGGCTGAAGTACTCGCTTTTTGCACGAGTTCATTTATAAGAAAATAAAACATTATTGATATAATCGCTGAATTTTAAGGAGAGTTAAGCCAAGTGCGCGACAATGTTTACAAAAATGTAAAATTATATTTTTTAATCATTGCTCAAATTATAACTAGTTTTCAGCGAACTGTAATTTTAAGCCTCACAGAATTAGCATTTAGAATTGATGTTGAATAATGAACAATAATATAAAATTCCGATGAAAAATAATTGTATTATTTTTAATATTTAGAGTGAAAAGACTTCAACATGTTTTAACCCTGGAGCAGGCACGCACTCTATACTAATGGTCGAGTGGGGTTATTTGTGAGTCGGCCCAATCTTTTTTTAATTATTTTTATAGTACACAATAAAAATCATAATTTCAGTGAATAATTTAATTAAGAGAAAATATACTCACCTATTTTCAAGGACACAGAAAATATTTAGGAAAAAAAGTTATCACACCGGGGACTCAGTCAAAACAAGTACCTTAAGATTGTAAAAAAACGTTTGTCACTCCCAAAAAAGAGGGAGATATGTGACAAATATATTTTAGTTCACACGTTAAGACTGACAAACAGGAGGAGAGTGTCAGAACCATTGGTAACAATTAAACAGTTTTGCCAGAATTACCGATTTCGTGCACTCTGTGCTCGGCGTGACAGCTCCGGATTAAAAGTGTATTTATTACAATATGGATGTTCAAAAAATTATGTAAAACGTTTTTCGTTATGCTTTATATGTTTGGGAATCACTCATAGAAATAAATCTTGACCAAGTAAACCTTCAAAGTGCTCTCTGTGCTTTTCCAAAAATCATAAAAATATTTTACAAGGAAAAAATTGCAGCAGAAATAGATTATTTTCAACTTCCCTAAATGAAAAAAACAAATTCATAAGAGCAGGGACGTAACTAACCGTACAAGTAAGTTCGAAGGTCAAACCGCAACAAATACATTCTGCTGCCTACAGCTGATGACAATAATATAACAGTGTGATGTGTGTGAATTTTTTTATCTTTCTCTAAAATTGTTTTTTCATTATGGGTCTGGGTTTTGTTTTTTCTCATTTTGGTTTGAAAAGATACCGTAGTAAAAAAATCTCTCATCATGGGATTACAGCAAATCAAATAGTTTTGAAGTAGAAGATTTTTTTTATGACGTAATATTGCAGATGATATATTAAATTATATCAGTGTAAATGTGTATTTTTTTATTATGCCAGAAAGTATTTTGTTTTACTTCATTCCAGTAAATAAAATTTTTTTAATCTTTTATTTTCGATATTCTCACCCCTCCCCCTGGGGGGGCGCACCCCACAGTTTAAGAAACACTGTGCTAGAACATGAAAATTTCGTGAAGTATGATTGAGCAAGCAAGTGGATGAAAGATTTTTTGTTTTTAATTTTTCATACATCAAAATGTTTTGATTTAGGTACTACTATAGCCTTGTGTCTTATTACTAATATTCTGAGAAGATATATAGTAAAAAAAAAAAAAAAAAAAAAGGATTGAATTTGTTATCAGTTTTTTTAATTCCTTTTATTATAAAGGGTGTTAGAGGTATAGAACTTTAAATTGCAATAAAACAACGATGCATTATTCGATTGACATGATTTTTTTTATTCGAAAGATAATCTTATGGCATTACATTTTAAATATGATTTCTGGCATAGGACTGCCACGGCTGGCTCGGTTGTAGTCCAAGCTGAACGTCCAATTTTCGATGACTTTTTCCAACATTTGTGGCCGTATATCGGCAATAACACGGCAAATGTTGTCTTCGAAATGGTCAAGCGTTTGTGGCTTATCCTCATAGACCAATAACTTTACATAGCCCCACAGAAAATAGTCTAGCGGTGTTAAATTCCAAGATCTTGGAGGCCAATTCACAGGTCCAAAACGTGAAATTAGGCGGTCCCCAAACGTGTCTTTCAATAAATCGATTATGGCACGAGCTGTGTGACATGTTGCGCCGTCTTGTTGGAACCACAGCTCCTGGACATCATGATTGTTCAATTCAGGAATGAAAAAGTTAGTAATCATGGCTCTATACCGATCACCATTGACTGTAACGTTGTGGCCTTCATCGTTTTTGAAGAAGTACGGACCAATGATTCCACCAGCCCATAAAGCGCAACAAACAGTCAGTTTTTCTGGATGTAACGGTGTTTCGACATTCACTTGTGGATTAGCTTCACTCCAAATGCGGCAGTTTTGTTTGTTGACGTAGCCATTCAACCAGAAGTGCGCTTCATCGCTAAACAAAATTCGCTTATGAAAATCGGGAACAACGGCAATCTCGTTTTGGGCCCATTCGACGAATCTACGTCTTGCTTGATGATCGTTTTGATGAATTGCCAAACCAAACTGAGAATAAATCACTTGACAGCTGTTAAATCGGTCGCCATCTTGGAAAGTAACGCCAACTTAAACTGCTATACCTGGAAAAAAACACCCTTTACATCTGTACAATTTATATCTATTAATGGTTATCATTTAGAATAAATGTCTTTCATTTTGAGAATACTAAAAAAGCAATATAATTATTCTACCTTAGTCTTTAACAAATACTTGAATCCTTTTTGAAACAAGCTTTTTTAAAGAAAACCTAAAGAAACTTAGCAAATAAGAATTAATACACCTGTTATAAAACCAAAAAAAAAAATCTTATCTTAGCAATAAAAACTAAAACAACTTTCCAATAATAATCCCAAAATTTCAAAAATGAGAGTCGTTATTTTTAAGTCAATACAGCAATACGTAGAAGAAACAATGACGTTTACAGAACAGGGAATAAAATTTTAACGTCCCTCTTTTAAGAGTCTTTATTTTTTATTCAGTGTTCAGCTCACTTAATGGTAGGGGAATAAATCTTTCACGAGGAGGGGTTTCCCTTCACTTTTCCCCAGTGCTTTGTTCTTAACGATAGACAAACGATCTGCGGTTTGCGAGTTGGGGGTGAATCGCTTCACTTTTGAAGTCTTTGTCTTGTTTGCTGAGTAAAAGATATTCAGAGATTTATTGTGTTTTAATTGTTTGTCTCTGTTGCGTTTTTCGTGATGTTTTAGACTTGGGATGTGTCAATGGTTTTGTTTGAGAAAAAGGCAACACAGCTTTCTCTAACTTGAGGAAACAAAATTAAGAAAATTAACTCACGGATTTTGACTAAGCTGAGAACAAATAAGATGTTGTGATTTAGTAAAGAAGTAAATGATCTTTAATGAGATCTTTGTTTATCTCTGGAATGGACATTTTTTCCCGAAATTTTGTGATTTATAAAATAGCGATTAATTTTGGGGTAAACTGATTAATAATAAATTTAAGCTTGTAGCTGAGATAGGAAATGCATTTATATGTAAGGATAAATTATAGATACTGTACTCAGCAACTTTGAGATGTAAAATTTTTATTTATTTGAAGTGTTTTGTATGAAACAAAATTAAAATAAAATGTTAATAATGCAGCTTAAGATATGTTATATTGATAGATATATATTTAAAATGTATATAATGGAATGAACAATGCGTGTAAATTCATAAAGATTAGAATTTATTTTATATCATACAAAATATGAATGTTATAAAGAGACTGTTATTACATAAATATTACATGATATATATAATATATCGAAAATATTATGACATAAAATCTGACTTCAAAAAACTAATTTAATTTCCTATATTCCAAATTTTGTATATGTGAAGCGTTTTGCTTATTTTGTTATAAATGCTTAATTTTTTGACAGAAAAAAGGCACACTGAATTTTTTTAAACATGTATGCAGTTAACTTCTTAAAAGCTACAGCTGAATATCATCGGGAAATATTGAAATTAATTTTTTCGAAATTCACTTTATATGAATGATATGAATCAAGTACATAAAAACCAATTTAAGTTAAAAAAAATTTACATGAGTAAACATCCAAGAATATTTACTTTTTTAAAAAAAATAAAGTATGTGATTTATAAGGAATTGGTGTTTTGTAAATATAGCTTTCTATGTCGTGGTTTTTAAAATTGAATTCAGATAATATCAATACAATTTGTTTATTTTTACAATTTTTTCTAGATGAAATTTGTTTAAAAAAAAGCTTTTCTAAAACGAGTTTAATAACTAGTAAAGAAAAATGTTCCAAGTTATTAATATAATTGAATTACAAAATTTCGGTGATACTTTTCAAAAGTTTGTTTAAATTT
The DNA here is from genome assembly GCA_019973935.1 of Trichonephila clavipes. NCBI lineage: Eukaryota > Metazoa > Arthropoda > Arachnida > Araneae > Nephilidae > Trichonephila > Trichonephila clavipes. The sequence goes on along the minus strand of BMAU01020110.1, from coordinate 12,255 downwards.
GAAGGATTCACTTTCCCGCCTTTAGAAAATGTCTTGTGTATGGTAATAAATGTATTTATATGTTATGTAATACATAAAAAACACCCGGAGAAAATTTACCACACAGCGACGTGCATATAAACATTTGAATTATAAAAAAATAATAACTATACTTACGTAAGGTGCTGAGAATTTGTTCACATTTTCAAATTTATTTAACAAATACTTTTTTTCTCGCCTTGACTTAGTTTTTTCGAAATTTTCCCATACCTAAATTTTTTTCTTACGAAAGTTATTTGTGAAATTGCATTTCAACTTAAGCTGCTGCTTATAAGATATGAATGGAAGAGATTTGGATGGGAGGTTTATTATTATTATTTTTTTTCAAGGAGGCTCAATGAAAATTATATTTAAAAAATATATACCCACCTCCCCCTCTTCAAAAGTCACGATGTTTTTACACATTTTCTTTTCTCTTAAGTATATGTAATAAATGTTTGGTTGGCTGGTGTCTTTTCATGGACCATAATTAAATAGAACCAGAAGTCTTATAGACAACATCGGTCATCTATATGCAGTTATCTTCGTTTAAGTCCTCTCTGGGGTTGTGGCTAATATGCTGCAATTTTGCACGAATGGCAGGACAGAAGAAAAGATGCTCTGTATCGTTAGAGTGTTTGCAGAAAGAGAACTTACTTGTTCCGTTCTTCTGAATTTTCATGCCCTTGATGCAGCGAAACTCAGTCTGCGGTTCATCGAGCTTTTTTAAGTGTCCCGGTGAAGGCCCATTGCTCTGAGAAATTTACTTATTTAAGAACTTTGTATTAAACATTTGGTAGGAATTTCTTTGTCAAGAAATCAAATATATCAATTTTGCTTTTGGCTGTCGTTGTCGTACGGGTGCGAACTGATATTCTTTTTTTATTTGGAATAGTTACTGTTAGTGATAACAGATAACAGTGGAGATAATATATCGAAAGAAATACATCGTTTCAAGACGATAGGGAGGTTGATTATTTTGTAGTGAAAAAAAAACATGGATCAGTAATTGTGTTCGATTTTTCTCGAAAGTGCTATATTTAAAAAAATATAAATAGACAGGAATCATTCAATGGCACTTTTCCTCGAAGATTTCTTTCAAGATATAATAAATAGGCTTTCTTGAATAATCTTTGCGATAGCAACAAAGAGTGTTTTGTCAGTGATAATATCACAGCGGTAACAAAGACATCCTAGGAAGTTTGTCATATTATTGGTAATCATATAAAACCGTTTACTGATGCAGAAATTGTGCAGGAGTGTTTCTTAAATGCTTCTAACTTAGAGTTAGAAACAAAAATAAAAATATATAAAATAATAACTAAAAAAAGTAAAACAGGAGTTATAATATTTTGATTAAAAAAATTTCCACATTTTAAATTTCTAATAATATCTTAGTCCAGCGTTTCTCAAACTGGGGGCACACCACCCTAAGGGGGCGTGATAACCTTAAAAAAGGGGGCGCGAGCATATCAAAAATAAAAGATTTTTAAAAAAATTAAAAATTTAATTAAATGAAACAAAGCAAAATACATTCTGACATAATAAAAGTAAAATTCACATTTACACTGATGTAATATACTTTTAAATGCACCAGTACTTCACAATATATTTGGTGATTAATTTATCAATATTAAGTTAAGAACAAGATTAAGAGGTGTTGGAAAGCTAAAATCTTATTTTATTGACAATTTGAGATTTTTACATTTTCAAACTGTATAGATTTTAACCTTTCGAAAAATACCTTACTTTAACCTCTAGGGTATTTAGAAGCCCTTAAAACGTATTTTTAAATATTCACTGAATTTGGGACACGCCCATTTTAATGACGAAAATTGTAAACAAATTACTTTGTTTTTGCTTAAAAGTGTAACGACTGATATAAACCAAAACATGTATCTTTTATTTTAAATTGAGCCTTTTATTTTTTTATTTCCTAGTCGATTAGAAGTTTCACTGTATACATTAAAATCAATTTATCTCAAAATGTAAATTTTAATGTGCGATGTACCTTTTCTGAGAAACTACTGTTCACAGGTATGTAAATTTTTTATGAATTATTTATAATGATGTCTAATGTATACTAAAATGAGCTTTTTGTAAAAAACTCAAAAATTTAATTTTTACAAACTTTTTAAGTAAAAAATGGGTCAAATTTCGCAATGTTTGATAAAATATTTCATAAGTTATTAAAAAATTCAAAATAAGCTAAAAGTTCATTTTAGTATAATGAGAGAGGTGTACTTTAATAGTATGAAAAATTTCAAGCATGTACATAAAACAGATTTTGAGAAAAGGTACATCGAAAACAGCCAATTTAACATTGTCAGTATAGAGAAAGAGAGAAGTTTCCAACTCCCCTTAATGATTACTAGTGAGACTTCTATAAACTTGTCATATACAAAATTTAATATCTTGATAATTTGATTGGTTTATAATTTAAAAAATTGTAGTTATACTTCAAATATATTGTTATTGAATTAAAAACATTGCTATTGTATGTATTAGTGTATGGAGGGGGCGAGATGAAAATTATGATAGAAATCTGGGCCGCCAGAGTATTGAAAGTTTGAGAAGCACTGTCTTAGTCTTAAAGTATTGCTCCCCCACACACACATTTATCCTCATGTTGCGGGCCGAGTGAAATAATAACATATGCAGGTGGCCCAGCAGAAAAAGGTTGAGTACCCCTGCCCTAATGTGTCCTGTTCTAATCCTTGCTACTCCGTTTGCTAAACTTCTACTTGTATTAATTTCAGGAATTTGAGGTTTCTGATTGATTTTTCTATCGGTAAGTCTTGATTTTGCCTCTGATTATATCGCTCAGTGTGATGAGCGTTGCTGTGTTGGCGTTACTGTTAAGTTGTCTTGCTTTCTTAGCCAGGGAGTCTCAGTCACCTCATTCTTATCAATAACACTATGAGCTGGTTTCCATAGCACCATTCACTCTTGGTTAACAATTTGAGTAATTTATTGTTTGTTTTTTTAGCAAAAAAGATATCTTCAATAAAATTCAATAATTTCTCTCTCCCCCTTTTGATCTCTTTATTTATTTTACATTGCTGTATTCTTCCTTTTTGCTTCTTTAAAGTAAAAATGGAGGAGGAGATCTCAAAAAAAGTAATCCTCCTACCGGTGCTTTTTTTAAACTAAAGAACCAATTAAGAGAAAAAAATATCAACAGGAAGTGCTGGTGTCAACTGAAAATATGATTCACAAATGAAACTTGTTATTATTATTATTATTATTATTTATTGTCTTCCTTTTTTTCTTTTGGTCTGTATGGTGCATTTGTGTTGAATAATTTTATTATTTTTTATGAATTTGTAAGTAAGTTGGAATACATGTATATTCTTTCTTCCATCTCTTATATTCCTTATGTTATTATTATTATTAATATATTTGCTTTGTTTATTTGTATTACGCTCACGTGCGTACACGTATGTATATCCTGTAGTTACCTTAAAATTTTTTTTGGGGGGGGGATTTCGGTTTTCTACTGTTTAAAATGTAAACTTTTTCCAATAAAGGCTGTATGTGGGGTGGTTGTTTCCCGATGGATCGATTTGTAGCTCTAAGACCTTTTCGGATGAGCTAGGTTCCTTTAGGCATTCCGCCATTCCACACCATGCACTGTATTTTCAAACCGAGAAAATAACCAAGTGTATAGTGTATGTTTAGTAACTAGCCCTGGTGGCCTTTATGAATGTCTTGGAGAGTAGCTTTACAGTCTCTGAAAATTATAAGCCCTTTAGCTCTTTCTTTTACACTGAGATTTATGTATTTATTTAGGCCTGTTTGTATTGAAAGGAGTTCGGAAGTGTCTGTAATAAATATTATGTATCTATATGTAATAAATATTACTATATTTTAAAGTGTTAATTTCTAAATATTTGCCTGAATTTCAAAACTTTTGAAATGTTGATAACGGACAAGTATTACTTAAAAGCTGAATTTTATTTTATTTTATATGACTCGATCAGTTATAGTATTTGCTCATATCTATTTATGGAAGATTAAATTTTTATCTTCCTTCATTTTTTTCTACGTTTAATGCGTTATGAAGCGTTATTGTTAAAGAGCTATTTAAATGCTTATTGCACGATAACAACTGAGTAATTGTTGATATTATATAAGTTAGATGACATTCGAAACTCTATTCTTCAGCAATTTAGGTAATTGGATAAAACTGGTTTTTTAAAATAGTCTGATAGAAATTGGCATTAGGTAAACATAACTTTTAATAAATATGTTTACTATCAAAGTTAAATTTATACTTCAGGGTAAGTGCAAACATTCCATTTATTTATTGAAATTATAATTATTGGAAGTCTTTATTTAACTTTTTAATTCATAAATATTTTTCACATTTATGATTTCCTCGAATTTGATTTTTTAGTTTGAATTTCACACAGGTATTAATTTCTCTCAAACATTTCTTTCTAATCTTATGTTTCTCTCTCTGTTAGTATGATATTTCTAAAACTTACTTTGTATGTATATTATCTAAAACTTACTTTGTATGTATATATATATATATATATATATATATTATATATATATATATATATATATATATATATATATATATATATATATATATATATATATATATATATATCTTATTTATATATTATGATGTTATTTTTGATAAATATTTCATGGATTTATTGTTTTTATTTCGTTAATTAGTAAAGTTTAACTACCTTTTTAAAAAAAGTTATTAGTGGTCAATGTTATCAAACAGCTGTTATTAACTTATTAGTATGAGAAAATAATTAAATAAGCTAACTCATTAAAATTTTCTTAGAAAATGTTCTTTCTTATTATCTTTTTGAACCAGATTAATTTAATGAAAGTAATTAGTACTTGTGTGTGTGTGCATTCTTACGAATTTTAATTAATTTTTAATCCTTTATTAGAAGTTTCATCACTTTTGAATTTTAGAGAAGAATAATTTAAAAATTGATGAAATATAGTAAAACACGCTAAATCTTTTTATAGGAAGAAAATTAATAATATAAAAAGCGTGCCAATCATCAAAATAATTTAATCAGGATAATTTAACCCCTTTCCTGACGATTAAAAATTACGTGATTCGCACCCCAGTGCCATCGTTTTTCGCATAGGGGCGCGTATTCGGTAAATTGGGGGGGAGAAAATGCGCAAATATGCAACTTTTTCTCTGAAATAAGTAAAAATTTGGCAAACACTGTCAAGGTCATTTTGTTGCATTCCAAACCCTTCGGAATAGTTTTACAGATAGCAGCGCAAAGAAAAGAACTACATTTCGGAAAGACGTATATATACTTTAAGGGCACTTATTGCACCGGTTGAGCGAGGCGGATATATACGCCGGTGGCAGTTAAAGGGTTAAAAAAAACATGCAATATATTAAAAAACTATAAAATGTAGTAAAAATATTTATTTTTGAAAGAGGTTCTTGCTATATCCTTTCCTTTAAGTGAAGTCTGCATTATTCAAATATTTAATACTAATTAGATTTTTTTTTACGGAAAATGATAAATTTCATCCATGTTTTAAAATTATATTAAAATATCGTATACCTTATAGAAAATTGAAAACTTAAATTTTAAATCATTGTAATTCAAACCATAAAAGGAAAAAAAAAGTCATCATTTTACATGAAATTTTTTATTTTTTTTAAAAAACTGAGAGATATGAATTTCGTCTATATTGTTAAACTTATGCTAAAATACCGTATGTCTATTAGAAAATTGAGAAGTTAAACATTAATCTTGGACGATTCAACCTTTTTTTTTTTAAAAAAATTGAATTATTTCTACATCTGAAAGTATGCTCTGAAAAGTACAACTGAAATTCCTCTGAATATTTTCCAAGCGAATTACTGTGAAGCTCAGATAGTAAGTGAATAATTAGAAGCGAGAAATTGCTATCTTGACTGAAGGAACAGCACACAATAAATCTATCTCCAGTTGTTCATACAGTATTTGCAGATGGGGTGGGGGGGAATGAGAAGAGAGAGAGAGAGAGAGAAAGATGATGCCGAAAGGGGGATTTTGATACATTCATCTCTTCATCTCTCCCCTGAAGGCTTTGAGTTCCTCGTTCTTGTCCAGTTGGTGCGATGCACTCACTGTATAATGAGTAAAAGAATCGAGTGTCGTTATCAAATTTCTTACGAGATATTTCATTAACTGCAATATGCACATGGTTGGGGTCTTATGATTACTTTTGATATTTTAATTAAAACTCGTATCTTCTAACTATGTGATATATCTTGGATTTAAATCAATAAATTGAAAGTACTCTCTAGGCAATTATATATTCTGGCACTTCTCTCAAATACGTGACCGCTTTGAATCTTAACGAATTTATAACCTCGAAGAACTGATTCAGGTAAATCGTATTGGCGCTGCATGTGATAAAATTGTACTAAAATATTTTTGTGATAAAAAAAACACACGCTTTTTATTGGCAATTATTTTAATCTTTGTATTAGTTTCAAAAGTACTTCAGAAACATTCTTTGTCTCATAGAAAAGTCACCATTTCAAAATTCAAAAATAAAATAAAATAAATAAATAAAAAAAGAACTTTTGCTAGTTTTTTTAAAATATGTGTCCTATATTTAATTGACTGAATTTTTTTAAGATTACAGGGGTTTTTTAATGTATGCAGAAAAGTTGATTTTACGTGTTTTAGAAGTAAAATAAAAACCTCACACACACACACACATAATAGTTCCTATCAAATAAGATGAAAATTATTATGTCGGATTTCTTTAAATTATATTTTTGAAATACTTTGTTTTATATTGTTTTTAAAAAAGTGTTAGAAAATTAATATATTTATTAATTGTTAATATTAACTTTAATTAAATAAATAAATAGTAAATTAATAATACTGTTGCATAGTTTTTTAAATAATTAGTTTATTTTACGCTTAATAAATACAGTTCTTTGACTAATTTATTTCTAAAAAGAAAACAAAAACAATGATTCAAATCAATAGTTTTTATTTTAGCTTTAAAAAACTAATTTATTATCCTGAGGATCATGTAGAGTTCAAATATTGAGAAGAAAATTATATGATTATATAAATTTTATTGAAATTTCTTTTAAAATTCTCAATGAAAGGAAAGAAGAAAAGGAATACGTTTCTTTAGAATGCTAGCACTTTTTGTCTTCATTAACAAATGTAATAGTGAATAATGAAATTATTAAGACTAAATTTAAATATTTGAATTTATCAAGCCGATGATATTAAAATGAATCATTACAAGTTAATAAAGACAGAAGATTAAAATTTTTGGAACTATGATCCAAATACACTATAACACTTGAAACTTAACATTTATTTTTTAAACAGAAATTTCCTAAGTATTCACTCAAATTTTTAATGAGAGGATATGTATTAAATTAAGCAGAAGAAAATCTTGAAAAACTGTTTTCCAGGAAACCAATAACACATTTGATTTAGGTATAAAATCCAAGCTTATTTTAACTCCACCATAAATAGATTGAGAATAATAATTAAAATTAAGCAGAAACATGGATTTTTAGCGGAGTTTTTTTGAAAGGGGGGCTCAAAAATAATATTGCAATAATCACGAGTGGTGACTCATTCACTTTCTTTTCGAAACGATTTTTTTTATTTAGTCCTGAAGGAAGATTTGGAATCCAATAGTCCTTATTTTATTTTATTTGGATGTATATTTTAACTGTGAGAGAAATTATATGTTTTTTTTTCTTTTTGTGATTCATAAAAATCATTTATAATTGCTCGAATGTGATAAGGACTTAAATTTTGTTGTTTCATTGTAACACTCACAATTTTATGAGTAACAGTAACATACTAGATATCCACATTGTAACACTTAAGGTTGATTTCGCCAAATGTACGAGAACTTGAATTAAATGCAGAGCACATTTCCAGACAGAAAAACCACTCAATTTTCTTGAAAATTTTCTACATTGTGATTCATATATCTGTTGATAATATAGCATTTTTAAAATGTCAAAATACTCTATAAATAATTACATTTTTTTGCTTTAACACGTAAAGTTATTACTCATTTAGTATTATGGTACATGAGAAAAAATGTGAAACATATCTTATACCAGATAAAATAATTCAACTCAGATTAAATTGATTAGTATGATAAAATAAATGGCTATCTATAGGATACTGAAGCCAGAATATAATGTTAATTTTTCAGCTCTTCTGTATTTGAAAAATGTTTATGAATTCCAGTTTTATTCTTCAACATTGGCCGAAGACAGCCTTAAGCAAAATCTTTTTTGTAGGGAAAAAAAAGCAGGAATGGAAGGGCAAGCGTTTTGGGATTTTTTTAAGTAATAAAAAGTTTGAATATGAAAAAAATCTTCCAATTCAAAAAGTGCAAATAAAAATCCTTATATATAGCATAAGTGAACTGTAAAATATAAATATATTCTATCTATGTATTGAATATAATAAAAACACTGATCGCGCAAAAAGCATTCTAAAATTAAGAAAAAAAGGTTTGTTTCAATCTTTGCTATATTAAACACGTTTTCAATATAAAAACAGGACATAAATGATCACAAGTATAAAAACAATTTATGGATATCAAAAAATAAGTCACATTTTTCAATTTTAATAAAAAAATCTTTATTGTACAGTCGCTGTAAAAGAAATGTGAAACTTTGCTCTGAATGAAATTATGTAGCACGTCTGGTTGAATGGGATATTATCTATTTCCTCTCTCTTAGATGCGCAAAAAATATGTCTACGCCCGAAAAGTGGTAGTAAAAGTTCTTACAGAAAAATTCATTTCAATATTCTGCTCAGACAGTAAAATATAAAAAAACTTATTATTTAAAATGGATCATCTGTTTTAACGGATCTGTGTGACAAGGCTACATCATAACGGATTAAAAGAAAATACAAAAAGAAATACATGAACAATTTTTATGTTTAGTTGGTTTTGTGATATGGAATACAGTTTTATTCAATAATGAATATAAACCATAAGAGGAATTTTAACGAAATAAATATTACCGGGGAGGATTTATACTGTTATCTATATATATAAAGAAGAAAAGCGACTCCCTCACTGACTGACTGACTAATCACGATATCTCCGGAACTATTAAACCTACAGATTTGAAATTTGGTAGGCAGGTTCCCTTCATGGACTAGACATCAGCTAAGAACGGATTTTGCAAAGATCGAACCCCAAAGGGGCATTATAGATACATATTTCCATTATTAAACTATTAGATGTACAGTCTTGAAAGTTGGTACACAGATTTCTTTCATAAAGTAGAGATTCCTTACTTAATGATTTTTACGAAATTCGACCTTCAAGGGGCATTGAGGGCGCTTAAGGGGCGTTATGCATAATTATTTTCATTTTTAAACTATTAGATGTACAGTCTTGAAATTTGGTAAGCGGATTCCTTTCATAGAGTACAGATCCGATCTAAAATGGGTTTTGTAAAAATCAACCCCAAGTGGCGTTTTGGAGAATTAAGGAGCGTTATAGGCAACTAACTCCTTTTTAAAACTATTTGACGTAAAATCTTGAACTTGAGTAAGCAGATTGCATTCATTAAGTAAAGATTCGCTATAAGATGGGTTTTGTGAAAATCGCTTCCTAAGTGGCGTTGCAGGGGCTTAAAGGGCGTTATAGAGAATTATTTCCATTTTTAAACTATTAGGCGTACAGTCTTAAAATTTGGTAACTGGATTCCTTTCATAGAGTAGAGATCCACTACAAAATGAGTTTTGCCAAATCGACCCCCAATTGGCGTTGTGGAGAATTAAGGGGCGTTATATATATATATATATATATATATATATATATATATATATATATATATATATATATATATAGTAATTATCTTCTTTTTTAAAGTATTGGACGTAAAATCTTGAAATTGTGTTAGCAGATTCCATTCATTAAGTAGAGATCTGCTATAAGATAGGTTTTTTGAAAATCGCTTCCTAAGTGGCGTTGCAGGGGCTTAAAGGGCGTTATAGAGAATTATTTCCATTTTTAAACTATTAGGTGTACAGTCTTGAAATTTGGTTTAAGTGGATTCCTTTCATAGAGTAGAGATCCACTGCAAAATAATTTTGGGGGAAATTGATCCTCAAGGGTCACTGAGGGGGATTAAGGGACGTAATAGATAAATATTTCCTCTTTTCAACTAATAGAACCACCTGCTTGAAAATTAGAAGGTTTGTTCCGTTCATGGTATAGAGTTCCTTTTTACAAAGAGTTTTGCGAGAACGAACCCCCAAAGGAATGGGGTTTGCGAGGGATTAAGGCGTGTTATAGAAAAATTCCTGTTTTTGAATTTAACTCATTTACTTGAATTTTGTTGAGCACATTTTTTCTTTAGTTGAATAGAGTTCCACTAAGAATGGATTTTACGGAAATCAACTCAGGGGAAGCGGGAAGCTATTGGGGCGTATTGATAGACAAAGTTCCCGTTCTTAAACTGCTAAGTCTATAATAATAAAATTTGGTTTGCATGCTTCTTTTGTTGAATTGGAATCCGCTAAGAATGCTGTCAACGAGGTATTGATGATAAAAATTCCGTTTTGCTCTATTAGATTTTTGACTTTAAATTTAGCACGCATGTTTTTATTTTATGGATTTGAGATCCACTGAAAGTTGCTTTGGTGGAAATCCATTTGATTATTAGGTTAAGTGAGCAGGAGAAAAAAGGCGTCTTTCTACTTCTGTTTTAGATATAAATAGAAATTAGATAATATAATTTATGTCCTTTTTATATCAAGAGGTGAGAGTTACAGTTATAAATATATTTTTCAATACAATCGAATTCTTAATGCTAGATATATATGTAATAATACTTCATATATATGTAAACAGTATACATTTATACAACATCGTGAAATACTCAGTGAAGTGGGTGGATAACGGCTAGTAGTAATATATGTGGCTTAGAGATAAATGTATACTTTTTTTTCCTTTATCAAAGATTAGGAAAATTGTCCCATGATCTTAGGTCCATGGTTATTTTTGACAAAAGGATTGCTAACTTATGCATAAGTTCTGATGATGGCTTTTATATTAAAGAATTTTAAATGCTTTTTTTTTCTATTTTCGGCTACTTTTCCTTGCTTAGTTCATTTTTTTAATTTGTCTGTACTTTTTTCGAATCTAAAACTTTGTGTTAGATGCATTTTATTAAAATTTATGACTTTAAAATCAAACTCAATTTTCATATATATGATAGGCAATAACAATTTCAGCTTTTTTACTGTCGATAATTTCGTGCTCGAAACTCAGTAACCTAAGGAGCCAATGCCAGTGCACCACACCCGTGCAAAGCCAGAGACACAGTGTCGAGGCATAGTGTCACTGAAGACCCGTCGTGCAGAGGAGTTGATGTATGTTAAACCTAAAGAGACTCAAAATCCTCCCGTTGGCGTGCAGTGGAAGTTTGGAGATGGCGTGCTAGAAAGTTGACATCTCCCATCACTGAGCTAGGTTTGCAATTACTGAGGCTCGTTGCACTTGGTAGCCCTCCTTCTTCCCGCAAACCCAGTTTAGATACCAATTCCCATTCCGGTTACGTACCGCATTTTGTAACAAACCATGCAGCCTAGCCACGTTTTCCATTTGCATCGGTTTAAATTAAAAGCTACTCCCAATTGTCTTTGTAGGATCCGTTGGGGGACGCTGACCACTACGCAATCGTATGTCCTCTGACAAAGAGATTTTCATTTTGGTCTCTCCATCACAAAAAGGCTACAGAAGCCTGGTTTCAATCCCATCTTTAGAAACCTTTCCATTTACTCTAAGCCAAAAATTTATGTATTAAAATTGCCTCTACAGTCCGGGATCAAATTCCTTAGGGTGAGTTTGGATCGTTACACTTACCGTGGTCGCAATCAGAGAAGAGAGAGAGTAGAAGACGATACGTGCACACACACACAGACAGGAGACACAGGAGAGGCTGGCTTAGTACACAGAGGACATGTTCCAGAGAGTACGTAGATAATGCAGACGGCAGGGACAGACGTATGCAGTAGACGTAGACGGTAGTAGTATTATTATGAGATGTTCTGAGAGGAGAGAAATGAGAGGTGAGAGAGAGAAGAGAGAGAGAGCAGAGTAGTAGAAGAGAGAGAGAAGAGAGAGAAGCCAGATGCTGCAGATGTAGAGAGAGAGCGCAGAGAGAGAGAGCAGAGAGAGCAGAGAGAGTGAAGGGGAGAGAGAGGGAGGAGAGAGAGA